>CM068743.1:117474419-118074419 GCA_035084275.1 Hydrolagus colliei
CCGTCTAATGTGCACAGGTATTCTCTCATTGTCTAACGGTAAGTTGATCAATGTTACCGGAGGAACCTTTGAACTCTCACTCAAACGTTAAAATACACTGTACATTTTGACACTGTCTTCCACAATCGCATCATAATAATCCTGAACATACCGATTCAAATATACCTGAAGTAAATCTCGAAGAAAGGCCCGGTTGCTTTGTGCTTTTAATCACAATAGTCGCTGTTATGACTATTGAGATCAAACAATTGGATTTAGAGTGAAACGCTTGCCTTTAACAGTGAGTTTACCTGATGCTGTACACTGCTGGCTGCACCTTTGATGTGCTGTTTGTGTGGCTGGCTGTGTCTCTGGGTATTTGTGACCTGCACACAGATTGGCTGGCAAGTGGCTTGTGTTTGACTGACTGACTGAGAGCCTACGTGTGGATCACAGCCAGCTCTGCCCTCAGGTCACAAGCGCCGCTCACCTGAGCTCAGAACCACTGCTGCATTACAGCGCACACCGTGCAGCCCACAGCCAGCCGCAGCAAAGCCCCGGCTCCCTCATGCATTTGTCGCATCCCAGGGTAAGTTTAAAACTTTGATCATCCAAATTCAAGCAACATTCAGGAAACATGTTTTTTTAAACTGCAGACACCCACATGTTTTTGGATTGGACTCCAATTGTTTGTTTTTTTACCCACATTAAAGTGAATTAATTTTGTTTTTTCGGTGTGTGTGGTGGGGGGGGGGGAGGGGGGGGATGGTGGGGGGTGTTATTGTGTGTTGACTTATATGTCCCCCCCCCCCACCCCCTGTTGACGGCTGCTGTTCTGTCCTTGTTGTGTGCAGTGAATGAAGAGGGAGCTCCTGTCTGCCGGCAGTGTCCCTGTGACTCGGGAGGTGTGGTGGTGAGGGGAGGGTAGTCAGTGAAGATGTCGAAAGAGGCGGATCAGTACCAAGGCGCTGACTGTGTCTGCTCCTTTGGGATGAAACTAACGTGGGATATCAACGACCCCAAGCTGCCTCAGGTACCTCACAGCTAACTGCATAACTTTCCTTTCGTGAGAGAAATAACTCGAGTAAGGATTCCCAATGAAAGCACATCATCCTTGTTTTTAAGAAAGCTTTGAAGCTCTCAGATTGCTTTGGATTCTCACTGCCGTCCGTCCTTCTTAACTCAAGTGTCCATTTAACTCTCTAAAGTCGAGGCTCTTAATGTCCCTGATGTAAAGATGAGTCGCCGGGTTCCGTGTCTTTATGTTAGACAGAGTTTCTTTCCCTCCCTTTCCAGGTGTGCCTCGTTTCTCCGAAAACTGTATACATTAAGACATACTGCAGTAAACCAATTCCCCTGTGCTACTCCAGCCCATCATACTTACCGAGCACACTGTGTGAGCGCTCTTTACACCTTTGCTGACTGTTTTATTATCCATATCATTATATAGACAAATGTAATACGACATAAACTCGAGCAGATTGGATTTTCCCCCTCTTACACTGGCAAAGATACACTGTACAGTACAGTACTGACTCGGGTTTCTGAAGCTGCGATAATTCGTGTGTTTCCATCTAAAAAGTATGAATAATATTATTGTTAAGAAGCCTTAGAATTACAAGTAGAGAATTCTGATTTCCACTTAGGTGTCTGTGAATTGATATGTAACTCGTGGCCATGTGTGTCCTCGTCCTAAAATCCCAGCGTATTGATTCTGTCAAACACACTCCCCCTTGACCCTGTATCTGTTTCACTTACACTCTTTGCAGTTACACGTGGAGATGGTTCGCAACTCAAACAGGAGATTTGTTTTGTTGCCCAATTTGAAACGAAAAGCCCGGAATTTCATCCGCATTCACGAGGCTCCTGAAAACTCCCCGATTTCACAAATTTAAACCGGCACCAAACCGTGGAGGAGGGGGAGAAACAAAATTCAATTCAATCTCAATTTAGAAGCTGCTTTATTGCTTTTTTTTTTACGAGAAACTTTCAGTTGATTTAAATGGTTTTTTTTAGAAAAATTCCCGACATAATGATCTTACCGGGCTGAAGACTAGGCGGAATTTGGGACCTTTAACACACAGTGATATTTGGTAACACATTCTGTGTTGGTTGTAACTGAGGGGTTTGTGTGAAGGCGGAGACTGTCTGCACAGTCACACACAGCCAAGTGTGACTACACTACCTCCTGCCACTGACACGTCAACCAGGACCTGGCCACGGTTTGGGTTTGATGAGTGAAATGGCTTTCCCTGCTCCCGGGATAGTATCGGAGGGAAGCCGTCAGATTGGCGAGGGCAGGTTTCATTCAAACCCTCGGACAGAGAGAGGGAAAGCGAGTGTGATCAGCAAAGCTTGTCGCGTTTTTTTTTTGTGTGCAAATTTCAGGACTTGAAGCAGTTTGACAGTTTCCAGGAGTGGACGGATGGTTACGTGCGATTTATTTACCGGGCGGATGACAAGAACGCCCAGAGACACCTGAGCGGCTGGGCCATGAGGAACACCAACAACCACAACTGCCAGATCCTCAAGAAGTCGTGCCTGGGGGTGGTGATCTGTGCCCGGAGCTGCACCCTTCCCGACGGCAGCAAACTGCAGCTCAGACCCGCCATCTGTGACAAGGCTCGCCAGAAACAACAGAGTGAGTCACCGACTCAGTCACCCTTCACCTCCCTCTCCCCATTGCCCCCCTTGTAAAGCTGCGGCTTGTTGACTGTTGATGGTTGGCATTGTGGCCGCAGATTTCTAGATCGGCAACGCTTGAATTTATGGCTTAATTGATCAAATCTAATGACAGTTCCTACCCGGGGTTGGGTTTGACCTGTGGATAAATATAGTGCAGGGACAGTGAGGAGTTTGCCCGGCTCAGTGTCTAGCACTCTCCCTTCTGGGTCATATAGTTCAGAGATTTGAACTCACGTAGGCTAGGCTGACCGCTCAGCGGATTCAGGTGCTGCTCTTTGGATGCAATGTTAGACCAAGGTCCCTTCTGCCCGCTCAGGCAGACGCGAAAGATCCTATGGCACCTGGTATCCCTGGCCAACAGTACCCCCCGCCCCCCAGCTAAAGTTAATCACAACCTTTTTGGATGTCTGTGGAACTCGGTGTGTAAACATAGAGTCACCACATTTTATGGAGAATTCTATGAAGCACTTCGTGACATGCATCCCCACCATGACAGGTGCTACATCAAATGCAAGGCTTAATATTATTCCAAATTGCTGCAGCAATCTAAACCACAAAAAGGAATTTTTATTTGTAAATAAATGTATTTTAGAATGGTAGCCAGCTGTTTTTATTTGCATAATTTTGCTTGAATGTATATCTTGCAAAGGTGCAAATACCAGACGGTGTTTTTAACTGGTGGAATAGACAACGCTTTGACAGCTGGGATCGATAGTGATCTGCTTCGTTTTCTTCAGCATTTCCCATTTGGGAAGTCCATCCAAGGAGTGAGGCTGAATTTGCATTATAAGGGCTGCAGTGACAGAAGGCTCTACCTACACTGACATTGTGGAAGGCTCTGGAGGTAGACTCAGTTCACAGCAGGAATTATGTATTTGACCAGCAATATTCAACAACAACAAAATGACATTTATATAGTGCCTTTCATGTCGGGAGGATGTCCCAAGGCACTGAATGGTTAGGTCGGTACCCGAGCGGGTATGGAGGTTCGGGATAGGGGGAAGGAGAGTAGGAGAGGGGGGAGAGTTAGGAGGGGAGCAGAAAGCATGGTCGAAGAGGAAGGTTTTGAGACCGACCTTAAAGGAGCAAAGGAAGGAAGCGAGGTGAATGGATTGCATGTAATGGAGTTCCAGAGTATGGGGGCAGAGAGGCTGAAAGCCCGGCCACAGATGGTAGGGCAGTTCGGGCAGGGGACATGGAGCAGACTAGAGCCCACTGAATGGAGGGTGTGGGCAGGCTGATAGGGAGACAGCAGGGAGAGATAGGCAGGGGCAAGGCCATGAAGGGCCTTGAAAGTGAGGATGAGGATCTTGAATTCAACCCTCTGGGAGATGGGAAGCCAGTGGAGATGGGCGAGGGTGGGAATGATGGGGTTGCAGAGTCTAGTGCAGGAGAGTACACGAGCTGCAGCTTGTGAAGGGAGGAGCTGGGAAGGCCGATGAGGAGAGAGTTCCCGTAGTCGAGCCTAGATGTGATGAAAGCATGGATGAGTGTTTCAGCAGCATGGGGGGTGAGGTAGTGGCGTAGTATAGCAATGTTGCGGAGGTAGTGGAAGGCTGTACCAATCATGGTGTGGATTTTGGGGAAGGAAGGATAGTTCGGGGTCGAACAAGACGCCCAGATTCCTGACTGGCTTCGAGAGGTGGAGAGAGCAGCCCTGAATGCTAATGTTGCCAGTGCCTGAGGTGCAGAGGCGCTGACGCAAGTCAATCAGAAGAGCCTCCGACTTGTTGACGTTTAGTTGGAGGAACTTGTCCCTCGTCCAGGACTCAATGTCGGACAGACACGCAGTCAGGATGCCAGTAGTCCTGAAGTCGAGGGTGGAAGCAGAAAGGTAGAGTTGGGTGTCATTCGCATATATGTGTAAATTTACCCCATGTCTGTGGATGATGTCACCGAGGGGGATCATGTAGAGGGTGAAGAGCAGGGGACCAAGGACAGAGACCTTGGGAATGCTGCATGTGACTGTGTGAGGCCTGGAGGAAAAGCCGTTGGAGGAGACAAAGTGAAGACTGCGTGAGAGGTATGACCAGAACCAACCAAGGACAGAGCCTTGAAGGTTGAGGAGGGAGGAGAGGCGGTGGATGGAAGAGGATTGCGTGGTCTATGGTGTCAAAGGCGGTGGATAGGTCAACTAGGACGAGGAGGCAGAGGGAGTCCTGGTCGCAGATGGTCAGGATGTCATTTCTGACTTTGACCAAAGAAGTTTCCATGCTGTGGGCAGCACGGAAGCAGGAGGGGTTCAAAATTGGAGGGGTTCAAAACATGAGTGCATAGAGAGGTAAGAGCAGAGCTGGGAGGCAACCACTCTTTCAAGGACAGTGCATTGAAATTTATCATTGTTTTTTTGAGAGATTATTATCAGGTGTGTGGAGTAAGGAAACTTGCCCAAGATTTCACCCTGACCTGTCCGGTATCGAACCCAGGTCTCTCGCTTGTAAGGCGAGTGCTCTAACCACTGAGCTACAGGACTCCACAGTCTGTATGCCCTGAGGACTGGGAAAGTCTGCTGGAATTAGTGGGACCAACCCACGCTCATACGCAGAAGCAAACATTTTAAGTAGGGAATGCTGAAGGGGGAATCGGCTGACCTATCAAAGTAACTAGTCACACCATTACCTCTACCTCTTCAGGAACTTGGCATAGAAAGGAGTCCTGTAAATCTGTGGTTAGAGCACTCACCTCACAAGCCATGAGACCTGTGTTCGAATCCAGGCAGATCAGGGTGAAACCTTGAGCAAGTTTCCTTACTCCACACACCTAATAATAATCACTTAAAAAAAACACAATAATATAAATTGGTCATTTCAATCCACAATTGTTTGTGGGACACTGCTGTGCACAATTGGCTGCCACGTTTCGCCTACAAATATACAATCAATTCACTTTACAGTCGATTCTGTGAAGCACTTTGAGACATCGATAAGATGTTAAAAGCGCTATATCAAATATAAGGATTATTATTATTAAGCAAGAGGTCTTGGTTCAATTCCTGTTAGGGTAAAATGTTGGGCAAGTTTCCTTAGTCCCCACACATCTGTTTACCAAGCAGTAAGTAGGAGCTTAGTTGTTAGTCAATTGGTGGATTGCTTTTCCCGGGGAATAATTCTTTCATAATAATAATAAATTGGTTATTTAATCCTCAACTGTTTGTGGGACACTACTGTGCACAGTTAGCTGCTGAATTTTGCCCACAAAGAATACAGTCAATTCACTTTACGGTATATTCCATGAAAAGCTTTGAGGTCTCGATGACATGATAAGGTGTTATAACAAATCAAGGATTATTATTATTAAATGGACAATTGCTGATTGGTAATGGACTACTAGGATGTGTTCTCATCTGTGATGACACTGGTCTGTGAAGGACACTAGTCTCGTCCATCATAAAATTGGGCCCCAATACCTCCCAACAAGGCTCAACTCAACAAGGATCAACTCAGCAAGATGCCTAGCCTCTGCCAAGGCTGGGATGTGTGCCTTGACCAACACTGAAGGTATCTGTTTCCTCTGTGCATGAGAGTACTCAAAATTCAGTTCATCTCCTAAATCACAGAAGTCAATGTTGGACAATTTACCCATATTCTAGAAATATTCCATGTCCTTGAAACACATTCCAATCAGAGTTTACCTTACAACATATGCAATTGGAGTTAATGGGGAAACTTTTTATGGCAATCACAGGTTTCATTGTGGACAGAAGGTTTCTCTGATTGAACAGAAATGCTACTTTAATAGACAAATTCCTCTTCAGTGCTGTTGGCATATTGGTTTATTGCATGTTGCAAGATAATAGCAGAACAGATGCATAATAAAAAATACCACAATGCATGTTTGAAGGATGTGACAAAGTGACCTGAGGTTACGTATATTATAATACAGAAGTAATGCTTGAGTTCTGCAAATTCCTCTGAATACTGTGAATGTGGTTATTGCTTATTGCATGCTCAGATGTCTTTACAGATATGTGCTGCTGGCAGCTTTTTGTACTGTTGCTCTATTTTTGTTTATGCCTGAGTTTTGCATTTCCTACAAACTATTTGCAGCACTAGAAGAAGATAGATCATTCCCTTCAGGGTTTACAAAGGCTGAATTGTTTCAGAAATGGCATTGTTTGGGACAAATAAAATAAAATAATAATAATCATACCTGAATTTCATATAGTGCCTTATCATGTCATTGCGATACCTTAAATCCTTCACAGGCTATACTGTAAAATGGTGTTACTGTATATATTTTGCAGATGATGAGCATCATGTACGAGGATGATGTGAATTTAATGAAGTGATTCAGGTGGATTATTACCATTTTGAACTTATTAGATCTGAGGTTTTATAATACAGTTTTCTCAAACTCAACCCTTTTGGGCTTGGTTGAAGAATATTGTACGATAACACATACAGGTCTTGTTGTTAGCACTCTCATCTCTGAGTCAGAAGGTTGTGGGTTCAAGCCTCTTGTCGAGACATTGAATTTACAGTCTAGGATGATACTTCAGTGCAATGTGAGTGCTGTGGAGTTATTGCAAGCTTGTGGAGAGGTGTCTGCAATAGGTGCATCAAATTATAAAGACAACATTCTGTACCTATTGAATTTGAACAAATAAAAAACAGTTCAATGTTAATCATTGCTGGACTCCCTTAGAGCCTCACTCATATTATTAGTGATCAAATTAATGTACCACAGTTCTATAACAACAGCAACAACAAAGTTACATTTATAGAGTACCTTTCATGTCGGGAGGACTACAATCAAAATGTTAAAGAACAGATTTCAATGGAAAGATTGTAGAACAAAAAAATGTTAATTACGATTAGATTCAGGGACAGTGATCCGAAATTTACCAAAGAATCTCACCCAGATTTGCTTGACCTGCAACTGCTGACACAATGAGTCTCCAGGCCATACTGGAAATATCTACATTTACAGAACAGAGTGAACTGTGTTCTGGTCTGTTTGCTCTTCTTGTTTGTGCGGCATCTCATCCTTAAAAAGTGCATGTGTTAGATGGTATCAAATTACTGTCCAAAACATGGACTGTGCTGAGCATGGAAGAACTAGCTAAAATTCCTATCAGAGTGTGCTTACAACAGGCTAAATGAAAGCATTTTAATTTCAACTGATTTTGAAAAGGCAATAGGAAATATGGATTTTTATTAGCCAGAAAGATTAACATTAAGCAGACCTTTTGCATATTGTGGTTTTGTCCATCAGAACAACTTCATATTTTGTATAAATTGAATTAGCAGCAGTTGCATAGAACAGCATGAAGGTGGCAACTGATATTATTGTGAAGCTGAATCATTAAGGGTGGTTTATGAGTCAAATATTTAGGGTTCCAGAAATTTGGAAATTTTCCAAATTTCCAAAGAGCCAGCACAGACTAGATGGGCAAATGGTCTCCTTTTATGCCGTAAAATTCTATGTTTCTATGATTCTATGATTCTATGAAATGAAAACGCCCTTTGATGCAGGGCAGCATTTTGGAGATAAAACCAGGACGTTTATCTGCATTTCTTTGAGAATTGAAATGAATCTTGTGTTTCTAGTTTTGCATTTCATAGATTACAGGAGAGGTTGTGCCTTATCATAATTGAATATGTATTGTAGTTGTAAGTGTTAAACATAATTGTTAACACAAGTGAGGCAATAAAAGGTCTTTGCAATCCCCACTAACTAAGTTTATTTGCCAACCTGGTCTGTTGGTAGCACTCTCACTTCTGAGTCAGAAATGGTATATAAAAATAACTTTTCAAAATGTAAATATAATTTTGTTGTCGTTGCTTTGGGTTTAACTCACAGTCTAAGATGATAATTCAGTTCACTGCAAGTGCATTGACCATGTCGGTGGCCAGCTTTCCTCTCCCCACTCCCTCAGTCATAATCCCAGTCCAAGTGCTGAGCCAGAACTGTTAAACCTGTTGGGATGTCCCCCTGATGTGTCACAGGTGTTAAAATCACCTGTTCAGGTGGACATTAAAGATCCAAATGGTTCTATTTAAAAAAAGGGAGTTTGTCTTAGACAATGATCATCCAGATAAAAATAATCATTCACTTCATAGCTCAGTCATATTTAACCAATGCTAAATAAACCTTTGGTTCAACAAAAATCGTTTAATTATTCTAAATCTGAATACTACCTTTTATTTCATTTTCTGTAAAACATTTTGCACATCTTGAATGACTCTTTCCTTGTTAAAGTACAACTAAACAATCATAGAAAAATTGGATCTGTAAATTCACAGTACAGTATGTATAAGCTAATAATTCTCACTATGATTTGTGAATTTGCATTGAGAAGAGAAACTCCATTATAGTCCTTAATAACTAGTAATCACTAGGTAGACTAGTTAGGTAGACCAGTTGGACTGAATAGCCTCTTACTTTACCATAGCTGTAATTTCTTTTGATTTTCTTTCCCTCAATCTTGTTTAACAAAGAAAAACTATGAAGTTTGCAACATTACTTTGGCAATTGTAAAGTATACGGGCTTCTCTCATTTCCTGTCCATTTCCCTTCACTCAAACAAGATTTAACATGTCACTTCATGTTTTGCAGAAAAGGCATGTCTGAATTGTAACTCAGCGTTGGAACTCATACCATGTCGAGGTCACAGTGGCTACCCAGTCACCAACTTTTGGAGACTTGATACCAAAGCCATATTTTTCCAGGTAAGTCACACGAACAAAAAACTAGTCGGAGTTCTTACAATAAAGAAGATTGAAACATGTTCTATATTCAAATAGTGAGTGAATATTATTTTCTAGAACCGAACAAACTACCGTGAATTCTCAAGAATATATCACTTCTTATTATAAAGACTGAGTGGAGGCAATCGCAATGGCGTAATGAATAGAAATCTTACAAACAGGGAGTTTGCTGGTTTGAACTCCAAGCTATGCTGCATTTACAGGTCATGGGTCTTGGTCCCTCAACAACATCCTCTCCTGATTATGTGTGTGTTGGGTGGGCAGAGGGTAGGCTCTCTTGTGCCCTCCAGCCCAGTAGCCTGACTGGTTAGATTACTCACCTCACAAGGTGAGAGGACCTGGGTTCGATTCCTAGCAGGGCGAAATGTTGGGCATGTTTTCTTACTCCACACAGTTCTGTTTAGCAACAGTAAGTAGGAACCCAGTTATTGGTCGATTGGCAGATAGCTTTTCCAGGGGTAATAATTCCTTGAAAATAATAATAAAAATAAGTTGGTCACTCAATCCACGACTGTTTGTGGGACACTATTGCTCATAATTGGCTGCCGCATTTTGCCCATAAAATATACAGTCAATTTACTTTACTGTATATTCTATGAAGCACTTTAAAACGTCTTGAAGATGCAATAAGTCACTATATCAAATGCAAGGATTATTATTATTATTATTCTTATTGATGGCCGTTAGTGGGAAGCCGGAGGGCAACCAGATCCTGTGGAACTGCAGCCAGCAAAAGACCAGTACAGACCAGTACAGACCATACTAGTGGGGAGAATAATAGAAAACTAATTTGGGTGCATGGTTTTTCTTTATTTAAAAAGGAATTAGGAATGATTCAGTGTGTCCAGTTCACTGTTCTTTCATCTGCATTTCTGAGTCGGAATCTCATCCTTCTACAATACTCACTTTACCATCTTCCCACAAGCAAGCACAAGCTATGTTGTAAACAAGTCCAGTGTCCTAGACTCGACTGGATGTAGAGACTCATGTTGATTTTGTTTAATACTAGGCCAAAGGCGTGCATGACCATCCAAGGCCTGAGAGTAAATCAGAAACTGAAGTTAGAAGAAGTGCCATTAAAAGGCGAATGTCCTCCCCAAACTTTGCTCACAAAAAAAGGCACATGGACTCTGAGGTAAGTCATGCTTCATGTAGTCGCAATCCATAGAGAGTTGGGAAGAAATTCTACCTGGATCTCCATTTACTACATTTTCCTAACATTTTGAGACATCCTCCTGACATAAAAGGTGCTATAGAATTATAAATTGCTGTCATCTCAGCATACAGAATTTGGCAAATCCATAAATACATTCTTCATTTTGCAGCCATTTTCCTGTAATTTTCTTTTGGTCACTATATAAAACCAACTTCAAAATTAATTCAATGCCTAGTGAAATTCTGGATGCTCTGAAATGATATTGTTTGGTCTGATTGGGGAATTGGAGAAAGTTGGTCATTTAGTTATCCAATGTAAGAACCCCCCCAAAAATAAATTCTTCAGAGACAGATTAATATTTCTGTGATATGTTTAACCACCAACTTTAGTGGGATTTTTGGATTATGATTTTTCTCACTGTTAATATATGTTCTTTCTTAAATTCCAGGCAAGCAGATACCATGATAGCAGTGGTCACTTCAGCAATCTTCACCATTTACCCTGTATGGAAGCTCCGGACAGATTTGGCCTCATAGCAGAACCAAACTTTCCCATTCCATCACATCACTATTCACCATTTCAAAACCCAGAGGCCTTCAATCCAGCGTACGATTCAATCAGTGCTGCAGGGGAATCAACTCCACCACATCCAAAGGTCTCAAATCCAAGGATATATGTTCCCCGAGGATCATGTGGCTATGATTTTGCCATGCCTGGTTACATAGGTTCCAGTTCTTATCAAGCGCTTTATAAAGATTCTGGTAATATGCAGCCGGAGGTTGATTCATTGCAACTCACTGGAACTCAACACAATGCAGGTAGCTTGAATGTCCATGACAGGAACTTTGATGGGACAAGTAAACACCATGGATGGAAGCAGATATTGAAAGGTGGATATGGGGACAGGAATGAATATGGGCATATCACACCAAATTCCAGTCATTACTACAATGGAGAATACCCATGCAGGTTGAGTGGTTCAGGGACCACTCCTCCCGCTTTGCAGACTATCATAACCACGACTACTAAAGTCTCCTACCAACCTTACAAGTCCGTGGGCAAGTTTGGTGGTGACAATGTTTATGATGTCAAAAATGTTTCAAACTGTAACCACTTGGCAGACAATATTCCTTCTACCAATTACCCAGAAGCAAAGTTTCAAGAAGACAATGGGGTGATCAAATCAGCAATAGTCTACCAACAAGAGCCAGCCTCCAAAACAGAGCGGGCAGAAGGACTGGAAAGTTATAGATATGGCACATATTCTACAAACTCATACAGTGATCGGTTAGCTCACCCCTTCCGTTATGACACTGGGGAATACTGAAAATCACAGGAAGGTGCTTATGAATTGTCACAATTTTTGAACTCATTCTCCACAAGTCTTTTTAAGGACTATATCCATTTTTTCCTTGATATATATAGATGATAACAAGATTGAAATCCATTTAAAACACTAGAGTGTTTTACAAGTGCACCCTGTTCATTAAACATTTATTAATTCACAGCAAGAAATTTCACACTGAAAAGGAATTTTAAGTTCCATGCAAATGTGAACAAAAGGCTATCCCATTCATTAAATTCTGGAAATGTTAAACTTTGATTTGAGATCTTTATATCAAGTATCTCAGAGATTAAGCACCAGATGTTCTCCTCCACTGAATAAAAATGAACCACATGAAAAATCTCCCAAGTGCTGAATGTAATAGATTGTTCACAGTTCTCTTCTGAATGCTATCTCGTGAACTATATCACAGACACACAACTGCATTTGAAACGGTTATGATTTACTACAGGCTATAATTATCTCAGCCGCTGTATTTTATTACCCAGCTCTGAGTGAATAATCAGTACTCTGCCATTTAGCAAAGCTTTTTGTATTATGTACAGTTGCAATTTTGTTTGGTACAATATTTGATTGAATAAATATGTTAAACTTCCTTCATCGTTCCTGTTGAAAATATAAAGTGCAGGAGCTGTTATGCCTTCAATTCAACATCCTGGTCCTCACTTTCAAAGCCCTCCATGCCCTCACCCCCCCCCCCACCCCCTCCTTCTGTGACCTCTAACCCACTACCAACCTGCCTGCCCTAACCCTCTTATCAACCTGCCCACCCCCTCCCCTCAGCAGGCTCCAGCCTGCTCCATATTCCCCAACCCACCTGCCCCCCCTCCACCATTGATAGACGAGCCTTCAGCCACAATGCCCCCAAACTCTTGAACTCCATCCCACAGTCCCTCCGCCTCGCCCCACCAGCCTCCTTTAAGTCCCGCCTCAAGACCCTCCTCTTTGACAGTTCCATTGGTAATCTGAAATCCTTTCCCTCCACCCTCCCCGTCCCCACCTTGGTTCTGAAATAATGACTGTCCAGCCAACTTGGTTCCTCCTCCTGATGTGAAAGGCGCTAAACAAGGGTAATTCTGTTGTTGTTGTTGTTGCCTTTGAATTGTAATGTTGGGTTCCTGCCCATATTTTTAGCACAATATGTCTATGTCAGCCAAACCCATTCCTAACTCTGAGTCCAAACGTCCACATAGCTCAGTCTTGAGATGGAAGATTCCCATTTTCCTGGATTTATTCTCCTGTGTAAAAGTCAATAAAATTAATGTTGTGTAAAAGCAAATGCAACTGGAATTGCCCCAGGGTTTTACAGACAATACAGAGCCACACTGAGCAAATCTGCAACAATCTATCCCTGATCAATAACGTATGATGGACCAGCCTGTCTGGCTTATCAATGAAAGGTTCCAACAGGCTAGATAGGGAAAAGCTGTTTCCGCTGGTAGGTGTGTCTGTGACCCATGGTCACAGTCTTAAGATATCTACCAAAAGAAGCAGAGGGGAGATTAGAAGAAATTTGTTTACTCAGCAAGTTGTTCAAATTTGGAATGATCTGCCTGAAAGGATACCCTTGTAAAAAAGTACCATGGTAAAGGTGGTACTACTATGGTACTACCGCCATAACCATGGTACTTCCATGGTACTACCACCATTATCATTTGGTAATGGTGGTACTACCACCATTACCATGGTATTTTTTTACAAGGGTAGTGAGGTCTGATTCGATAGCAGCTTTTAAGAGAGAACTAGATAGGTATCTGGGGAGATGGGTTTGCAGGGTTATGGGGAGAAAGCTGGTGATTGGGGTTAATGAAAGTGACTTGCTCGGTCAAAGAGCCGACACAGACTCGATGGGCCGAATGGCCTCCTTCTGTGCCATAACAAAAAAAAATGAGACTGAGATATGTAGGCACATGTTTAACCTGGGTGAAAAGCATTCCTGAGTAAAGAATCCCAGCTAGACAAGTTCCATAAAATAAATTCATACTTTTGGTTATCTTTATACTTTAGTATTTGCCTGCCTCAATCTCTATCTCATACAAAACAGCATTGCAATCTTCATTTGTACCGTTTCATTTTTCAAATTTGGAAGTGATTTCTCAACTAGATTTGGAGCCATTACACTTACTACACTGCCTCACCCCTCAGGCCACCAAAACCCTTGTCTACGCATTCATCACTCGACTCGACTATGGAAACTCTCTCTTTGTCAGCCTTCCTAGTTCTTCCGTTCACAAGCTGCAGATCATCCAGAACCCTGCAGCTTGTGTCCTCACCCGCACCAAACTCTGCGACCATATCATCCATCCTTGCCCAGATCCATTCACTCCACCAGGTCTGGCTTCCTCCTTGTCCCCCAAATTCTCCGCTCCATCATCAGCAGCCGTATCTTCAGCCACTATGCCCCGAGGCTCTGGAACTCCCTTCCTCACTCCCTTCGCCTTGCCCCCTCTTTCCAGGTTCAGGTCTAAGCTAAAAACCTTTCTCTTCGACCATGCCTTTGGTCACCTTTCTACCCCTGCCCCTGGTTTGGTCCCAGGGTCCATTATTGTGAAGCACTCTGAGACGCTGTCCAGTGTGGAGAGTGCTATATAAATCGAAGTTGTTGTTGTTCCATTGGCTCCCCACCCCCAGAGTCAAATTCAACATCCTCACCCTCACCTTCAAGGCCATTCACTGCCTTGCCCCTCCTACCTCTCAGACCTGCTGTCCCCTATGAACCTCCCAGCCCTCTCCATTCAGCAGGCTCTGGCCTTCTCCGTGTTCCCTGCCCTACCCTTGGCGGACAAGCTTTCACCCTCTCTGCCCCCACACTCTGGAACTCCATCCCACAGTCCCTTTGCCTCGCTCCCTCCCTCACCTCCTTCAAGGCCGGTCTCAAGACCTGCCTCTGTGACCACGCCTTCTGCTGCCCTCCCAATCTCTCCCTCCCCGCCAAACTCTCTCCCGCCCCTCTCCCTACCCTGTCTCTCTCCCTTTCTTGGGTCCCGACCTAACTGTTTAGTGCCTTGGGACGTCCTCCCGACATGAAAGGCGCTCTATATATGTATTTTTTGTTGTTGTTACTGTTTTCATTCAATAATTCGATTTTTCTAACACACTCCTCACCTAAATCACTCATTCAACCAACCACTAACTCCAGTTCATTCAAAACCTCACCCATTCAAATGCTCACATGCTCAAAACTAGTGAGGTCCAGCCTGACTTCTTGGCTGCCAAATGGTCGATTGCTGGATCTTCACCTTCACCCATAAACCCCTTCATTCCCTGGGACTTCCCTATCTCTGTGATATACTCCTACCCCACTTCTCTTCTCAACCTCTATGCTGAGCCAAATTAGACCGACTGTGTGTCCCTTGACTCCTCAGTCCAATTGTCGGTGCCAAACTCTCATTAACTATGTTTCTGACCTCTTTCCCTCAATCCGGTTTCCTCTCTGTCTTTAAACCATGTCTAATAACTTACCTCTTTGACCGTACCTTCAGTTAGCCCCACCCTCCCCAGCTCATGGTTTGAAATTATCTTTGTGAAGGGCTCTGAGACATTTTCCAATGAAACCAGGTCATAAGGAAACTTTTGCTATCATATATAAAATGTATGGATGCTCCAAACTGGATTATTTAACTCAATGAATAAAATCAAGTTGAAGTGTTAAAGATAACATGATAACATATGATATATAGTGATGAGGTGGTATATCAAATGCAAGACTTATTTAAAGGATTATTATATATACGATCAGAAATTTTAATCAGAGCACACAAAACTGGTTCCAAATTCCAAAGTGAGAAACTAGACCAACACAAGTACACATATCAAGGGAAGGGAACATACTCTTGTCCACAAACATTTGGAAGTGATTTCTTAGCTAGAATTGCAGCCATTGCACTTATTGTGGAGTCCTGTAGCTCATCGGTTAGAGCACTCGCCTTACAAACAAAAATAATAATAAAATTGTTCATTTCAATCCACGACTGTTTGTGAGGCACTGCTGTGCGCCATTGACTGCTGTGTTTTGCCCACAAGTATACAGTTAATTCACTTTACAGTATATTCTGTGAAGCACTTTGAAACATCTAGAAAACGTGAAAAGCGCTGTATCAAACGTAAGGATTATTATTATTACCCCAAGAATGTATTTCTTTTTTAAAGTCTCTGTATTCTATGATTATGTTTCAACAATTACAACAATAAGGTTTTAGTGAGAATATCCCCCAAGATGGGATCCTGAATATATTGAAGTTTTAAAACATCCCGTTGCTTGGAGCACCAACCAAGTTGAATAGGTAATAGGACTCTAATACCATGTAAGTGATTTGAACTCACATACTCTAAGATTAGACTGCATTGCAGTGCTGTGGGGGTATTGCATTATCAGAGGTGCCATACTTCAGATGTGATGTTAAACCAAATCTGCCTGTTGCATTGGACGTTAAAGATTCCAGTGTACTATTTAAAGGGAAGGGAATTTTTCCCAGTATCCTGGCCAACAAACCTGAATAACAATGTTGGTTTATTGTTGGGCTGTTTGTTTGGCATTGCTGTGTGCAAATTGGCTGCAGCATTCAACAACAAAAACATAGTCACTTCACTTCACAGTAAATCCTGTGAAGTGCTTTGTTATGCCCTCTCAATGTGAGAGGTGCTATCCTAAACATAAGGATTATGATTATTATTAGAACCAAGATTACCAGCACCATAAATGAGTTAACCTTTTTGTTAATGCTTCAATAATTCTTAAGAGAAAATGCATATTCCTCTTACTGAAATTTTATTTTAAAATATATCTCATTCAATAAATGTATCAGCAATTCAGAAAATCTCTCAATTAAAATTTAATCAGATCAATATAACAAGTGTTTTTTTTAGATTTCACTTAGTAACCACTCTCAGTGAAGGCAGTGTGTCATGCCAACCAGCAGTACACAATACACAGCTATTGGCTTCAATGACAGTTTCTTTCCACACAATAGATGCTCCAAAGGATAAATCCAATTTCTCAGATTTCACATTGCTGCACAAGTCAAGCACAAGGAAAAGAGACCAGTCTTAAGAAGTAGTGCACTCTCCACCCAGGTGCATCCTAGGTTTGTATGGAATGAAGGCGATTTCTTTTTAGATTCACTTAACTTTGTAGATCAATTGCATATTTCAGTCTAAAATGCATTTTCATTCTTGCCCAATGGTTTTAAAACTCTTGGTTGAGTCCAATCGCTCTTCCTCTTTCTCTGCACAGCTGAAAATCATGTATGGTGTTGGTGTAGTTGTGGCAGTTTTGTGTAATCTGAAACAAATTGGCAACATGTAAAATGTAAAATGTATCCTATGTGAGTGACCAATTTTATGCTTGGGGGTTGTTGACAAAGACACCAGGACAAACATTGTGATATCTTTAACGTTCACTTGAATAAACAGATGGGACCTTGGAATTAATGTCTCTTATAAAAGTCAATTCAGAGCTAACCCCCATTCCCCCAACCCCGGCATTACACCGGAGTGTCAGTTTAGACCATATGAATTTAAAGTGAGGCTGTAATACACAGACTTCTGAATCAGAGAGAGTGAACAACAGCAATAGAGTGAGTCTGAAATGATTAAAATAATGAGAGGAATTGAGCTAATTAGTGGAAAGAAAGTATGCTACCAATTTCTAAAACTTATTTACGTAATCATTTTGTTCTAGGTTTAAGATTAGGTGGCACAGACCTGTTGGCCGAAGGCTGACCAAAGGTACAGTCAAAGAGGAATGTCTTGAGACTACAAGGAGAGCCTAAAATGGTCTAGCCTTCACACCACCTGCCCACCAGTCCATCTCCACCACGCTTTATAGTTTGTTTGTATTGTGGCAGCCAGGTGGGGAGAGGCTAGGCTCACTGTCGTGCCCTCCACAGTGGCCTGCTAACACTCACTGTCAAGGCTCACACATAGGCTACTTTGAATAGGATACCCGAGAGCTGCACTCATCAAAGTGCAAAAGATTTATGCCAATGGGGAGAATAATAATTGTACACACTAAATTTAAACAAAAAATGAAAATCAGATACTGAAAGAATGTAATTGTCAGAAATTCCACTTATAAGCCAATTTAAGTTGATACGGAAAATTTCTCTTAAGTCTTCAACATCACAATGCAATATATTGGAAAATATTTAATTTGAAAAACAAATGTTTTCTTCATTTTGTAAATAGAACGAGCTTCCAAATTAAGACAAATTTAAGATTTTTCAAAAAACAATTTTAAATTTCAAGAATTGTATTGAGTATGACTTTTGAAATTTCAGGCCTGTAGTTTATTTTTTATAAATAAATGCAAATGTTATATTTATTGTATCAGTACACAATATTATGGTGGCAATTTCTGAATCAAAATAAATATAAATACAGTACAGTACTATTTTAGCAAAGAAAGTGAATGGAAATTAGGATTTATCCATTGCAAATTTTTGACTCACATTTGCTTGAATAGATAATAGTTCTGATCTTAACTCACATATAGTTGGATTATCGGCTTAGTTTAGATGAGAAAAAATAACATTTAGTGAATAAAAATAAAAATTTGTTTCCCATAACAACAATTCTGCTTTTGCAATGTAATTTGGGTTTTCTGTACGAATCATATAAAATATATTTACAATTATGTAGTGCCTTTCACATTGGGAGGATATTCCAAGATGCTTGGCAGTCCATTTTATTTTATAATAATCCTTGCATTTGGGATAGTGACTTTCCCACAGGGAGGATATCTCAAAGCACTACACAGGATTTACTGTGAAATGGAGTTGCAGTGTGTATGTAGACAAATGTGGCAGCCCAATTGCGCACAGCAACACCCCACAAACAACCATGAAACACTTGACCTTTTTTTGTTGGGGTTGCTTACCAGGACACAGGGAGAAGCTCCCCGCTCTTTTCAAAAAGTACCACGGGGTCAGTAATATATAACTGAGCAAATAGAAGGGACCTTGGTTTTAACGTCTCATCTAAAAAAGGACACCTCCAGGGATCCATCCACAACAACAACAACAATAAAATTACATTTGTATAGTATAGCGCCTTTCACATCGGGAGGAGCTGGAGCGGCTTCCATCGCTGCCGGTTCTTCCTCTATGGGCGGTCGGCCAACGAATGCCATCTTTTTGGATGACGGGGAGTATCGCGGAGGGAATGGCGGCCACTCGCTGTCGGCGCTTCCTCCGGCTGTGCGGGGAGTGGCCCCTCGACAGGACCTGGGAAGGCCGCGACCTCGGCACTTTCCTCAGGCAGCGGGTGGCGCACGTCTTCCGCGAGGGGGAGAGCGCCCAGGTGCTGCAAGCGACGGATCATCTCGTCGCGGGAGATCCAGACGGCAATCGGGCTGCTGCTGCTGCTGCTGCTGCTGTGCGAGCCGGCCAGACACACCGTGTCCAAGGTGCCAGGGCCATCACCGAGTCCCCGGGTTCATCGACTGAGGAGCCGGTCGGTTTTGGGGCCTGACACCACACTGGGACCTTTTTTCCGCGCCCTTTTTTTCCCGCCATCTCAGGGATCGTCCGGGCGGGCGGCGAGGACAGGGAGTGGTTGTTGGAAGATTGTTGGTTATTGTTTGTTGCTGTTTTTGTTGTTAATATTGTTGCTTTTGTTGTTTATTATTGTTGTTTGATTCCCCCCACCCCTGCCCCCATCTTCTTCTTCCCTCACTCCCTTTCCCCACTTTCTCTCCTCCCTTTTCCCCTTCCCTCCCTTTTCCCTCTTCCTGATCTTGCCCCCACCCATCTTTCCCTCCCTCTCTTCCTTACCCCCCTTTCTCCCCCCTCTTCCTCCCTAACCCTATCCCATCCCACCTTTCCCTCCCTCTCCCCCCTTACCCTCTTTTCCCCCTTTCTCCCCTGGCCCCATTTTCGCGATTGTTTGTGGGGACACTGCTGTGCGTAATTTGGCTGCCGCGTTTCGCCCACAAGTATACAGTCGACTTTCCTGCCTTTCTTCCCCCTGCCTCGACCCCTCCCCTTTTGCTTCTTTACCCCCTTTTGCCCCTAGTCCTACTTCTGTGACTGATTGTGGGACATTGCTGTGCGCAATTTGGCTGCCACGTTTCGCCCACTAATACAGTTACTTTTCCTACTATTCTTTATCCTGCCCTGAGCCTACCCACCCTGCTCTTGTCCTACCTGACTGTACAGCGCCTTGGGATGTCCTCTCGACGTGAAAGGCGCTATATAAATGTAAGTTTTGTTGTTGTTGTTGTTGATATCCCAAGGCCCCAGAACTGCGTCGGACTATCACCTTACACAATGTGAGTTTGTGTCCCATTATTGGTCTTAAACCCATAATCTTCTGGTACAGAGACATAGGTTCCACACACCTTAGGCTGACACAAACTGACATTTTCTACAGTGCACAGATCTGATAGAGGACATAAGAGCTTCTCCAAATGTTTAATTGCTGTTGTTCTGTGAATTGAGTCGCCCAGGTGTTGAGAGAGAGAAAGAGAGTACATCACCCGTATATTAGCATCTCCTGGCTCAGGAGGTGAGGTACAAATTATCATCACTGTCGGGCGAAATCAAAACCTGTTTTGGCAGTGAACCTCTACCAATTGGTATTAAGTTTCAATGCCTCATTCTTTCTTTCTTCTCTCTGATCAGCAATACATGTACTGATAAAGACAAGATAAGGTAAAAGCATTACATGAATAATATTGCTGTGACCTATCTGCATTCAAACAAAGATTAAACACAAAACACGGAGCTTCAATTATTGGAAGCTGTACCCCATGAGGGCTCATCGTGAATAAAGTCAACATCTCAGAACAAAATCAAAAGGAAAACTTCTAGTCTTCAAAGGGTAGACCTGTAATCGTTGTTGGAATTAAATTACAGGGCTTTTAATGACTTTCTTAAAGGAAATAGATGTCAGAGCTGTGTTAAAGATGTATATGGGTAATATCAGGTTAACCATTATTGTTGTAGAAAAGATAGGCAAGTTGTTTTTGATATGGTTCCAGACAAATTAATATTTGTGGTGGCACCAAATGGGACTTTTTCCTTTAGATGAATCCCCACTTCAAATAATTTTTTGAACAAAGGTAGATATTTTAGCAATACTGTAAAAGTACAGCTCAAAATATTACCACACCTCCCCGCATCCCCCCGACCTCCACCCCTACCCACCCACCCCACCACCAGGACCCCATACCACTACCACAACATACATAGATAATGCACAAATCTGATCCTCAAGACAATTGTCTCAAATATGTATGCGCCAAATAGCCTCAAAATAGCCACAGAGCTGCTTTTAGATTTCCCCATGTCCATGGGTTAATCCAAAGGGCATAGGTTCTTTGTAGCTTGTTACTTCCTGCAAATTACTTGTATTTTCAGGATTTGTGCAGCAAAATATGCAGCTTTATGTCTCCGTTGACAGATTGATAGTGGTTGCATCCACCGTTAAGAGTGAAACTCAAAATAAATCAAAGACAATATGTACTGTAGTCTGAACTGAGCCAATTTACATTCTTTCACCTACACCAGGAACCATTTGGTCTTGTAAATGGCATTAAAATTCATCACTGTGTGCATACTCTCTGCATTATGAACAGGTAATGGACAAGCAATCCATACTCAATACACAATAGCTAATAAAACGCTAGATATAATTAGTAATTCACTTCATAATATATACCCACAAAATTCTATCCGCAAAATATACGTAAATTCACTTTACAATATATTCTGTGAAGTGCTCTGAGAATGCCTTGAAGACGTTATAAGGCGCTATATCAAAAGCAAGGATTATTATTACTATTAATATAAGAATAATCCTTTGAAACACAAGTCGCAGACCATTAAGAACTTTACAGCCCATGTCCTCTCCTGCATCAGGCTCCACCAGCCTATCACCCCTCTCCTTGTTCAGCTCCGTAGGTCACCATCTTCCAGCATATCAAGTTCAGGATCTTTGTTCTCACCTTTAAATTATTTCAATATCTCTCTCCATCCTATGTCTTTCACCTCTTCAAACCCTCTTTGTAACACCATCTGTCCATCTCCCCTCTTTCAAGGACTATCTCAAAACAACAACAACCACAAATTGCATTTATTTAGCACCTCTTACATGTCTCCAGGTGCTGAAGGATGTCCCAAGGTGTTGTACAGTGAAGAGTTTGCATCGGAGTTGGGGGTTCGAATCAAGGAAGGTAGCAGCAAAGGGGGTAACATATATCCTTGACCATGTGGTTATCAATCATTCCTTTTCCAACCCTTCCAGATTCCAGATCCCACCCTTAGGTGCCAGCGCCTTGTGACATCCTCCTGACATGAAAGGCGCTATACAAGTGTATTTTTTTAATTTATTTTTGTTGTTGTTGTTGTGTGCCCGTCTATGATCTGTGAATATGCTTTCAGATGACCTCTTGACATGAAATTTGTTGTATAAATGTAAATTGTACTGCATTCTATTATTCGCCAAAACACATAGAAGATATTTTGACATGAAAGGCCTTATATGAAATGCAAAGATCATGATATTTATGCAATGAATAATCCCAGAATTAAAGCAGCTGAACACTATATATTCATAACTGCCTTTTAAATAATAATAATCCTTGCATTTGATACAGAGCTTTACGTGTCCTCTTGGGTCTCAAAGCGCTTCACAGCACTGTAAAGTGATTGATTGTATATTTGTGGGCAAAATGTGGTAGCCAATTGCACACAGCAGTGGCCCACAAACAGTCGTGGATTGAAATGACAAATTTATTTTTAAAATTTTCGAGAGATTATTAGGCGTGTGGAAACTTGCCGAAGCTTTCACCCTGCCAGGAATTGAACTCAGGTCAACAGCTGGCCTACAATGAAATCTCTATTAGTGTGAGCAGTTCAGGGGATCTATGGAAAATAATTGCTGCAGGTTTATTAGCTGAAATAAATTGAAATTGGAAACAGAGTAAGGGAGCTAGTTTTTAAGTGCGTTTTTCAGTGTTGTCATTGATAGAGGCATTGGCATTTGTTGATACATTCACTGACCAGAAGACAAGATGAGCTCACGCACTAAGGTCAAAATGTTTACTGATAGATGGAGAATCAGCTCCCGGGTCATTGTAGAGTTGAACAATTAGTATATCTATGGGGCCAGAGATAATGAAAGATCTGTAATATTACACCTCTGGGAAATGGCACTGCAGCTGATGCTTTGAACATATTCACTGTGTCCTGAGTCCATTGACCTCTCCTCAGAAAAGCTCGCATGCAAACCATGGTGAGGAAGGAGCTCACCTTAACTTTGATGGTGCAGAAGTGATGATAGGTGTGAAGTCCAGGGTGAAGGACAAAGCTGTTGGAATAAAAGGCATGTACTTACGCCATATGGATTGGAACCAGCTGCACCCAAAGCTGACCAATTTCTGGGATGCTTGGCAGAATTTCAGGATAAACAAAAGGATTTTGAGAGGCTTTAAGTGCTTCTTTGTAACATTTAGATAAAAATAAATTGAGTGGCATTCACCCTCATTATTTTTAACATGACATCATAACACATAACATGAAGCATTTCGCCCATAAAATATACAGACAGCTAACTTTACAGTATATTTTGTGAAGCGCTTTGAGATGTCTCGAAGGTGTGATAAAGAGCTATATCAAGTGCAAGGAGATTATTATTATTAAAATACAACAACAAAAAGCTGAATTAAACCTCTTTCATACATCTAGGATACCCCATACCAAGATATTTATTTATTTCTAGGCAGAACAGCATTATATTATCTAATTATTTCACATAGTTCATCCCTCCAACACTGGCCATCGACATTTTTGTTCTGCTCAGCCCAGTTGTGTTAGTGACCCAAACTATGCAGTACTCCAGATAGGGCTGACCATAACAGTGTACATTTTAAGAATGATTTCTAGAGATCTAAAATTCAATTGATTTGGTGCTCCTTTTATACTACTGAAGATATGTTGGTTCTGAGTAGAAATAATTCTCACACTGCCTCTCACACAGTAGGATGTGCACTACCCACTTCAAATAGCTCTCACTTGGAGCTCAACCAAGTAGATCCATAAAGCTCAACTAACCAGGTTTTGAATGTTGTTAAATATTCCGGAGTGTGATCAGATCACTAATAATATGATGTTATTAAAATAATAATCTCCTTTGAATTTCTGAGCCTGAACTCAAGGGGACTGCAACATTGTTCCCCCCTACCTCCTCAGAAACATCCACACCGGCGAGCTAACCATGCCATGCTGATCACTCCTGCCCACACCTCCACATATGTTTGCTCTAAGTCTTGCCAAACACATTTTGGCTGCCACCGTCGACCCGAGCTGCTTTCCCAGAATGCTCCCATCACTGTCTTCTACCCTCCACTACTCCCACTCAGTACTTCTCTACCACCACCCTCCCTAACTCCTATCCCTGCTCAACCATTCCAGAGCATCCCTCTGCTCCAGCCTGAGAATCCTCCACTGGGCCCACCATGGCAAAATCACTCTGACTGCCCTAACCTCCATTCTCGTCACAAGGTTCATCAGTCCCTGACCCTGGGGGCCAACCTCTCCTCTCCCACCCACATCCCTCAAATTCTGTCACCAACTGTAATTCAGAAAATACAACAACAAAAGTACATTTGTGGAGAGCCTTTCATGTTGGGAGGATGTCGCAAGGCGCTGAACAGTAAGTGGTCAGGACTTGGGGGTGGGGGTGGAGGCGTGGGGCAAGGTTGGAAAGGGGCAGAGGTAGGACAAAATAGTAAAATGATGACTCTAAAAATCATCAATACTGTACAATGTTTATTAACCAGAAACCTTAAACATTTTTTAACTTTAACCATGGCACCTTGTTTGACCCTCAACTATCCTTTCTATCCCACATCCATTCCATTTCCCACCATGCCTTCCCCCATCTCTGCAACATTGCCCAGTTCCACCAATGTCTCACACCTCAGGTCGCCAAGACCCTCGTACATGCAAGCACAACTATGCAAACTCCCTGCTTGCCAGCCTCCCCAACTCCTCCCACCATAAACTGCAGAAATCTGCAGCCTGTGTCCTCTTCTGCACCAGGCTCTGCAACTCAATCACCCCATCCTCGCCTGTCTCCACTGGCTTCCCATTCACAGAGGATACAGTTCAAGATCCTTGTCCTCACCTTCAAGCTCTGCAACCTTCTAAACCCCTACCAATCTGCCCGCTCCCTCTGCTCAGCCGGCTCCAGCCTGCTCCATGTTCTCTACCTCACCCACCCCATCATTGGCCTTTTGCTTCTCTGCCCCCATCCTCTGGAACTTCATCCCACAGTCCCTCTGCCTCATCCCCTCTCTTGCCTCCTTCAAGAGCAGTCCCCAAACCCTCGTCAATGACCATGCCTCCAGTCACCATCCTTCCCCACTTGTTCTATACCCTCCCTAAACCTAACCCCCAGCTCGGGTCCAAAACTCTGATTGTCCAGCAACTTAGGATATCCTGCCAACATGAAAGGTGTTTTGCAAATGTAATTTTGCTGTTATTGATGTTTGGAATCAATATCAGCAACAACTTGCATTTATACAGTGTCATCATGAGGTTAAAGTTTGGTTCGATGGTTTTTGTGGTTGGGTTTCACACAGAGCTGGAAAGAGATGGGAGGTAATCAAAGGCACATTCAAAAGGGAAAGTCTTCAAGTGCACTTTGCTGGAGAACCTGATTCACAGATTCATAGAATCATAGAATTATACAGCACAGAATGAAACCATTCGACCCATAGTGTCTGCGTTGGCACTTTGAAAAGAGCTGTCCAAATCAATCACACTCCTCCACTCTATCCCCATAGCCCTGCAAACTTGTCCTCCCCAAATATAATTATCTAGGCATCAATATTCATTCAATTTGGAGAACAGTTCAAAATCTAATCAATATTGCCAAAACAATGATTTTTTTATTCACCTCTTTACAATTGGAAATTAGCTGCCGCATTTCGCCACAAATACACAGTCAATTCACTTTACAGTATATTCTGTGAAATGCTTTGAGACATCTAGAAGATGTTAAAAGCTCTATATCAAATGCAAAGATAATTATTATTATTATAAATCCCATTATAACAACAGCATAAATGATAGTTTAGTGATCAGTAAGGTAGACCTGTCTCTTTAAATACTGTCAATGACAGAAACTTTCTGTGAAATACTTTGAGGCATTTCCGTGTTAAAGACAAATGCAAAGATTTTTCTTATTAGTCTCAGCTACACTAATCACCCAGACTTATGGCTCAATCTCATCAACAAATTTGATCATATTACTAGAATTGCTCAATTCCATATAAATTCTCATATGCACAGACCAACATACATATAAACAGACAGAACCACTGCATTATAGTCTCTATAAAGCCCAAGTGAGTGAAAAGAACTTGCTCTAGTATTTGATGTTGAATACATTAGGCTAAGCTTTAAAGCAACTTAAATGACACGAACACAGCTGGTTTCTAACTTGCACTAACAATGTAAAAAAAAATTCTGAGGGTCTTAGCAATATTGCTCTAAAACCAATGCTATTGTAAGCTTTGATTTAAGATTTAAGCACTTTTCAGAAACCAGCTGGCGTTGAGTAAGACAGCGGGTACTTTTATTTAGTGCCTTTTAAAAACATTGAAAATAAGAGTCACAGGTGGTGTAGGGCTTTGAGCACACTTGGTAATGGCTGTGCACAACAACTAGATGTTTGACCGTGTGGAAACAACATTCTGATTCATAATTATGTGGGCTGATCATAATGCTATTTCTAATGCTCTCAGAAGAGAGTGAAAAGCATATCAAATGCAACAATTCACTCTTGCTCAGCTAAACAGAATTTGCTTCCAATAAGTTGCGATAATTGGTTCAAATAAAGTGTTCTGAAGAAAAGTATACATACATACAATACCTGGTACTCAGGTACATTACATATATGATACACAGTTAATATATCATATATACTGTCAATATATGTCAGTATATTCTCAGTATATGATTTACTGTCAATATGTCACAGACTATATATGATGCATCGTCAGCATATGACAGTGTCAGTATATGTTCTACTCTGCAGTCTATGACACATACAGTACTGACAGTGTCATGTACTGGCTATCAATATATAGTACACTTTTAGTATATGACACTGTCAGTAGATGACATGCAGTTTTTATACCAAAACCAGCAAAGCTTGGTTGGGTAGCTACGAACTGAACCATTCAAAGTTAGAATCATGAAGGTTGAAATGAGAGGAGAGGGGGTGGATGATGATAGATTGTCAATGGTGTCAAAGAGAGCAGAGAGGTCAAGGAGGCAGAAGGAGACCTGGTTGCAGATGGACAGAATGACATTTGTCATGTTGACCAGAGGGTTTTTGTGCTGTGTGGGGCATGGAAACCCGATTGAAGGGGTTTGTGAAGGGAGTGGCGGGAGAGGAAAAAACAAAGCTGGGAAATAACGACTCGTTCCAGCACCTTGGACAGGGAAGGAAGGTTTGGAGATGGGGTGGTAAGTTGAGGTCGGGAATAGGTCCAGGGAGGTTTTTTTTTAAGGATGAGAGTGATGACAACCGTTTTTAAAGGGAGGTGGGAATGGTCCCAGGGGACAGGGAGAGGTTAATGATGTCTGTGAGTAGAAGGACAATGAGGTGGAATTCAGAGGTAAGAAGAGGGATAGGGATGGGATCAAGGGAGCAGATGGTCAGTTTCATGCAGTGTCAGTGATATTTTAACACAGAAGGAAGGTAGTCCTGTAACTATTCATTTATACCAGCTGCTTACGATAGCTCTTTGTTCAGATCTAATTTATCAGTTCCTTCACAACAACAACAACAACTTTGATTTATATAGCGCCCTCCACACAAGACAACATCTCAGAACATGTCACAATAACGGAACCCAGGAGCAGGGGGAGAAAGGTGACCAAAGGCATGGTCGAAGAGAAAGGTCTTTAGCTGTGACCTGAAACTGGGAAGAGAGGGGGCGAGGCGAAGGGAATGAGGAAGGGAGTTCCAGAGCCTTGGGGCTCAGTGGCTGAAGGCACGGCTGCTGATGATGGAGCGGAGGATTTGGGGGGCAATGAGGAGGCCAGACCCAGTGGAGCGAAGGCAACGGGTGCTGGTTTGAGGAGAGAGGAGGTCAGAGAGGTAGGGGGGTGCAGAGGAGTGGAGGGATTTGAAAACACGGGTGAGGATCTTGAAATCGATCTTTATTCTTATAAGTGATTTGCAGATTCTAAGTTATGTTGTTTACGAGAGGAATGTGTGGAATAATATAGAACACTTCTCGTTCATTTCACCTATCTAGTTCCCTCATACGTTTGTTATATTGTTTACCTCCTACCGTTCTTCCTCTCTTCAAGTCAATCACATTTGTGTGTAATTTTTCCTTTGCTTACCTTTCTTATTAAATATTTACTACCTAGTCTCATTCCTGGAACTCTTAATATACATTATATTTCTGACACTTTGGTCTAAAAGTTCAAATGGTGGTTTGGTGAAGACGATTCCTAACACAAAGCAATTATGCCATCAGATGTGGCAAAGGTAAGATTTTCACAACAATACTTCACAGCTTTGCAGATGTTAATCTATTGTCCTGTGGAAAAAAAACATTGATAGGGTCAGAGCAAGCGTGAGAAATTAGATCAGAACAAAACAGATCAGCTTTATGTCATCTTGATCCTGTTCCTGACAGCACTAATGATGCATATCCATTGTCGTGTCCTCTGTGAGAAGTCTTGTTTTCTGAAAGCATCACATGGGTTATTTTCCTCCTGCCAATAAGAGTTATCAACCAACAGTGGTAGAGATTGCTTTTAACATTGTAATTTTCTACCAAGTAGTTTAATTGACTAATAATGATCGCAGCTGTTGAAAAAAACACATACTTTATTGATCATGGAGTACAAATCAGTACGGATTTTCCAGTGGCTGAGGCTCACCGGATTTTGCTATGCAGAAATGAGGATGACCTGAGGCAGAGGAGAATCAACCAGAGGGCAGCATTGTCTGGGAACAACTGATGGATTTTGCCTTTGAATAAAATGTGTGAGGGGTACTGTATAAATACCCTGTGTGAGGGGCGATCTGTAAATGCAAGTTGTTGTTCGTTCAATGTGATATGGCTTGTTTCATCTTCAGAACAGAAGCATGCAATATTCACAGAGTTCAACTTCTCATGAATGATTATAATAATAATTCTTGCATTTGATATAATGTTTTTCACGTCCACTAAACGTCTCAATTCACCTCTAGACTTCACAGAATAGACTGTAAAGTGAAGTAACTGTATATTTGTGGGCGAAACACAGCAGTCAATTGTGCACAGCGGTATCCTACAAACAGTCGTGGATTGAAATGACCAATTTGTTTTGTGGGATTATTATCAGGCGTGTGGAGGAAGGAAATTTGCCCAAGGAATCATACCCACATCTCTTACTTGTAAGGTGAGTGCTCTAACCACTGCGATACATGACTCCACAATTATGATTCTTCCATAAAACAATAATTCCATGATATCTGTCCACCATTCCTAAAACGTAATTAGAAACTAACCCTATATTCACACTGATACTACAATGTAATCATCAGGACATCGATTTTCTCACACAAGTGTTTTTAGGTAAATAAAAATAGCTTTTTATTACCTAGTTACAATGTCTGCATCTAATACAGCACCTTATCATATCATCAAAATGTCTTAAAGTACTTCATAGGATTTTACCAAAGTCAAGTGTAGTAACTGTGCATCTAAACATTTCAAATTATTTCATATCTAATTGTTGACAAGTGTATGCACTGTGTATTTGTAGGCATGTATATTAGTCACAAACAGCAATGAAGTGAATGACCAGTTAATCTGGATGATTGTTGACTGGAATACCAGGAGAAACTTCCGTCTCTTTTTAAATTGTGTCATGGTATTTTTGATCTCCCTCAAAGCAGGTAGGCAAGATCTCACTTTAACTGTAACATTTCATCTGAAAGATAATTGCAAAGTAAGTCCAGAGCAATACTTTTAGAAATAACGAATGAACAGAACAGGTTTAGGGATGCGGAGGACAACTTTGGGAAATCAGTAAGTATTTATTTATCCACAAGGTAATTAGCAACTGGATAAGGTTACCATGAAGGGTGATTGAGGCAGGACATTGAAGAAAGGAAAAAGCAGCAAATCTGCCATGTGCAGTAAAAACCCTCAAAAGCTGGGCAAGTTAGCCAGCATCTGAAAGAGAAAGACAGGGCAACGCTTCGAGTGTGACCTTTCAACACAACTCGGAGGCTGATCCACCTGCTGTGAAATTCCAGCATTTTCTGGCAGTTTCTGATTTCCAGTATTTGAAATACTTCTCTTTATTCCTCTGTCACTCGAGATGTTGGAGAGCGAGAAATGGTTGAGGAGAAGATGGGCCACAATCGTCTTTTCTGTTTTTCTACATTCCAATGTTCCTCCATTCTATGCAGAATCTTTGGTCTTTTGCACCCATCACAAAAATATTAAATTGCTGATTATTTTGTACATCTAAATTGTTTACAATTTATACTATCCCATCGCTTCTGAAGATTGCAACTGTGCAACACACAGGAATATGTCCAGGAAACCTCATCTGATCCATTAGAGCTTTAGTTCACAAGGTTGAGGACATACCTTCATTTCAAGGCCTCATTGATCAGCCAGACACATTGTCAACCTTATGCAAATCCATGGATTATTTTGAATAAAGTGTTTTTTCAAGAGGGATATCTGTTCAGAGACACTTCAGCTGCAGAAAGATACTGCTTAACTTTTGCCAAACTCTTACATAATGAAACCTGACTGGGTGCTGTGAAGAAAACAAATGCTTTATAATTGTTTTCAAGTTTAGCTTGAAGCAGTTCCAATGCACTACATTTCGCATTGAAAGAAATAATGCAGGGATTTCATTCATTTGTAAGAGGTGTTCAGGTTTACCTTGTGTACAACTATTATCACAGAAATATTTGTTGATATTAAATATATTGTGGGACACTGCTGAGCACAATTGGCTGCCACATTTCACCTTCAAAATATACAGGCAATTCACTTTACACTCTATTCAGTCAAGTTCTTTAAGCTATCCCAAAGATGTGAGAAGACACTATATCAAATGCAATGATTATTACAAAATACCTGTACACAAAATAAATTTTCCATGGTTTTTGATTGGTCTCTGTATAATAATTCTTGCCTTATCACATCTTCAAAACTTCTCAAAGTGCTTCACAGGATATGTTGTAGAGCGAATTCACTGTATTTAAGCGCTCTGAGACGCCGTCCGGCGTGGAAGGCGCAATATAAATTGAAGTTGTTGTTGTTGTTCATGTTGTATATTTTGTGGGCGAAATGCAGCAGCTACTTGCACACAGCGATGTCCCACAAACAGTCATGGATTGAGTCACCAAATCATTGATTTGTGAAGGGATTATAACCAATCCACTAACATCCGGGTTGCTAGGTAAACACCACTGACTTCTAGGTAAACAGAGGCGTGGGTGGAGTAAGAAATTTGCCTAATGTTTCATCCAGGCCATTAATCAAACCCAGCTCATCTAGATTCTGAGACGAATGCTCTAAACAAGAGTGGTCTCTTTAAGGGATCCAGTGTACAGAGTTGTTCAATGATCAATTCGGAACATTAGTACGGGCACTTTTTCGGAGTACAAATGCCACAGATTCCTTTCCAGGTTCAGTAACAAGGTCAAAATAATAATAACTATCTGTAATGGATAAGCCCGGTTTCTCTAGAATTTTGGCATTTTAGAAATAGTTTTATTTCTCTCTTACCATGAAAACTGTAAATATGTAGAAATTGTAGGTTGTCACTTATTCTGTCACAAGATGGGTGTGGAATGCCTACTCCAGACTGCAGGTGTCTGCCTGGAGGAGCCATATACAACTGAACATGATATACATTAATTACATGCCTCAATCATTGTAATAACTTTGATTATTACTACATAGAAAGAATTGTGTTTTGAATAGATCTCTCAATCCATTGGGACAGTTGTCACAGAATACAGTAATATGGTTTTATGGACAAATATGGAGAATCACACATTTGTACAACATCAATCCAGGTTCTGTGATTGATTGGAACAGTTATCATAATGGCACAACAAAATGCTACTGGAGTGGACTGAAAAATATATAAATGAGACAAAAGGTCATCGAGCTGAAATGTTAAGTCACCTTCCTCTCTCCATAGATTCTGCCTAGCCTGCTGCGTGTTCCCAGCAACTTCTCTTTTATTTCAATATATCAATCTTGTGTTTAGTGCACTCTAATGGCCAAGGCTGATAAATAATGTTTTATTGTTTTCCTTCAAACATAAACCATTCCTGATGTAAGAACATAAGAAGGCATGACACAAGATAAGGCCATTTTTCAAATTAAAGCTGCTTCTACGACAACGTAGAAATTCACTGGTTGTCCACTCCATCCACCTATATATGCTCCTGAGGAAAGGTTTTGCAAAATACTTGCTGATTCAAGCAAAGGTAATTAGGTGAAACTCTATAATATCTCTACATCTCAGCAATTTAACCCCAGTCAGTTACTTTCAACAAATAATCTTTCCTTCAAACTTTCCTGCGATCAAACTATCTGAGCAATCCCACTTTCTGGAACTCCATCCTGGAGTCTCCTACATTCATTCATTTCTTGCCTTCTTCAAGGTCCTTTCTCTTTGACAGTCTCAAGGCCTTCCTCTTTGACATAGCTTTCATTTTATCCTACACCTTGCCCTCCTCTCCATCCCTTCAGTTCCCAAAACCCAATTTATGTGCAAATCTTAGATTGTCCAGCAATTTGGAACATCCTCCTGACGTGAAAGAGACTATGCAAATGTAAATTTAGATTATAATATACTTAATTAGGCATGATGGATGTTGGTTTCTCTCAGTGCCATTCCAAACAATTGCTTAGATCAATCACTACAGGGATCAAGTTCTGGATGTATGAGCACTTATTCACAAACCCAGAATTGGGTAACATGATGTGATACAATACAAATTTACAGCACTTTTATATTGGGAGGACTTCCCGAGGCATTTGACAATCTTGGCTTGGCATCTGTGCTGAGGGTGGGAGCCAAGCGGTGTGAGAAGGGGGAAGATTACAAAGACATGGTCAACGAGGAAGATATGAGATAGACCTTGAAGGAGGTGTTTATTTTCCAAACAAAACTCCACTTTCAAGTATCTATTGACCCAACACTCAGTTTCTTTGTGGGGAAAGTAACAAAACTCCACCTCACAGAGTGGTTCTGGACCAGGAAAATGGCCCAAATTAAAATCTTACATTTTTACCCAGAAGCTCAGATGTGTCAAGGAACATTATTTGGTCGAATGTCCCGTAATAATAACTATAATAATGATATTCTTAATAATCCTTCACACAATATATTGTATGATATTGACTGTGTATTTTATGGGTGAAATTCTGCACACCATAATCTTGATTTAAGTTGTCACTGATAAGAGATGAGAACAATCATAGTGCCTTTCACTAAGATTTCACAAAAATTTATACATATGCTAATGTGAGTGTCAGGGTAGGATACCAAACTTTGCTTGGATACTATCCTTAGGATAATAGATGGTCTTGGCAGGATCTTTTACAAGTTAGCCTCTTTTGAGGGAAACAATCTGTGAATTTTTGGCTGTGCCTTTTAAATTATACCAACCTGATCAATACATATGGGGAGCTCACTGATTGTTGAATCCATTATAATGTGACATGTATTTGGGAACTGCAACTCTGCAATGTTGAGGTCAGAAAGTAAATATTATTTCTCTCCAACACCGAAATCTTAGAAATCTTTATTTTAGACAGTTTGAAATTATGAAATTAAATATTCTTTCAGTGGTTCATCTTTAGCCAAGGTGTGGATGTGTAAATACTACACCAATCATGAGTTCTGATTGACAGACAGTGGAAGTGAAAACTATGATGTCTGCATATATTCTGAGTAAATTGAGATGGAAGGCAGGTGTGTAAACGCTGCTCCGCACTTTGCTGGGGTTAAAAAAGAGCATTGTTCCTTCTTCATCTTTTAGCCCCCATCCTGTTATCTTTATTCAAACTTCTTGGTTCACAGCTAGAGCAAAGAACATTCCCTCTGTTATGTCTGAAGGGCAAAATGAAGCGCTAATTGATCTGCACTTGTTGTTGACCCTTCTATTTTGTGATATGTTACACTTTTCACTACAATGGCTGATCTGAGACTTTCTTCTTTTCTTCAGAATTCATTACATTACAGCCACTAAGGACAACACAAAAGTAACCGTAGAAAAATTCACAGTGGTTTGTTCCAGATCACCTGCGTTTTTCAGGCAGACACTTTACAACAGGCGCTTATTTGTTTGAAGATACCTTTCCCATTCAAGTACAACACCTTTGCAATTCGGTCTGCAAATAACACAATGGAAACATCTGGTGTTAAAGGACAACTGTAAGCAAGCTGTCCTCTGTCGTTACATAGCTTCAAGTTATTTGATGTTTAAAATTGACTGCCCTCATCCTTCCCTAGCACCAGAAATATTGAATGAGTCTATTGCGAATAAGGTTTTAATTCTAAGAACTGCAAATGGACTTTAGTGTCATAAAAATGATAATAATCCTAGCATTTGATGTAATAGTTTTCATGTCTTCTAGACGTCTCAAAGCATTTCACAGAATATACTGTAAAGTGAATTGACTGTATACTTGTGCGCGAAACATGGCCGCCAATTGTGCACATCAGTGGCCCACAAACAGTTGTGGATTGAGTGACCAAATTATTATTGTTTGTTTTTCTTGAGGGATTATTATCAGATGTGTGGAGTAAGAAAAGTATTCAAGTTCTCATCCTGCAAGTGCACTGACCACTGAACTACAACACTCCATAAATAGGGAGAGAATGGACAAGGTGAATGCATGGACAAGAGTGTTCCATAGCTTCAGCATGTTGTAGCTAAAGGAGGGCCGCCGATGGTGGGGTAGAGGATCTGGAGGACAAGGAGGAGGCCGGAGCAAAGTTAGTGGGTAGTGGTGTAGGGAGAAAGCAGGTTGGAGAGATAGGGCATGCCAGGGCATGAAGGGATTTAAATACAAGAGTGAGGATCTTGAAATCAATCCCCTCTGTGACAGGGAGCCAATGGAGTTTGACAAGGTCTGGGGTAATGGATGTAATGGTGCTTTTATATCACTAATGGAATACTTCACTTCAAGATGATGTCTTAAAGTCTTTTGTAGGATTTTACTTTAAAGTTTAATGGCTTTGTATTTTGTAGTTAAACGCTGCAGCCAATTTGCACACAGCAATGCCACACAAACAGCAATGAAGTGAATGACCAATTTAATTTGGAGAATTGTTGGCCAGGAAACTGGGAGAATCTTTGAATAGTGCCGTGGAATCTTTAATGTCTACCTGAATAAGCAAATGGGGCTTTGTTTTATTATTTCATCTGAAGGACGACACCTCCCCAGCACTGCATTGGAGTGTCAACAAATTATTTGAGTTCCATGTCCTGATGTGTGGCATGAACGTAAGGCCACAACCTTATGATTCTTATGTGTAACGTATCTTATCATTGAGATATCACAAATTGGCAATTCTCCAGTCAAACTGGTGGTGCTAACGGGGTCAAGTGGCTCCCAGGAGGGCAACCCATGCTTTTCTGTCGCAGAGTAATCACTAAAGAATAACAACAACACGTGGCTGACAGAATGCCATTATAAGGTTGGTTAGGAGCAGTTTATAGAATTATTTACTGTACACCAGATACTCCAAACACATAACATTCATTTCAAAACTGTTATTGAAGTTTTCAAACGCAGCTCACCCATATCACACGTAGATGCTCACAGGATTGAGAACCTTGAAGATAAATGAGGATAGTAACATGTACATTCAATATAAATACCGTTTGAATGGAGGAAGAAATGGGGGTGGTGGTGGCGGGGTGGGGGGACAAACGTTTCTCTCTCTTTATATGTTACTGTAGAAAACCTCCAGGATAATGAAGAGTATATCTCTTCAGTTAATAAAAAAAAGTTTTATCACCAGAACTTCTGTCACACATAATACAAGGGAAAAAAAAATCATTATTTTTAACGCTCTTGTGGTCCATTTTTCATTAACACTTGTGTTGTCAATGACATTGGGAAAACTGTCCTTCAGATGAAGAGGAGGTACTATTCTTTGGGTGAGACGTTAAACTGAGGTCCCATATGTCTGTTCAGGTGGATGTTTAAAATCACATGGCACCATACAAAAAGAGAAGGGAGTTTCTCCCAACATCCAAACCAACAATCACCCAGATAAAATTGGCCACTCACTCCACAGCTGTTTGTGGGACATTGCTGGGCACAACTGGCTACTTCGTTTCACCCACAAAATACACATATGGTATATCCAGTGAGGCACTTTGAGATGTCTCAATAATATAAGGAGCTATATCAAATGCAAGAATTACTATTATTATTGCCAGCTTCACTTCATCCTCTCCTGCTACTCCGTTTACAAAGCCCTCCAGCTGGGTTGCCCGCAGCACTGAAACAGCCCTGGTCAAGGTGACAAATGACATTCTGTCTATCTGTGCTCAGAGTTCCCTCTGTCTCCTCATCCTCCTTGACGTTTCTACTCCCTTCGACACTGTGGACCACTCTATCCTCTTCCATCATCTTTCAACACACCTCAGCCTTCAAGGTTCTGTAGTTCTGTCCTTGAATAGTTGAGATCCTATCTCTCACACTTTGTCTCCACAAACGGACATCTCTTCCAACCACTGCACCGTCTTGTGTGGTGTTCCTCAGAAACCTGTCCTCGGTCTTCTCTTCAGCGAGTACATGGTGTCTCTTGTTGACACCATCTACAGACATAGGGCAAAGTCCACATGTACGCAGACAATACCCAACTGTAACTCTCTGCCTCTACCCTTGATTCCAGGACTACTGATGTCCTGACAGACATCAAGTCCTGAATGAGAGCCAACTCTACAGTTGAACATTAACAAGACCAAGGTCATCCTGATTGGCTCACACCAGTGCCTCCGCACCAAAGGCACTGGCAGCATCAGCATCCAGGGATGCACACTCCATCTCATTGAGCCAGTCAGGAATATAGACATCTTGTTCGACCCTCAACTGTCCTTTCTCCCCCACATTCATGCCATGACCTGCTCTGCTTTTCGCTATCTCCGCAACATTGCCCAACTGCCACTACCTCATTCCTCAGGCCACCGAAAATCCTCATACATGGCCTCATTGCATCCAGGCTTGACTATGCCAAGCATTTTGGCCTTCCTAACTCTTGCCTCCTCAAGCTGTAGATAATCCAAAACTCTGCTGCTTGTGTCCTCTACGGCATTGTGGCCCCATCACACCCACTCTTGCTGACCTCCACCAGCTCCTTATCCCTCAAAGGATGAAGTTCAAAATCCTCAAAAGTTCAAAAGCCTTGAAGTTTACCTTCAAGGCTTTCCATGGCCTTGCCCCATCCTACCTCTCTGATCTGCTAACATTTTATCACCTTGTCTGCTCTCTCTGTTCAGCAGGCTCGTACCTGCTCTATGTCTCCCGCCCGGCCTACCCCACCATTGGCTGAAGGGCATTCAGCCTCTTTGCCTCCACCCTCTGGAACACCATCCCACATTCCCTTTGCCTTGCTCGCTCCCTTACCTCCTTCAAGGCATGGCTCAAGAACCTAAGGGTGCTTTCGAATGAATGAGTGCCAGAGAATGAATGAGTTTCCTATCGTTGCTGTCAAATGCTGGCTATGTAATAATATTACTAGGTATTAATTCAGTCTGCTGATACTGTCAGACACAATCCAACCACATTTTCCAATTGTACCATTGGCATTTCACATATTTGTGACTTTTAAAAAGGAAAATTTAAAATAAAATCAACCATGTCTAGTAACCAAAGAATAGCCACTGATTTAATCCACATTATCGTTAACTGATCCCAGATTTTTCACTACCATCTCATCTATAAAACAGTAGATGCTCAGTGAACAAAGAGAGCACCTATTAAATAATAAGCCTTGAAATTTGATATTTCACCTTTAAATTTGGAAGTATCTCAAAGAGCTTCACAGAATTTACAGTAAACAATATTAATAATAATACTTGCATTCAATATAGCACCTTTTCATGTCATTGATAAATCTCAAAGGACTTCACAGAATATACTGTAAAGTGAGTTGACTGTTTGACTGTATATAAAGTGTAGTTACTGTGTATTAACCAGATAATGCAGCATTCATGGCTTCAAAGCAAAACTTTCCCAGTACTGTACATGGCCCAACACTTTTTCTCACAGTCAAATAGGAAGGAGATCTCGATACTGGTAGATGACACAAAAGGAGCTGATGCAGAAACAAGTCAGCAGTCAGGAGGGCAAGCACAGAGCAGGCCAGAATCACACTCAGTGATGCACGTAACCAAGGTAGTTTCAGCAGACATGTGAGCTAGAGAAAGTAAAACAAATACAGTAGTTTGTTTTGTATACAGTAACATCTGAAGTTTCTGGGAGGCAATGTATTTGTTTACAGCGTTACATATCATTAAACTGATAATACATTCACTGAATGTTTCACCTAGAGAGACTATACTGTACTATCAACAACATACAGATGGTAGGGCGGTCGGGTGGGAGACATAGAGTGGGCCAAAGCCTGATGAATGGAGGGAGCGGACAGGTTGATATGGGGTCAGTAGATCAAAAAGGTAGGAAGGGGCAAGGCCATGGAGGGCCTTGAAAGTGAGGACGAACACTTTGAATTTTATCCTCTGAGGGATGGGGAACCAGTGGAGCTGGGCAAGAGTGGGGATGATGGGGTGACAGAGCCTGGTGCAGGAAAGGACACAAGCGAGCCAATCAAGAGGTCTTGCTGACGTTCAGCTGTAGAAAATTGTCTCTCATCCAGGACTTAATATCTGACAGGACACCAGTTGTCTTGGAATCGAGGGTGGGAGCATAGAGATAAAGTTCTGTGTCATCGCGTACATGTGGAAATTCACCCCATGTTGGTCACCAAAGGGGAGCATGCAGAGGTTGAAGAGGAGGAGACCAAGGACAGAGCCCTGAGGAACACCACATGATATGGTGTGGGGGCTGGAAGAAAAACCGTTAGCGGAGATAAATTGGAGACTGTGTGAGAGAAAGGACCTGAACCAGTCAACAACAACAGTTTTGATTTATATAGCACCCTCTAAGCTGGATGGCATCTCAGAGCACTTAAAGGACAGAACCTTGAATGTTAAAGTGAGAGGAGAGGCGGTGGAGGAGGATTGAGTGGTCCACAGTGTTGAAAGCAGCAGAGATCAAGGAGGACAAGGAGGTAGAGGAAGCCCTGGTCACAGATGGACAGGATGTTGCTTGTGACCTTGACCAGAGCAGTTTCTGTGCTATGAGCATGATTAGGGGGGCTCGTGAAGAGAGTGGTTGGAGAGGAATGAGTGAAGCACTAACTCTTTCAAGACCTTGGTGAGAAAAGGGAGGTTGGAGATCGGTTGGTAGTTGGAAAGCAGGGATACATTCAGGGAAGGTTTCTTCAGGATGGGGATGATTATAGCTGTTTTGAGGGGATGGGAATGGTGCCAGATGATAGGGAGAGATTGATGGTATTGGAGAGTAGAGGGTCGAGGAGGTAGGTTAAGGAGAGGGTGGAGATGGGGTCAAGGGAGTAGGTGGTGTGTTTCATGGTTGATATGGTGGTGATGAAAGGAGGGGGAGACAGGAATGTGGAAGGAGAGATGGGTTGAAATATGGGGTGGAGATGGGGAGACAGAGATGGCTGGTGTACCAGTGTAAGATTTGTGATTGAGAGGCAATTAATAATCATAATAATAACAATAATAATAATCCTTGCATTTAATGTAGCACCTTATCATGTGATTGATACATCTGAAAATGCTTCACAGGATATACTGTAAAGTGAATTGGCTATATATTGTGTGGGGAAAATGTGGCAGCCAATTGTACACAGCAATTACCTGATTGAAAACACAAAAGGCCATTTAGTTTCAATTTGAAAACAGAGAGGGAAGTAGGGCTTCAATATTTTCCTCTGTAGCACAGGTGTAAAACACCTAAGAAACAGCCCATGACAATCAGCTCTCAACCTCTGACCACAGTGGGTTGTAGGCTATGATAAACTTACACTGAAGCATTCTCAACGTCAAACCTCAGTAAACGGGATAATTGTTTCAGAAAGGACACCAGTGACCTGTGACCTGGGGATACATGCCAGGGAAATCGTTTCAGAGTCAGTCCAAAGGTTCTCTTCCCATTAGCACCGTAGCATAGATCAAAACCTTCAACTTCCCAGTTGTTGGTCATGTAGCTAGCATAGCAGAACATGAAATGTTTATTCAGAAACACAAATTTGTTCATATCAGTGGTGGATATTACTATGGGCATTGATGATTATCAAACACGCAAACATGGAAAATAAGGCAGGAAACGGGAAATAAGTAGGTGTGTAAATAAAGGTTGCAAAAGTAGTAGTCAATGTTGCAGTATTTCTCAATATCATTCTTGATTAAGTAATAAGAATGAAGTCTCCTTCTGGAAATTATAGAAGCATAGGAATCTAGAGCGCAGAAGGAGGCCATTCAACCCATCAAGTCTGTACCAGCTCAAACTCACTTAGCAAGGATATTACTTTAACTACAGTGCCCCACATTTTACCCATACCCTTCAAGCCCCTCTCTTTCATGTGCCTGTCTACTTCCCTTTTGAAAGCTACAATGGACTCTGCCTCCACCACCTACCAATTATGGTCTGGGTGAAAAAAATCCTCCTAAATTGTTTTTGCTGTTCTTGTAGCTATCAATTATATATAGACAATTATATAACGAGTCACTGACAATCCTATCAATATCTTCTCCCTTTTCACCTTATTTAATTGAACATTCATCACAATAACAACAAATCACATTTGTATTTCACTTCTCCATGTTGCCAAACCTGATTGTTGAACTGATAAACATACGTTTAGGCTTAATCTCCCATCTTCATATACGAAGGGGTAGAATATGGGTTTTTAAACTGTTGAAGTGACTCTGGATTGAGCACACATTTGCTGAGAGCTCACTAACCATAGATGAGCCAGATAGGGGGAGGCATGAAGCAGGCCACTGTTCAGTCAGCAAAAGCAAGTGTTAGTTAGTAAGGTTCATTGTGGTCGCAGAGGTAGGGAGGGCAAGACCGTAGAGGGATTTGAAAGTAAGGCAAGGATCTTGAATTTGATCCGCTGACAGATGGGAAGCCACTGAAGTTGAGTGAGGATGGAGGTAGTGATGGAGCTTGGTGCAGGAGAGAACACAAGCTGTGGAGTTATGGATAGTCTGCAACTTGTCTAGGGAGGAGCTGAAGAGTCTGGTGAGCAGAGCGATGGAATAATAATAATAATCCTAATAATAATCCTTGCATTTGATAAAGCACTTTTCACATCTTATCGACGTCTCAAAGCACTTCACAGAATATACTGTAAAGTGAATTGATTATATATTTGTGGGAGAAACGTGGCAGCCAATTGCACACAGAAGTGTCCCACAAACAGTCGTGGATTGAAATGACCAATTTATTGTAGTTTTTTTGGGGGGACGGATTATTATTAGGCTTGTGGAGTAAGGAAACTTGCCCAAGGTTTCGTCCTGATCTGCCGGGATTCAAACACAAATCTCATGCTTGTAAGGCGAGTGCTCTAACCACTGAGCCACCACTGTCAAGCCTGGACATGAAGAAAGCATGATTTCTAGATCAAGGTGGAATTTCTACCTGTTGGTGAGGTCATCACAGTGTTTCACAGCAACAACCATTGAGTAAGCAATAAATAAGGGCCTGTGATATCCAAAGGACCATTAATGAATTAGTGGGCAATATACGCTGAATTATTCATCTGGCCAACAATCCCTCACATAAAATTGGCCATTCAGTTCATCAACAACAATAAAATTACATTTATAGAGTGCCTTTCACATCGGGAGGACGTCGCTAGGCACTGAACAGTCAGGGGTCGGGACCTGATCATGGGGGAGGGCAGGGTAGGTGGGAGGGTAGGGACAGAGGTGGGAGGGTGACAGAAGGCACGATCGAAAAGGAGGGTCTTGGGACCGACCTTGAAGGAGGCAAGGGAGAAAGTGAGGTGAAGGGACTGTGGAATGGAGGTCCAGAGTGTGGGGTTAGATAGGCTGAAACTTCATGGCAGTTTGTGGGGCATTGCTGTGCACGGTAAAAATCAGGTGGGCATCCTCCCAACATGAAAAGTGTTATACCAAATGCAAGGATTGTTAATATTATTTGAACAAGGATAGCGTACAGGTTAGGCAGAAAAGTAGAATGACCAAGTAAGGCAAATATGCTCAATGCTGCCATTTCCCCAGTTAAGGCCAGTAGGGTTACAGTGCGCCAATCATAGATGAAAGCCCTACTGCCTCTTTGTCAATTGGTCCCTGTTAATCCACTGGTAGAAGGGACATAGAGTAACAGTTCAAGAAAAATATGGACTTGATCACCCAAACATAAGACACATAACACACAAACAATTCATACCTGTATCGGGCAATTATTCATAATAACTAGTTTATGATTTTCACTGAATAGCATAAGAGAATAATTCAAGGTAGCTGGATTTCAGTGCTGAGGCAGGTCGAACCACTGAAAAGAGCAATATATTTCTACATTGGTCAAAAATAGGACTAGATGAAAAAGTGATTGCACCCTAAACATAATGGATCAATTATTGTGATGAATCATTGTGAGTTATTTTGATGCAACATGAGATCTATGATCAAGGCATAACCCACTTTACTTTGTTGTTTTATTGTTTTAGGAATGTTTTGAAATCTGTGGTCTGCAAAGAAGCTGTAGGTTCTTCAAGTGAATGCTTCAAATGAAGATGTTATCCATGTCATCTGACATCCACGCTATCTGCAATTAGATTAATTATTAATATAATAATAAAATTAAAGTCTAATATATTTGTCACTTGCCATGTGTATTGAATTGGAAATCCAGATGTGGCTAAATTGCATTTTTGATCAGTAAATAAAAAATGAACAATAAATATCATTAATGGGTATGTGATCTCAATACTCCTTTTTGTGCATTTGTTAGCAAAATGATAAGACAAAAAGAAGCTGTGCAAGTGTTTTTTGATCGTTCGGTGCACTTTACTTCCTTGGTGACTGTTCATCTGGTTATAGCATGAGACCTTTGTTCGTATCCAGGCAGATCAAGGTGAAACCTTGGCCTAGTTTCCTTGATCCACACGCCTAATAATAATCCGTCCCAAAAAGCCACAATAGTAAAATTGGTCATTTCTCCACAACTGTTTGTGAGACACTGCTGTATGGAATTGGCTTCCACGTTTGCCAATAAAATACAGTCGCTACACTTCACAATTAATCTTATCCCTCCACTCCTCTGCACCCCCCTACCTCTCTGACCTCCTCTCTCCTCAAACCAGCTCCCGTCCCGTTGCCTTCGCTCCACTGGGTCTGGCCTCCTCCATGTCCACCGAATCCTCCGCTCCACCTTTGGCGGCTGGACCTTCAGCCACTATGTCCCAAGGCTCTGGAAAGACCTTTCTCTTTGAACGCTTTGGTCACCTTTCTACCCCTGCACCTGGCTCAGTCCCGGGATCCACTATTGTGAATAGTTCTAAGACGCCATCCGACGTGGAGGACGCTATATAAATCAAAGTTGTTGTTGCTGTTGTTGTTGTTGTTGTGATGAGACATCTTCCCAATCTGAAAGGCTTTATAAGACTTTTTTGTAATATTAAAAATATTCTTTGGGGTGACTACTGTGCATAGAATGGGGCTTTAGATCTGAAATCATTGTTAGAATTAATGAAATTATTGAAAGTAACTTTTCTGTCCAACTGAGGTATATTGTCCTTGGTTGTTCAAGTTTATGGCGAAAACAATTGATGTTTTGGCTTTCATGGTTGGAGGGGCAAGGAGAGTTCACCTTGAACAAAATGTGCACACTTTTAAGTTTTCTGATTGTAGATAAACTGAGTGTGATGTATCACTCAGCATTCCAAAGCCTTTTACTATAGAGTGGTCGGACTTGTTTTACACTCTCCAACCATTTGAATCCAGGTCCAAAGGCCTATCTGTGCGCTTTTTAAGAAAGAAAGAAAGAAAGAAAGAAAGAAAGAAAGAAAGAAAGAAAGAAAGAAAGAAAGAAAGAAAGAAAGAAAGAAAGAAAGAAAGAAAGAAAGAAAGAAAGAAAGAAAGAAAGAAAGAAAGAAAGAAAGAAAGAGAGAAAGGGAGAAAGGGAGAAAGGGAGGAAGGGAGGAAGGGAGGAAGGGAGGAAGGGAGGAAGGGAGGAAGGGAGGAAGGGAGGAAGGGAGGAAGGGAGGAAGGGAGGAAGGGAGGAAGGGAGGAAGGGAGGAAGGGAGGAAGGAAGGAAGGAAGGAAGGAAGGAAGGAAGGAAGGAAGGAAGGAAGGAAGGAAGGAAGAAAGGAAGAAAGGAAGAAAGGAAGAAAGGAAGAAAGGAAGAAAGGAAGAAAGGAAGAAAGAAAGAAACGCCTATGATGAGTGCACAAGTGAAACTTCAGAACAGGCTGACACAAGAGGATCTAAACAACAACAACTACTAAATAATATTTGTATAGCGCCTTTCACACCAGGAGGACATCCCAAGGCGCTGGACAGTCATTGTTTCATAGTACAGAAAATATGGCAAATCATACCACCTAAGGGTAATTATGTGTTTTATGTACACTGCGCTGATCAATCCTAATGCCATGAAAAACTGATCATGGGTTCAACTGGGTTCCAATATCACAAAGGTTATGCATAACAATGAATCAATTATCGTCAACAATAATATAACAAACAAATATTCTTGTCATCAGTGTGTGTCACGCACATCTAAAATAGTCCTGAAGTGCACTCTTCACCAATACCAGTTCTTATCATGAACACATAATAGACTTAACAACCTAAAACAATATGCAGGTGAAAAATATTTTTGTCTAACATAGCTTCCATTGCTCAAAGCAGTGATCTTTTCATAACATGAAATTCTACTGTGAAGTAGTGAAAAGTAGTGAAAAACAAATTGAGAGTGCTACGTATGCACGTACTTTTTCATGCTGATTACAGAGAAATATTCATGGGCAAAGCGGCTGCTGCATGCATTCTGCTCTTCTCCTGACTGAATAAAGTTATGAAGTTGCAGAGAGCTGTAAGATCTAGACTTGTATTGTATGTCTCCTTACATAAAAATCCTCAGCTTTCTTTCTCTTATACTTTTACTAAGACTCAAAAACACAAATAAAGTAGAAAACTATAAGACCGGATAAAGGGGAAGTGTCCTTGTCCTGGTCACTCACCCACAACAGTCTACAGAGGAAGCTGCCTGCATATTTTTTTACTCTTCAATAACTATTGTGGAGTTAACATACAGCACTCTCAAGTGGAGCGATTCATGGTTGAGGGACAACTACTGTGAAAACAAAGACTTAATGCTCATCAACCCATCTCAACATCTTCAAGAGAGTGAACTTTCATATAAAGGACAAATATTCCTTTGTATCAACTTGTTTCCTCAACAGTTTTGGACTTGTCATAGTCCAAACCACAAGCTCTCTCACAAATTGCCTTGCCTAGTGTATGTATCACCTGCTTTATAGTTAGTCATCTTTCCTCAGGTCAGTATTCTTTCTTCAAATTCTTCTACTCAACAGGTAGGAAATACATACTTCATCTTGATCAGTATGTTTCCACCCCAACGAGGAAGGAAGCAGTGCTGCGTCTAGTTCTGGGGAATGAAGTGGGGCAAGTTGAGCAGGTTTCAACAGGAGAGCATCTGGGCAACAGTGATTAAACATCATTAGATTCAAAGTATTTATGGAAAGGGACAAGGAACAATCAAAGGTGAAGATACTCAACTGGAAGAGGGCTATTTTCAGTGAGTTAAAAAGGAACCTAGCCAAGGTGAGGTAAAATAGCTAAAGGGCAATGGGAAGTCGGGGACAGACCAAATACATTCCTACAAAGGGAAAACGTAGTGCATCCAAACGTCCCTGGATGACTAAGCAAATTGGGACTAAAATAAAAGAAAAAAAGGAGGCTTATGACAAATGTCAGGCCCAAAATTCAGAAGACAACCAAATAGAATATAGGAAGTACAGAGGAGAAGTGAAAAAGTAAATAAGAGGGGCAAACAGATTATACAAGAAAAGGTATTTTACAAGCATATCAAGAATAAAAGGTTAGTCAAAGATAGGATAGGGTCAACCAAGGCGGAAATCTTATTATGGAGGCAGAGGGCATGGCTGATGTACTGAATGAGTATTTTGCATCTGTCTTCACAAAAGAAGATGATGCAGCCAATGCCATAGTTTTGGAGGAGACGTAGAGGCATTGAATAGGATAAGTATAGAGAGGAAGTACTAAAAAGGTTGATGGTGCTCAAGGTAGATAAGTAACCCGGTCTGGATGGAATGCATCCTAGGTTACCAAGGGAAGTATGAGTGTAAATAGCAGAGACTCTGACCACAATCTTTCAATCTTCCTTGGACACAGGGGTGGTGCCAGAGGACTGGAAGGTAGCTCATGCTACTCTACTGTACAAAAAGGGGTGGAGGGACAAACCTGGGAACCACAGGCCAGTCAGCCTAACATCAGTAGTGGGGAAACTTCTAGAGACTGTAATCCGGAACAAAATAAATCTTCCCTTTGAAATGATAGATCGGGCGGGGAACATGGAGCAGACCAGAGCCTGCTGAACAGAGCGAGCGGACAGATGGATATGGGGTCAGCAGTTCACAGAGGTAGGAAGGAGTAAGATCATAGAGGGCCTTGATGGTGAGGACGAGGATTTTGAACTCCATCCTCTGGGGGCTGAGGAGCCAGTGGATCAGGACAAAGGTGGAGGGTGATGGGACCAAGCTAATGGGGTGCATGTAAAAAGCAGGGAATTGGAATTAGAGTGCTTAACTCCAGGGGATGGGGTAGCAACAGCAAAGTAAAGACTATGATTGTTAATTTCAATTGATTTCAGTGGGTGAAGGGAAGAAAAATGGTTGTCCCAAAATCAGTACATGTATAACAGCAAGGAAACGTACATGTATGACACCACTTACTCATATAAATGTACAAATATGACACCATAGCCATTTCCCTCAGTTATGAGAAACCATGTTTGGAAGACTTGTTTCAATGAGCAATAAAGATTATAATGCAGATTAAAATGGATTATAGCACAGAAGAAATAATACCAACAGATGTCATCCAGAAATGGTGACATGATCAAATAAAACCTGTATATAGAGTCATTGTATTTGACCTTTGTAGTTCTATGAGATAGTTTGATGTTATAGATGCTGGATCAAAAGCAAGGATTTTATTGTTATTATCATTTAAATGTCCATCTCCAACATGCCAACACATGAAAAAATAATCAAGCAGATAATTTAGTACCTGTCTGATTAGCTTATTGGCTGGCCTTGTGGCTGTGGAATATCTAAATCACATTGCGCTACTATCTTGAGCTGCATGTCTTCATACCAAGACATTGCTTTTCATTTATTTATTGCTAATTAATATGTAACATACAATGAGTATTCTCCACAACCGCATTGGTCCATACTCAAGTGTGATGCCAGACCTACCTAACCACTGAAATTCATGTTCTAGCACATCAAAAGTATCCACACAATGATCCTAGAATAGGTATGTTATTTGTTTCTCATTATATCTGCCATTAACACACATTCATCCAGTCAATAGGAAGATGGCATCACCGCAAATGAGAATTTCATCCTGAGGGGAAAAGCATAGAAAATTGCTTGAACAGCATCAAACAATAATTCATTAAATATACAAACATAAAACATAGGAATGGAAAATAACACAGGAAACTTGAGCACTTCGGTTTATGTCTAGATAGGATATGTACAGTTGCATTCTTTGTAATCTCCAGACATCACTGATGCATCTGCCTAGAATTTGTTTAGGTGATGTAAAGAAACTGATATTACATATCAAAGCTACCAGCATGTGCAACCATTAGTTCAATTTTGGCTGTAATCCCATTATAGAAGACTGCCTACGTGCAGAAGGTTAGTGGCACTTGGGTGTAAATTTGCAGTCAGGGAGAGTTTGATAAAGGAGTTTGAACAGGTTTGATCATTACAAGCAAAAAAAATTTGAAACGATCAGTAGAATCAGTTACTATTCTTTGAACTTTGGAGGATGCCAATACTGACATCTGCCTGTTCAGGTGGATATTAAAGTATTAATGGTACTATTTCAAAAGCACCAATCTCCCAGACAATAAATGGTCATTTGCTTCATGGCTGATGTGAGACTTTGCACAAATTGACTGCTGCAATCATCTACAAAATACAGTCACTACGCTTACAATAAATCCTGTAAAGCACATTGAGACATCCTTCTGATATGCAGGGTGTTATATACAGTAAAATGCAAGAATTATTATTATGTTTAATATTTGCTTACTAATAAATCGCTGTTAGACTATAATTGTCACAAACAATACGATGGACTATAATAATAATCGTTGCATTTTTCACGTCTTCTAGACATCTCAAAGTGCTTCATAAAATATACTATAAAGTGAATTGACCATATATTTATGGGCAAATGTGGCAGCCAATTGTGCACAGCAGTGTCCGCCAAGCTGTCATGGACTGAAATGACCAATTTATCATTGTTTTTGAGGGATTATTATTAGGCATGTGGAGTAAAAAAACTTGCCCAAGGTTTCACTCTGCCTGGAATTGAACACAGGTCTCACGCTTGTAAGGCGAGTGCTTTGACAATCACCAAGCTACAGGACTCCATGCTCAAAAACAGTGAAACTATTTGATGGAAATAAGTATAGTTCAATTCACATGCTACTAATGTGAAGCAAATAACAATAACTTGCATTTATACAATGTCCTTCATGCAGGGCAGCATCTTAGATCACTTAACTGTAGCGGAGCTTGATGCTGAGCGGAGGGGGGAACTCACCGTAGATACACTTTACACACTTTCTCAGTGAAATTACTCACAAATTATGTTTAAACTCCGAGTGTCCATTTTCTATTCATTCCAAAATGAATCTTCGGAGCCAGATCAATATTTACACATCAAGAATCAATTTGTACCCCATTAATTGCGAATTCTATATTTAATGGCAAGATATTTACAAGATAAAAAAAGAACTAAGTCTCCAGGGACACCTTGTATTGAGCTCCTTGTTGTAAATGGGCAGCACATTATTGATAAATGGAAAATGTAGATTGAATAAAGGGGCCTTCAGGGTTGAATGTTTGGGAATAAGTAACGTCTTTATATCTGTAAACAAAACACAAAATACTACAGATGCTGGGAATCTGAAACAAAAACAAAAGTTGCTGGGGAAACTCAGCAGGTCAGGCAGCATCCATGGAGAAAGGAAAAAGAGTCAACGTTTCGGGTATACAACCAAGTCTGACGAAGGTTTGTATACCCGAAATGTTGACTCTTTTTCCTTTCTCCATGGATGCTGCCTGACCTGCTGAGTTTCCCCAGCAACTTTTGTTTTTGTCTTTATATCTGTTGTGGCTTCACAGGAACTGAGAATGAAAAGGTGTTTATTTTGTAGGTTTCAGTTGCTTGAGTTCCAAAGCCTGATTATGGAAGTGATTGTGAGGAAAGCAGAGAGGCATAAATATAAGTCAAAAGATTACACAGTGCAATGAGGCTTTCAAGCAAAATTTGTAACAATTACATAGACTGCAAAACACTTTTCAAATCTATTTGCTTTGGGACGTCCTCCCGATGTGAAAGGCGATATATAAGTGCAATTTTGTTGTATTTTGTTTTTGTATTCCAACATATTCTGATATTAATATGTAAGTAATATCAGGTATAAGCTTTGCTCAATTGATGGTAATCTCAACAGAAGGTTGTGGGTTCAAGCCTCAAATTGGGACTTTGAGCTCCTAATATAAAATTGGTCATTCGTTTCATGGTTGTTTGTGGGATACTGCTCTGTGCACTGGCTGCCACATTTCGCCCACTAAAAGTACAATCAATCCATTTTATAGTACTACTGTATATTCTGTGAAGCGCTTTGAGATGTCTCAATGATGTAATAAGGCACTATATCAAATGCATTATTATCATCATTAGCATCATTATCCAGCCTGTCCTCCAGATAAGACATTAAAATGATGCTTATTCATCCTGTTGAGGCAAATATAAAAGATCCCATGAAACTATTTATTGTGAGAAAAAATGTCCTTCGATGTCCTGATAATTAATCCTCCAAATAAATTAGTCACTCACTTCATGCTTGGACATGGATAAGCTGAGCACATGCTGGTAGTCACATTTGCCTATAAATACAGACACTATACTTGACAGCAATTACCTGTGAAATTCTTTGAGATTATAGTTACACTGTAGTTGCTCTGAGATGCCGTCTGGTATGGAGGGCGCTATATAAATTGAAGTTGTTGTTGTTGTATAGGTGCAATTCAAGGATTGCAAGTTACCTATCATTATCTCAATGGACACTAAATAAAAGTCTACACAGGGTACCTACATTTGTAATTCTATTTTGTTGCAGTCTCCAGGTAGCAACATGATTTCATACTCAATCAATTTAGTTACCTCAATATGCAAACCTCAATGTGTATTTTATATTACGATTGTGCAATTAGAAATATTAGGCATAGAAAGAACACGCAGAATTAAATCCAAATGTAAAAACACCTTTACAGAATGGAACAATTGTTTACTGGAATTCCCCTTCATAACTTTCAATACAAAGATTATTATAGCTTAATGGATAAAGAAAGGGCAAGACAACAATACAGACTAGGTTATAGGTTTTATCATTGGCTTAACTCATACTCACCAGGAAAGCAACTGAGACTACAATTGATCTCAGTGTCACTAACATTATTGAGGAAAGAATTGGTGAGGGCTGCTGAAGGCTTCTGGTGTTCAGAGCATCACACTGGGCAGTTTGCAGGTGAAGACAGATAGGGCTTGGCTTGACATATTACCTGCAGTCAAATAAGTTGCCAAACCTGACACATGAACAATGACCACTGGAGTGACATAGTAGAGAGTGTCTGTCATCTGCAGAACAGTACACCAGCAGAAGTGAAAATTACTCAAACACCTTTTGACTCAGGAGAAGCTTTTTTGTGTGAAATTAGACCAAATCAGTTGAATCAATATGGAGCTGAAAATGTAAAGAAGTACTATTTGTACAATTTAATATTTTACATTAAATAACTTTGATGAAGCAATGGAAGAACTTCAATCCTGTCTCCTGTTTCAAGATCAACGCCCATAACTGCAAAGTTCCTAATTTGCTGAAATTTAAAATAATAGGAATGTCTTTCTTGACTGACTTTATCTGGCTGACAGATTTGAAACATTGATCCAAGGTTGGAGTGAGGGAAAGCGGGTAATCATGGTATGCAAGGTAATTATCATCCCCTGTGATAGTCATCAAGTCACGTATTACATCCCCCCACCCCCATTTTAGCCTGTTTACAAGCAGTTAATCTTTCGTTGACTGAATTTTGTGTTGTCATGACTGATTGATATTGGTTGACAAATCTATTGACAACAACAGGTTCTGAAAACACCTGTGTCCTCACCGGAAGGAAAACCCGATGTCTAAAGATGTCTAAAGCCCTCCACAAGTAAATCCGATGATTGATTCAGCAACTGGTTCCCCAGACATGTCAACACCACATAAAACTCAAGTAGCCACTTTTGTCAACAAAACATTACTGACGAGGTGGGAAAATAAGTGGAAGGAGAAGCAATAATTATCACCAGGGTTAATAATCACTTCACATGCTTCATATTTCCCCCAAATGCATTCAGAAGTTAACAAAAAAGTGGCTAAATTTCAAAGTCTTAGCAGTTAATGATTCAAATATTCCAGGGAAGCTAATCATTAGAGTTTTTATATTATAATCCCAGGCAGGGCAATGCTTCAGTGGAGGTGGAAGGCACTAGCACCTGAGCATTCCTCATTCATCAAAAATTCACAATAACATGGGATAAACATCACAGAGCAAAGCCGCTTGATAGACAGGCACATTTCCACTCATAACTACTGTTATTCTGATGTCAGTCAAAATCCTGTTTTTTCTATTTTTCATTCCACAAATCATGCAATGAAATACAAAATACAATATAATTTATATTTCCATAACATCTTTCACACTGGCAGGATATCTCAAAGGGCTTGCATGTGCACAGCATATGGTCACCATCTGCATGTGCAAATCCTTTCAAATGTTGTTTCTCAATTAAATAAATAATTCTGAAATAACTTGACTATGATAGACCTTGTATTTTCATGTCATCATGCATTCACATTTGTTGGATGGCAACAATTTGTTGCAGAGGGAACAGGAGATCTGACACCAAATAGGGTCCAAGCACATTCAATACTGGGACAAAAATCACATTCTCTTCTCTATGGATTGCTAGTCATGGGAAAAAAAACAATTCATCATGGAACAACAGCACCAACACCAAAAGTAGCAGATGCACTTGTCAACAGCTAGTTTATGACTACACAAAAACTTCATGTTCAGAAGGTCATTAAGAAGAGATTAGAGCAAGTGATTATAAATCACTGTGAATGGGGTGGAATGTTACTGTGTATGGGACACGGAAACGCCTGAAGACTCAGCGCAGTGTCACTGCAGTGATCCGTAACCTGCACTGCATAGGATTTGTATTTCATGGTGCACTAACCTTCACTTTGTTAAAAATATGATCATGCACCAAACAACAAATTGTTAACTCTTCATAAGCATCAAAAATACTTTTCACAAAGTTAACTTCCTCAGTTTGTCATGAGTCACTTCATGATTTACATCACAGTGATTCTGTTGGAAGCTCAACACACATATTCTTTTTGATGGTGTTTTACGTAAAGTATAAGGCTTTTTCTTGACACATCAAAACTCTAAAGTGGTCTTTCAATTCAATGCAGGCAATATCACTGTAAAGAGGAAGCGAAGGCTTCTACTAACAGTTGCTCGGAGATGCAGAGCTATTAAGCTACTGCTACATAATGCCATTTGCTGGTGCTGAAGGTAGTACAATTACATGGTGTACTTCCCCTTGTGACATTCATCGAAACTGTGACACGCTGAAACTTCCTTCAGATACATCAACGGGAAAACAGGCAACGTTTGTGGAGAATGCAAAGTCAAACAAGACAAGCTTAAAAAAAAACTTCACAATAATATTGCCTTCATGTTTATCACATTGAAATGTAACTCACATTAATCTTTACGATATCGGAATGTTTTGAGAGTATGGTTGCTGGCTGGCTAAAATAAGCAATGGTTGGAAGCTGAGCCACCTCTGGGCTGCAATGTCCTCTCATCAGTTAGTTCAGAGCAGCATGGGGATTAGGTTACCTACTCAGCCCACCTAGCCACAAACTGGTGTGTAGCCCAGGGAGAGCAGGCAGAGAAACAGTGTGAGTCCAAATAGATTGTGAGCCTTCATAAAATGAAGGCTCACAATCTATTTGGAGTCCTGTAGCTCAGTGGTTAGAGCACTTGCCTTACAAGCGTGAGACCTGTGTTCGAATCCAGACAGATCAAGGCGAAACCTTGAGCAAGTTTCCTTACTCCACACTAATAATAATCCCTCAAAAAAAACACAATAATAAAATTGGTCATTTCAATCCATGACACTGCTGTGTGCAATTGGCTGCTGCGTTTCACCCACAAATATACAGTTAATTCACTATACAGTATATGCTGTGAAGCCTTTGAGACGTCTGGAAGATGTGAGAAGCACAAAATCAAATTCAAGGATTATTATTATTTGAAAGCAAGATAAAATGATCCTTCTCAATCCAGATTATAGCATCAATCTCTACCCAAAACATTACTCCACATTTTCCCTCTTCTCAGACATTCACTGTATGCAAAAGGTACTATACAAGTGCAAGTTTGTTTTTCCTCTCTCAAACTCCAGTTTCTCACACAGTGAAGAATGTATTAACAGGATTGTGGAGTTTGGCCAATTTTGCTGCTGTACATAATTATTTCAATTCAGATTGTAAAACTGTGACAATCTACATTTGGCAGAGTTGACAACGGATTCTGAAATATTGTTCAAGTTTAGAAACTTATAATGTATCAATTGTTGATATTCAGTATTGATGGTAATGATAATAATCATAATAATGATTTGGTCACACAATCCACGACTGTTTGTGAGTCACTGCTGTGCATGATTATCTGCCGTGTTTTGCCTACAAAATATACATTCAATTCACTTTACAATATCTGCTGTGATGCGCTTTGAGATGTCTCAAAGATCATAGAATCATAGAATCTTACGGCACAAAAGGAGGCCATTTGGCCCATCTAGTCTGTGCCAGCTCTTTGAAAAGAGCAACTGAATCCCACTGACCAGCTCTTTTCCCATAATCTAGCAGACTTGTTCTTCCTAAATAACTATCCAATTCTCTTTTAAGATGTGACAAAGCGTTATGTTGAATGCAAGAAAGATTATTATTGGTATAATAATACCAACACTTAAATAGTGCTACACAGGATAATGGAAATGACCAGTTGTAGCAAAGGTTCACAGTTTCCTTGTAAGCCACATGCTTCCCCCAGGGAAAATCTTAGTATTTGAAAAACTCTCTGAATCTCGTTATTCTGCAGATATTAATGAACAGTATCAAAACCATATTAATACTCTGTGTCAGTAAATAAAGCAAATCAGATGTTGGGATGTATCAAAAGATCAATAGCAAGCTGAAACAGTGGGGTAATCCTGTCACTGTGCAAGTCCTTGGTGAGACCATACGTAGTAATGTGTACAGTTCTGGTCACCACAGTACAAAAAGGATATTGGAGAAATTGAGAAGATGCAGTGGAGGGCAACCAAAATGATTGAGGGATTGGAATGACTTGACTATGAGGAGCAACTAAGTAAATGGGGCAAGTTCATGCCGGAAAAGAGAAGATTGAGAGGTGACATGACTGCTGTCTTTAAGATTCTAATGGGGCTAGACAATATAGATCATGACAGGATTGTGGATTGAAGTGACCAAGTTATTATTGTTTTTTTCTTGAGGGATTATTATCAGGCGTTATTATTATCTGAAAGGTGCTATATAAATGTAAATTGTTGTTGTTATTATTGTGTGAGGTGCATTGCATGGTCAGAAGGGCGCACCTTTTGTTGATCCCATCTGCTTGTTCAGTGGGCATTAAAGATCCCATAGCACTATTCAAAAAAAGAGGAGAAAGTTTCTCCCATTGCCTTGGCCAAAAATACCTTGGATGAAATCGGTCATTCACTTCATGGCTGTTTGTGGGACTTTGCTGTCTTGTTGCTGTTATGCTGCCCTCCATGTTTGCCTACAAAATACATAGTGAATCCACTTTATAGTAAATCCTATTGACTATCAATAGGACTATCAAGCGCTTTGTGATGTTTTAGCAACATGATAAGGTGCTGGATCAGAAACATTAATAATGATAATCCTTGCATTTGATATAGTGCCTTACCAGCCTGTTGAGACATCTCAAAGTGCGTTTTTTGTAAACAAATCACAGCAGCCAGGTTGCACACAACAGTGTCACACAAACAGCCATGAAGTAAGTGACCAATTTTATTTGGGGGGGATTATAGCCCAGAACACCGGGAGAAATTCCCTTCTCTTTTCAAACACTATCATGGGATCTTTATCATCCACCTGAGCAAGCAGATGGGTCCTCGGTTTAATGTCTCATCCAAAAAGATATTAATTTACGGATTATTTATTATCATATATCATTAATAATAATGGGGGAAACGAAAGCCCCAAAGATGAATTTGATTGCTAAATGCAGTCAGGAACTCCACATGGCTCATTCTTTCTTCAAAAGAACATTGTCGTGACTAACAATTTGCAACAGTTTTGGTTCTCCCTTTTACTACTGCACAGTTCCTTATTGCTACTACATACATGGAAGTTTAGATTTTGCCCTTTCTTGTTCCCTTACCTAGTAAACGTGTGTGTTTAGAGTTTGAAGTTAAAATCTGGACCTGTTTATGAAATGACTAACGAGGCAAATTAGTTCCGTCACAAATGGCTTCATGTGGTTGAAGTGGTAAAATATGTTTTTTACTTCACAACCCTATGTACATTAACCTGTGTAAGACATTTCTTAGAAGCAGGAACAGTTGTTCAGGAGCCTGTTGGCAACACACTAAATTAGCATTACATTAAACTGTGTTTTGCAGTTACTAAAGCAAACACATATTTGGGATGGCACATTAATTCCCCACATTTTATTAATGAAGCATTGCATTGCCCTTGTCAAAAATGGAAAACCAGATTGGCCATTTACTTAAAAAAGATGGTGTAAAATTCCTCCTTGCCTTAGCCAGTGAGACATTTGTGGCTTAAAATTTATGATTGCACAGAATTGTAGAAAATCCTGAAATTTGGTTTTAATTTGGAAGCTTGTTTCCAGAGTTTCTAAAAACAAGTGACTTCCAAATGCTCACGGCATTTTAGAGTGTTACACAATTCATGGTGATCTGAAATGTTATGACAGAATGGTTTTACAGGATAAAGTAAAGCAAAAAAAAAAACACCATAGGTGGAATTTCAGGTTTTTGGTTAACAAATAATTATTTGCACATAGAAATCTATGTTTAGTTTCCAAGAGTATATTAAGAATATCCTCTTTGATATTCTCTGAGCTCTAAGACATTACCTTGCTTGGTGGATGCTATATGAGTGCAAATTGTTGTTGTTGTTGTTTCGAAGGCTTGTAATATTCTACTAGTTAATTCCAGGTGTCTGTATCATTACTATAATTATTCTACAGTTATAGTAATAATCCTTGCATTTGATTTAGCACCTTATCAGAATATACTGTGAAATGAATTGACTGTATATTTTGTGGGCGAAACATGAGTTAGGTATATTCTCAATGTTTTATATCATTGCTTTAGATCTTACAAAACTGAGGTTTCAAAATATTGGTACAATTGCAAAATGGAATGATTGCATGTAATACGCAGTGAAAGATAACACATCGAGCAGGGAAAGCTTTATGATTCTACATTTTTCTCTCAATAATCACAAAATCTCTGCAGCAGATATTGCTCAATTATTACATGCATCTTAAAGTTTGAAAGGTTTCTCTTTTAACAATGTTTAAACAATGAAATAATTGCTACGGCATTTAGATAAATATCGAGTTTTATCACCACTTCTGTCTTTAAAATTATGTTTAATTTCTGCACAATTTGGGCCAAAATGATTGATAAGCTATCTTTCTGCTTCAAAACTTTACAGCAGACATGGTTTAGATTAGAAGTGCTTGAAGTTTAGGCATAGTAGTATTGGCACATCCAAACACATTGCATGACAGATCATGAAAAGAGTCTCATTCATTTGGACTAAAGTGTGAAAATAACCTTGTGAGTAGCCTGTGGTATTTGAATTTGATGGAATGCAGATAGTTTGAAAGATGAAAGCAGTAGTTGTTTTAACATGAAGAAATTTGAATAATATCTTCAGCTCCCTTTCAAACAACTGTGATAAGTCCCACAATTCCACTAGCGCTAGAGAAATGGACAATGAGGTCTATTTATACAATCGTATTAGACAGGAGCCTGTTTTACATTTAGACATATGTTTTAACAAATGCCTAATAAAAAGCTTTGTGCTTATCCAGTGGAGGATGAACTGAGTAGTGGTGCCACGTAAACTATAACATCAATGGACATCTTATGCATATTGACCTCAGGTTTATATTAAGAAGTGTTTTCTTCTAAAACAATGAATGATCTGTGTTGCAGAATGAGAAAACAGGACCACTTGAAATAACAAAAGGTCATTCAGTCCATCAAGTACACTCCTTCCCACCATAGACCAAACAAAACCAAGTGATTGCGGTTTTCTGAATAGATGCTCACTGATCAAGTGAGCACAGGTGATCAAGAAAAAAATCTAAAATATTCATCCACCTATAGATGGCCACCACTCAACACATATACTCTTCCTGTCAGACAGCATTTTTTCACTCCCTTCTTCACATGGGCCAGTAGCAAAGAAGCCAATGTAATGTATCCCCGTCTCAATATCTTCCAATCTTGTGCATCATCAATAAGTGTATCAAAAGTTAATATGTAGAAGACCAGAGAGGCCTAGGGGTCAACATCAATAAATCTTTCAAGATCGAAGGTAGGTGGACAAAGATGTGAAGAAAGCTAATTGGCTTTAGGGTTTTATAAATCGGGCCATAGAAGATAAAACCAAAGAGAGGTGATGCTTAACTTGTATAAACAATTAGCTAGACCACATTTAGAGAATTGTGATTTGTTGTAGTCACCCCATATTAGGAAGAATATCAGGGCTATAGAGAGGGTAGAGAGGATATTTATTAGCATGATATCGGGGAAGTGTAGTTCCAAGTAGGGCGATACTTTGGGCGTTGCCTTACTCCTAATAATAATCCCTCCAAAAAAAAATGAAAACACGGCAGCCAATTGCACACAGCAGTGCCCCACAAACAGAACTGAAATGAATAATTTTATTATTGTTTTTGTCAAGGGATTATTATCAGGCGTGTGGGATATGGAAACTTGCCCAAGATTTCGCACTGTCGGGAATTGAACCCAAGTCTCTCACTTGTAAGGAGAGTGCTCTAACCACTGAGCTACAGGACTCATGTTGGGGGGGGGGAGGGGTGGGGGTGAAGATAGAATCCACAGTAACTCTCAAAAGGGCACTAAATAGCTATCTGCAAATGAGTAATTGGCAAGAGTATTGGCAAGAGAAAAATACATGTATTTGGGACTGAATGGATTTCTCTTTCAAAGAACCAGCAATAGTGGGCTGAATGTGTCTTCTTCTGCACTGCAATCTTCCATTCAGAATGCAGTAAGTCACCTCAGAAGATAAAACAAGTGGGTGATCTTCACAATAGGCTATCCTCTCTCGGACTGCAAAAGTCCCAGGCTTGATGTCATGAATGTTTTTTTTATTTCCTGCTTCCTTTTTTTCCTATCTTACTGTGATTGTCTACAAAATAATCAACGCATTTGATAACTACTGTGAAGCGCATTGAAACATTGTGGGATATAAAAAGGAATATAAAAAGGCCAGTTCTTTCATATGTTCTTATTCAATGGGTAATCTATGTATGCATGCTTGCGTTCAACTTTACATATATACTGTTAGAAACAGTAAAGTTTCAGTTTTAGTTCCTCCTGTATTGTTTCATATTTCTGTTTTGTCGTTGAAATCAAATTATAACCTTATCACCCCTTACCCAATGAGCTTTGTGTTAAGTTCGAACTGCTGTGCTCATAAAGTACTTTAACATGTCCTCCACTAAACCCAGAGGTCTAGCTTTCAATTAAGAGTTCTATTATGTGACCTATTATGCACTGATGCCTTCAGCAGATAAGCTTTTAAGAGGACACCTTTTCGTGAGAATCCTTATCAGAGCAGGAAACTCCAGCCAAAAATGTAGTATCTTCTAAATAAGCATGAAACTGCTGGTTCAGCCATTGCTTCAGTTGTTGCTCACTTTCTTTGATATTGATCTTATAGCCAGGATATTGTGCGTTTTTGTTGATAAGCAATCTCCCAGCTGCTTTGCTGCAGATTCCAACCTGCTTACTGTTTTTTTATTTGATCATCTTCAAGTGCCCATTGCTGCAAAAACAGTCATTAATTCCAAAGAAGCAGCAACAGAAATCTGCGAGTTGTGTGTGTCCATGAGGAGCAGTGACTGTGGTGTGAAAGGGGAACTGCAGACATTTGAAATTGGATCCTAGTAGTGCTCTGTCAGAAATATATGAAATGTGTGCAAAAGGAAGATAGAACGATTAGCCCGCTCGTTTCAGAAGCACTGGGGGAAAAATAAAACAAGTCAAACAATTCATGTTTTTGTAATTTATCCACTGTAGATTACTTGTAGAGATAGAGTGTTGTTCCACATACTGAAATGCTTCTGACAACTCCTGAATGGAACCATCTCTGAGTTTCTGCACTTAACTCTTTACAAGTAGCACTCTGCACTTGTCTCCCCATTTCCACTATCCACAAAGTCCAACTACCCCGCTTGTATCTTCATATGCAGTAAACTACGCACATCCAAAATCTCAATCCTCACCAGGTTCCTTCTCTTCACAAGGACTAGCCCCACCCTCACATATAAATGCATTCAACCACTAGCATCCTCCGTACCTCTCCAACATGTCAGTGCCCTGCTCTTCTGCCTTTCCCCCTTTGCTTTGCTAATACAGGCCTGCTGGGCAACCCTGATCACTGTGTCAGCATTGGTGGCTATTGTCACACAACCTTCCTTCTCCCTCATTCAACATTTAACCCTGACATTACAGCACTCTGAGATACTACCCTACATGAAGTGCTATGTAAATGTAAGTTGTTACAGAAATTCTTATCAGGGCCAGAGCACACAGACCTGAGGTATATTCACTAAAATGTATAGGTTTGTGATCAAATCATTATTTTGTAGTTCGTCTGAAGATCTGGATGCTAAGGAATCCTAAATGAGGGTTGTTTTTTATTTAATCTACAGGTTTTTGAGATGTATTAGTTTACTGAATAATAAAGTAAACTAATTATTTTCATGGGTTGAGAAAATCTATTTATTAATTGCAGGAATTTGCATTATTCCAATAGGGAATTTTTATAATTTTTACTTCAATGTTATCCTTCTCAAATAACCTCCATATAAAAGTACATCTCCTCTTGAAACTGCAATTTTAATAACCCTATAATAATCCTTCCACTTGAATAGCGCCTAAGCATCATTAAAAAAATCTTTAAATGCTTCATAGAATTTACTCTAAAGTATAGTGATTGTACATTTATAGGCAAACTCGATAATCAATTTTTCCACAGTTGCATAAATAGCTATGAAGTGAATGTTGGATTTCATCTGCGAGATCAGTATGAAAAAAGGGGGGGAAAGAGAGCATGGGTTTCAAGTCACAACATGGATGTTTAAAATACTAATGTTAATGCAATTTCAAAGTTCCAAGAGTAGTTTTAAATGTCATTATTTAGTAAATATCTGCCAAGTGAAGTTATTGAATTATTACAATGATATATTCAAATAGGTTTATTATATTAGATAAATGTCAATTTGGAAAAATATATTTATTCAATCGGATTCATAGCACAACACACCAAATAGGCTCACCAATTTGCACTGGTGTTTTATTCTCTACAACAGCTATCTAATCATATTCCATCCTCATTACCAATTATGCAATCCATGACCCAAAAGAGATTCTTCGAATATGTCCATGTCTCAGGAGAAGTTCTCTGGGTTCATGTAAATCCCTCTTGAAGAGAATCTTATATTTGTGGAGTCTGATAGCTCAATGGTTAGAGCAATTACCTTGCAAGCAAGAGACCCGGGTTCAATTCCAGATAGAGTGAAACCTTGGGCAAGTTTCCTTACTCCTGATAATGATCCCTCAAAAAAAAGTGGTCATTTCAGTTCATGACTATTTGTGGGACACTGCTGTGTGCAATTGACTGCATGTTTCGCCCACAAATGTACAGACAATTAATTTTACAATACATTCTGTGAAGCACTTTGAGATGTTTAGAAGATGTGAAAAGCATTATATCAAATGCAAGGATTATTATTATTATAATGTTGCTATTTGAACTTTGACTGGAAAGCAAGATAATCTGTAGGCAATGGCTCACTGGCGTTTGGGGCTGAACCAAGTGTGCATTTGGTTGGTATTGTGCAAAGCTCCTATCATACCCAGGGTGTGGTAAAATATTGGTGTTAATGGACAAAACCGACAGACCTGGAGATAGGTTCAGTTTTGACTGTGTTGATGAGCCACTGAATGTTGAGTCACTCACAGCAACGTTTTTTACTGTTTAGACGACTTCATCAAAGGGATTTCTCTGAGCAATCTTTCAAAGTATCTCTGGCGGCTATTTATCTTCAAATTGTTATCTACAACAGGAAAAAGAACCTCAAGATTGACATCCATCAAAAACAATCTTTGCTAAACTGAAAAACATTTGGTAAGCAAGGTATAATAGACCTACAGTTCAGAGTGATTCAGTATGCATTTTATCTAATCGAAGTACAAATTCTGACATTGTCAGATCTCTAACAATGTTCAATCTGAACAAAGATCTTTGATTAACTCTTATATTTAGATACAGTTGCACCTATCATGTTTATCTAGAGGAGCAAACAAGTGACTTTAGGATTCTCATTTTTTAAAATAGTACAGTGAGGATCAAAATAATTTTTAAAATCCTTGCAATTGATATAGCTCCTTTCATATCAGGAGGATGTCTCACAATGGTTCACTGGATGTATTGTAAAGTGTAGCAGCTGGACTATATTTTGAGTTGAATGTTAGGTTAAATCATAGAATCATAGAATTTTACAGCACAAAAGGAGGTCATTCAGCCCATCGAGTCTGTGCTGGCAGACTGTGTGCAGACAGTGGAAATATTACTCAAGTGTTGAACCTGAAACTCATTTTACTTTTGATTATTGGTCATCTTACCAAAGAAAGCTGACATATAAACTATTTTGCACTGAGATTTCATTTTTACCTCACAGTCACACTACAAAAGATTGTCAGAGATTATGGTTCTAATCAGTCCAGCCTCCATGCCTGACATATTCAACACGTTTAAACCAGCACTTTTAGAACTGGTTAGCACTTAGTACTGTATTAGAGAGCGCTACTGACTGTTTTACTGGACAATATGAGATTTACAAAAGGATTTGCAATTGGGAAATCGTGGCTGACCTTGGGATTTCCACTTGGCCGCAGACTTCTTGCAAGTCGGAGTGGAGATTGGAGTCCAAATGGTGTTCCAGTGGGAACATGATGCAACAGATGTAATCCATCTGGGATTTGCTATTTATCAATCCTTTACAAAACTTTCAATTTAGATTCCAATGGGATAATGTATTTTCCAGTGGCTCCTGTGTGTTCTTCTTCACATGACTAATATTTCTCATTTTGTTTTGTGACCTCTGCTTCAAGTCCAAAGGAGTCACCAGAAATCACCACTTTTTTTTAAGAACTTGCCTCAACTCGAGCACTTTGACATTCTATTCCCTTGACTGATAATCCAGTGGACAATAAGTTAGTTAGCCAGCAAAGCATGTTCAACAATTAATTTCACCAGTTCAGTGCCTATCGTACGTATCAAGTCACTGGATAATATTATCCCACAAGAAAACTAATCCTTCTGTGCAGTTAAGTCTGTCTCCTACTGGCCTTACAAGGAAGAACAATACAACAGGCACACCCTGAAGTTGGTTCAGTAAAAGCAAAAGCTGAAATGTAGTTTGGAGAAAATGAGCCTGGTATGAATGCTTCACTGTTATTTATTGTATCATACTGTCAATGGAAATTAATTTGAACATACACATCTTAAAGAGTCTAAGCTTCATAGTACAGTACAATAATAAAAATGATTGTTGCCTATCGTACACAGTGCAGCCCCATTATAACACACTTCATTATAACACAATTAAATGATGATGCAGTTACCCTGTAGATCCCATTCACTGTATGTTTGTGTACTGCCTGTCCACTCATTTCCCATATGACAGCCTGCTTTTTGCATTAATATGGCCAGCTACTGTTTGATTAGACTACTGTTGAAGTTACTTCCCACTTTGATGTGCTTCTGAAGGAAACAACAAGTGATTCTTGGACCCTGGAATCAGCTATTTTTTCTATCAATGCAGAAAATGGCTACAACAACAATAAAATTACATTTATAGAGGGCATTTCACGTCAAGAGGACATCCCAAGGCTAGCATGTTCAATGGGCACTGTTTGTTCAATCAACTAATGTGTGTAGTTTGCTGATTGTTACAGTGCAAGGGAATGACAGAAGAATACCCAGTTGGTCCAGGTAATGACTATGGTTCAATTACTAAATGGACATGTGCTATCAGTCATTCTAAGCCAAATAACCTCTGTACAAGGCCCTGGACCAATGTGATTTTCTAACACAATAGATGTCTGTTGAACAAAATTCATGAACAAAATAGGCAAATATTTAATGAACTCACTACAACAATGATAACCTGCATTGAAATAGGATCCTTCACATGGGTTGCATCTCAGATTGTTTAACTATTCTGATAAAAAGAAAAACTTCAAATGCTGGAAAGTAAAATAAAAACAGAAAATGCAGGTTGATCAGCATCTGAAAAATAGATAATGTTCAGGTACATCCTAAGCATTAATTTATCTTTATAGAATCTTTATCAGTACTATCAACCAGCAGAGACCATTATAATAATAATAATATTTGTATTTGGTATAGAGCCTTATCATGTCTTCAAGACGTCTCAAGCACTTCACAGAATAGTCTGTAAAGTGGATTGATTGTATATTTTCGCAGGCAAATTTTTGTATTTTTCACTGTTGAATGTATCACTGTTCTCAAACAAATTAAAATACTACTGTATCATACTGTGCTATCTCTTACACCTTCAAATTACTTGTTGGGGAAGGTTAAGTGGATCTCCATGGATCTGGGATGTCTCTTAAGGTTTGGGAATACAATGTCAGAATCAAATCAACCCTCCATGGCAGTCTCAGTAGTCTGGCTCCTGAGCCAGGTGGGCCACAGTATTCTAGGGCACTGCTTAAGTTGGCACAGCCAGCCTGGCTCACCAACATGACTGGGAGGTGCAGATCAGTCGGAGGAAGCAGGGATTGCTTTCTTAATCCTGGAAGCCAAATTTCTAGATACAGTAGTATTCTCACCAGATAGTACTGTGTTCTCAAAGGCAAGCTGTGTGGCTTTAGCTAGAATCAACAATCCTTGGCTCTCGCCGATCTAGAATCAGGGAAATTTACAGTGCAGAAGGAAGCTACTTGGCTCATTGACTATGCAGCAGATCTCAGAGCAGGCTGTTCTTTTGAATTCTTGAAACCCCCAACGGACCCTGTGTGTCTCTGACTCTGCCTAATACTCTCTGAAATTAGGTAAGCAGGCTGTGTCATTAAAATAGTACCCTCAATACCCCAGGTCTTTGTCAAGCTCCCTATTGCATAATGGATTAATTTTGAGATCCTCACAACTAATTACTAATTAATTAATGTGCCAGTACCACCCTACCTCTTGGACCTCCTTATACCCCACTCCTCTACCCACTTCTTCACTCAGCTGATTTCAGCTTCTGTATGTCCCATATCCCCTCTGCTCTACCTTCAGTGACCATGCTTACAGCCATTACGCCCCCAAACTGTGTAGTTTGTTACAATTGTTTATAATTTAATAAATGCAATCAAATATTTGTTTTTATTGTTCTTAAGAGGAACCAACTTCCGATTTTTTTATTGAACTTGCCTACCTTTAGTGGTAGGTCCCTGATTTCTGATGGGATATCAAACCAAACTGAGTCCTGAAACCAAAATAAACCTTAGATGTAGTATCTTAATTAGGAACCTGGCTCTTTTCAAGAACTGTGAAAACATGGCTTCCAAATTAGCTCTGAAATTAAGAATGTCCACAGTTTTGCTTTTGTATATAAATGTTATGTTATTGGTAATTTAGTAATGACAATAATCTCTTACCACATTTTATTTTGGGTCTTTTATGCTTTATATTGCGAAACAAGAAGTGATTGTATGTCTAACTGGAACAAAAGCATTCCCCTATGTAATTCAATCTCTAACTCCTAAAGAGGAGTTTTAGCCATTTCTAAATATGAATGCGTTAACGAAACTTGACTCTTCCTTCATTTATTTTCACATCAGTACCAACCTTTGCAGTAATGATAGATCACCTAAAACCAGTCAAAACAGACATCATGTTTACTTTGTTCTTCCATTTATATATGTAGAGTAAATCCGGAGTAGCTATCAAACCATGACCAGCTCGAAATGGGTTACAGGGAATAATATGTTTAATAAATAATGTAGAAGGTCATATTTTTAAATAAGATATAAGAGGGAAGAATTCTAAACCTCTTGCAAGAAAAAATAACTTTATTATTTATTATTATTATTTACCAATGTAAGCACAATGAAAACATTATGTTAATTAAAAATAAGAATCCATATAATAATATTTACATTGGAGAGCTGAACAGCCTCCAAGGTGACAACAGAATTGACCACAGAATGTCGGAATCGAGCCAGCCCTCTGTGGTGGACTTAGTTGTCTGGTTTCTAAGCCAGTTTGGCCCACAGAATTCCAGGGCACCACTGATGACAACACAGCCAGCCTGGCTCATTGGCAGGACCTGGAAGGGCAAGTCAGTTACTTGGGGCAGGGAATAATCCCACTCAGCTCTTATTAACCCTACAAGCCCTGATTGGTGTGGTGCTCCTAGCTGGACAAGCAGCAAGAAAGCTTGCTGCAGCCCAGCAATATCAATGGTGGGCTGTACGACTGGTAAGACTCCAGCAGTACCCCAACACACAGTTTGGAGTCCGCATGCCTAGGATCTTGCCAACTTGCTCCAAATATTTTCTGGAATTAGGTAAGCAGGATGAGTTCCTCCAGGGAGAGAGTGCGCATTCCACTCCAACAATTTATCACTGGGATTTCTATATGTTGGTAGGATACATGGAAACCTCATCTTGGTTTGGATACTTTTAAGCACGGTGGTGGGTTTCCATATGTGTGATAAAATAATCAATTCACTGGAGAATTGTTGGTCAGGACTCTTTGAATGGTGCTATAAGTTCTTTAACATCCGCCTGAACATGGTAAGCTAGAGGACAGAACATGGTAAGCGAGAGAATATGCTTTAATGTCTAATTCAAAGGACGTGGAATGTCAGACAAGGTTATGACTAGATGTGTATAGTCATGTGATGAATTAAATTATGAATCCATCAATAGGTAATTGACTTTGATAGTCAGAAAGATCACCTCTTCAGTTTTTAAATTATGATGGTTTCAAATATCTTGATTATGGGATTGTCAGAACTGTTTGCTTCAAGAAAAGAACCTGTATTTACTACTACTACCAGTAACAATAATCCTTGCATTTGATATAGCACCTGATCATATCTTCAAGACATTTCAAAGCACTCACAGAATATACTGTGAAGTGAATTGACTATATTTTTTGGGAGAAATGCAGCATCCAATTGCACACAGCAGTCTCCCACAAACGGTCGTGGATTGAGTGACCAATTTTTTTTAATAGATTATTACCCCCAGAAAAGTGTTCCGCCAATTGAATAACAACTGAATTCCTACTAAACAGAGGTGTGTGAAATTAGGAAAATTGCCCATCGTTTGGCCCTGACTGAGAATCAAGCCCAGGTCTTCTCGCTTACTAGGCAATCACTAAGTTATAGGACTCCAGTTTTGTATTTCTTTCTGTCACAAAACTGCAACATAATAAGCATTTATTGTGATAATTAACATTGGCAACAACTATAACCAATGATGATTAACATAATGATAGCCTTTTAACGTTTAACACTAAATGACTAAATGACTGGGGAGCAGCACAATTCTCCTTGTAAAGGATCTCTCCCTTTTTTAGGTCCAGTATGGGTTATTTTAATTGTAGTCCAAGCAACTTCTAATGTTTTCTATTTAATACTTATTCCCTTGGTTAAGATCATCCAATTTCTTGACCTTTGGCACTGAAAAATATTTTTAGCGCGGAAAAATATTTCTAAATCAAAGTTTCTGTTGCATTATGCTGAGACTGGGGATCGTTTGGGGTCAGTTAACATCAGGGATAATAAGGATCATGTTAGTGAAATTGTGGAATGCATTCCTTGTGATAGCTAACATTGGGAATAGGTTATCAAATGTTTCAAACTTTACGCCAATCACTATTTTAATAATAACTACAGATACTGGAAATTTAAAATAAAAACCAAAGTTGTGGGAACGGAAAGAGACCAGGCTTCTATGGAGAGAAGAAAATGTATTAATGTGTCAGGTCAATGACCTTTCATCAGAACATAACACCCATGTGCCTTTGTCACACATATGGTCCATTTGTTGGATAGCTGTCGTACCCAAATGATTCCTATCATGTATTGTTATTTTAATAATAATAATCCTTGCATTTGATATAGCGCTTTTCACATCTTCTAGATGTCTCAAAGTGCTTCACAGAACATACTGTAAAGTGAATAGACTGTACATATGTGGACAAAATGTGGCAGCCAATTGTGTACAGCATTGTCCGCACAAACAGTCGTGGATTGTTTTTATTAAGGGATTATTGTCAGGAATGTGGAGTAAGGAAACTTGCTCAAGGTTTCACCCTGCGGGGAATTGAACCCAGGTCTCTCACTTGTGCTCTACCCACTGAGCTATAGGACTCCACACTCATATTGGATCTTATATTGGATTATAATTATTTATACAGTCAGGTCAAATTGATGTTGTCAAAATGTAGCAAATTCAAGTTGAAGTGTTGTTTAATCCAATTTACTTCTTACTCTGCTTTGTCACATCATCAGTCAGTAACATTCATTGCAAAAGTGGTAATTTGCCATTGTAAACTCAATTACACTGTTACATAGTATATTCAACAAAGTACTGCACGAGAAAATGAATGCCTCATTCTATTGTACTGCCAGCCCCTGGCAGCAAAACAAATGTTTCAATGAGCCAATGTTGTAGAGACATCGATGTGGATTCATTAGGTGCAACTTGTTTTTTGCCTGGGGACAGGGGAAGGGAAACAAAACAGGTTGCTCATGAGCAGTTCTGTCTATATTGCTATTGGTGCCTTATATTCCAATCCATAGGGTAAATAGTGATCAGTCCCATTACCAGCCTCTTGGTATTGTATTTGTGTCTGATATCCTCTATTCCACAATCCAAACACCTAAGCAATGAGGACCAACTAAAGATATTGTCTCTCAAGGATATTACAAATGGCAATTTTCAATGGACTTAAAATGCCTTTTATAAATATCAACTTTTACATGTGCAAAATTATAAATAAATACATATGGCCCACCTGATCAATAATCAGAACCCGTCACATTCCATCATAAAAATAATTATCCTGGGAAAAAAAGAGGAAAAAATTATGAAGCTGATATGGTAAGGACACATATCATGCTTCTTTAACATACCCTAAGTCAGTGCCTGAAACATGTAAACACTGCAGTTAGGCATGGAAACTTACAGATAAACATCACATCAACATGTCAGTGTGCTGGCAGTTGAAAGCATTACACTAGATGATTGGAATTCCCCATTTCCCATATTACCCATAATAAAATTGCTCAATGTTACACCAACGTGTTCTCAAGACTGCATCAGTATAAAATGCTAAATTAATTTGTATCCAATGCTTTTGATGTTTATTTTGATAGACTGATTTGAAGGCCAAATAATATTCTTTTATTTTAATATCAAGTACTAGTAAGAAAAGCCTAGCCGGTGGTTAGGTTTCTTTAGGTTAGGTGGATAGTTATAACTCCAAAGTTGTCTATACGTAAATAATTCCTTATTCTGCAAATAATAAAATCATTTATCTTTCAAAAATGTTATGTTTGAATTGTACTGCCATTAGAAAATAGTTCTCAAAATAACTCAAGCCTCTAGAAATTGTCAGGTACTGAACTGGGAAAGTACAAATTATAAATATGCAGCTTCTCAAAACTTCACTTCTGCAATTCTGAAGGTGACAACGGACAAAAGTAAAAATCTAAGTCGCTCTCCCATGAAATGCACAGCTGGAAAAACTTGTTGTCTAACGTCAATGTGTTAACAATGTTTTTTGAAGGTATAACCATTTGTTCTTCATTTAACATTTAATCTTGAAAATATTGTATTTGAATAGAAGACAGCTGGAAATAGTGGCTTGGAAAGTATACAACGACTTTTTTCTGTGAGTTGTTTTTATAGTAGAATTCTTGGACACTAGAAGATAACAAAGGAAAATGGAACAACTGCTAAGTATCCTTGGTCTGTAGTTTGTGAGCTACTTATCAGCCATTCAATTATTGGACAGAAAGTCACAATGATGATCCCCTTTTTTTCTAAATTTACAGAGGTTCTCAATTATTCATGTTTATAAAATGTTAGAAATACAGCAAATTTGGATGATCTCCCAACTTGACAGGCTATATTTGACTATATTTGTTATTTGTTATATGAGTGAAAATGGAGGTACATTAGTTCTGACAGTAGCGCTTTAGCACAGGTAAAATCATACAAAACATAAATACTGCAGATGCTGGAAATCTGAAACAAAATAAGGAAACGCTGGGTACACTCAGCCGGTCAGGCAGCATCTATGGAGAAAGGAAAATGAATCAACGTTAGATTGACCACGACCCTTCATTAGAGTGATGTCTCAACTGTAATAGTGCAAGGTACTTCCTTTTCATTTACTATATTTACAAATCTGTAATATTGTGTCACTCACACAAGACATAATCCCGACAAAGATATGCAGAGATCTTCTCTCTATGCTCTCTATAAATCAACATGCTTGTTAACCACTCTGCCAAGAAGATGGTGTCCTTTGAAAATGCTCTGCCCCCCCCCCCCCCCCATACCACCATCACTATGTATTTCTCCCAAACTACAGGCAGGAAACCTATTACCAGAGATTTAGATTTTTACTTTTCACTTTTAACCTCCCTTTGTGCCTCCTCTGATCGCCTTATTATTCTTGGCGACTTCAACCTCTATTTCACCCCCTCCTGCCCCATCTCTTCTGAATTTTCCTCTTTGCTTTCGTCCTTCAATTTTTCCCTTCACGTTCACACTGCCACCCACACCCACAGCCAATCGCTCGATCTGGTGATCACCCGAGGCCTCAACGTCTCTGGCGTCACCATCACCGACAAGGCCATTTCAGACAATTTTTTCATTCCTTTCAACATCTCTATCCCTCCCCCCTCCACCTCCAAGCCCACCACCATCTTCTACCGGCCCTGGAAGAAGATTCCACCTCAAACCTTCACCTCTTCCCTCAAAACCTCCGACCTGCTCCACCTGTACCGACCCATCCTCCGCCTCCACCACCCTCCATAACACCCTCTCCAATACCCTCGACACCCTGGCCCCCCTCACCTCCAGAACCGTCTCCCACTCCCGATCATCACCGTGGTACACAACTCACCTCCATTCCCTCAAAAGCCAAGTGAGAGCAGCTGAACGCACCTGGCTCAAATCTGGCCTCACGGTCCACTGGCAAATCTGGCTGGACCGCATCAAATTTTACCGCTCCGCCCTAGCCACCGCCAAATCAGCCTTCTACTCCAGGATAATCCTGGAAGCGAAGGATAACCACCACCTCCTCTTCGCCACCACCAACCAGCTCCTCCGCCCACCCCCGCCTCACTTCGCAGATCCTCTCCTCAAACAAACGTTGCGAGGAGATGTTTGGACTTCCTCGAGTCCAAAATAGAGAGAATCCGCTCTGCGGTTTCCTCCCCCCATCTCTCCTCCACCTCCGCCCCTCCATCCATTATTTCAACCCCCACCCACTCCCCATTTCATACTTTCAACCCCACCTCCCCGTCTTTAGTCACAAAAATAATCACCTCCATGAAACCCTCCAAATCCTCATTGGACCCCATCCCCACCCCTCTCCTCCGCACCCAGCTCCACCTTTTGGCCCCGTTCATTTCTGACACCATCAACCTTTCCCTCTCGTCAGGCACCGTCCCTACCTCCCTTAAAACAGCCACCATCACCCATATCCTGAAAAAACCCTCCCTTGACGCGTTGCAGCCATCAAGCTACCGACCCATCTCCAACCTCCCGTTTTTATCTAAGGTCCTTGAAAGAGTGGTTGCCTCCCAGCTCTGCTCTTTCCTCTCAACTCACTCACTCTTTGAACCCCTCCAATCAGGTTTCCGCCCTGCTCACAGCACGGAAACTGCCCTGGTTAAGGTTACAAACGACATCCTAACCGCCTGCGACCAGGGCTCCCTCTGCCTCCTCGTCCTCCTTGACCTGTCTGCTGCGTTCGACACAGTCGATCACACCATCCTCCTCCAACGTCTTTCCTCCCACCTCAACCTTCAAGGCACAATCCTTGACTGGTTCCATTCCTACCTGACCCACCGCCTACATTTTGTATCTTCCAACGGTTTCTCCTCAAACCCCCGCACAGTTTCTCACGGCATCCCCCAGGGCTCTGTCCTCGGCCCCCTCCTTTTCACAATTTACACACTCCCTCTGGGCGATGTCATCCGCAAACATGGGGTAAATTTCCACATGTATGCGGACGACACTCAGTTGTACCTTTCTGCCTCATCCCTCAACCCCCAGACCATCGATGTTCTGACAGCATGTCTGTCCGACATTGAGTCCTGGACGAGGGACAACTTCCTCCAATTGAACGTGAGCAAGACCGAGGCCCTCCTGATTGGCTCAAGCCAGCGCCTCCACACATCGGGCGCTGCCAGCCTCAGCATCCAAGGCTATACTCTCCACCTCACAAAGCCAGTCAGGAACCTCGGCATCACGTTCGACCATAAACTCTCCTTCCTCCCCCACATCCATGCCTTGACCGGCACCGCCTATTTCCACCTACGCAACATTGCCAGGCTCTGCAATTACCTCACCACCCACGCTACCAAAACACTCGTGCACGCATACATCACCTCACGGCTGGACTACTGAAACTCTCTCCTCATCGGCCTCCCCAGTTCCTCCATTCACAGGCTGCAGGTCATCCAAAACTCTGCAGCCCGTGTACTATCCCGCACCCGCCTCCGTGACCACATAACCCCCACCCTCGCCCGTCTCCACTGGCTCCCCATCCTCCAGAGGATCGAGTTCAAGATCCTCGTCCTCACCTTCAAGGCCTTACATTGCCTTGCCCCGCCCTACTTAACCGATTTGCTTTCCCTCTATAAGCTCACCCGGACCCTCTGTTCAGCATGACTTGGCCTGCTCCAAGCCCCCCGCCCGAACCGCCCCACCATCAGAGGCCGGGCTTTCAGCCTCTCCACCTCCCACCCTGTGGAATTCCATCCCCCAATCCCTCCGCCTTGTTTCTTCCCTTTCCTCTTCAAGGCCGGTTTGAAGACTTTCCTCTTTGACCGTGCCTTTTGTTCCCCCCCGAACTTTTCGACCTCCCCTACGTGTTTTACCCCTTCCCGTACACTCCCCTCCCAGCTCGGGTCACACGCCTCCTGTGCAGCGCCTTGGGACATCTTCCCGACGTGAAAGGCGCTTTATAAGTTTAAGTTGTAAAAGTTGTTGTTGTTGTAGATATTCACTGAACAGATTGATCAATGTGGTAAAATATTGTTAAGTAATGAATATTTAAAATGTTAAACATTGTTCTAATCGTTCAGTTTGTGACATATGTATCTGAAGCGCCCTGAGATGCCAGCCGGCATAGAGGGTGTTATATAAATCAAAGTTGTTGTTGTGTGTTTCTCCCACAAATAAACAGTCAATTCATTTTACAGCGTATTCTATGAAGCGCCTTGAGATGTCTGGAAGATGTGAAAAGCGCTACATCAAATCCAAAGATCATTATTATATGTATGTGTGAGTGCGTGGGGGAGGAGAAGGATGAAGAGTCCCAAGTGACACTAGGATTGGCTGACCCCCAACACTCAATATCTAGACTCATAAATGATAATTTGTCGTTTATGAGAAACAACTAAGTTCTGCTAGTATCTGTCAATTCTACTCCAGTATGTGACCATGGGGGGGAAATTAACTAATAATAATAATAATAATCCTTGCATTTGATATAGCACCTTCACGTCAGAATGCAAAGGTTTTGCAGGATTTGCTGTGTAGTGACTTATGTTGTAGGCAAATGAACCAGCCTATTGGCCCACAGCAATGACCTACAAACAAACAGTCATGAAGTGAACAGAGGATAATTTTATTTTGGGGATGGTTGGCCAAGACACTGGGAAAAACTTCAATTTTTTAACAGTGCCATGGGATCTTTAATATCTACCTTAATAGGCAGATGTGACATTTTGGCAAATCATTGAATTTAGACTTAAGTTTGAAGCTGGTTTTCAGTAGTTCTTAAAAGACTTTACAGAAAACTGGCTTCAAAATTAAGACTGCAATGTAAACATTTGCCAATTCTGGATGCTTTGTAAATCTATTGTAAATCAAAGAGAGAAAATCTAGACCCAGAGCCGTTCATTTACAGATGAAGTGCAAGGGTGTAATTTAGAGTAGGGGAAAGAATTCTGTAACATTTGAAGCAACAACCATTTCCTGATAATCTGAAAGGGTAGGTTTCAAACTGAAAGGCACATGTGCACTTCCATCAGAAAATTGCTGCACTTCTTACATCATCTTTTTGAGCTTCTGAATCCTTCTGTATATATTGTCAATAAACTAGAAAGAAACTGAATCTTATGTTCCAATGACATAAAGAATTGTACAAAAACCTTAACTGTAGAATATGAACTCCTTTATGTATAAACAAAACCGGACAAAAAAAAACTTTAAAATCTAAAATTGGTCAACTATCCTTTCTACCCCACATCTGCGCCATGCCCTGCCTTCCCTCACCTTTGCAACATTGCCCGGCTCTGCCACTATCTCAGACCAAAGGCCACCAAAACCCTTAAACAGTATATGCATTCATAATATCCAGGCTTGACAATGCAAACTCCTTGTCATCCTCCCCAACTCCTCCCTTCACAGGCTGCGGATCACCCAGAACTCTGCAGCCCAGGTCCTTGCCCACACTAGGCTTCATGACCCTATCACCCCCATCCACTGGCTTTCCATCACACAAAGGATACAACTCAAGATCCCGGTCCTCACTGACAAAGCCCTCTATGGCCTTGCTACCACCACCCCTACCTCTGCAACCTCCTAACCCCCCCACCAACCTTTCCACTCCCTCCACTCAGTGGGCTCCGGCCTACTTCTCGCCCTCACCTGCCCCACCATTGGCGGGTGAGCCTTCAGCCGCTCTGTCTCAACCCTATGGAAGTCCCTTTGTCTTGTCCCATCCCTTCCCTCATTCAAGACCCATCCCAAGGCCCACCTCTTTGACTGTGCCTTTGATCAACCTCCTTCCCCCTATTGCCCTCCACCCTCCCCAATCCTGACTGCCAGCTTGGATCCGAAATATTGTCTTGGGACAACTCAGTGTCTTGGGACATCCTCCCAATATGAAAGGTGCTATACAAATGTAATTTTGTTGTTGTTGTAGTCCTGCAGATATGTTAAAACAGCTTTTTCTTCATTTACTACACTGATATAGTGGACCATGGACACTTTTGTGGTGTCAAGAAGTAGCCTTCCGAACACCCGCACCAGTCTGCTGCAAAAGCAGACCTTGTTTCCTGTAGCTACCAATCCATGATATTCATGGCACGGACATTAATGAAGACAAATTCAATGAAGAAAAATATATTGTTGGCCGACTAAAAGGTTGGCAACCCCCTGGTCTTGGCAGATGCTTTGGTGCAGTGTTACATAGAAACAGGAGTAGGCTATTCATCTCCTTGAGCCCGTTCAGCCATTTTATAAGACCATGGCTGACCTGTAGCTCAAGTTGTTACCCGTCCTTGCCCCATATCCCTTAATACGCTGAACTAACAAATATCTATCTATTGAGGGAGCTCTGCATTGGAGGATGTATCTTTCATCCATTTGAATTGACCATTCACTTCCTGGTGATTTACAGAAAACTGTTGTACATATATTTGCTGCTGTCTTCACCTACCTTATATGCACTGTCACTACATATAACAGTAATGACTGTACAATATAACATTTTAACATTATATGTGCCATATCAAATGCAAGGATGATTAAAATTATTATGCAGCTTTCTTTCAAGAAGCAAATTAAGTTTTTTTCCTGTAATTTACCAAAAATGCAATTTCATTTATTTGATCATTACCCCACAATCTCATTTAAAAAAATCTGATAGGTCAAAGAAAGTACACTAAATGTAATGTTGATCTATAGTGATGAGATACCTACATATCTATCAACATCAGCGCTCTGCCTGAACTTGGGAGTGATATCATTTAGCACAACCAGCCCTCCAAGTCGAAGAAAGGTCACTGTATGGCAAGCCAAGAGGAACTGAGCAGTTCATCACCTCTAAACAGCAGCACCACTTCAAACCTAGTTTACAACACGGTAACTGGCAGGTAATGCAAACACTGTCAATCAGCCAGTGTGCAATCGAAAGAATGTTCAGAGAACGCTTCGCTGCCAAACAATGGGCCTTTGGCACACAGCAACATGAAGGTCGCTCGTCTCCTTGTTTAATTCAGGCTAGAGCTTGCTTTTAAGTTGTTTAATCAATCTTAATCGGCAGTGCCTCCAACACTGGAAAAATGTTGCTGAAACAAAATCCTGTTAGGGTTTGAAGTAGAGAAAACAATAGTGTGTCAGTTTCTCTCACCTCAGTTTTTATCAGACCTTTCCTTGGCAATCGTTAGAGATTGCTAGCATTCACAAGAAACCTTTTTTGAATCTTTACCTGGTTATTATAACCAAAGATTTAATGCCATCAAATTAATTTCAACATTTCTATTGACCAAATACTGTAAAGCTACATTGCTTCACTTTTTGTCATTGTTTTAAAAAATCCAACCCTATAAAAATACATCCATTTCTCAATTGTCAAAAATAATGCTCATTCAATTATTGTTTGAGTTGCAAGAAAAACCTCACCATGGAAAACACACTATAAACACTTAATATGAACAGAAATTATCTGCTGGCTCTGCAATAAGATTTTACATAATGTGACTGATGGTATCCTTTCCCACTGTCCTACCTAGAATATTGTGTACAGTTTTGGTCTCCTTATTAAGAAAAAATGTACTCGCCTTGGAGGGGGTACAACGTAGATTCACTTGGTTGGTACCTGGGATGAGGGGGACGAGTTATGAGGATTGAGCAATCTAGGCCTATATTTTCTAGAATATAGAAGAATGACAGGTGATCTTACGGAAACCTATAAGATTATTAAGGGGCATGACAGAATAGATAGTGGGAGACTTTTTCCCCTGGTTGGAGAAACGATAACCTGGGGTCACAGTCTTAAAATTGCACTGAGTTGAGAAAAACCTTCTTCACTCAGAGGGTAGTGAATTTATGGAATTCTCTACACCAAAGGGCTGTAGATGCTCAGTCCTTGAACATATTCATTTGGGAATTTGGAGTGACCAATGAGACTGAAGAAGAGGTCTTGAAGCGGGACTTGAAGGAGGCCAGAGAGGGGACAAGGTGGAGGGAACATATTCAAGACTGAGATTGATAGATTTCTTGTGGATAAAGGAATTAAAGAATATGGATAAGGCGGGTTGGTGGAGTTAGGGTGGAGCCATTCGCACGGCTCTCACCTACTCCACCTTCCCGGCCTGCCCCTAAAACTCACCGAACCTGTGCGCAACCTTGGCATCAGGTTCGACCCCCAACTGTCCTTCCTCCCCCACATCCGGTCCATCACCAGCACTGCCTTCTACCACCTCCGACGGATCGCCCGTCTCCGGCAATACCTCACCTTAAAAGCCGCCGAAACCTTGGTCCACGCCTTTGTCACCTCTCGGCTGGACTATTGCAACGCCCTCCTCGCTGGTCTCCCCTCCACCACAATCCACAAAATCCAGCTTATCCAGAACTCTGCTGCCTGCATACTCACCCGCTCTAGGCTTTGCTCCCCCATTATCCCAATCCTTGCCAGACTTCACTGGCTCCCTATCCCAGAGAGGATCGACTTAAAGATCCTCACCCTTGTTTTCAAATCCATCCACTCCTCTGCACCCCCCTATCTCTCTGATCTCCTCTCCCCCCCAACCCAGCACCCGCTGCCTTCGTTCCTCTGAGTCTGGCCTCCTCCATGTCCCCCGAGTCCTCCGCTCCACCCTCGGCGGCCGTGCCTTTAGCCACTACGCCCCGAGGCTCTGGAACTCCCTTCCTCACTCGCTTTGCCTCGCCCCCTCTCTTCCCAGCTTCAGGTCACAGCTAAAGACCTTTCTCTTCGACCGAGCTTTTGGTCACCTTCCTACCCCTGCTCCTGGCTCAGTCCCGGGATCCGCTACTGTGAAGCGCTCTGAGACGCCTTCTGGCGTGGAGGGCGCTATATAAATCAAAGTTGTTGTTGTTAGAATTGATCTTATTGAATGGCGGGGCAGGCTCGAGGGGCCGAATGGCCTACTCCTGCTTCTTATGTTCTACTGTGGAAATCTCTGAGTTGAAAGCTGCTTGGGTCACGGAGATCGGCATTGTGTGTGGCTCAAGACAACACTGACTGAAATAAGTACTCAAATGCTACCCCAGGATGCCCTTTTTATTGGGTCCAATATTCAAAACCTTCCAAGATAGTGCTGCAGTTTTAGTTTAACAGCATGAAAAGGCCAATCTTAACACAAATAAGTTAGGAGGAAGTAACTGAGCCTGGCAGTAATTTCTGAACAGGAACAAATCAGCAGCTTTTCATAATGTGATAATGATTGAATCTCTGAAATTTCACCAATGGGTAAAGAACACAGACAAAAGGGTTCTTTTTGGAGCGAAAACAATATCTAATCAAGATTACAATTTATGTTTAAATTAAAAAAAGCCGCTTTTGAAGTTATGCATTTCTTAGATATTTCACTAAAACATATAATGTAGCTTGACCGGTGATTTCGTCGTGAAAAGATGAGTATTTACAAACTACAAAACAAGAGTAAATAAACATGCTGTTTTGGATTGAGGAGATCACTAATTTTGACAGTATAGATCTCTGAACCAACTTCCTTGTTTATATATCATGGGGAGTACAAAAGGAACAATGTATTTATTATATATCATGCCATAACAGAATTGTACCAACAGGATGAACCAGTTGTACAACTTTAGTGCTACACATTTACAACTTGATATAAACAGGCTGGCAGAATAATTGGATCAATGGCAAACCAAGCTTAATGTAGGAAAATGCAAAGTAACAACAACAATTTGCATGCATATAGCGCTCATCATATAGTGTTTTGTGCACAAAAATATAGTAAATTCACAAATATACAGAGGATAGTGCATCCAGCATCGCCTCTCCTCCCTCATCTTTAGTAAGATCCCACTTGCATGCTTTGAGTCCTACTTAACCAACCGCTTCCACTTCATCGCAGCAAATCGTTTCTCCTCCTGCCCCCACCCGGTCAACTGCGGGGTACCCCCGGTTCCATCCTTAGCCCTCTTCTTTTCTTCTTCTATATGCTCCCTCTTGGTGATGGCATCAGCAGACATGGGGTAAACTTCACACAATGACACACAAATCTACTTTATCATCTCCAGAATCGACTCCAGGTCCTCCAATGTTCTATCGGCTTGTCTGGCAGACATCAGGGCCTGGATGGGTGCAAATTGCAGCTGAATGTGAACAACAACAAAAATTACACTTGTATAGCATCTTTCACGTCAGGAAAACATCCCAAGGTGCTTTACAGTCATTGCTTCAGACCCGAGCTGGGGTCGGGGATGGGGAGGGTAGAGGGAAAGGAGGAGATTTGGAGTGACCAATGAGACCGTTGAAGAGGAGGTCTTGAAGCGAGACTTGAAGGAGCCCAGGGAGGGGACAAGGTTGAGGGACTGCGGGATGGAGTTCTGGAGGTTGGGGGCAGAGTGGATCAAGGCTCGCTGGCCAATGGTGGGGCAGGTGGGTTGGGAGACATGGAGCAGGTTTGAGCCTGCTGAGCAGAGGAGGCAGGCAGGTTGGTAGGGGGTTAGGAGCTGGCAAATGTAGCGGGGGTGAGGCCGTGGAGGAATTTGAATGTGAGGACCAGGATCTTGAATTGGATCCTCTCAGTGATGGGGAGCCAGTATTCAGGTGAGGATGGGGGAGATGGGGTTATGGAGCTTGGAGCGATAGAGGACACAGGCCGCAGAGTTCTGGATTATCTGCAACTGTGAAGGAAGGAATTGAGAAGGCAGACAAGCAGGGCATTTGCGTATTCGAGCCCGGGATGTGAGGAAGGCATAAATGAGGATTGCAGCGGCCTTGGGGGTGAGGTAATGGCTGAGTCAGGCAATATTGCAGAGGTGAGGGAAGGTAGAGCGGGTCATTGCTTGGATGTGGGGAGGAAATACTCCTTTACTATACTCCTTAGCTCGCGTCAATGTCTTCAATCCTGCAGATCTGAACTCAATCGCACTGGGCTCTCCCTCGCTCACCGAACCGATGTGCAATCTAGGCGTTCAGTTCGACCCATAGCTGTCCTTCCTCCCCCATATCCGGTCCTTCCTTTCCCATATCCACCTTCCTCCACCTCTCCCAGAGTGCCTCCCCTCTGACTGTATCTTACCCCCAATGCAGCTGAAACCCTTGTGCACGTGTTTGTCACCTTCCACATCCTCGCCATTCTCCCCAGCTCCACTATTCAAAAGATCCAGCTGATTCAGAACTCTGCTACCTGTATTTTTACAAAGACAAAACTCCATATCCACACCTCACCAGTTCTGGCACAACTCCACTGGTTCCCCATCACCGAACAGATCAACTTGAAGAATCCTCAAACTCATGTTCAAATCCCTCCACTCCCTGGCACCTCCCTACATCTCCAACCTCCTCACTCCCCAATCCATCAACTGGTCCTTCCACTCGACCGGCACCGGATTCCTGCTTATCCCTCCGACCCTTCGCCCCACCATTGGAGATCGCGCTTTCAGCCACTACGCACCAAAACTTTGGAACACTCTCCCTCAATCCCTCTGCCTTACCCTCTCTCCCCTTTTTCAAGTCCCACCTGAAAACCTTCCTTTTCAACCGTGCTTAAAGTCGTCTCCCACCCTGGTTCAGAGTCAAGGTCCTCCACTGTTAAGCGCTTTCCCGCTTTCAGACCCTACCTTGTGTGGAGGGCATTATATATAATAATAATCCTTGCATTTGATATAGCACTTTTCACACCTTTTAGACATATCAAAAGCTTCACAGAATATACTGTAAAGTTAATTGACTGTATTTATTTGGGTGAAATATAAGTGCAAATTGTTGTTTTTGTTGTGAGAATGTGAAATTGCTACCTGAAGCAGTGGTTGAATCAGATAGTAAAGATACATTCAAGAGGAAACTAAACCTCCACATGAGGGAAAGGTACTTAGAAAGGTGTGGGAATAAGTAAAGAATGGGTGGAGTATAAACACTGGTTTACATTCTTTGCAAATCTTTGTAAACTTGAAGTAAAAATGCTTCGAGCACCATCTAGAGGAGTAATTGTACAACATCAATGTTATTTTAATCCATGAAAGGCTCCAAAGACATTTCGCTTATCAAACCTTATCAGATGAGTTAAAATGCCTCAAAGAACTTCACAAGATTTAATGTAAAGTGTATTTTTAGGCAAACACGATACAGCAATCACGATCCCACAAATAGCAATGAAGTGAAAGAACAATTTTATTTGGGGGATTTAGTGCGGAATTTTTTTAAATGATCTCAATAAGCACATTTGACGTTGAAGAGGTTGTAGGACATCATAACAGGATCCTCCTCAATGTCAAACGTCCTTACTGTAATATGGAAATTAGAATTTTGAACAGTAACCATTAAAACATAGGAAAACGGGAGCTGGAAATTATTCAGCCCATCTAGTTTTCTTTTACCAGTTTATTTGATCTAATCATATCTTTTTAATCCAATGCCCTACCATTTTCTACATCCCTTTTAGTGTCCCTACGCTTTGTAATGTGAATGAAATGCTTTGAGACATGTTCCTGACATGAAAGATGCTACATTAAATTCAAGGATTATGATTACTATTTATACATATGTCTATATGGAAGGCCAAAATGGGCTGAATAACAATAAAATTACATTTGTAGAGTGCTTTTCACTTTGGGGGGATGTCCCAAGGCACTGAAAAATCTCCTGTTCCTGTTTTATAATGTTTCAATGTTCAAAGATTTCCTGTATCCCACTTGTGACATCTAGGACAAAGTAGTGAAATTGATTTATCGGAAAAGGGAATTGATTGTAAGGGTTTCTACACTGTTCCCGAACACCCTGGTCCATGCCTTTGTCACCTCTTGGCTGGACTATTCCAATGCCCTCCTTGCCGGTCATTGACTCCACCACAATCCATAAAATCCAACTCATACAAACCTCTGCCGCCCGCATTCTCACCCGCACCAAACTTCGCTCCCCCAATACCAGACTTCACTGGTTCCGTCCCGGAGAGGATCGATTTCAAGATCCCCACCCTTGTTTTCAAATCCCTCCACTCCTCTGCACCCCCCTACCTCTCCGACCTCCACTCTCCTCAAAACAGCACCCGTTGCCTTCACTCTACCGGGTCTGGCCTCCTCCTTGTCCCCTGAATCCTCCGCTCCACCCTCGGCGACCGGGCCTTCAGCCACTACGCCCCGAGGCTCTGGAACTCCCTTCCTCACTCCCTTCGCCTCGCCCCCTTTTTTCCCAGTTTCAGGTCTCGGCTAAAGAACTTTCTCCTTGACCGCACCTTCGGTCACCTTTCTCTCCCTGCGCCTGGCTCGCCCCTGGGATCCATTATTGTGAAACGCTGTAAGACATCGACCGGCGTGGAGGGCGCTATATAAATCAAAGTTGTTATTGTTGAAGGTAGAATTAGCTTCATAGTGAGCATGTTTTTTTGCCAAGGGTCTTCACATCAGGACCTGGATTAAATGATTGGTGTTGAGTAAAGCCTGGTAACTGACATTAGAGCTGGAGAACATCACAATGGCTGTCCCGCAAAGGTCTTCCCACCACACTGAAGGCAGATACCCACTAGATAGCTGATAAAAAATATTCTTGAGGTTTGGGGCAGCAGCTGCTAGAAGATCTTAACTGACGTCTGAGTTTGTGAACACACATTCGTGCATCCAACGCCAGGAATTTACCTTAACTGGCCTGAAAGTGGCAACCAGCTGCTGGTCAAACTCCGGGGAAGGGATGTGTATCCGAGCTGCGGATAGGAAGACGGTGACAATGCTCTTACGTATTTTATGCAGTGGCCTAGAGTACTGCGGACACACCTGGCTCAGGGACCTGCCCCACCACAGAGGGCTGGCCTGACTCTGACAAACATGTCACCCTGGAGCCAGTTCAGCTCCCAGGACTCTCTGGTTACCAGCACACGCTGCCTACCGAGCTTCTCTAAAACACCCCCTCTCCATTCCGCGATAATACAACCGAGTTTGCGATCAACTTGAAGCTCGCTATTTTTTGGTACAGTACTCCAACCTTTGCTCTGATGTTAGCGGTTACCATAAGCGCCGACAGCTGACCTTTACCAAGATGGCGGCCGCCTGACTTCGAGGGAGGGTCACATGCTCAGATCTGAGAGGCGCCGCAGGACGGATAAAAAGGGTCTGAGCGGCATGGAGACTGCGCAGGTGCACCGCCTAAGGTGGGAGGTGGGGAGTGGGGGGAGAGAAAATGGGGAAAGGAGTGAAGCGCAGTGCGGCGGGAGGGTTACAGAGCTTCGCGTCTTTGAGTCTGCGCAGTACGACCGACCTGGAGACGGCTTCCCGAGGGGCTGAGCCTGCGCATGTGTGTTGCAAGAGGAGGCGGGGGCTGGGGACAACTGGGAGGAGGCGTGAGGTGAGCCTGCGCAGTGTGACGGAGCAAAGGTGGGGGGGGGGGGAGGAGGAGAAGGTTATGAGTCTGCGCAGTGCAGCTCAGTGTGTTCCGTTACCAAGGAGAAAGCGGCGGAGCGACTGAGGGAGCGGAGTGTGAATACAAACAGAGCGGCCGCACCGCGACCCCGCCCGGCCTCCCAGATACACACACAACACACACAGAGGGCACCCATCGGCCCGAAGGTGAGTTCTGCCGGGCGGTCAAGGAAAACTCACCAGCAGCGACTTGGGTTTGTCGCGGGCGATGAGAGAGAGGGGAAGAGAGAAAAGGCGACGGGTGTAACCTCGGGAGGGGACCAGGCCACTCTCAGGTGATGGGTGGGGGGTGTTGGTCAGCCTGACAGAGAGAGAGAGAGGGTTTGTTAGCCTGACAGAGAGAGAGAGGGGGTTTGTTAGCCTGACAGAGAGAGAGAGAGGGTTTGTTAGCCTGACAGAGAGAGAGAGAGGGTTTGTTAGCCTGACAGAGAGAGAGAGGGGGTTTGTTAGCCCGACAGAGAGAGAGAGAGGGTTTGTTAGCCTGACAGAGAGAGAGAGGGGGTTTGTTAGCCTGACAGAGAGAGAGAGGGGGTTTGTTAGCCTGACAGAGAGAGAGAGGGGGTTTGTTAGCCTGACAGAGAGAGAGAGGGGGTTTGTTAGCCTGACAGAGAGAGAGAGAGGGGGGTTGTTAGCCTGACAGAGAAAGGGGGGGGGGGTTGTTAGCCTGACAGAGAGGGGTGTGTTGGTCAGCCTGACAGAGGGGGGGCGGGTGGGGGGTGTTGGTCAGCCTGACAGAGGGGGGGCGGGTGGGGGGTGTTGGTCAGCTTGACAGATGAGTGTATGTGTGTGTTGGTCAGCCTGACAGAGAGGTGTGTGTTGGTCAGCTTGACAGATGAGTGTATGTGTGTGTTGGTCAGCCTGACAGAGAGGTGTGTGTTGGTCAGCTTGACAGATGAGTGTATGTGTGTGTTGGTCAGCCTGACAGAGAGGTGTGTGTTGGTCAGCTTCAGAGATGAGTGTGTGTGTTGGTCAGCCTGACAGAGATGAGTGTGTGTGTGTGTGTGTGTTGGTCAGCCTGACAGAGGTGAGTGTGTGTGTGTGTGTGTGTGTTGGTCAGCCTGACAGAGATGAGTGTGTGTGTGTGTTGGTCAGCCTGACAGAGATGAGTGTGTGTGAGTGTGTGTGTTGGTCAGCCTGACAGATGAGTGTGTGTGTTGGTCAGCCTGACAGATGAGTGTGTGTGAGTGTGTGTGTTGGTCAGCCTGACAGAGATGAGTGTGTGTGAGTGTGTGTGTTGGTCAGCCTGACAGATGAGTGTGTGTGTTGGTCAGCCTGACAGATGAGTGTGTGTGAGTGTGTGTGTTGGTCAGCCTGACAGATGAGTGTGTGTGTGTGTGTGTGTTGGTCAGCCTGACAGAGAGAGAGAGAGGGTTGGTCAGTCTAACACAGAGAGAGGGGGTTGTTGGTCAGCCTGACAGAGACGTGGCGGGGGTGGCGGGGGGGGGGGTTGGTCAGCCTGACAACAGAGAGGGGGGAGGGGGGGGGGGGGGGGGTTGGTTGGTCAGTCTGGTACCTGGGTAGAGAAGCCGTGTGTCAGTAACTGAGTGGGTACGAGTGGAGGCTGCCTGTGTGATTAGCACAGGTCTAAGCTTTCTGCTCATTAACATGTCCCGAATCCCAGCTCAGCCGCTTTGACAGTAAACCTGCCCAGAAAGCTGCCACTGGCTGATTTGGGCGCCTCTGGTAATTCTTCTGGTTGTTTTCCTCGTCCCCCGACTCCTCCCAAAGAGTTTGACGACAAATCCATGGTTGACCGCTGGGTACCCTGCGATGGGCTTTCATTTCATCGCCGACTGGAAACAAAAGTGGCTGCAGTCGTGCTTCTCTCGTTGACTACAGTGTTATACAGGCGAGGGGTGGGGGAGAAGAATGTCCAGCAGTAACTTGTGTGTCAGTTGTTGATATTTTTTGAAAAGTCCTAAAGCACTTATTATAGGGGCTCGGGGACGCTCCCCTGGGTGAGGGGCGCTGGGGAAATGCAAGTTGTTTTTGTGTTATGAAGTCTGACAGTCATGAGAAGAATGGTTTTGAGAAGCTATGGAAGGTGATTTGTTGAAGTATTCAGCCTTCGCATCCCCCTTGCCTTCAATAAGGCGTGTTCCAATTGTTCATCGGAATACTATTCCAGTTTTGCATTAACAGTTGTTAATGTTAGAAGAGTAACCCTTCTAACCTTGTTCCCAGAGTATTTATTTCAGAAGATCACTCCTTGCAACACCATCATGACATCTTCCCCAGCGATTGTTATCCGTGTGATGAAGTGTGTTGTGCTGAATTGTGGTGTTTTTAATGACCTGTTCCCCTCTAGGTGATGATTAGACTTTCCAAACCCCATTTAATTTAGGATCACGTCGCCTGCAGAGAGATGGATGTAAATTCCATTATTTTGGTTTAGATTGAAAGTCTGATTTGAGAGATGAAAAGACTACTAACTACTAACTCCAAGTAAATCAGTGTTTAATTCAGGGTACCAGTGATCTTACCACTTTAATTGCGTTCATTAATGATTTTACTTCACATGGGCGCAATCACTTTTTCAAGGCTGTTTCCCCAATGATGATGCCTTCATCACTCTCCATGTAAAAACATGAATGTAAGTTCATGAAACAACATTCTAACAGAACGTCATCGACCTGAAACATTAATTCACTTTCCTCTCCCCGTGGATACTGCCTGAGCTGCTGAGTGTTCCCAGCGACTTTTGCTTTTAAAATGCAAATTGACTGTTCTTTACAATTTTCTAAAACTGAAATGTAATTTTTTAAATATTTTGTTTGAAATGGTATTTGATACAGCCTCTAGAGAACAGTAACAAAGCAGAAGTAAATTGCTAATAATAATACTAATAATCCTTAGATTTGATTGAACACTTTTCATATATTCTAGACGTTTCAAAGTGCTTCACAGAATATATGTAATCTCCCTAAGCACCTTATTTTTCTCCATATTCACATTTTTAGACTTGCATAACTTGTGTGTATGACATCTACTTGCACACCTTTACCAATGTTCTCTCTGGCCAGCAGGAAATGCTCATATATGACTGCCAGTTTTGTTTTGTGTTGGAGAAATTCCAGTATTTGCTTTACAGTTTAGAGATGTTCAGATTGGAAATTCACAAAAGTGAATGGAATCTACTTTGGTCCACAACACTAAGGACTGCTAATTTAGTGATCAGTAATACTGTGAACTCGACAAGTTTAAATTTTAAACTTCATCAGTGTTTCATTATTATATAAATGTATATACATGTATGCATATAATATATAGTGAGGATATTTTTATTGAACCTATTACATCATAATGTTTTAACCAAACAGCCCAATGGCCAAGTACACCTCCGGAATTTACACAATTCAGCTCATGGTCGTCCGATGAATATTTCTCCTATGCTAATAGTACGTGTTGAAATAAAATGAGTATGAACTTCTAAATTAGTAGCATTAAAAATCCTGAATTTAGAACTAAATTGAATTAAACACTCACTCAAATGTTAGACACAGAGGAGTAGAACATTTGCACTATTACAGTAAAGGATTACATTTCTGAGGATAGCATTAAAGTACATGGTAGACCCAGGACATATGGAACTTCAGTCTGTCTCCATCCGCACTGCACCTGAACCCAAGAGTGTTTTATATCAGCACTATAACAACAACTGATATAGCGCATAAATTTATATAGCATCCTTTACGCAGAGAAGAGTTTAATTAAGAGTGTGAAGTTTGATACTAGATATTGATATGTTCAACCTAGTAGTTTAAATAGTGATGTGTAGGGAGGACAAAGGAAGTATTCAAACAACCAGCATTATGATGTAATTTATTTGTTCATCATGTTTGTATGTACTTTATAGTCTTGTTGCAGAAAATAATCACAAATTTGAGCTTTAAAGTTAATATTTATGGTTGCCTCCTGACATCCTCCCCTGATGTGAAAGGCGCTATACATGTGTAATTTTGTTGTTGTTGCCTAAGCTGTAAACCTTCAGGGTCTTTTCAATTTGTGTGTATATTCTTTTGTTGCTGTATTATTGGTAATAATAACCTTTGCATTTGATTTAGCTTCTTATTGTGTTGTTGAGATGTCTCAAAGTGTCTCACAGAATGTTTTACAAAGTGGATTGATTCTATTTTGTGTACACAGAGCATATTATTATTTCTAATAATAATTACTGTTAAGTAGTTGTAACAAGTTGTAGAGACTAAACATAATCCTCACGAATGTAGCTATTTGATTGTCAATGGTGATGAAAATCAAAATAAGCCTGTTTTTACTGGATTTTGCAGAAAATCTTTTTTGTGTGTGAATGTGATTTAGAAGTGCTTGACGCTGGGGGATGGGAACTTCTTTCACTGCAGTTACTGAAAAAAAATAACAACAAAATTACATTTATAGAGTACCTTTCACGTCGGGAGGACGTTAAGGTGTTCAACCATCTGTGAAGGATAATAAATGTTACCATTTAATTCAAAATACACAAAACTTGGAAATGAAATACTCATGGAAACTAGAAACTAGTTATCCTAACATTCGTATGGTGGGACACGTCTTGACAAACTTATAACAAAAATGTAAAATACTATGGAGAATGGAAAAGTGAGTCAACATTTTGGGTCCACGACCCTTCATCAGAACTGAGGTATATTGGGAGGGAGAGGCTTTTAAGGATTAACAGAGAGGGAGTGGGAGAAACAGGGCAAGGAAGACAAATTGTCCCTCTCACTCACTCTGAAAATCTTTAAAAGCCTCTCCCTCTCAACATGCCCCAGTTCTGATCAAGGGTCGTGGACCTGAAACATTGACTCACTTTTCCTTTCTCCATAGATGCTGCCTGACCTGCTGAGTGTTCCCAGCGATTTCGGTTTTTGACAAACGCATAGTGTAACAATGCTTCATGGTGCTTGATGTGCTTGGGACTGGGTTTGAATTGTGGGATCAATTAATTTTCTGTAAGTGGTATGTTTGATTATCTTTAGTGTTCAAGGTGTGTGAGCAGAATATCCTGACAGTTTTGGAGTGTGTGAGTTGAATAACTTTGAAAAAGTTTCTTGTTTTCTTCTGTTCTTAACAAATAGTTATACCCAGCTGTTGCATGTCCAATAGGCAATAAATTAGACTTTTTTTAAGAATCCATATTTATTTATTTATACAATGAGAGCAAAGTAGGAAGAATTCTTGCCCCCTCTAAAGCCCTGTCAATGTGCCAGATAGGCTGGTGTGTCATCAGCTTTGTGTAACAAGGCAGCTTTGAAGTGAATGACCAATTTTATTTGGGGATTATTGACGAGAGCACTGGGAGTACTGCAGACCTGCCTGGCTATGGATCTGTTTACCGAGATAGCAACAGAACATGGACTCAATTACAACTTTCTGCTGCCAGCTCAGTCCCAAGTAGACCTGCTTCTCCTTTCTCCCCCCCTCCACCTCCCCTCCGCACCCCATTAAAAATAAATAAAACACTGAGATTTGCCAGTGTTGTGCACTCAGTTTTGGAAATGGAAAATTGGGGAGCCATCAGGCAAGAGGGAGAGGGCAAGATCGGGAACATACAAATGCATCTGTTTCAATGCAATTAGTGTAGAAAGTCCAAACCACTATTGGGTTACAAAAGTGCTACTCTTTTTTGAAGTTGTTAATCTCTTTTGTAAAAAACAGTATGTGGAACACAAGATCGATTACAATATTAGTAATTATAGTGCCCGCAGTGCTGAACCAAGGATTACATTGAGCCGAGCTGACTACAGAATGTAATGTAGAGCCAATTTATTAAATTGTGACATTGAAGCTAATAGGTCCATTACTGAACTTTCAATGCAGCAAGATAGTTTAGAGTACTGTACTGCATGCCCTCTATTTGTCCTAGATTGTAATCCCTCTTTAATCTTGAAGGCAGGGATTAGTTTAATCAGTGCATTAGCTATATAGCAAGTCTTGCCATTATGCATAGTTGAGAGTACTTTACATTATTTTTTATTTTGATCTCTGCAATAAAATAACCATTGTTGAAATCAGTGCTGTATTACAAAATAATAGGTGAAGCAAACGGGATAAAAACCACATCAAACCTTTTGATTTGTTACCTGGAATGAAAACAATCGGATTACTATTGGAGATCAGACACATCTTAAATGTTTGCACAAATTGCTTTGGAACAGCCAGATCTCCCTTGTGACTACTTGAAGGCAAAATTATGTGTTCTTTAATATGTATCTGTGTGCATATGGAGCGTTTATAATAATCATCCTTGCATTTTTTATGTAGCCTTTTCTCATCTTCTAGACATCTTATGTTTGGAATAGATTTTGAAACTATCCTAATTATATTAATGTAATTAGATATTTGGAAACATTTGTACAAAATTATTCATGTTATTCAGAAAAATATAATATTACAGTACTACAAACAAAAAAGAATACCTGTTTTAATTACGCTAGTGATTTTTTTCAACTCTATTGTCTAGTACAATAGAAATCAACTATTGGCAGTAAGAGTAAATAGCGCTTCTTGCATTAAATATTGTATCTATTTCTTGATCTTTCAAATGAAAACTAATTTTGATGTCTAGCAAGTGATAAAGCTTTTTCAAATCACGGTAGCCAGGAGAAGAGATATTTGGTGGGAAAATTAGCATTCCTAGTTACAATTAACATTCACATTAAATAGGAGAGCTAAATAAATCAATGTACCACCACCTATAACACCATGGAAGTAATTTTGTACACCCTGGAGTACATGTACCCCTGGTTGAGAATCGGTGGTCTAGAAGATGCAGTTAATGAAGTTAACTAAATGCATTAATCTTTAGTCACAACACAGCTGCTTCTCCATAGAATGCCTTGAAGTATTTGGGATATATACTAAATTATTCGTGAAGTGCTTTGAGACATTTTGACATGATGAGGTACCATGTTAAATGGCTTATTGTAATAGTGAAATATTTTCACCATTCATTGCACTAAAAATTACATGCCTGTAATGCCAGCCAACCTCAAATTGTCACTTTCAGTTAATTGTCTTGTCAAAGTTTTTTCTCCTTATTTTGAACAATTTTCTAAATCAGGAAAAGTTTCTGCAGTTTAGTTCTCTAAGTTTATATTTTCAGTTTGAATTGCAGCCTGGTTTGAAACAACAGAACATTTTTTACCACTAGGTTAATTCAGGATTATACAACTGAAGTGCTCTTATTTGCTTGCAATTTGTGACAAGAGGCCATAAACTCAGAATTATAGGGAGAGATATAATGGGAGAGATAAGGGAGCAGTTAGAAGCAACACTCACAGAAGCAATTATTAATACATTTAATGTTTAAGACAAAAAGATATTGAGGTTGAAATGTTAAAAGATAATTGGATAAGCATTTAGAGAGGAATACGTTAGAAGGGTTTGTTAAAAAGCATGGAATTAGAATAATGAGCTCAGTGGGATTAGAGACCATTTTCTGTAAGGAAATAGTATGACATGATGGGGAATATTTCCTCTGAGATTTCTGCACATATAAAGTACTGCAAATTAGGGTGAGGTGTTGGGCAAGTTTCCTTATTCCACATGCCTAAGTTTACCTAGCAATAAGTAAGAACTCAGTTGTTGGTTGAGTGGTGGATCACTTTTCCAGGATAATAATTCCTTCAAAAGAAATAGTAATTTGGTCACTCAATCCACGACTGTTTATGGGACACTGCTGTGTGCGATTGGTTGCTGCGTTTCCCCCCCACCCCAAATATACAGTGAATTCGCATGCTGTGAATCCCTTTGAGATGTCTAGAAGATGTGAAAAGCACTGTATCAAATGTAAGAATTATTACTATTATGATGTTACACTTGAAGAGCCAGATACATCGGGCTAACATTTTCTCCTTCAGTGGTGTCTGAGGTTAACTGGAGTTTCATGACCTCATACCGCTAGCATGGGATGGGCCTCCAATTGTGGGTTCCATTCGACAGAACAGGGATCAATTAGCAGTGGCTTTGAGGTGATTGACCGCTTGGGGCTGCTTGTGAATGGATAGGCAGCCATTCACAAGCAGCTCCAGCTGTCAATCAATTGCGATTTGACTCCTTCCTCCCATTCCCTTCCTCACTTCTTCCCCATTTCTTACTCCATCATTGATTGACAGCCCAAGCTGCTTGTGAGTGTTTCAGTCCGCTATTAATCAATCGTAATGTGACTTCACCTATCTCTATCCTGGACCTACTTCTTGCTGAATGGAGCGGCTCACCCTGGCATCTCCCTACTTTTCCACTCTGCTCACGCCATTACCTGTTCGTTCAACTGGCTCAGGTCCTGTGAATATCCCTCATCCTCTCTGCTCCACCATTGGCGACTATGCTTTTAGCCACTGTGCCCCGAATTTTGAAATCTACCTCATTCCCTTCATCTTTCTGTCTTCTAATCACATCCACAAACCCACACCCTCTTCAATTGTGCCATTGGTTACCTCCCTCTATTTGCAACTCTGAGTGAAACCAAGCCTCTGCAGAGTACTTCAAGACACTACCTTTAGCTAAGCAGCTTTCTAACGCCAGATGAGGAAGATCACTTCTTGAAGATGATTTCAGTGATCCTGAACATTCTGAAGGAAAAAGTACACCTTTACTTCTATTAATGGTAGAAATGATATTCAATTTCTAATATTACCAATGTACAGTATAGAATCATAGAATTTTACAGCACAAAAAGAGGCCATTCAGCCCATCTAGTCTGTGTTGGCTCTTTGAAAAGAGCAACTCAATCCCACTGCCCCGCTCTCTCCCCATAACCTAATACACCTGTTCTCCTTAAGTAAAGATCTAATTCTCTTTTAAAAGGTGTTATCAAATTGGTCTCCACCACCTTTTCAGGCAATGCATTCCAGATTCGATCAACCCGCTGAGTGAAAAAATTTCTCCTCAGCAAGCCCTCTGCTTCATTTTGAAACTATTTTAAATCTGTGACCACGACTCACAGATTTGCCCACCAGTGGAAACAGTTTTTCCTTATTCACCCTGTCGAATCCCCTCATGATTTTATAAATCTCTATTAGGTCTCCTCTCAGCCTTCTCTGTTCCAAAGAGAATAAACCTAGCCTATCTAGCCTTTCCCCATCAATCCTGGTACCATTGTAGTAAACCTTCTTTGCACCCTTTCCAATGCCTTAACATCCTTTCTATAGTGTGATGACCAGAATTGGGCACAGTATTCCAGCTGAGGCCTAACCAAAGTTTTATAGAGGTTAGTCAGCACTTCCTGACTTTTGTACTCTATACCCCTATTTATAAAGCCTAGTATCCCATATGCCTTCTTTACGGCTTTGTCTACCTGTCCTGCCGCCTTCAAATCCCCAGGTCTCCCTGTTCCCTCACACCCCATAAAATTGTACGATCTAGTCTATATTGCCTCCCATCATTTCTTCTCCCAAAATGTATCACCTCACACTTCTCTACATTAAACTTCATCTGCCATGTGTCTGCCCACTTTACCATTTTATCTATATCTTCTTGTAGATGGTTACTATCCTCCGCACTATTTACTATTCTCCCTAACTTAGTACCATCTGCAAACTTGGAAACTGTGCTCCCTACACCCAAGTCCAGATCGTTAATATATATTAAAAAGAGCAGTGGTCCCAATACCAATTCCCAGGGGACACCACTGCACACTTCCCTCCAGTCTGAAAAACAGCCGCTCACTGCTTTCTATCTCGCAGCCAGTTGTGGATCCATGCTGCCACTGTCCCTTTAACGCCGTGGGCCTCTACTTTCCTAATAAGCCTCTCATGCAGCACTTTGTCAAATGCTTTTTGAAAGTCCATGTAAACTACATCGACTGCGCTACCCTCATCCACCCATTCCGTTACCTCATCGAAAAATTCTATCTGATTTGTAAGGCAAGATTTGCCTTTAACAAATCCATGCTGGCTATCCTTTATTAGCCTATATCTTTCTAAGTTATAAAAATTGCAATCAATTCAAGGAATAAGGAAGACCAGATCAATAGTTGGCATCAGTGTTCTTTGTCATAAGAAATTCTGATGTTTAATCCGAGAGAGCAATTTGCACAAACCACTCCTTCAAGTAGATTGTCTTTATTGTTCCCATGGGTGCCACAGCAATTGGAATTGCTAAGTGACTGCATTGAGGTTAATGTTTGAAATCTATATGAGCTATGAAAACAATAAAGCACGCAGGCATCAACAATATTGAGTTAAAGAATTTATGGAAGAATTTGGAATTTAAAAAATTGTAAGAAGGAAATTGAGAACACAGTGAAAGTTGAATTCTAAAGCAATCGAGAAATAAATGTAAAAGTACTGTAATATGTTTATTATGGTACTGAAGAACGATATTGTCTCTTGTATCATTCTTTCTCAATTCTACAGATGGATTAATTGAAATGAAGCAAATGTTTTAGGGGTTAATGAAACAATAAACTGACTCTGAAGCATTAACAGCTATATTTTGAATATAACCAAATTGATTCGGCATGAATACTGGAAAAATAATACTGAAGTATTGGAAAAATATCTGCCACACATCTAACGAACAAGCCCATCCTAATCTATCTGCTGTCATGTTGTTGCCTATCCCTTTAAAAAGAGCTCTGAATGTGTTTGAATGATAAGATTCCTTCCAGCAATATTTATACTGTTAATAATTTGAACAAAGGCTCAAAGTTCCTGAGAGCTGAGTGGTCTGTTCACATTTAATTCCTTAAAAATTCTAAGATGGTTCTGTATCAGCAACATCAAATTGCCATTCTTGGGAGGATAGGATTAAAGATCATCACAATGCTTGTTTGACAATGGACTTGAATCCTACTGCTAGGTCTGACAATTTCATTCTTCATCAGCTATCAGATTAAAAAAATATTTTAAATGTTGAAGGATTGCTTCATCTGATGGGCACAAATTCTTCCATTCTCTTGTTTAGTGTTTCTTTTAATTCTGACTGCCGTGATGTGAACAACTTGAGGGAGAAATTCCTAAGCAGGAGGTGGGGGTGAAAATTCAATTCCAAACTTATTGTAACTTTTAACTGCAGTATTCATCCATTTGATAAAGTCCTTTTCAATTATCCCCAGCTGGTGTCAGGCTGGCTCAGTCGATCGCCTCTGAATCAGAATTGAGATTGTGACTTCAATCCCCATGTCAGGGCTTTGAACAATCTCACAGTCTGATTTGCCACTCCAATAAACTATGCTGTATCCTTTGGATGAGATGTTAAAGCAAAGATCCAACTGCCTGTTCAGGTGGATGTTAAAAAGGTAAAAAGAGAATGGAGTTTAAAGATCAATACAGTATTTTAAAAAGAGAGGAGTTTCTCCTGGTGTTTGGGTAGGGTGTCATTCACTTCATAGCTGTTTTGGGGGACACTTTATGTGTGCAAATTACCAACTGTGTTCACCCACAAAATGTAGTAAGCAATTACACTTCACAGTAAATTCAGTGAGCACTTTATGAGACATCAAGGCATAAAATGTGCTGTATCAAATGCATTATTCGTAATATAGAAATGAAATACACTTAAGTGAAATAGAATATCACAATTTTTTCCATTCTAGTTTAGGAATCAACTTGGCTTAGTCTATAGCCCTCTCATGGATAGAGCAAAATGTTCAAGTCCTACTTCAGCGCCTTGGGACATCCTCCCAACATGAAAGGCGCTCTATGAATGCAATTTTGTTGTTGTTGTTCAGGACTTGAGCTTATAATAAGTTAATATTTCAGTGTAGTACTGGAGGAATGCTGTACTGTTGGAGGTTCTATCTTTCAGCTAAGATGTTAAACTGAACTCATAACTGTCTGTTCCGTTGGACATAAAAAGATTCCATAATATCAGTCAAGCAAATCAGGTTGATTTTCTAGATGTACTGGGTAACAATGCTTCAAATAAATTAATCATTCGCCTCATGGTTGTTTGTGGATGTTGGTAATGCAAATAAGCTATTATGTTCGCCTGCAAAAAGTATAGTCATTTGCAATTCATGGTAGTTGTGAAGAACTTTAATGTGATAACTTCTTCCTTTAAAAGCTAAATCTTGTTTGGCAGCAGGATGGCAGAAGATGGCAGAATTGCACTTGCAGAGATTATGATCATTCATTAAAACCTTGACCAAAAAATGGTTGCTTTCATAACCAAGAGAGAAATCTGGTGGCTGTTTAAATAAGGACTGGAGCAACGAACCTTGTGAAAAACGAAGGCTTATTCAACATATTCTTGAGTACTGAACTGTGGATTGTAATTGAGAGAAAAATGAACCGATACACAACCCTTAAACAGCTTGGAGATGGCACTTATGGCAGTGTTCTTATGGGAAAGAGCAATGAATCTGGTGAACTGGTGGCAATCAAGAGGTATGTGTGTCGTTGCTCAGAATCTGCTTTAAATTCACAGACTTCATTCTTATTATGGGGAAAATAATAACACTACAATATTAAAACACGGCTGAAATTTACAATACAACAGGTTAAAACTTGTTTTCGTCATCCACCATATGATTTCGAAAGTAATGCTCAAGATAAAGCGACAAATAAAAAATATAGATTATAATGGGGATGGATCACTTTTAATTATCCTTATTTGTCCCTATCACTATGGTGATAGGTACCATAGTCCCTATCTATGGGGACGAGATAGGGACTATCTTTGGGGACTAGATAGATATGCGGACTATCTAGTCCCTGTAGACTAGATGGGGACTAGATAGCCCATCTATGATTGGTATGATTTGTTTATAAAAAGATATGTAATTGTTTTTAACATTTCCCAAAGTGCAGAAAAACCTTGTTTCTTGTTAATTTTGCCTATTTACTCTTTCACTTAAGAATCTCCTGCAACTCTTAAGGAATTTCTGCATTTTGGGTTAGAATGAGCTTTTCCCATGATAATCCTAGATCACTATGTTAATATTTTTGCCAACTAACAGAATTGTCAATCTTAAAAACTAAATTGATTAATTTGATTTTGCCCGTCATTTAAAAGAAATGCTATACAGTATTTGACAAAGCATGTTTTTGGTTCAGCCCAAACCTTTAAACTACAGCAACACTTGTATTTTTATAGCGCCCTTCATTCAGGCAGCATCATATAGCGCTTAATACAGTCAAACTAATACTGTGTTAGCTTTGTGACTTCACTGTCAACCAGAAGGTTTGTTGAATGTCTTTCTGCCTCATCAAGAGGATTACAAAGTAGCCCTGTGGGACTGTTATGCTCATATTCCACCACTGCCTTCAGTGAGTTTCAAAGCCAGAAGATAATTGAATGCTTGTTCCTGCATTACTTCCATTGTAGACTCCAACCTCCTAAATGTCTATGATCAGTACAGGAACATGCCTTTCATGATATGCTCTAGAATTGAAACATCAGTGATCAACTGTGCAGTAAAGTAAAAAAAATGCAAATAGATTTTGTTAGTTTTAACATTTTTATCATTTTGATTTTGTGTGTTTAATTTTACAGGATGAAGAGGAAATTTTACTCTTGGGAAGAATGCATGAATTTGAGGGAAGTTAAGGTACTACATTATGCATAGTTACTCTCAAGAGTCGTATAGTTTAATGGTTAGACCAATTGCCTCACAAGCGAAAGGACCTGATTTGATTGTCAGGCAAGGCGAAATGTTGGGCAAGTTTTCTTACTCCACATGCCTCTGTTTACTTAGCAATAAGTAGAGACCCAGTTGTCAGTGGTTTATGCACTACTGGCAGCATTCAGAACTAATCATACTGTACTCTCGTGCGACAATCGACTCATTAAATGCGCCACCGCGATTGTGCCAGATAAGATCCGGTTATTCGAATGGGGAACTTTTTTTGAGTTACACTATATAGTTTTTTTTGAGTTTTTGCTGGTTATACGGAAGTTACGGTTGATTGGGTCACAAATATACAGGCTTTTACTTGCTTGGCATAGTTAGCTAACATTATTATTGCCATTAAGAACCAGATACCTACTTAATAATAATCCTTTTGTTTAATATAGCGCCTTATTACATCTTCAAAGCGTCTCAAAGTGCTTCACAGCATAAACTGTAAAGTGCAGTGACTATTTTGTAGCAACAAAACTTCTTACTTGAATGGCATTTGGGAATTATTGACTTGATGCAAACATTCAATATAAAGCCTATTTCATCTTTGCATTAAACATGTTTTATTCATGCTCTTAAATGAGCATGGATAATAAACTTATGGAGTTCTGTAGCTCAGTGCATTTGCTTCACAAGCCAGGGGCCTGGGTTCGATTCCTGGCAGGGTGAATTGTTTGGGAAGTTTCCTTACTTCACATGCCGTAAGCAGTAAGTAGGAACCCAGTTATTACACGATCGGCAGATTGCTTTTCCAGGGATAATAATTTCTTCCACCAAAAAATAAAAAATTGGTCCATTCAATCCAGAATTGTTTGTGGGACACCGCTACACAGTATATTCTGTGAGGTGCTTTTGAGACGTCTAGAATATGTGATAAGGTGTTATATCAAATGCAAGGATTATTATTTTATTTACAAAGCTGCTGTGCTTGTCTCTAAATTAGACTTGTGGAGAATCAAATAAGGCAGTTGTAATGTAATCTATTGCTGTGCCAACAGTCTTGCCCAACCCTACCTCTGTGATTTTCTTAAACCCTACCAACTCTTCCAGGATATACTTACTGAAACACTAGTTGGGGGAAGAGTAAAAGTACTATTGTTGTATTGTGGCACAGCAATCATTTGAGTTTATTCTAGAAAAATTCTCAACCCTGGTATTCAAAATTGTCTGGACAATTTTAAACCTCTGGATGGCACTGCAAATATTTGATTTCTTTTAGAAAAATTTGCAACCTTTCTATGTAAAACTATGAAACTTGTTTGAACTATCCAGGACCTAAGAGCATAAAAATATTTAGCAAAGAAAAAAAGTCATGAGGTGCATAGTTTTTGCACAGTAAAAATAATGTGGAAAATGTGGTTAATAAAAATGGTTTACCGGTATTTAGTACTGCAGCTAGCGTCTTTGCAGAAAATATCTGTTTCTACATTTTATAAATAATTTTTGGGGACATTTATTTCTTAACCCCAGCTACCTGTCTTGTGAATGTATCAATCAGTCCTTTCTCTTCCCAGAAACACATTTAATTTCTATTGAAACCTGTTGAAATCATTGTGTTGCTTCCAAGAACTTCCAAATTGAAATATTTTTACCAGATTTCCATCAGTTTTGAACAGTTTGCCAAGAATAACCTTGTTAAATGTCTCATACCTTTTGGTTACCTTAATTTTTGTATTAGTACACCTAACAATCTCCTGTTTGTCCAATTTCCTGGAGTAAAACAAGAAATGTTTCAAATCAGTTGCCATTTGAAAGAGTATAGAATGAGAGAACAATGGATTTAATTTTAATTAATAGAGTTCTTTAAAATGACTGTAAATTGGATTTGCTTAATGTCACTGACTTAATTAACTGTTGTGAAAGGATATGCTTTAGAAAGATAGTTATAAAGAGGATTAGGTATGGTGACGTAGTTCGCCTGGATTAGCCACAGTTGAAGAGCTAATCTGTTAATCTCTAATCCATTTATTTTTAGTAATTTTTTCATTAAATAGAAAATCTAGCGCAGGAATTAAAGTGAGTATTTTAATTAACTTTGAAGCCACATTTATGAAATGTGCAAAGTAAGGTTTTCGAAGTGCAAACCCTATTACCTAATTTGGGAATTTTAAAATGTGAATTTTTGTTTGATTGTAATTTTGTAGTTACATTCTCATTTTACCAACTTCAGATTTTTGGGGCATTATCGGAATGAAATCTAGCGAGCAATATTTTCTAAATGGCTAAATCCCTTGCTATGTGTGCTTTGCCTTACCAGCATCTTAGAAAGTGCTATAGAATGTCATATTTTAGGTGTGAAGAAATTCAAATTTATTGAAATCAATAATTGGTTGAGATTATTTAATTAATACTAGATCATTCTATGTCTCCATTATATCATTAAATACAAAATTGTTACTTGAAGCCAAAATACAAAACTTAGCACAAAATTAGTTATTCCGAAAATTACTGCAGTTAATGATACATTTTAATAAAATTTCTGTTTTCAAATTAAGCACAGTATTAAGATAATATGTTTATATCAAGGGGACATAATTGTCTTCAATTACTTCTTGCTTTGTTTAGTTACATTATGTTAAACAAAAAATGTTTGTACATTATTCAGACAAGTTGGCTACAATACTGACTGAAATAATAATCCTTACATTTGCTATAGCGCTTTTCATGTCTTCTAGACGTCTAGAAGACATGTAATATACTGTAAAGTGAATTGACTGTATATTTGTGGGCAAAACGCGGCAGCCAATTGCGCACAGCAAATGCTTTATCCATGCAGGGCAGATTATGGTGTTGATGTTCCTTCTGTTTTACAGTCATTAAAGAAGCTAAACCATGCAAATGTTATCAAGTTGAAAGAAGTTATAAGGGAAAATGACCATCTTTACTTTGTTTTTGAATACATGAAAGAAAATCTCTATCAGCTGATGAAAGATAGGTATGTTTTACTGTATTTTGCTTTTAGGAATGCCAAATTTTAAACTTTCGTTAAAAAAATACAGAAATCGCTGCATATACACAGCAGGTCAGGCAGCATCTATGAAGAAAGGAATGTCTTGATGAAGGGCTGTGGACCTGAAACGTTGACTCACTTTCCTTTCTTTATCGATGCTGCCTGACCTGCTGAGTGTTCCCAGTGATTTCTGTTTATATTTCAAATTTCCAGCATCTGCAGTATTTTGTGTTTGTTTTAAACATTGATATAAGTTAATTACATAACTGCCTTGTTATCAAACAATATATAGATTCGCATATTAATTTAAATAAATCTAGGTTAAATATATATACAGCGCCCTCTTGTGGTTTCATGCTTTCCGAGAATGGTTCTAACAAGTGATTTGATGGTGAGTTTAAGACACGTTGAGAACTATAAGTGATTTAAGTATTTTGAGACACTCCTTGTGTGAATAACATATATACAGGAAATGCCTTACTTGTCACTATTACTTGTAGCAAAGATCACAGCCACATTTACCTATGTGTTTATACATATGCCTAAATCCTCACTCCAGATAACTTCCACTGAGCTCTTTTTCCTTGAAAGTTATCAGGAGTTTCCTATAAATACAAGTTGTTGATTCTGGAAACCTTTTCATTGGTCATTTAAAATAACTATCTAAAATTCAATTAAGTTGTTATTTGACATTATTGGCAAGTGTGGAACAAGATTTTGACATTGATTTCCTAACAGAATTAATTTCTGATCTCAATCCGGTCAAGAGAAAGAGAAAAACATAAAACTATTTCCCACAGTCATCTGGGTTAATTAATCCATTGAAATTTCACAAACATATTATCATCTTTCCCCTTATCTATAAAGAGCATGTTTGCATAGAACATAGTTTGGGGAATTTGGGCCAATTTTTCAACATTATACAGTGAACTCCTGATAATGAGATCCAGATATATATCATCACGTTGCTTAGATCATTGTGCTGTCAATATCCCAACTACTTCCCATGCAAAATGTGAAGAGACACCCTCGTTTTATATCATCACTCGCTTAAAAGTTATAAAGTTGCAGTGATGCATCAAAGTAAAATATCAGATATATCATTAGAACTTATCCTCACCACACAGCCAGCATGCCAGGCCTGGTACTGTGGGAAAAGGTTACTCTCGCCCTCAGGCAGCTGCATGGGAGCTGTTTGACTCTTGTGGCATGATCTGTGTGATTAGAAATTTTAGTGCTGGCCTTCAGTGAGATTCTGCCAGATTGTTAGTCTGAGTGAGTTCATGTATAGCCATACAATCCATATGGCTGGACATAAACTTATACAGATGAGTTTAAACAAATAATGTGACCGTCGCGGTGACCAGGGCTACTCTGTCACACTGACAGCTACTCACTCTGTGCAGGTGTAGGTCCTCACCTGCACCAGGCTCCGCGACCCTATCACTCCCACCCTCACCCAGCTCCATTGGTTCCGCATCCCCCAGAAGATCGAATTCAAGATCCTCGTCCTCACCTTCAAGGCCATTCACGGCCTTGCCCCCTCCCTCCCACCTCTCCGACCTGCTGTCCCCCTGTGAACCTCCCCGCCCCTTCCTTTCAGTGTGCTCCGGTCTGCTCCATGTCCCCTGCCAGATGTACCTACCATCGGCAGACAGGCTTTCGGCCTCCCTGCCCCCACACTCTGGAACTTCATCCCACAGTCCCTTCGCCTTGCTCCCTCCCTCGCCTCCTTCAAGGACGGTCTCAAGACCCTCCTCTTCAACCGTGCCTTCTGCTGCCCTCCCAACTCTCTCCCGCCCCTCTCCACTACCCTATCCCTCTGCATAGTCATCCCAGATATAATCTCTGAGCTCTTTTCCTTTGGAGTGACGCTATATCAGGAGTTTACTCTATGTGATAACCATTTTAACAACAAAATTACATTTCTAGAATGCCTTTCACATAAGGAGGACGTCGCAAGAAGCTGTACATTTTGATATAACACTGAGAGATTTCACTTATAGCATGTTGTATAGGACCCATTGTCAAGACATAATAGTTCAGTCAGCATTAGTAATGGGGTCATAGTTTTAAATCAAATTTGTTTAAATCTATTTCAGCATATTTATTGTTCTGTTGAAGTGCCTTTATGTTAACAAATTTATAGGCCGAAATCTGACAACTAATTCTTCCTTTCTTACTGAGGCAGTCCTGTCTGGGATATAAATTTCACCACAATCCTCTCCAAATTGTGGTGGTATAACTCATCTACAAACCTGTTTAACCTATCTCCTTATTCTTCAGGCTTCTCCTTTGAACACCTCACTTTCTACCTTTGCTCTTTTAATGTTTGCATCATCTATTACTTTCCAAAGCCTCCTGGCAACATCCTTATTGAAATGTTCTCAGCTTGAACTCGTAATGCCTCCTTATCATGGTTTCAAGCCATTCAACATGTATTCTCTTGTCTCCACCGTTATCTTGTTATCATTTAAAAAGTCTCACTATTTCTGCCATCTCAACCCACTTCTCTGCTTATTTTTTCTCTTCTTTTTCAGTCTCCTCCCCACTTGTCGCTAATCCTTGTACTTTTATCTGGACCTTGGAGAAAACAAAATACCTTCTTTCCCTCCAAATTTCTCTCCCATATCCACAAATCTTGAATTCATGTTGCAATTCAATTTTTAATCTGTAACTTCTGCCTTTATCCACAAAATTCAACTTCACCCCTTCCCACTTCAGTTATTTACAATGTCTTTGTACAGCACTTTAAGCCTATGGCAATATGCTATAAAAAGGTGCTATTGTAGTAGAGATGACATTCACTTTGATTGTGATATTGCAACTATTTCTGTTTTGCTTTTCTTATTGTATGATTTGTTTGTTCACAGAAACAAGTTGTTTCCCGAATCAATCATTAGGAACATAATGTATCAAATAATACAAGGTCTAGCTTTTATCCATAAGCACGGTAGGTTCCTTAAGGGGCCAATATAGTCCAACCTTTTCTAGCCAATAACTGGTAAATCATTATAAATGAGTTGAGATGCATACACATTTTTTTCAATACATTGCCCATTTTAATTTAATTTTCTTTTTGCATGCGGACAATTCTAATTTGGGACAAATTGACAAATATGAACTTTTTTTATTCAGTTGGTACACCAATAAATGCTTAAAATGTTCAGACTTGCATTGGACAGAACAGACACGTATACATGCTGATAATTATAGGACTATTGTGTCCTTCAGTTGTAGTTTTAATAGCAAATTATTTTTGCTTTTTAAATCTACTGGGTGTTTCTGAATTTTTTTTTCCATTTGAAGATAAGGATTTTTTGTGTTCAATAAATTTCTATGCATTCCAGTACTGCCACTGTCACCTGCTGTACATTTCCTGACTTCCTGTTCAGAGGGTAAATGTCATGTTAAAACTTTAAGAAAACTCACACATTTTCTGTTTTTTCTTTTCTTTTTTTTTCCTGTACTTGTCTCTCTCTGTGCTGCCACACATTTATTCTCAATGACAGAGAAACTAAGCTATTCACTGAGAATGAAATAAGGAACATTGTGTTCCAGGTGATAACTGGCTTAGTTTTTGTGCACAAGCATGGTAAGAGTCATTCTGAAATCAATTTTCTTTTGTTCTAAATTTCATTTAAATCATGTTAGTTAGTACAAACTTAGTTTCTTTTATATAATGTATTTCTTTAGATTATAATTTTATATTCTTAAATCTTCTCTTAGAATATTAGATATTGTTTTCAGTTATTATGAAACATTCTGAACTTTTTTTTTAGGATTTTTTCATCGGGATATGAAGCCTGAAAACTTGCTCTGCATGGGTCCCGAACTTGTCAAAATAGCAGATTTTGGCTTAGCCAGAGAAATCAGATCACGACCACCTTACACAGACTATGTTTCAACACGTTGGTAAATGCTGCTTCTTCATTTGTGTATTTTGATAATAAATTGTATATAATTGAACCAAAATGCTGAATCATTTAATTATTTTAGCCCAGTATTGTATATCTTCAAATCATTTTGTTTACTGTAATCACTATTAAATTCAGAAGGAAAAGATTGAAGTATATGTTGACAAGTTGTTTAGGGAAATTGAAAATAAGTGGTCAGATTTGTTGGCTGAACAATGATCTTTTTCCCAAAAATCTTATGCTCAGAATTGTTGAAAGAAACTAATTTCCCTGTGAAAATTGAAAACGTGCGGATGTATCTTTTCCCATGTTCTCTCAGGTATCGTGCTCCTGAAGTGCTATTGCGATCGTCCATCTATAGTTCTCCAATTGATATATGGGCAGTGGGTTGTATAATGGCTGAGCTGTACACACTGAGACCACTTTTTCCAGGAACAAGTGAAGTGGATGAAATCTTCAAGATTTGCCAAGTGCTGGGCACACCGAAGAAGGTGAGTAACAACTGAATCTTTGAATATTGAAACAGTATTTGAGATAAAATGAATATTGAAATGTAAAAATCTAGAAAAGCCCAGTACTATCTGTATGCTGTCCCATTTCCTAAAATATTACTGCTTACTGCAGGAGAGCCCTGTTGTAATGTAATTGTTGGGATTCGTAAAATCCTAACCAGTGCTGTAAAAGAGCGCAATCTCCAGTCATCACGTCTGCAGTCACTGTGCATGTGCTCAGAAAGATGGCTGGCAACAGAAGTACAGGTAGACCCCACTTACCGAATGCCCGGTTACTGAAACTTCACTATAATGAAGGTTTCTATTTGTACCACTTCTCCGCTTAACAGAGGCTGCTTTCACTATAACGAATGTTTAAACACACTTTAAATCTCGCAGGCTTCTCGTGTGCAGCTTCTCATGCGCAGCTTCTTTCTGGTTGCCCCAGTAATGCACACTCAGTCTTTAGCGTGCCTCAGTTAAGCAGTGCAGTGCAGCCCCTCCCATATGGGAGGAGCTTAAGCGGTAGGATGCTTCATGACTTCAATAATACTGTAGTAAGTTGGGGTGGGGGGGTTGATAGAGAGATAGAAAGGAGGGGGGATAGAGAGGGGGGGATAGAGAGAGGGGATAGAGGGGAGGGGGGATAGAGAGAGGGGGGGGATAGAGGGAAGGTGGGATAGAGAGGAGGGGGGTTAGATAGAGTGGAGTGGAGGATAGAGAGGGAGGGGAGGGGGTGATTGAGAGGGATGGGTGGGGGAGATAGAGAGATAGAGTAGGGGGTGATCGAGAGATAGAGAGGAGTGAGGGGAGGGGGGAATAGGGAGGGGGGATAGTGATGAAGGGGGGATAGAGGGAAAGAGAGGAGGGGGGCTAGAGATAAAGAAAGGTGGGATAGAGAGAAAGAGAAGAGAAGGTGAGGGGGTAGAGAGAAAGAGAGGAGTGGGGAGGTGGAGTAGAGAGAAAGAGAAGTGGGGGGGTGGGTAGAGAGAAAGAGAGGAGGGGGAGAAAGAAAGAAGCATGTCCCAAGTTCGGAAATGCCTGGGCCCAGGTTGCGATATTTCACTGTGGTGACTGAAGACCTGGCCTGGAGCACGTAGGATTGGCGCTTTATTCCTGCAATTTTTGTCACATTCCAGATTCCGGAACTCCGGACTTTTGCCTGCTCAACCTGTACACCGAAAATGTTAGTACTAGGAACTGCTAGGAACTAAATTGATGTTAGCGGGGAGACTCGGGTCGGGGTGGCATTTTGGCTATCGCCAAATACAGTAATACAGTTAAACTCTCGCTTAACTAAATTTTCGCTTAACGAGGGTTTTAAAGTCCCTAACCCCTTCGTTAAGCGGGGTCTACCTGTACCTCAAAACATCGGCTATCAAAATGGATGACTTTTGGGTCATCATGTCACTGTCACATCACTTGTTGCACAGTGCACTTAAAGTAACTGATGGCAACCTGAAGTCATTCACTTGTTTCCAGCACACACTAGCCTATGTTTTGAAGTGCAAAATTGCTGGGGTGGGCAATTTGGAATTTTGGGTAAGTAATTATTGGGGCAAATAATCCAGCCATGCGACAAGTGAACTTGCCTTGTAACAAAACGTACTATAATGGGGCTCTAATGTATCTCAGGACTCGTTGCCATTACATTCCTATCAAATATGCTCTTAAAATTATTGAAACCAGCTACTTTTAGTCTCTTCCTTGCCATTTATTCCAGTATTCACCAACCTCTGCATAACATAAGTGAATCTAAACTCCTGCACCTTCCTCCTTCTGAGCCGCTGAGACTATGAAAACAACAACATACAGGATGATGTCTCGGAGTGCTTCACAAAGACTGAGGAAGGGGGAATATGGGATGTGACCATAAACTCTGTTGAAGAGATGGGTTGGATTTTAAAAACTGATAGAGGAGTGAGATGGAGGGGTAAAAGGATCGAGTTGAGATGCTAGGGGCTTAGTGCCTGAAGGCTCGGGCACGGATGTTGGCACGGAGTGGTAGGAGAAGGTTACAGAGAAAGGGAGATGCTGGGGCATGAAGGGATTTATGTGAATGAGGACCTTGAATTCAATTTGTTCGGATGACATGATATGACTGTTGCAACCCTGCAAAACTTTGTCAATGCATATAGTTATCAAACATAATCTTGATATTTTAGTTCCATAATTTCCACTGCGATACTATTGATACAATAATCTTGTATGTGGCACCGCAAGAACAGTACACAAAAAAAAGCTAAAATCACTGAAGAAAAGTGCAGACTAGAAAGAGTTTCAATTCTCAGCGAATAAATAAGGGGGTACTTCCATTCAAATTTTAAATACAACAAAAAAATTACACTTGCATAGCGCCTTTCACGTCAGGAGGCGTCCCAAGGCACTGGATATAAATAGAGACTATATTGGCACCTTCTAGCACTCTAATTGCGTGTGCTATACAAGAATATGTACGCATGCAAGTGAATGTGTTTATGTGTGTGCGATGTATACATCACGTGTCTAATGTAAACATTTTATAATCTGGGAACAATCAAACATCAACTATGCTTAAAATAGGATAAACTGACAAATAAAATTAACTTTCTGTCATTAAAATCTATGAATCAGTACTGTGAGTGAAATATTTCTATACAAATTCACTCACAGTCAAAATTAAAAACCTTTCAAACAATAAGGAGTTTTGTTTTTCTTTAAAGAAACCCTGTCACAAACACTACCCATTCCAGCAATAGCAAGTTACTCAGAAAGTAGCTTTTACAGCCATACAAAACTTTGTCAAGGCCCAAAAATATCTTGTTATCAAACTTAATCTTGATATTTTACCACAGAATACTCATTACATAGTCTTCAATCAGATACATAGATGAGAAGACCTTATTTGTAGCATAATAAAGACAGTACACAAAAAACGTCAAAAATCATTTAAAAGGCAGTTGTCCCAAGCTTTAGTATTTTTAACAAGGTGAGCATCGCATGAAAGTTTTCATTATTTAATAATATAATTAGAGACTACCTGTATGTGTATTTCACATAAATAATGTAAGATTATGAAATCAGATCTGACTGATGAATCTTCGGCACTGAATCTCTAGTTTTGATAACGTTCACCAAACAAATACTATGTATAGTATTTGCTTCATAGTAATTACTGTAAAGTGATTTGAAACATTTTGACATTTTTGGTGCTATTTCAAATGCATGAATTATTATTTTGAAATTTACACAAAAATGTTTCAACAACATGAGCCATTTCAATCTATAGAAAGATTTCAGTTTTTGATTGTCTAGATTTTAAAAAAATAACATGTGTTATCTGTTCCACTGGTAATTCATTGAGTATATTCGGAGTGTAGCAGAGCCTTGCAGACCAGAAAGGTCCCTGGTTTGACCTCTGGTTTGTGCTGAATTAGCTGATGTCAGTTAGGGCTCTGTGGGGTGCAATTGTTGATAACAGGCCTAGGTTAGTGAATGGAAAATTATTCAGAATTCATGCTCTGGATTTCGGTTCAGAAACCCTTCCTAAATGAGTTTGTGTAGACAAACACGGTGAAGATTGTTAATGCCCCCTTCAATCAAACATTTGACTGATATTTGCATCAAAATAATAGTGGCTTCTTTGGGGGGATGGGGTATGAATGACATTAATCTGTATCATACAGAAAAAAAAATCTTCAGCAGAGGAGAAAATTGGTGAGAGAAAAAACTCTGTATACAAATGTAATTTTGTTTTTGTTATTGTTACTTTCTCCCCACAGATCGATTGGACAGAGGGTTACCAACTGGCAGCTGCAATGAACTTCCGTTTCCCTCAGTGTGTACCCACTAATCTGAAGACATTGATTCCTAATGCCAGTAATGAAGCAATACAGGTAATGAAAGATATGCTTCAATGGGATCCCAAGAAAAGGCCAACTGCCACTCAGGTAGGTTCCAGATTTCCAGATTTTCGCCAAAACTTTGTCAATTGATTAAATATCATTACAGATGTTTATGCTTATTTTTCCTTCATCTCCATATTCTGGGATTGAAGTACTGTATACAAATTCTTCTATGAACTGTTTGTTTGCATGATATCCTCAGAAATAACCTTTGCCAAGCATTTGTGATATACATTTCTCAGATTATTAAAAAACTGTATTAAGTAGAGCTGTGTATTTAAGAAAACTAAGTGTGATATAGTGATGTTACAGTGATAATACTAGATGGAGCAGATTAAATTGAAAACAGCTCATGTTCTTTTGAGTTGACTAAGTTGACTATTTATCTGTAGGTTGCCTTCGTAGCCCTATCTTATTAGTTATTGCAGCACTATATAAATGTAAGGATTATTATTATATTATTATTGTAGTTGTATTTTTCCAACAACATTTGGCTGAATTTAAACTTGGGTTCAGTTCCATTTGAGTCTACAAAGCAAGGACGTTTACTGGATCAGGCCTCAATGGAGAGTCATATTGAACATGGATCCCATTCACTGCATGAAGCTAACCATCTCGTTTCACTTGCATCATCAACCTGTCGCATATCGAAAATTGCCAATTTCAGGGTCATTAGATTGCTGGCAACCTAACTACCTGCACACCAGAAGTGATGTCAGTGCCAATTTCAATGTCAGTTTTCATTGCCTGGTTGCCCATCAGGCTATGGGAAATGAGCAAGCTGGATGTGTACACACACAATTAAACTGGTTATTGTACTCCTAGTGTAACATTTAAAAGTATTTTTTGGACTTCCAACCACCATAATATAACAAGTTTCCGATCTATTCATTTTGCAGTCACACATGGAAGTGATCTGCTAATAAATACTATAATGTATTAATAATGCTTTATTATACAGTTATTATGTCAAACAAAAGTTCAATTTCTCACATGACTAAAGAGTCAAAAGCAAATTCATTTAATTCAGGGCTCACTTTTTTTTTAAATCCTATGATTTAGGCGCTTCGATATTCTTACTTTCAAGTGGGCCAAACTTTAGGCCCTCCAACCCAGTATGTACAGCAGCAGCCATTACAGAATAAACCCGTTTATCATATGGAGCCCAAGGAAGTAACTTTGCCAAAGTCTGAGCTTCAGCCTCAATCTCCGCCTCAATCTCCGCTTCAATCTCCACCTCAAACTCAGTCTCCGCTTCCACCATCATCTCAACCTCCATCGAAAGGTATCCATCAGCCACTTCAACAGATTCAACAGAATTCCACACTCCAAACCCCCCTGAAAGAGACACAGAAATTAGAACAGGCCATCCTTCCCTCCATCAATAACAATGCTGTAATGGTAAGTGATGAACTCTTCAGAGTATTATTTTAATTTAGAGTCATCTACAGCTCTCCTGGATGCTGGATTGTTAGCTTCATGCCCAGTGCACCAATGTGCTAAGTAAACGTATAGCTTCAATCCCTAGTTCTTTGGTAATTTAGCTGTTCTTCGACTACATGATTAGTGTAATAATTTACACTTTGTGGAAGTGGAGATGTTGTGGTAATTGGAACATATCAATATCAAACAATACATTGTATCATGCATCATGTTTGTGTGTCAGCCTGGTCAGTTGGTAGCGCTCTGAGTCACAAGGTGTGTTCAAGCACCATATCAAGCCATTGAACTCACGGACAAGGGTGACCTTCCAGCACAGTGCTGGGAAAGCGCTGCTGTGTTGTTTGTACCTTACTTCAGATGAGACATTAAACCACTGCCGCATCTACCTGTTCAGGTCCGCATTAAAAAGGGAAGGGAATTTCTCCCAATGTTCTGACAAACAATTGGTTGTTATACTTACTTCATGGCTATTTGTTGAACATTTAGTGAACAAATTGGTTGCTGCTTTTTCCAATAAAAACAATGCCTTCATAGCAAAATCCACTTTGAAGTACTTTGAGACATGGCAAGGGGGAGTAATAAGGAGTTTTACCAAGTGCAAGAGTTATTATTATTTGAGTAAAAAAGGAACTTGGGAAAAAATCTCTTAAAAAATGAAAGATTCAATAGCTTATTCAGAAACTAAATCGATGTTTTGTGTTCTATCCGATGGGGAAACCCATCACCATGCTTGAGTATCCAAAGCAGACGTGAGAATTCCATGCATCTCACCCGCTCACGGAAGTCTCACCGAGGGACACACTGTTCACCTAATTCTGGAGAGCATTAGGTTCAAGTTGACAAGAGCCAAGACTTGAAGACCCCAGTGTGTACTGCTGGAGTTAAATTAGCTACTAATATCAAATTAGCTAATTTGAAAGCATTAAATCTTCTAGGTCTAGTTTTGTCAAATAATAATAATTTATGCTATTGATATTGCGCCTTATGTCTCGACATCTCAAAGTGCTTCACAGAATACACTGTAAAGTGAATTGACTATATTTTCGGGGGGAAACACGGCAGCCAGTTGTACACAGTAGTGTAACAGAAACAGCCGTGGATTGGAGTGACCAATTTATTATGACTATTTTTTGTGTATTCAACTGCACAACTATGATGTATGTATTCCTGTAGTTGAAAGAAAGCCAGCCTGCACTTGTGCGCTTGTAATATGTAGTGGATATAGTGATTTAAAACTTGAGCAAATCCCTAACGAGTAAGTAATTATTTTCCACATTTCTTGCAATCTTCACCTCTTTATTGATGAGTAGCGTTGTAGTCCCAGATAGCATTCAATAAAAATAGCTACCTCACCATGGGCACCAATTCGAAGCAAAGACTAACTGCTCAAATTAACTTTTCTTCTTTTTCTTCTCACCCACCCCTCCCTCCCCGCCCTCTCCCACAACCAGAAACTAGCAGAAGGGAATGAGAACAATATTACCAGTTTCAAAAGTGGCCGACGGCGCTGGGGTCAGACTGTATTGAAAACAGTGGATAGTTGGGATGATTTTGATGATTCGGACTTTGGTGCATCTTTCTCAAAAAAGCCCAGCATGACAGCAGTGAAGGAAATAACCAATGAAGACCTGCTGAAGAGGTTAGTTAATACTGTGTGAGAATGCAGGTTTTCAGGAGATACTCAAATATAGGATCATTGAAATTTTCTGCACATTTTCCAACTCTCTACCCATACCCTTCAATGTTTTTACCACTCAGGTTCCTATCCAGTTCACTTTTAAATAATTTTATTGACCACAAAGCCCCATACTGAGCCTGATGTTCTATCAGCCCGATGTTCTGTCAGCCTGCCTGTCAGACATCAGGAACTGGATGATTGTGAACTTCCTACAGCTGAATGTTGACAAGACGGAAGCCATACTCTGGTTCTCGTCAACATCTTCAATCACACGGATCTCACTTCCTCTACCTTCCCAGCCTGCCCCTAAAACTCTCCAAACCCATGCACAGTCTAGGCGTCGGTTCTACCCCCAATTGTCCTTCCTGCCCCACATCCGGTCCATCACCAGCTTTTTTCCATCTCCGACGGATCGCTCGTCTCTGGCAATATCTCACCCCAAAAGCTGCTGGAACCCTGGTCCATGCCTTTGTCACCTCTTGCTTGGACTACTCAAATGCCCTCCTCGCCCGGTCTCCCCTCCACCACAATTCATAAAATCCAACTCATGCAAAACTACCGCCCGCATTCTCACCCGCACCAAACTTCGCTCCCCCATTACCCCAGTCCTTGCCAGACTTCATTGGCTCCATGTCCCGGAGAGGATTGATTTCAAGATCCTCACCCTTGTTTTCAAATCCCTCCACTCCTCTGTACCCCCTACCACTCTGACCTCTCTCTTCAAACCAGTACCCATTGCCTTCGCTCCACTGGGTCTATAATCATAATAATAATCTTTGCATTTGATATAGCGCTTTTCACATCTTATCGACGTCCCAAAGCGCTTCACAGAATATACTGTAAAGTGAATTGACTGTCTATTTGTGAGCAAATCGCGGCAGCCAATTGCACAAAGCAGTGTCCAACAAACAGTTGTGGATTGAAATGACCAATTTTATTATTGTGTTTTTTTTGGAGGGATTGTTATTAGGCGTGTGGAGTAAGGAAACTTGCCCAAGGTTTCACCCTGACCTGCTTGGATTCGAAAGCAAGTCTCCCCAGCTTGGTCTCCCCAGCTTGCAAGACAAATGCTGAGCCATAGGAGCTCCTCCTCCTTGTCCCCCAAATGCTCCACTCCACCATCGGCAGCCATGTCTTCAGCCACTACTCTCCGGGGCTCTGGAACTCGCTTCCTCACTCCCTTCACCTCTCCCCCTCTCTTCCCAGTTTCAGGTCTCAGCTAAAGACCTTTCTCGGAACGCGCCTTTGGTCACTTTTCTACCCCTGCCCCTGGCTCGCCCCCAGTATCCGTTATTGTGAAGCACTCTGAGACGTCGTCCAGTGTGGAGGGCGCTATATAAATCGATGTTGTTGTAGATACAAGTAATGTTTGTCTTTTGAGTACTGCTAACTCAAGGTTGATCAGAATGGCTTTTATGATCATTCTTCGATGTGCAGAGCACTGCCTTATTCATAATGTGCGTCCACTGTGGAGTTGTGCTAACTAGAAGTACAGTACATCAGGCTTCTGGCACTGACAGGATAGCTTCCTGTGATAAAGTATATTGGAGATGCGGGTCATCAGACTGCTGCTATTATCATTTTATGTACACTGCACAAGAAGCATCACCAGTGTCACTTCCTCTGGGCTGTGCAGGCTTACTGTGCAGGCAGCTTTGTTGACATCACATTACAAAGGAAGTGACTTCAGCAGCAAACATGCATAAAAGTGATCTCAGTGGTGACCCAGCGATCGAGAAGTCATCCATTTTTTCACACCTTGTTAAGTGGTTAGTAAATGGAAGATTGAAATTCTGTACTTGTGCATCCCTTTGATGAAATTATTTTTAATCCGATCAAATTTAAAATGACGTTTTTGACTGCAGTCAGTGTCCAGTTATCTTCTAATGTTGCTGTTATGTGAATGGATTTACAGTGTAGCATCGCAGAGGTTGCAAAACCAGCATGGCAGAGGAAACAAAACTGTTCCAAACACCACTCTAAACCGATTGGATTCTGGATTATCTACATCTTCAGTAAGGCAACATTACTTGAGGCAATCAAGGTACCTTCCTGGTAAGTCCAACTGCATGGATCACAGCAAATCATGGGGGGATAACAACAACGTGCTTATAGTGTCTCAGAGTACTTACCAGTAGCAGATCCTGACTCCGAGCTGGTGTGGAGGAGATGACAGTTAGCACGGTCAAAGAGGAAGGTTTTTCAGTGGGACTTCAAAGGGGGTGGGGTGGGGAGAAGGTCAAGGGGGAGGGATTGAGGGCCAGTGTTCCACAGATTGTAACTGGATGCGCAATCTCCAATGGTGGAAAGGAGGACACAGGGACAAGCAGGAGGCCGGTGCCAGTTGACGGGAGGCACCGGTTTATGGATTGGGGACTGAGAAGATCTGAGAAGTTCGGAGGTGCCAGGAGTGAAGGGATTTTAACACGAGGTTGAGGATTTTTAAGTCAATCCATTTGGTGATGGGGAGCCAGTGGAGCCTGGGCCAGAACTGATGAGATGGGAGTACGGAGCTTGGTCCGGTTTGGTATGCAGGCAGCTGGATTTTTTAAATAATGAAGCTGGGAAATGCAATGAGTGCATTTGAGTTGAATATTTTCATGTTTAACTTACCATTTTACACATTTGTTAACTGTGACTTTTTAGTTTGATAATGTCAATCTTGTCATTCTGCCTCCACTCACTCTGAAATTCCAGCCTGGAGTCCTTGCTGCCTCCCACCCCATGCCCCTCCTTTACCTCCTGGAAGGCCCATCTCAAGACCTTCCTCTTTGACCTTGCCTTCAGTCATTCATCCCTCCACCCCTCTTTATTTCAATCCTTAGGTCAGATGCAAACTGTTGATTATCCAGCACCTTGGGACATCATTCTGCTGTCAAAGGCACTATATAATTGTAATTTGTTGTTGCCAATAAAAGATAAATTACTGCCAACTGAGTTGTTTTCAAGGGATTCGATTAATTTTACGGTCATTAGGATTCATTTGAAGGGTATTGGACACTTGATTGTTTTTGTGTGTGGGACAATCCTTATGTATCAAGTGGAGGGGGTTAGAGGGTAGTAGAGTGGAAGTTGGCTCATGTGGATTATAAATTATTATAAACACCAGCAACAACTGGTTGGGCAATGGTTTGATTCAGTGTTGTAGCTTTCTATGCATTGCTGTCTCAAAAGGCTTTCCATAATAGAAATGTATCTGATACAGTTGATCAATATACTTTTGCATTTTTTCTTTCATATCTTATTTGCTGGAAAGGAAGTAAAATTAATCAAATGTATTAAGTACAAAAAGATTGACATTGTGTGTTATGAATGAGATCCAGTTGACATTGAGATTTGTCTGTTTGGAACAATTGATCAGTTTAGACTTACCGGTATTGAATCTAAACAATGGAATTTCCTTGTTCATTTAAAAGTCTTGAATGCTGCATATTCTGTGGCATTTGTTCTATATATTCATCTGTGCATCTGGTATATCTGGTATATCATTGAGTATTTTTCAAATTACTGAATGCAACAAAAAACCTGAATTCCTGTCTTAAGATATTTCTTGAATAAAAATGTAAATATGTATTACAATGCAGTATTTCTTTAAAGACTTCAAGATGATTACAACATATTTCTGGGTGTATTTCTTTTTAAAAATCGATCCATGTTTGCAGACATTAAGTTTTCACTCTGATCCTCAAAGTTTCCCTTATTCTAAGGAGTGAATCCCAAGAATGTGTCAGTCGGTGGAACAAATAAAGATACTTCACAGAACTTGGGTAATACAGCAGGTTACCTCAGCCGAGCCCTCGGGGATGTTTGTGGAGGGCCTCCTATTACCCAAGCCGAAGCAGGTAAATAAAGCATTGTATATGTAGTTAACACCTTTCTGTCATTGTTCCCTTCTTAAATTGTCTATCTCTTCAAATATTGTATACAAGGTGCCATTCTCTATTAATATAGCATTTGTGTCTTAAACAAATTCCATCCAGGTGAAGAAAAATCTGAAGTAAGCGAGAACATTGCAGAAAAATCACAGATGTCCAGTTTTACATCTCAAGCTAGTCAAGGTATTAGCATAGAGTAGAGTTTTCCAAACATTTCCCATAGTATAGATTGACCCTTGATATTAGACTCATCGCTAGTGCACGAGTGTGCTTTTAATGCTGTTTTCAGAAATGTGATAACTTCTGATGTGGCCAGCTGATGTTCTGCCAAAAGTGGCTTCATCGGTGACCTGACTACCAGGAAGTGGATTAGACAGATTTGTTTCACTGACCCATTATAACACAGTGCCTTTTTTTTATCCAAAGCTCTGCATTTATACCAGGGTCACTCTGTAGTCCTCACTAGCCATTCACCAATATGTACAGTTATGCTTTATCCATAAACCTTATTTGTCTGTTGTACAAAGTACACCGTTGAAATTAGTGTTAATATCACAAAGTTTTATTTTCTGAATGAAAAAAATCCAATGATTTTGGACAACAAACCCATTAGCACTGTTTTAACGATCCTGCCTCCTACATTTCTATATTTATTTCAAATGTGGTACAAACAACATTCCCACAAAAAGTTTGTGTTCATTTTACTGTTACATTTCCTTCATAAACTGTCCATCAGAAAACAGGATCAGGAGGGGGACCATTTTGCCAATCGAACCAGTTCCATCAATTTATTAGACCTCAGCAGATTTATTTTTAAATCCCAATTCCCTGTAATTTTTCTCTCCATATCTCTACTACTCAGATCTGTTGATTTATCCTTTAAATATCAATTCTAATTCTGCCCTTACAGCTTTCTGGTTTAGAGCATTCTACATCTACACAATGTGAAGAAAAGGTTTATGATGTGACTGACCATCTTGCTCTTATTCAAGGCTATGTCAAATGCAAGGATTATTATCCCACTAAAACATGTTTCCCACAGCCACATCCCTTTCCTTTGTATACTAAAACCCATTTTCACAGCTACATCTCTTTCCTACAGCTTCTGCAGTATTTTGCTTTTTGCACGGATTATTATATCATTTGTAATGAGGAAAGAATTGTCCATTCAATCTGGATATGCTCAAGGGCTGATAACTGGCAAATAATTTTTATACAGATAAATGCAAGAAAATAGGTATAGGAAAATACTCCATGGATTGGACAGAACCTGTCAAGGAGCAAGCTGAAGGATGTCTAACGGTGTTACGTGTATGATTACTCACTATGTTGAAACCATGTGAGATAGCAATAGATAAGGCAAACAGGATAGTAGGCGATATTGCTAAATCAGTTGAGTTTAGATCTCAGACATCCACAGGCTGCAAGGTGCTCTAGTCAGACTACAACTTGAAAACTGCATACAGCTCTGGTTGCTGTTCATAACAGGGCAATAAACCATATATTCTGGAAGGAGGAGATCAGGTGGACCGAAGGGCCTTCTTCATCCAAACCAATCTTGTGAACCTTTCATTCCTGATTTCCTAATTAATCTCTGCTGTACCCTCGCCTGTCTGTAGGGAGGTGCCAGGGTTAGATGCACTATTGAATGTTTAAGTGCTCTGAGACACTGCCTCGTGTAAAGGGTGCTTATATAAATACAAATTGTATGTATGTCTTGTATATACAATATTTAACATTATTTGTTTGCTGCTGCGGGAAACCACCTCAGCACACATTCAAGTTTTGTGACACAGTAACAATGCTTGCTTCCACATCACAAAGGAATTTGCTGGAATGCTTTTTTTAAAAAAAAAATCGAGTCCCATAAAATGCCCTCTGGTACATTATGTCTGCTTTTTCCTGCTCCATTAGGCTGGAATACTGAAGAACAGCAAAGCTCAGAAATCTGGCTCCTTGTTCCATGGTTCCCAACTTCAGGTTCTCTGGAGCTGTGGGTATTTACTGTTGATGGTGGGGGTGGAGTGAGATAATCAGGCACAGTTTTATTATTATAATAATAATCCTTGCATTTAATATAGCACCTTATCACGTCTCCAAGATGTCTCAAAGCGCTTCACAGAATATACTGTAAAGTAAATTGACTGTATATTTGTTGGTGTAATGTGGCAACCAATTATGAGAGATTGTGGCCCTTATTCTAATAAGGTGACACAAACTGCGGTAAGGAACATGCATTATACAAAAGAGGAATGTTTTAATGGATTAGCTTTTAAACCAGGCATTTATTATTTATTGAATAGAAATGAAGATTGGAGCTGAGAGATTTTGGGTCGTGTGCAGAGGAAATTTACGTTGCCATGAGCTAGCTGAATGAGAGGATAGTTTCATGTGAAATGCACACCTGCCTAAGATCTCTTTCAGAAGTTTGTTTGAATTATACAACACTAAATGGTTTGCTTTTGTTACAGGAAAGATAGGGGGATTTAGTGGCTCAAATTATTACACAACTGGAGGGTATATTCCATCCTTTTTTAAGAAGGAAGTTGGCTCAGCAGGACAAAGAGTTCAGCTTGCACCTATTGGAGTACCTACATCTAGTGAGTGAATCATTACTTCATTTTTTTAATATATATATATATATAGATATATATATATATATAAGCGCCTTGGGATGTCCTCCCGACATGAAAGGCTCTCTATAAATGTAATTTTGATGTATGTTTGTGTGTGTGTATGTATGTACATATATGTATAATATTTATATAATATATATATAATATACAGGCACATTTCTGCACAGGAATTAGACCAGAACTATGATGAGAAAGTGGTGTGGTATATTTAATCATTTGTTGTGTTTTTAAAATTATAAAGATGTATTGTGGTTTAAAGCAACTGTAAACCTTTAGTGTTCATTACTCTTACTATAGCAACTGCACTTATATAATAAAGTGGGTTCTGTTCAAATATTATGTGAAAATGGAAGACAAGGTGTGATATGAATGCAAAATACCTCCAAATCTTTACTTATAATTCTTCTTTGTTTTGATTGTACAATGGTTGCTGCTGGGTAGATGGCTTTAACATAATGTCTTTTGAATGCAATATTCTTCTAATTGGGGGTGTTGACAGGATTTGATTTGCTGCTGCATTTTATTTGTCTTTTAGAATTTGTGGATTTAAAATCTTTTAAATCCTATACAATTCTTTCATAAACTGAATGAAGGAATTTAAATTGTGAAAAGCAGATGAAGTAAAACAAAACTTTAATTTTTTTTATCTTGAAGTAGGTGTAGTTGAAAAGGTATATTTGCTATGGTTATGTGCAACAGATTGGAATAATATGGGTTCTTGTATGTTCTGACTGACTGTAATTTTTTTGTAGCTTTTCACGTTGCATTTAGTTATTGTTCATCTGTTAGTTGTTTCTTAGTGCTTTCTCTAACAATTTAATTTCCATTTAGCTGTTCAAAACTGACTTTTTTGCTACCATTTTTCATGGTCACTTATTGAACTTTATCATATACATTTATTTACTATATATTGTTGCTTTCTATTTTTCTCTTTACTCAAAGTCTTCTGTCATTGATACCATCCCTTTCTGCTTCTCTTGTCTTCTTATGTTGTTAGATTTGCCTCTCAGCAATGAGGTTAAAACTGACAAACTCAAATCAGCCATGCTTAAAACAATAAGCCAAAGGTCAACAGCAGAAAGTAACTCAGGTAATCGTTCCTAAAGATATCCATCTCCTATTTAGATATTTTCCTATTGATTATGTTTCCCCTGGTAACATTGTATGCAGGTAGGTTGATAGAACCACGAGCAAGAGCTTGATGACACCCAACTCTATATCTCCTTTTCTATCCTTCAATTCAAGAACATTAAGAGAGGACATTTATGTTCTGACACTTTCATTATGGCCAGACATGACTACACTAACCACCTGCTTAGTGGATTTATCAATTCTTCCCTCCCCAAAATGCGGATTATTCAGAACTCTGCAGCTCGTGTCCTCTTCCGCACTAAGATTTATGACCCGATCATACCCATCCTTGCCCGGCTTCACTGACTCCCCATCCCTCAGTGAATTGAGTTCATGATCCTTGACCTCACCTTCAAAATCTTGCACATCCCTCATCATCTGCAACCTAATAAAACTTCACCAATCTGTCCACTCTTTCCACTCTGCAGGCATTGGCCTACTCCACTATAAGCAGTTGGGCATTCAGCCTTTCTGCCCACATTCTCTGGAACTCCATCTCACCCACTTCCTTGAATCCTTCAAGGTCTATCTCAAAACTGTTTTGACTGTGACCTCGGTCATCTTCCCTCCTCCATCTCCCTTGCCATGCCCCCGAACCCAACCCACAGCTCAGGTGAAAACAACTATCATTCAGCACCTTGTGATGTACTCCTGATCTGAGTGGTGCAAAATAAATGCAATTTGTTGTTGTTGGTTGGTTACCTGTCAGCTATCAAGCCCTGATGAACCTTGAACCCCTTCAGCTAATCATCAAAACTGAAGCTATCTTGTTCAGCTCGTGCCTGTGATTCCATCAACCTCACTGGCTACTCACCCTGGCTATCTGAGCTAGTGGAGAACCTTGTTGTTTCATTTGACGCTCAGATTTATTCTAAACCTCACCAGGCCTTGACCAACACTGCCTTCTTCAGTCTCTCATTGATTGTCCACCCCAACATAGCCAAAACTCCCATCAAGACTTTTGTAATCTCCACACTATCTCCCAATGCTTTCCCAGATAGTTTTTCTATCTTAATATTCTAAAACAATTGTTTTGCCTTGTTCTGACTCTACCTGTTTTTTAAAAAAGTTTAAATTCTCTTTGTGCTTGCGATCAATATCTTCAAACTTACCCTTGTTTCCTTTCTGCAACCAGCAGTAATCCCTTCTGTCATTGTATAAGGTGCTATATACTTACTCTAAGTTGCTATAAGTTGCAATAGTCTTTGGGACAAAGCAAAAACTGAAGAAATTATCTTAAGTTGTAGAAATAGTGACATATGTACCTTTCCGCGTCCACCCTCGACTCCAGGACTACTGGCATTCTGACTGTGTGTCTGTCCGACAAGGAGTCCTGGACGAGGGCCAATTTCCTCCAGCTCAATGTCAACAAGACGGAGGCCCTCCTGATTGGCTTGCGCCAGTGCCTCTGCAACTCAGGCACTGACAACATCAGCATCCAAGGCTGCTCTCTCCACCTCTCGAAGCCAGTCAGGAATCTGGACATCTTGTTTGACCCCGAACTGTCCTTCCTCCCTTATATCCACTCCATGACCAGTACAACCTTCCACCACCAATATTGCAATATTGCCAGACTCCACCACTACCTCACCCCCCATGCCGCCGGAACTCTCATCCACGCCTCTCATATCACTTCCAGGCTCGATTACGGGAACTCTCTCCTCGTCGGCCTTCATAGCTCCTCCCTTCACAGGCTGCAGATCATTCAGAACTCTCCAGCTCGTGTACTCACCCGCACCAGGATCCATGACCACATCACTCCCATCTTCGCCCGTCTCCACTGGCTCCCCATCCCCCAGAGGATTGAATTCAAGATCCTCATCCTCACCTTCAAAGCCATTCACGCCTTGCCCCCACCTATCTATCCGACCTGCTGTCTCCCTATCAACCTGCCCGTCCCTTCCGCTCAATACTGCTCCGCATCCACCCTTCTCATGGCCCCACCATCGGTGGCTGGGCTTTCAGCCTCTCCGCTCCCACACTGTGGAACTCCATCCCGCAATCCCTTTGCCTCACTTCCTCTCTTTCCTCCTTCAAGGCCGATCTCAACACTTTCCTCTTCGACAGTACCTTCTGCTCCCCTCCCAACTCGTCCACCTCTCCTTCCCCTTCCCCCTACTCCGACCCTTCCCCCCGTGCTCGGGTCCCGACCTGACTGTTCAGCGCTTTGGGACTTCCTCCCGACATGAAAGGCGCTCTATAAATGTCATGTTGTTGTTGTTGATGTACTTAAAACATAGAAGCAAAATCAACAATCTAGATTCAGGAAGCAATCCACTTAATGAATTGTGTATTAATATTGGAATCATGGATAGACAGTACATATTTTGAATTTTGTTCACAATTGCTACTTACACTTAGCATCCGGTATATACAGCAAGCATCATAGCCTCTTCCTTTGGTGAAAATTGAGTTCCTAAATGCCCAATGTCTTCAGGTTCATAAACTATACTGAAAGTAAAATATTTTGAATCACAGTTCACATCTACTTGGGCTTTTCAATGCTTCGTTTATCTTTGGGAAATAATGGAAGTAATCATTTTATTGACTGTCCTATAGTTATTGCTTGTAATGAAGTACTGCTGACATTTATATTAACATCAGCATTGATTCTGTTCTCATCTTTACCTTTAATTAGCCACTGTATCTCAGTTATCTCTTCCACTCCTCCTGTTTAATGTATCCCAAGCACTCTGTCCCAATCTGGAACTCTCCCCAAATTCCTCCAGCTCCCCCCACCCTGTCACTTTCAAAACACATCTAAAAGATGTGGGGGATGGGGAGAGTGGTAGCTGTGAGGTGTTTAATAGGTCACTTTTGAATGATTTCTTGTATTCAGCCTCAATAATTACTTGTGATAACAACAAAATTACATTTGTATATCACCTCTCACATTGGGAGTATGTCCCAAGGCACAGGATAATGGCGTCGAGATTGGGGTGGTTGGAGTTGTGGGGCGAAGTAGGATAATCGAAGGCACGGTCGAAGAGGAGGATTCTTGATGGAGGCAAGAGAGGCAGGGTATCAGAGAGACTGGGGGAAGGGAGTTCCAGAGGATGAAGGCAGAGTGGCAGAAGGTCCGCCTTCCAATGGTGGGGCGGGCGAGATGGAGGACATGAAGCAAGGCAGAGCCCACTGAGCGGAGGGAATGGGCAGGTTGATAAGGGGATAAGAGGTCGCAGAGGTAGTAGAGAGCAAGCCATGGAGAGCTGCAAAGGTGAAGACCAGAATCTTGAACTGTATCCTCTGTGTGATGGAAAGCTAGTGGAGTTGGGTGAGGATGGGGGCAATAGGATCCTGGAGCCTGGTGCAGGAGAGGAGGGGAGCTGCAGAGTTCTGGAAAATCTGCAGCCTGTGGAAAGAGGATTTGGAGCGGCCGACAAGCAAGTAGTTTGCATAGTCAATCCTGGGTGTTATGAATGCATGTTTGGGGGTCTCACTGGCAGTGGTGTGAGACAGTGGCGGAGCTAGGCAATGTTGCAGAGGTGGGAGAAGGCAGAGCAGATCTGGCATGGATGTTCGGTAGAAAAGATAGTTGAGGTTCGAACAAGACACCAAGGTTCCAGACTGGTATAACAATAATTCTTGCATTTGATTATGGCACTTTTTATGTTGAGACATCTCAGAGCGCTTCATAGAATATACAGTGAAGTGAATTGACTGTATATTTGTGGGTGAAATGCGGTAACTAATTGCGCCACAGCAGTGTCCCACAAACAGTCTTGAATTGAAATGACCAATTTATTATTGGGGGTTTTTATCGGGGGGCAATTATTATTAGGCGTGTGGAGTAAGGAATCCTGCCCAAGGTTTCACCCTGCCTGAATTGAACCCAGGTCTCTTGCCTGTAAGCTAAGTATTCTAACTACTGAGGCTTAGTGAGATGAGTGTGAGTGAATGATGATGCTGTCAGCGCCCAAAATATTGAGGCACTGACGGGAGACAAATAGGAGGGCCTCGGTCTTGTTGATATTCAATTGAAGAAAGTTAGCTATCATCTGGAATAATAACTTCCAATGCTAAGAACCCTGGGTGAAGAAACTCCTCTGAATATCTTCAATGATAATAGTTTGGTATAAAAATGTATGAGATGTTCAAGGAAGATGAATCACTTGGGTCATTATTTGAGGATAGTTTAATCTCTAAATTAAAAGTTCTCTCTTATTGGTCATTTGGACTGATGTACCCTGGAGCTCATCATTTATCTTCTTCATTGTTTTAACTCATCGGTTGTGTTGCCTTATCTGGTTAACAACAACAACAAATTAGACTTATACGTCTGGAGGACGTCCCAAGGCGCTTCACAGGAGGCGTGTGACCCAAGCTGAGAGGGGGGTGTACGGGAGGGGGTAGAAAACGTGGGGGAGGTTGAAAAATTAGGGGGGGAACAGAAGGCACGGTCGAAAAGGAAAGTCTTCAAACCAGCCTTGAAAGAGGAAAGGGAGGAAATTTTGGGATAGAATTCCATAGGATGGGAGCGGAGAAACTGAAGGCCCGGCCTCTGATGGTGGGGCGATTCGGGCGGGGGTCTTGGAGCAAACCAGGAGATGAGGAGAGAGTTTCCGTAGTCCAGCCATGAGGTGATGTACGCGTGCACAAGTGTTTCGGCAGCGTGGGGGGAGAGATAGTTGCGGAGCCTAGCAATGTTGCGCAGGTCTCCTTCCTCCCCAACATCCATGCCTTGACCGCAAGGCATGGATGTTGGGGAGGAAGGAGAGTTTATGGTCGAACGTGATGCCGAGGTTCCTGACTGGCTTTGTGAGGTGGAGAGTACAGCCTTGGATGTTGAGGCTGGCAGCGCCCGATGTGTGGAGGCGCTGGCTTGAGCCAATCAGGAGGGCCTCGGTCTTGCTCACGTTCAATTGGAGGAAGTTGTCCCTCGTCCAGGACTCGATATCGGACAGGCATGCTGCCAGAACATCGATGGTCTGGGGGTTGAGGGATGAGGCGGAGAGGTACAGTTGGGTGTCGTCCGCATACATGTGGAAATTCACCCCATGTTTGCGGATGATATCACCCAGAGGGAGCGTGTAAATGGTGAAAAGGAGAGGGCCATGGACAGAGCCCTGGGGGACGCCGTGAGAAACTGTGCGGGGGTTTGAGGAGAAACCGTTAGAAGATACAAAGTGTAGGCGGTGGGTCAGATAGTAATGGAACCAGTCAAGGACTGTGCCTTGAAGGTTGAGGTGGGAGGAAAGACGTTGGAGAAGGATGGTGTGATCGACTGTGTCGAACGCAGCAGACAGGTCAAGGAGAACGAGGAGGCAGAGGGAGCTCTGGTCGCAGGCGGTTAGGATGTCGTTTGTAACCTTGACCAGGGCAGTTTCCGTGCTGTGAGCAGGGTGGAAACCTGATTGGAGGGGTTCAAGGAGTGAGTGAGTTGAAAGGAAGGAGGGGAGCTGGGAGGCAACCACTCTTTCAAGGATCTTAGAAAGGAACGGGAGGTTGGAGATGGGTCGGTAGGTTAAACCTAGGATATGATTCAGAGAAAGACCCTTTTTAATAATAGAGTCCTATAGCTTTGTGGTTAGAGCAATCGACTCGCAAGTGAGAGGACCTGGGTTTGATTCCCAGCCAGGATAAAACATTGGGCAAGTTTCCTTACTCCACGCAACACTGTTCGCCTAGCAGTAAGTAGGAAATTGATTGTTAGTCGATTGGTGGATTGCTTTCCCAGGGATAAATAATCCCTTTTTAAAAAATAATTTGGTCACTTAATCCACAACTGTTTGTGGGACACCGCTGTGAGCAAAAACAGAAATTGCTGGGTCAACTCAGCAGGTCAGGCAGAATCTATGGAGAAAGGAAAAGTGAGTAAACCTTTCAGGTCCATGACCCTTTGTCAGAACTGGGGCATATTGGGAAGGAGAGGCTTTTAAACAATATAATCAATACAATTTGAATTGGCTATATAATTGACTTCCACATTTCACCCACCAAAATGAACAGTTAATTAACTTCACAGTAATATCTACAAAGAGCTTTAGGCAACTAGAAGATGTGATAACACATGCAAGGATTATTATATCATAATATGGTTGGGCATTGGGAATACAACTGGAAATGTCTTGTATTTGAGACTGAACTCTATTCCCCAATGAAGTCTTCATCCATGTGGAGGCTGAACTACATTCAAAGAATGAAGACAATCGTACATATGCTCAATTATTGTGCAGTATTGAAGAGTGCAAATGACAGAAAAAAATTAATTTAGATTAATCGAAAATTCATTTTCAATAATAAGACAAGAACAATCTTTCAGGTTTGTGTCTAGAAGCAATGTAGGCTACCTAAAACCGAGTGCTAAAAGGAAGGGTCATTGTGCTTGGTAAAATTCCCCGCTACACGTCTCTTCATATTGATTTCGAAATGTTCCTGCTCAAGTTCACGTAAATTCTGAAACATAGACCAGGTTTCACAAACCTGTGGTAGTCAGTTACAGCACCATTGTTGATGCTGCAGTATTGGACATATAATATTGATTCTAATTCTATTGAATACATTTCTGAAAATGAATTGCATGATTTAGCAAATATAAATCAATAGTATGAAGTGATGGTGAGCCTGGATGTAAGAAAAATAGAGTATTTACGCTTAACTTTTCTTTTGTGTAGACTATGATGCTTGGAAAACCAAACCAACCCGATCCCAGTTACCAGGGCCCAGCTATAATCCAGCGACCAAAAATTCTGCTGGTCTCCTAGCTCGTCCACCACCTATTCAATCAGTGCATGGAAGGACTGATTGGGCAACTAAGTATGGTGGCCATAGATAGCTGCCGCTCTGTCAACACCACGTGCCATCATACCCTACTGACTTCCTGTAAACCAGGAGCTGTTTTTCAGGTCTACAATTTATCCTGTAGTGAATGGAATAATACTGGAAAAACATATCCCAAGTGGACACCTCCTCTAATCTTCAATGAGCTTCATTTTACAATCAACCCTCATTTTGAATGACCTTATTTCTATTAACTAATCACTAAAAAGATTATTTTCTATTTTAAGGTCAGCTTTACCTTTGATGAAACCAAGACGGTGTTATCAAGGCTCAAGATAAAATGGAGCTTGATGTAATGGAGCTTGTTTACATTTTTGTCATATTTGTTTCTTCTTTTAGTATAGACAATGACTTAAGATCTGTTTTTTTTTCTATGCAATATCCCTGTAGATTTTAATGTAAACTTCATAAATATTTAAATCACTTTGTAATATAAATGTTGTATGCTACCTTTATTTATTCATAAGTATTCTGAATGTAATGTAAATAATTATATCATGATCCCCTTCCCACCTAAGTCAAATGACTCACTAACTGTTAAATTATCTATTGAATAGAAAAATATTTTAGCATACATTTTTAATTTTCCTGTTTGAGTATATGGATATACCTTTGAACAATATGTCTTGCTCAGCAAAGTGTAATTATGAGCAACAATGCAAGTTACTGATTCACAATATTCAAATGTCTGTCAAATACTTCCATTATTTAGAACTGTTTTAGAATTAAATTTTAACTTCAAGAGCATGCAAATAGTTTCAGAATTGGCTGTTAGCAATGCTATTCTGCACTTACATTTTTTACTTCACAACCAATCTTGTATTTGGCTGGTGGTCGGATAATGATCTATGTTTAGAGTTCAGTTTCAGAAAAGTGTCAGGTTATATAAATTCTGGTATATTTTAGTATTGTATCAATTTTAGTGTCTTTTTCAATTAATGTATATGAGAAACTAGGAAAAGAAGCTTAAACAAATGAACTTGTAAATGCTAACACTTGTCTATATATGGAATGTATTTTGGTATTTCAACAGTCAATGGTGTACTATTTTTCCAAAGGTGGTGACCAGAATCAACACTTATTACATAGTAAAAACTTTGGAATTATTTACTTCGGAAAGTATGCATGCAACACTAATGTTGCATTTTATTTGGGGGGGGAAATGTCCAAAGTTTTGTAACAGCTATACCTGCTTAATATGTGCATCAGGAAGGGGTAATTGCCAACATTTTGCTGCTTTCAAACCATTGTTTGACTTTGCTTCGCCAATGCCAATGTGTAATGTAAACCAAGCTGGTAATGCTTCATATTATTTGTGGAAAATTCATGCCACTGTTCATTTTTTTAAAACTTGTAAGTGCACTGAAAGTACCATTGTAATGTTTGCAATTTCTGTAATTAGAAATGATCTTGTGAGTTGTACATTCCAATGACAGATCTTTTCTGCAAACTTGAAATGCAACCATCTATATGTAGCATTCATTGGTTATTAGTTGGCTTCGGTTTTAACATGTAAATAAACAAAAATATTTTAAGGTTTTTGAAGTTCTACAATTTTTTTTAACTTTCATATTGTATATTTATATATTCAATTGACAGAACTAATTCCCATCTCTTAAAAAAAAATAAAGCTTGGAAACCAACAAGTATCTGGCAAAGAATATAGCGTCACTTTTGGTGAAAACAACCATATGCCTTTCATGTTGGGAGGCTGACCCAAGACACTGTACATTGAGTGTTTTGGACCTGAGCTGGGGTTGAGATAGAGAAGACGGGAAGGGGGGTGACTGATGGCACAGTCGAAAAGGAGAGCCTTGAGGCTAGGGAGAGGGCAAGGTGGAGGGATTGCGGGATGGAATTCCAAAGATTGGGGGGGCAGAAGGCTCGCCCATCAATGGTGGGATGACATGGACATGGAGCACGCAAGAGCCAGCCAGGTTGGTAGAGGGTTAGGTTGTGCCAGAGGTAGGGTGGGGCGAGGCCATGGAAGCCTTTGAATTTGAGGACCAGGATTTTGAATTGAATCCTCTGTATGATGGGAAGCCAGTATAGTCGGGTGACAATGAGGGAGACAGGTTCACGGAGCCTGGTGCATGAGAGGACACGGGCTGCAGAGCGCTGAATGATCTGCAGCCTATGGCGGGAGGAATTGGGGAGGCAGACAAGCAGGGTGTTGGCCTAGTCGAGCCTAGATGCAATGGAGGCACGAATGAGTTTCAGCAGAGGGGTGAGATTGTTGCAGAGGTGAGAAAGGCAGAGTGGATCATGGCATGGATGTGGGGGAGGAAAGACAGTTGAGGATCGAACAAGACACCTAGGTTCCTGACTGGCTTGGTGGAGTGTGCATCCATGGAGGTGATGCTGTAAGCGAATCAAAAGGCCCTCCCTCTTATTGACATTCAACTGGAGAAAGTTAGCTCTCACCCAGGACTTGATGTCCGACAGGCATTCTATCAGGACAGCAGTGATTTTGGAATTGAGGGTGTCTAAAATATCTAAAAGTGACACTGTCCTTGCTTTAGTTCCTTATCCTATTTTAGTAATATTTGCATTTGATAGTGTCAGCAGGCTCTGGCCTGCTCCATGTCCCCCGACCCACCTGCCCAACCATTGTCGGGCGAGCCTTCAGTCACTCTGTCCCCAACCTCTGGAACTCCATCCCGAAATCCCTCTGCCTTGCCCTTCCTGGCCTTCTTCAAGTCTTGCTTCAAGACACTCCTCTTCGATGGACCCATCGGCAACTCCTCTCTCCCCCCCACCCCCCCTTCCCTCAGCTCGGGTCTGAAACAGTAACTATCCAAGGCCTTGGGACATCCTCCTGACGTGAAAGCCGCTATACATGTGTAATTTTGTTGTTGGTTATCGCCCCACAGTATTCATTTGAATGAATGTTCATTTGAAATGCAGTGATTGTTGTATCGCAGAGACCGCAATTCACTTCATGCACTATTAATGTTGCTTTTCAACTTAGATGAGATAAAATAATATTCAGAACACTCATTGTTTGAAGACCGTTATGGTTTCCACTTGAACCACAAAACAGACGGACTGTTTAATGCAGTGGTTTCCCAATTGTGGGGCACACCTCCCTTGGGGGACATGTAGCGTTGGTTGGTGGGGGGCGCGGAGCTTTAAGAATCTCAAGCCCCCACGTGTGTGAAGCCGAGGACACGAATGTCTGGAGCCGAGGACCCGAGTGTGTGGAACCAAGGACCCGAATGTGTGGAGCTGAGAACCCGAGTGAGCGGAGCCGAGACGGAGCTGAGGACTTGAGTGTGCGGAACCAAGTGTGGGGGGTGGGGGGGGCACAATGAAAACGTTGCTGAGTTAGTGGGGGATGCTACTGTTCAAAGTTTGGAAGCCACTGGTTTAATGTCTTACACAATACTTTTTAACTATGTAATAAGTAGATATTATTTTAATTATAAATCCTGGTTGTGACTCCCAAACCCACAATATTCTCGCCCGCTCTCTGGAACTCCATCCCGGAAATCCTTTGACTCACTCCCTCATCTTGTTCAAAGTTTTAAGACTTCGATTGTGATTTCGATCATCTTTTCCCCACCACCCCCAGAACATTTCCAGGGTTTGGAGCTCCTGTACCTCAGTGGTTAGAGCATTCGCCTTATAAGCGTGAGACCTGTGTTCGAATCCAGGTAGTTCATGGCGAAACCTTGGGCAAGTTTCTTTACTCAACACACCTAATAATCCCTCAAAAAAAACCACAATAATAAAAATTGGTAATTTCAATCCACAACTGTTTGTGGGACACTGCTGTGCGCAACTGGCTGCTGCATTTTGCCCACAAATATAGTTAATTCACTTTACAGTATATTCTGTGAAGCACTTTGAGACGTCAATAAGATTATATCAAATGCAAGGATTATTATTATTATTGTTGTCAAAAGTGCTTTACAATATCCTTTCAATGTAAGTAGATCATGGCCAACTCACAGGAATCCTGAGACTTCAGCGCAGGGATCCTGTGACTAAACTGCTGTGGTGAATGCTGCTGGAAACATCCATTTTTTCTATATGAAGATTATGCAAATGTTTGATGTAAATTCTTTACTAGTCTTTTAGTTTTAATCTGCACCTGTATAAAAAATGTCTAAGTGAATGTACATTCAATCTCCACATACTAGTGTCATGTTCATGTTTGGGATATTTATTATTATTTGACATCAGTATAAATGCATATTATTTGCCTGCTTCTCAATGCCTTTGGTCAGCTGAGACAGCACTTTATCCTTCTGTTATTTGTATGGATAAAATACAGACAAACCATGAATGAATTTCGTTATTTGAATGAACTTGAAGCCGTTAGGAGCGAGTAGCTCATAAACTAATTCTTGTATTTCCATTATTAGGCCTGATTTCGAACAGTCGTCATTTTGTGGGAAAAGGAAAGGCCACTTCCATCAGTTAGACTGACTCAAATCAGATCAAGAGATGGCAGAGCGTGGGCTGAGATATCTGCACCATCTCCTTTGCTAGCAAGAGAGGAGACAAGTCATTTCAAACCCCGGTACACATACTGCACTCAAGTTTTTAAAAAAATCAATAACACCCCAATACTGATGCATCTTTAACAATAACTGCTTTGCCATGTGGTCTTAGTTTCTTACTGGTATCTAGCAATTAATTGCCAATAAGGTATGATATCCAGGACTCTGAGCCTAGGACATTTGGTTTGCCTTGGCTTGTGTTGACTGTTGATCCTTAATCATTGGACATTAAAACTACAACGCTTTATGCCCACGAGTGCTATTCAAAAATATATTTAAACTCTCAATGACACAATTGTCACTTCGGCCCATCACATCACACCTGCATAACATCCACAAAATTTAAATTTAAATAGCCAAAAAAGGAAATGCAATACGCAGCCAACTAGTATTTCTTTTTGAGCATCTCCCCTGTACTACTTGGTCACAAGACTGAATTTAGTCCTGAATCTGCTCAGGAATCAATCTCTGCATACACATTTTCACTGGAAATGAACTAGCTTGCTAGGTTGCTGTCTTGACTATGTGTCAAGGCACGATATCAAAGGAAATAATTATTATTAATAATTATTATTAATAATAATTATTAATAATATGAAGGGTATTACAGAGATTGTTCTTTTTATTTTGGGATCAGCTGGATGTCTTCTGCTCCTATACATATTGTCAAAACTTCAGTTTTCCACCTTAAGTTCACTTTGTCACGAATGATTGCAAAATTATTGACTGAACAGATGGTACAGAGCACCTCAGTTATTCCTCGAGATCTTTTGAAACTTGGGATTTTTTCCTTTACTTATTTTGATTTTATACCATCTGATCTATCCAATCTAGGAAATCACTTTTACATTCCAAAGAAATCTACGTCCACATTCCTGCTCCTGACAGGTCCGCAGTACTCCATTGCGGTATTCCATTCCGGCATTGCTGATAGCAGCACAGAGTCTGGCTCCTCAGTAGGATTTGAAAGGGCAGACAAGCCAATGAATCAGTTTATACTACAGTAAAACCTTGATAATCCAGCACGGTTGGGCCCACTCATCTCCTGGATTTCGGAGTTTGTCGGTATTTAGAACCTACCCTAGAAATGGCTGGGGAAGCCCCGCCCCATACACCACATGTGCTGTAAACACAGCACTGAAGCCAAACAATGGCCGAACTACAAGCAGCTGTTCCAAACTTCGGGAAATTTGCCAGACATCAGAAAAAATCTAATACTGTGTATAATTTGAAATCTTGCGAGTTTTAGGAAGTTGCTAGCTTTCTGAATGTGGGATTATCAAGGTTTTACTGTACTCTACTACTCTTAATGCCCTCCTTGCCGGTTTCCCCTTCTCCACCACTCACAAAATTCAGCTCATCCCAAACTCCGATGTTCATCCACACCAAACGTCATACCCCAATTACTCCAGTCCTTGTCAAACTGCACTGGCTCCCTGTCAGAGCAGATCAACTTCAGAGTCTAAGTCTCTCCACTCCTCATCACCTACCTACCTGTATAACCTCCTCTCCTCACAGCAGTACCCGCTGCCTCTGCTCTACTGGGTCTGGCCTCCTCGACTGCAAATCATCTTCTCCACCATCAACAGCCATGCTGTCAATCACTGCGTCCTGAAACTTTGGAACTCCCTCCAACTCCTCCGTCTCACCCCCTTCTTCCCAATCTTCAATTCCTGCCTGAAGACCTTTCTCTTTGACTGCACTCATGGTCACCTTCCCCCTCCCTGACTCGACCTCAGGCTCCGACATTGAGCGCTCTGAGACAGTGCCCAACGTGGAGGGCGCTATATAAATGCAAGTTGCTGTTAGAACTAACCATGTTTGTAAACTATCAGAAATGACAAATAAGTAAATACAATATCAGTAATAGTAAACTATCACAATTTAGGTTAGTGCCCCTCCCCATTTTCAGATGACATCTGAAGATATTCTGTTTTGAGCATGCCTATGCTCACCTCCCCACTTCCCTGGCTTTGCATCATGCTCCAACACTGTTAATCGCTCCGAAATGCTACCCAGCATGAAGGCACTATATAAATAAAAGTTGTTCTTGTTGATTTATTCTGTATTTCTTATAGGCATATTTCCAACCAGTATCCTTTCATTCCATGGGGTTACATGATAAAGGTGAATAGTAAATGTCCTTGTTAAAAACAGTATGAATCATGCATCATGGGGCTTTTGGATCATCTTCCAACCAAGTCTTCCAAGCATCAGGATACTGTAGAGAGAAAACCAGGGTATATATTAAATCATATTAAAATTGGGCAATATATTTAAATCTTTAATTCAATGTGGATCATAAAGAGACAATGTAACAGTTTGTTGCTGCAGGGAAATTCAACTATAAAGGTGTTACCATTGTAGTAAATTTCAACACGAAGAGGCACAATTATTAGTGCCCTTAAATTAGGCAAATGATTTTTTTTGGGGGGGGGATTAGTATTTTTTTAAATGGGCATGGGGTGACTAGCATGTGACATTATTTCTGCTGCTTTAAAACTAAGGATTTACCAGCTATGAGCAGACAAAGAATATGTATTGACTTAAGTCACGGTCAGACCCTTTCTATCATATGGTCTATTTCTGACAGAGATTCTGTTTGTGGGAGGGAGTAGATTTTTCACTTTGCAATGTCATATGCTCAGTCATGCACAAGCATATGAGGCAGATTTGTTTTAGCCCTGTCACTGCCACTTAAGTAGCACTAACAGAACCAGGGAAAATGCAGGGAGAAAGTGGCCTGATGTTCAGTTGTCTCTCCTGCTATTATTTTGTTTGGGGTTGATCAGGAATTTAAAAAAGTCTTGTACACGTGAAAAGAATGCGACTTCACTACAAAATGAAAAGAAACTATCACATAGTAATAATAATCATTGCATTTGAGAAAGTACATTGTCATGTCGTTGATAGTTACATTGGTAGATGATCTGCAGCAAAAGAAAGGATTTCACTATATGATATTTTCTTCACTGATAGCCTCTCCCAAATATTTTGCTGTTGCCTTCTCCTCAGTGCGTAAATTGAAAAAGCCAGACCTGTAATATTGGTCTTACACTCAACAGTTTTCAACTGCCTTGCTTTTGGCATATTTTTAATAATCCATTAGTTAGTATTTGTGGCCAAGAAACCCAATGGCACACACCCAGCTACTCCACGGTGAAAGGCCACGGAAAGAGAGATGGGAAGTGTTGTCTACCTCCAGCTCATCCAATGTGACAATATGACATGGACTCTAAATTTGCCCCTTTGAATGAACACAGGGCAGAGGACTTCAACAAATTGCTCATTAGAAATCAAGAACATTCATAGATTCTGCAATGAACCCAAGATGGTGTGACTCACCACCCAAAATGAGTTTGATGCCTTGGTCAGTAACAAACTACAAATATAGTATTATGGAAACCCATTATAAGGTGCATCCTCATAATACTAATTTGCTTAGAAATGCAGATAATTGTTATTATAATAAGGTAAATCCTGTGGACCCTCAATTCACTGGAGTGACTAGCCATCTATCCACATACTGAAAAATGGCCGACTTCCAGGTTGCTGTTAATATCACACCCTCTGTGCCAGCTGGGATTTTATAGATGTTAACTACAACCTTATAACAGGATTCTACATGACACACATTTAAAGAGTTAACATATCTTTTTTACTGTCCTGTAATACAACCACTTTAGCAGATCACACCAAAATGTGTGCCACAAGAAGCTAGTGTTAAACTCATTTGCATCCACAAGTAGATTGTCATTCTTACCTTACACCAGCGACCAAACCAGCTGGCATGAATTTCCCTGAATTGTAGAATCTGTATCCCATTACTCCAGTCAATGTTCCTGAAGCAACTTTCAATTAAAAAGACACAAAATAAGTAAGTCCTGTATGTGATTCCTCCCATAAGTAAACATCAGACAGATACAGTACAATCCTGATCTATTGAATTTCCTGCACATCAAATGATAAATGAGCCCCTCCATAATATTGAACATTCTGAAATAGATCAAATTATCCGTAGCTGCATATCAAGTGGTGTAAATACAACAACAACAACAACAACAATTTACATTTATATAGCGCCTTTCACGTCGGGAGGACGTCCCAAGGCGCTAAACAAGAGGCGTTTGACCCGAGCTGGGAGGAGAATGTTTGGGAAGGGGTGAAACACGAAGGGGAGGTAAAAGAGTTCGGAGTGGAACAAAAGGCACGATCGAAGAGGAAAGTCTTCAAATCGGCCTTGAAAGAGGAAAGGGAAGAGGCGAAACGGAGGGATTGAGGGATGGCATTGAGGGATGGCATTGAGGGATGGCATTGAGGGATGGCATTGAGGGATGGCAAATACCACCCCAATACTCTCACCAGCTCACACACTTGAAGTTGTTTGCTCTACAGATCTGCGAGTCAGAAGAAATTCATTCTAACGGCCTTTTGTTCAACAGACTTAAAACACAGGTGTTGGAAAAGTGAATTTTTTTTTGCTTTTCATAGGTTCCAGCTTTGAATTGGTTGTTTATTGTCTCTCACGATCCTCAAATAATTTAAAAGTTTAAACTGCAGTCAGTTTCCAATTATGTAGCTAAATATGCTACTAATGGGGTGAATAAACTTGCAGTCCATAGACATATTGGTCTATCAGACCAATAGATATATTGGTCTCACAGATCTGGAGAGCAAACAACTTCGTGTGTGATCTACATTTCACCACTTGATATGTAGCTACGGATAATTTATCTATTTCAGAATGTTCAATATTATGGAGGGGCTCATTTATCATTTGAATAATAATAATCCTTGCATTTGCTATAGAGCTTTTCACGTCTTCCAGAAGACTCAAAGCACTTCACAGAATATATTGTAAAGTGAATTGACTATATTTGTGGGTGAAATGCGGCAGCCAAACATATTTTTATTGTGTGTTAGGTCAGGGTATTATGGGATACGGGCAGGTAATTGGACTTGAGGTACAGATCAGCCAGGATGTTATAGAATGATGGAACAGGTTTGAAGGGCTGTTTCTATGTTTAAGTTAAAAATTGAGCTGTTATGAAAGTAACACTGTGAAGTGATTTGAGACGTCCAGAAGACATGAAAGCGCTATATCAAATGCAAGGATTATTATTATTGATATAGCCACCCCCTCGATATGAAAGGCGCTATACAAATGTAACTTGTGTTGTTGTTTTATAGAATATACCTTAAAGTGAATCGACTGTATATTTGTGGGCGAAACACAGCAACTAATTGCGCACAGCAGTGTCCCACAAACAGTCATGGATTTAAATAATCAATTTTAAAAAAAAGATTAAGAGTCATATATAATATAATCCTTGCATTTGATATAGCACTTTTCACATCTTCTAGACTTCTCAAAGCGCTTCACAGAATATACTGTAAAATGAATTGATTGTATATTTGTGGGCAAGTCAGAAACCATCTTACATGCATAACGAGGATAGAAACTGCAACATTGAGGAAGAAATGAACGAAGTAAAAGAGCAGGTGATCTTAATGATGTTTATGATGCATCACCACAGCAGCCCTATCCACTCAACAATACTCCCCCGCCCATCATCGGTTAGATTGTCACAAACCCGACTTATCTTTGGTTTAAAGCTTTCATGGTTGTCAGTGGATTATTTCGCAGGATAATGTGAAATACATCCAGCTGCACGAAAAAAGGCATCTGTTACACTAAGATCAATGCTCCACTCACAACACAGCAAGAATCTGACACGTTTGATATATGAAGTAAAATAGTTAGTTTGCAAGTGCACACCAAACATGCCAAGAAAGGCATTCAAATACTCACGTAGGGACAGCCATATATTTTGAGGATTTTGACTGATCTGGTAGGCACCGATCCCAGCAATACTTCCAAAGATCAGGCCAGCAGCCAAGGAGGGGACACTGCCTGATCATGGAAAAAAACACTTTATTAATAACAAAATACATTCTGAGATAACAAGAACAAAATCATTGATCTTTATGCATTTGTTTCGAGTCAGCTAGGTGTCTGACACATGCAAAAACCCATGGCCATGCTTAAGAAAATGCAAACCAACATATTGTTTACCACCAAAGAAATATCCCTGCGGTGGGATAGAATGTGGACTCTCCCTGGAATATTAGATGCAGGTTAGTGAGAGTTAGGGCTTGGGGATCCCAGAGTGTATGCTGGCATACCACTGTGGTTTAATTGGATTTGATAGATTGTAAATATGTTATTTGGAAACCTATAAACGGAATGAAATTGTTTCATTGTATTCTACAGTTATAGGTAAAAGGCCTTTGACACCATTGATTAATTTTAAATAATTGTCATTGATAATAAGGAAGGGGCAACGAAAAACAACAATTTGTGGAAAAAAAAAGTTAAACAGTTAGGAACATAACTATGCGATACAATGTGCTGTTCACCAGCCTTCTCGGAACAGATAAGTTCCAAGGCTTAACCATCCTGATAAGAACTGTAACAGTTTCCCAAACCACACCAAAACTGTGGCTCATTCTTCTACAACACCTCCCTTTCTCCTAGGAGAGAAATGAAAGATATTTGAATTTATCACAGTGGAGCAGCAGTCCTCTGCTACCTTTTTGGTTGAGCCAGTTAAGCTATATTACAATAATAATAATAATAATCCTTGCATTTGATATAGCGCTTTTCACATTTTATCAAAGCGCTTCACAGAATATACTGTAAAGTGAATTGACTGTATATTTGTGGGCGAATCGCGGCAGCCAATTGCGCACAGCAGTGTCCCACACACAGTCGTGGATTGAAATGAACAATTTTATTATTGTGGTTTTTTTGGAGGGATTATTATTAGGCGTGTGGAGTAAGGAAATTTGCCCAAGGTTTCGCCCTGACCTGCCTGGACTCGAACACAGATCTCCCCAGCTTGGTCTCCCCAGTTTGCAAGACAAGTGCTCTAACCACTGAGCCACAGGAGCTCTCTGCCCTTGGAGGTGGCAGCTTGATGTAGACCAATTTGGGTTGCTGTAACATGTAAAAGAGCACCCTATAACAACAACAACTTGTTGTTAATAACAACAATAACTTTGATTTATATAGCGCTCTCCACGCCAGACGGTATATATATCCTATATCCTACATATGCTTTTTAAGAAAAAAAATTAGATTGTACAACTAATATTTTACCAGCCTCTTACCAATGCCAACATTTTGCAGCACTGAGACTGGAACATTGACCAGTTGGCCCATCCCGACCCAAGGCTAATCCTGCCCTCACCCATTACAGGTATATACATTCCAGTTGATCAGTTACAGCAATATTTTCTTTACCTCCTTAGTGTAGAAACACTGAGGATCCAGTCATTCACCTCATATCAGCTAAGAGCAGGGTTTGAACATGAATCTACCCATTTTCTCTCAGTGGAACACTGTTTGCTTACTGGGACTCAAAGCTAGTTCATGTAGCATAATAATAATAATCATCCATGCATTTGATATAGCACTTTCCACATCTTCTAGACATCTCAAAGCACTTCACAGGACATACAGTAATGTATATTTGTGGGCAAAACGCAGCAGCCATTTGCAAAACAGTCGTGGATTGAAATAACCAATTTATTATTGTATTCTTCAAGGGATTATTATTAGGCGTGTGGAGAAAGGAAACTTTGTCCTGCCTGGAATTGAAGCCAGGTCTCTCGCTTACAAAATGAGTGCTGCAGGACTCTACAGTAAGTCCTGTAAAGTGTTTTGAGACATCCATTGGATGTGAAAGCCATTATATCAAATGCAAGGTTTACTAGTTCTTCTCCTGCGCAACTAGTTTCCTCTATGAAACTGCCACCTCACTCAACAATAACTTGCATTTATACAGTACCCTTTATGTGGAGTAGCATCCCAGAGCATTCCCCCACACAACTACTCTTGTGTAAAACGTTTCCACTACAATTCACATAAAACATCTGCAAGGTTTATTATTAACTGATTCCACACTCCCAGTATATCTTTACATAATAAGAACATAAGAATTAGGAGCAGGAGTAGGCCATTCGGCCCTTCGAGCCTGCTCCGCCATTCAATAAGATCATGGCTGATCTTCTCACCTAACTCTGATTACCGTAAATCTCCGCGTATAAGGTGCACTTTTTTTCACGTCGGAAGATCTCGAAAGTTGGGTAGAAGGCAGGCCTGCTGCCTGCCTTCTACCAAACCCAGTCTGCCTCCCTCCCTCCCTCCCTCCCTCCCTGCCTGGCTGCCTGCCTCCCTCTCTCCCTCCCTGCCTGCCTCTCTCTCTCTCCCTACCTACCTGTCTCTCCTGTCTCCCTCCCTTCTGCCGGCAATATCATCGAAAATGCTTCCGTTTTTTTTCACCAAGAAAAGGTCAAAAGTGGGGGGTGCGCCTTATACGCAAGTGCGCTTTATACACGGGTATTTACGGTACCTACCCTATCCCCACATCCCCTAATCCCTCTATTTTTCAAAACTTTCTCAGCCTTGAAAATGTTCAAGGACTGAGCATCTACAGCCTTCTGGGGTAGTGAATTCCATAAATTCACTACCCTCTGAGTGAAGAAATGTTTCCTCAACTCTTCTAAAAAGCTGACCCTTAATTTTAAGACTGTGACCCCTGGTTATAGATTCTCCTACCAGGGGAAACAGTCCCTCAGTGCCTACTTTATCTAGCCCTTTAAGAATCTTATATGTTTCAATAAGATCCCCCCTAATTCTTCTGTAGAGAATACAACCCTAGTTCATTCAACCTATCCTCGTAGGTCAGTCCCCTCATCCCTAGTGAATCTACGCTGCAACCCCTCTAAGGCAAGTATGTCCTTTTTTAAATAAGGAGACCAAATCTGCACACAATACTCTAGGTGCAGTCTCACCAAAGCTCTATACAGTTACAGCAAGACTTCCCTACTCTTATACTCTAAACCTTTTGAAATGAATGCTAGCATGCCGTTCGCCTTCTTAGTTGCTTGCTGCACCTGCAAACTAACTTTTTGGGACTGGTGTACAAGGACACCCAATAATTTCACACTTGCTAACACTGAATTCCATCTGCCACCTACTTGCCCACTCCCCTAGCCTATCTATATCTTGTTGCAATCTTTTTGCATCATCCTCAGAGCTCACTCTGCTACCTAGTTTTGTGTCATCTGCGAATTTAGACACATTACATTCATCTTGCTTCCCTAAATTTAATAATAATCCTTGCATTTAATATTACACCTTATCACATTGTTCAGATGTCTCAAAGCGCTTCACAGAATATATTGTAAAGTGGATTGACTGCGTATTTTGTGGGTAAAACCTAGAGACACCTCTCTGGTGACTTTCCTTCCACCTTTCCCACTCTCCTTCCCCTTCCCCCTACCCCGACCCTTCCCCCGTGCTTGGGTCCCGACCTGACTGTTCAGTGCTATGGGACTTCCTCCCGATGTGAAAGATGCTCTATAAATATAATTTTGTTGTTGTTGTTATATCACACGACTGATGTGGACAGTGCTCTGGATTTAGTTTTTGCACTCAATAAAAAAACTGCTGAAGAAATTATTTTACTTGTGTATAGATTGATTGACATTTTCTGGCATGCTGGGACATGCTCACCCCCCATGAAGGGTGCTATATGAATGCAAGTCGGTTTTCCTGTTCTCCTTCCCCCTCCCCCTCCCCTGTTTCCCCACTAACCCCACTTCCACTGCTGTTTGTGGGATACTGCTGTGTGTAATTTGGCTGCCACGTTTCGCCCACAAATACAGTAAATTCTCCTACTCTCTTTATCCTGCCCCGACGCCCCCCCCCCCCCCCCCCCCGCTCTTGTCCCTTCCTGACTGTTCAGCGCCTTGGGACGTCATCTCCACGTGAAAGGCGCTATATAAATGTAAGTTTTGATTGAAGTTGTTGGGGCTGTATTTTGTAGGCAAATGCAGCAGCCAATTTGCACATAGCAACGCCCAAGGAGCGAGGGACAAACTATATTTGGAAGATTGTTAGCTGTAACACTTGGGGAAGTTACTTTGTCTATTGATTAAGTGCCATGGGATCTTTAACATTCACCTGAACTGGTAGATGAGAGTTTTACAACTGATCCAAACGATGGTCTCTCTGACAACCCCCCGCCAACAAATTTCACCTCTTGCCTCAAAGTTTCCAATGTCATGACAGCTCCACAACAAATGAGGTGCAAGTGATACAAAACTTTGCCACCCGTGTGGTCACTCACACCAGGCTCCCCAGGCCTATCACCACAGGCCCTGACAGTCCTTGACTCCCTGTTACAGAACAGTTGAGGGAAGCACGGCCATCAACCCCCCGCTTCCCCGGTGTGTCCCGGTGAGGCCTCCGGGGGGAGAGCCAGCCTGACCCGGGGAGGACGCGGCTTCACTCAGACACTCGGGTGTCAGGGACAACACGAGGAGCAGCCACCGCCGGCTCCCTCCCTCCCTCCTTCTCTCTCTTACCCGCCTTCGCATAACCCATGATGCCTCCAGACGCCACCAGCGCCGCGTACCCGTACCCCAGCCAGTCCACAGCCATCGGCCCGACACTGATCTCCTTACTGTCCCTACACACCGCCCCGCGCCTGCGCACTGCTCCTCCTACTGCCCCCCGCGCCTGCGCACTCCTCTTCCTACTGCTCCCCACTTTCTCCTCCCCCGCGCCTGCGCACTGCTGCTTCTCGAAGCACAGGCTCACAAGATAAAATATCATTTATTTAGTCAGGCAATGTTTTAATATTCCAGAATTGTGCTCTTGAGGATGGATCTATGTGTCCCAAGATATAACTGTTCTCTGAGAAAGTTGCCTATTCAAGGTGTTGAGGACATCTACAAACGGCCCTCATACCAAAGCTTCCAATTGCAAATCATTCATTCATGGAAATACGCACTTGACAAATAGCAGTACAGAGCAGAACTGTTCAAAAAAGCTTCTTTGATCATCCAGAATCTGCAGAGCTGCAGTGTTGAAGTTAGCCTAAAGAAAGAACTTTCTTCATTTATTGTTTCCTCTTTTTCTTCTTGGTTTCTGTCAACTGTTTTTTCCTCTTCTGTGTTGTTCGCTGTTCTGTCTGCTCTGTCTCCTCCGAAGGGGTACATTTTACTAACTTCTTCGTACACCCCGACAATTTACTACCAACTGCTTTTTCTGCAACTGAACAGGGAGGGAAAACACTAAACATTAGAATCACTAAAAGGAGCTAGGCTGGCTAGCCGCCAAATATTATTGTTAACGCAGCGAATATCATAGTTTTTTTTTTCACAGATCATTGAAATATAGCACACATTAAACAGGAAATCCCAAAGAGTATTCTGTAGCTTTGACTTTTTAAAAACATTCCCACTTCTCATACTTACAATTTTTAAAAAGAAAAATGATGATCCCATGACTATTTAAAAGGAAAGTTTCTCCTGTTGGCCAATAATCCTTTAAAATCATTCGGTTCCTGGTTTTATGATTATTTATTGTTTATCATGGGGGGTGTTAAGAGAACGGACAGGTGTTTGACACAGCTTGGAAAAACATCTGATTATACTTAACCAAACTAGACCTAGAATTCTAAGAAGGTCGTCTACACATGGAATTGTCAGAATGCACACTCTCTCTCCAGAGGGACATATCCCATTTACCTAATTTCAGAGAGTAATTAGATATAGATAGTCAAGAGCCAAGACCCCCAAAGTGTGTGTTGAGCTATTGCCAGAACTTAACTAGCTAAAAAAAAAGTACTTCTCATTGTCCAGCTAGGATCAGCCTACCCATTTGCACTTTGCCCTACTAGGTTAAAGGAGTTGAGGAGAAAAATTGCTGCAATAACTAGTCTTCTCCAAGTCCCACTAATGAGCCAAATTGCTGGGCTGTAGTCAGCAGTGTCTTGGAGTACTGAGGACCCACCTAACTCAGGAACTAGACTTCTGAGATCATCACAGAGCGCTGGCTCGATTCCGACATCTTGATTCAAAGCATATTAGATTGGTACAAATTCAGCTCCAATGAGACCTTGTTTACCTTCCCCTCAAACATAGTCACTAGTTGATCATTTGACATCCAACAAGCGCAGGTTTGAGGTCATCAGAAGGATGGCAGGAACTCCCTGTGAGCTTGCTGGTCAACCGTATGTGGGAGAATATTGCCACCAAAGGTAACAAATCACATTGGGAAAAGTATTATTGTCTATGGCACTGAATCGCTTAACCTTTAATTGAAACATTAGATAGTTGCTTTCTGTATTTTTATCATTGGTTATTTAGGAATAAACTTATGCATGGATTGTCATGTGTTGGCAGATTGAATATTCAAACCAGAAATGTTAGGCCTCCATACCTTCACACTGCTTGCTTTCCTCTTTAGGGACTACAGCATTTGACAGCCACACAGCTAGACAGGTCAGTCTGGCTGAGGTGCTCACTTCACCCAGCAACAAAGGAGAATTTTGAAGCTGCAACATAGAGTCTTAGATTATATCCATTATCCACAGAGGTATACATGAAGAAAACATAAAATTGTTTATACAAGGAGCTAACCTGCACAGTAACAATGGGCAAAATGGTCTCCTGATTTGTAATGTCTATGACTGATATTTTACATAATTCCACAGAAGCCACAAACTGAATAGGCCCTAATGGGACCATAATTATAATCCTTGCATTTAATACATCACCTTATCACATCATTGAGATGTGTCAAAGTCCTTCAGTGGATATATTGTTACATATACTGGTGTATTGTGTGGGCAAAATCAGCATCCAATTTGCACACAGCAATGTCCTAAAACAGCCAGTGAGTAAATTATCAATTTGGTGAAATGTTAGCCAAGACTCCCTTCTGTTTTTGAATAGTGCTCTGGGATAAACACCCACCTGAATAGGCAGATGGCTTAACGTCTCACACAAACAACAGCAACTCCGACAATTAATTTTGCTCAAAGGAAAACATCAACCCAGTACCTCGTCGGTGTGGTCCAAGAACTGTCAGAACTGAGTGCAGGCTAATGTGGAAAATGAACATTGCTGCTTTGCTCCTTTAAGACGGAGAATTGTAGAGCAATATAATGGAAGCTCTGTTGAGAAAACTAACAAACCCATTCCAAAGAGAGATCAAACGAAAAGTGGAAAATTCCTGAAAATGGCAATCCTGGATAAAGCACAGAGCAAATAGTCTTTGGACATCAAGGCTCAGCTCCAGAGCAAACCAGGAAGCAATAAAATATACATGTATCGCTCTCAAGGCAGTCCCCTAAATTCTTTGATCTGTTTTTAAGAGCTTCAGACCTCTTTGAATGTCTGTCTCTGTGAATGTCTCTGGTCTCTACGTCTTGTCTACAGCAACAACAGCTCCAGGAAACATTGAACACTTGCAGGGGAATGTACCACCTAGGATTTGGGGTCACAGTGGCCTCAGGGCTCCTGTACGCAAACATTCAGAAAGAGGACTGGCCTATCTTGAAAAGGTGTCCAATTCCATTTCCAGGCACACTTCAAGGATTCATGTAAACGAGAGCCATACGAACCTTTTCAAGGTCAAGCTTCCACAATTTAATGTAACCGTCACTCGAAGCTGTGGCAAGAACATGATTCTGTGCCGCGTGGAAGCTGTCCAGGGCTTTCACTCTGAGGCAATTCAAAAATAGTTTATTAGCAGTGTAGTCAATGCATTAAGTTCACACACAATCTAGGTTGGACTGAAACCAATAAATGAGGCCGCTGATCAACAGTAAAACTACCATCAAGTTTGTAACACATGTGAGATATTTTGTGCAAGGATAATGGTAAACCTTCTGCAGGAGGCATTAATGGTGTTTGTAACATCACAGTACAGTACAATACAGATGTACATTTATATAGCGTCTTTCACATTAGATATCCCAAGGTGCTGTCTCATGATGAAGACAATTCAATCCTGTGTTGCAGATTTCTCTCTGGACACGGCGACTTCAGCTGAGCTCTCGTTACACAGAATGCTGCCAAATTCTTGCACTTTGCAAGACAGATTATTCCATCAGAGCCAAATCTGATACTGTGCCCACAGGATCTATCAAATCTATCACACATTCCCAGCAGATAGTGATAGTGACCAGGAACAACAGCAGAAACTGAGCCCCTCGTTTGTGCAGCTGCCACTGGTGTGGTTCCCCACCCTTCTGATCTCAACAACAACTTTGATTTATATAACACCCTCCACGCTGGACAGCATCTCAGGGCGTTTCACAACAATACATCCCGGGACCAAGCTAGGGGCAGGGGTAGAAAGGTGACCAAAGGCGCGGTCGAAGAGAAAGATCTGTAGCTGGGACTTGAAACTGGGAAGAGAGGGGGCAAGGCGAAAGTAGTGAGGAAGGGAGTTCCACAGCCTTGGGGCGTATTGGCTGAAAGCACAGCCGCTGAGGGTGGAGCGGAGAATTCGGGGGACATGCAGGAGGCCAGATCCGGTGGAGCGAAGGCAACAGGTACTGGTTTGAGGAGAGAGGTCGGAGAGGTAGAGGGGTGCAGAGGAATGGAGGGATTTGAAGACAAGGGTGAGGATCTTGAAATCGATCCTCTCTGGGATAGGGAGCCAGTGAAGTCTGGCAAGCATCCAGCATCAGAACACACAACGGTCAGTACAATCAATCAAATGCATTGAAACTGATTCTGTCCGAGTCACAATCTCCCTCTGCTGCCTGAATAATTATCCCAAGAACTTTGAAGGATTTTTCATGTTATTTTTGAACAGTATGATTGCCCCTATACTGATGGTGATCATTCACCTGAGTACTGGCGATAGTCGCATTGCCCTTTTAATATTATTAATCCTTGCATTTGATATAGCGCTTTTCAAGTCTTCTAGACATCTCAAAGCGCTTCACCAAATATACTGTAAAGTGAATTGCCTGTATATGCATTGCCCTTTTCAGAGGTTCAGACCTATTTTTACATTGAATCTATGCCTAAATAGTCCAAATAATGTCTAAATAGGCTACAAGGTTTAAAAACATCCCAAATTTTCCAAAGGTTGCCAATGTACAGAGCACAAACTTCATCGTACCTGGTTTTGTGAGCTTTGAACTCACAAATGCACTTCTGTGAGTTTGTGTCATACAGCCGAACAACCTCTTCATCCCCGGCAACAGCAATAACAGATTCCTGGAGATAAACCAAAGGTTTGATTGCACCAATCAGCCTGGGCATCCTTGTCTCCCAGTAACCTCTCCCATAACTGTGGAGGTGCGCTGTAATGATCAATATGTCTCAGACTGCCTTCAGCAATATAAATTTACAAAGGAATAAAAATAATGAGACTTAAAACTATGTAGAAATAATAAACTAAAAGCTACTTAGGCGTTCCGAGATGCCATCCAGTGTGGAGGGCGCCATATAAATCTAAGTTGTTGTAGTTTATAAAAATACAAAAAGATAAATTTTACATCATTTTCATTTTACAAAGGCATTTAAAAACTAACCCATTCAACAACAAATTGACATTTATATGGCACCTTTCACCCACCAAGGCACTGGGCAGTCCAGGGTGTGCACATCAGCTGAGAGTGTGAGCCCAGGGGAAAAGATGATTGAAAGCGTATTAAAGAGAAAGATCTTGAGGCGGAGCTTGAAGGAGGCAAATTATAGCGACTGAGGATGTAGTTACAGGAAGTGGAGGTAGGTACACTGACAACCCAATCACCGATGATGTGGCAGGTAGGGTGTGGGAAGGTGAAGTAGGATTCACTTTGCTACGTAAACACTGCAAGAACCTTACCGTTACAAATCTCAGTGCTGAGGCCCTCGTTTGAAATTGGATGATGCCACTGACAGAGGCAGTCGCAAGGCTGTAGATATCCAGCTGGTTACCAAAAACCACAATATAGCTCTCGCCACTCGGTGACCATTGGACAATGTGAGCATCTGAGAAACATAAAACCAAGACTTGGGTGAAGCATCCTCATAGCCAGCATCACAGGTTACAAATTCAAACTCAACCCTATCAACTCTAGTCCGAGACAAACTGGGTCTCCTGTTGTCAGTCAATAATACTTATTGTAATTGAACTTGTTTTCAGTGACTATTAACAATGATGCACTGAGTTCAATACACACACCTGTGTTTGCTGAGTGTGGTGAGATAGACTGTGTGGGGAGAGAGGGAGAGAAACAATTCAGTGTTCCTCAGAGATTATTATTGGTGCATTTGCCTTTTCACATCATCAAGACACCCCAAAGCACTTCATAGATTTAGGGTGTAAACAAATGTATTTTGTAGGCAAAAGTGGCACCCTATGTTCAAAAATAGCCGTGAAGTAAATGATCTGAGGGATTGTTGGCCAGGACATCAAAAGAATCTTTCTTTTCAAATCATGCCTGGGATCTGTTACATCTGAACAAATGGATGGGAGCTTGGTATAACATTTCAACTAAAGGATGGCACCTATGACACTACAGCGCTACCCTAATACTGCACTAGTGCCAGCTTAAGAGTATGAGCTCAAAGTCCAGACATGGGGTTTGAATCCATAACCTTCTGACTCAGAGGCAAGAGTGCTACCAACTGAGCCAGGCTGACATGGATAAAAATAAAATAAAGTTTAGACATTTGCTTTTAGAGACCTAGCAATGTAAATGCAGGTCGCAGAGAACATTAGCAAAATAACAAACGTAACTTCTTTTTTTCTGTTTCATTTTCTCCTTTAAGGCACACTGATTTTGCAGCAGGAGATTTAGTCTTTATCTGTCCTGTGCTTCACCCGAGTGAAGGTGCTTGACTCCAGTGCTTAAATTGTAAGGAATAAAGCAGGATTCCAAAGTGCTGAGCCCCCAACTCAAATAGTTACATTCCCACATCGACTTACTTTGTTTTATATTTTTGATGAATGCAGATTTTCCATCAATCAGATTCCACGTCCTGTAGAAATACAAAAACAATCAGTCATATAAGTGCTAAACCTGTGCTGGGATATAACAATACAACAAAAACAACAACAAAATTACATTTCTATAGCGCCTTTCACGTCAGGAGGACGTCCCAAGGCACTGGACAGTTATTGATTCAGACCCGAGTTGGGGACGGGGGCGTGGGGACGGGGGGGGGGGTGGAAGGAGTTGCCGACGGGTCCATCGAAGAGGAGAGTCTCGAGGTGAGACTTGAAGGAGATTAGAGAGGGGGTGAGGCGGAGGGACTTCGGGATGGAGTTCTAGAGGTTGGGGGCAGAGAAGCTGAAGGCTCGCCCCACCAGTGGTTGGGCGGTGGTTCGGGAGATGTGGAGGCCAGAGCCTGCTGAACGGAGGGGGCGGACAGATTGGTAAGGGTTTAGAAGGTCACGGATATAAGGTGGGGAGAGGTTGTGGAGGGCTTTAAATGTGAGGACCAGGATCTTGAATTGGATCCTCTGGGTGATGGGGAGCCAATGGAGTCGGGCTAGGATGGGGAAGATGGGAGCACGGAGTTTGGAACGGTAGAGGACACGGGCCGCAGAGTTCTAGATTATCTGCAGCCTGCGGAGGGAGGAATTGGGAAGGCTGACCAGCAAGGCATTTGCATAATCGAGCTGGGATGTAATGAAGGCGTGGATGAGGGTTTCAGCAGCTTTAGGGTGAGGTAATGGCGGAGTCGGGAAATGTTGCAAAGGTGGGGAAAGGCAGAGCGAGTCATTGCTTGGATGTGAGAGAGGAAAGATAGTTGAGGGTCGAACAAGACACCTAGGTTCCTTACTGGATTGGTGAGGTTGAGTATGCAATTCAAGTTGAAATTTATATAGCACCTGCCCTATTGGGAGGACGTCCTAAAGTGCTTAAGAATAATGCTGGGCACTCGAGCTAGGGATGAGCCAAAGGGGATGGGGAGAGTCAAGCGTGGTCAAAGAGATAGGTCTTAAGATGGATCTTGAATGTTGGGAAGGATGTCAAGAGAGACATGTTTACTACTGTCTACTGTTTACAATTCTGTTCATTCATATTTTAAAGCTATCCACTAATCTATGAAGGTGATGAAAATACAACTTATGGCCTTGTGCATCACACAAGGAAACAGTTTGCCCTTAATCGTACACAGTACTTCTCAAATCTTGCACGTACCTTAATGTCTTGTCCGTTCCCACTGATAATGCGAGTTTTCCCGATGGGTGCACTGAGAGCGATGACACATGACCTCTGGTTAAACAAAGCACTCATCTTAAATTGCATATTGCACTTCGGGGTGATTCGTTAAATTAATTACATTTGTACTTGCAACCTAAAACCCTCCACAGATTTCAAATCAGCTGACCGCAGCAACACGTTATCAGAATAGCCTCAGATTGCAGCAGTGGATCTTACTTGTGAGCTCGAATAGACTTCAGACATTCCCATTTCTTTGTTCCCCACACACACAGGAGACCGTCCTCTCCCCCACTCAGCAAGTGTTTAGTACCGTAGAACTCCAGACAGGTTATTGTGCCTTTAAGAAAGAAAGGACGATAGCTTTAAAGCACAGTTGTACCAGTATTTTTGTATTTATAACATTGTTATAGACAACACTAGTCACAGGATGCGCACTTTGGTTGCCATAACCGACCCGAGCTTTCAGTGCCTTGGGACATCCTCCTGACGTGAAAGACACTATACAAATGCAATTTTGTTGTTGTTATCATTGAAACAGTAAGTCACATAACAATGTAAACAAACAAGATATAGAGTTAGCTTGGCGGTAATCTTGCCTCTGGGTCAGAGGTTATATATTGAAGCCTCATGTCAATCTGAATGAATGGTGCAGAATTGGGGCAATGCTGGCTATTTTAAGAGCAATCCTTTCAGTCCCATTTATCTGCCATTTCCCCATTCCACTGAACTCGATGAAGTATTTTTCAGATGTCCTCCTGACATCAAATAATAATCCTTGCATTTGATATAGCTTATCATATCTTCTAGACGTCTCAAAGCATTTCACAGAATATACTGTAAAGTGAATTGACTGTATACTATACTTGTGGGCGAAACGCGGCAGCCAATTGGGCACAGCAGTGTCCCACAAACAGTCATGGTTTGAAATGACCAATTTTATTATTGTTTTTTTGGGTGGGGGGATTATTATTAGGTATGTGGAGCAAGGAAATTTGCCCACGGTTTCACCCTGACCTGTCTGCATTCTATCTTAGGTCTCAAGCTTGTAAGGCGAGTGCTCTAACCACTGAGCTACAGGACTCTCCAGCAGTGCAATGTCACTAACTGTAACCTTGGAAATATCAAAAGAAATAGTGATGCTACTGTATGCTATTGTATATCATTATGAATTTGTCCTGTCAAAGGTGCATTATCAAATGCAAGGATTATTATTATCACTATTAGCATTGTTATGAAAAGACTTGTGCAGGAAATCAGGAATTATCCTAAGTATTAATTAGCAAATTTAGCACAATTTTTCCTGGTATTTAGTTCAAGAACACCACAATAGTTAATTTCATGAAGACATCTGCACCTGGACATTATACTGCCCAATGTACAAAAAGCACCCATTAAAACTATTCAATCAATCTCACCATAACAAAAGAACATTATTTCAGTCCCTCCAGGGACCAAAAACATTCTGTCTCTTTATAAGTCTTGTAAATTCATTTCCTTGCCTTTCTTGATATACTGTACTTTTTTTTTGGTCAGCTAGGTGGAAACCTATCAACATGTTTTAGAGTATCCATACCAGAATTAGGAGTTCTATGTATGCCACCTACAAACAAAAATATTGCAGGATTGCAAAAGTCAAGATTTGGTTGCCCCAGAGTGGTCTTGAGATACCGCTGAAGTTTAACCATCCATTGATAGCATTGTCTGGCAAGCTTTGTGCTGCTTGTCTAGCTAGAACCACCCTAGCCGTTAGGGCTTTGGCTGGTAGGGTTAACAGTAGCTGAGTGGAATCCTTGCACTTGGTAACTGATCTCCCCCTCCAAGTCCTACCTCTGAGCCAGACTAGCTGGGTTGTCATTTGCAGTGCCTTGGAAACTCAACCGCTCAGAAATTAAATCATCCGGACCACCACAGAGATTCGACCTGATCCTGCCATTACTTCCAATTAACTATCCATTTTACTTTTAGACCTGCCAACTGATTTCCATGCCTTTGTCACCTCTTGGCTAGACTATTTCAACGCCCTCCTCGCCAGTCTCCCCGCCACCACAATCCACAAAATTCAGCTAATTCAAAACTCTGCCGCCTGCATACTCACCTGCACCAAGCTTCACCCCCCCATTACCCCAGTCCTTGCCAGACTTCACTGGCTCCCTGTCCCTGAGAGGATTGACTTCAAGATCCTCACCCGTGTTTTCAAGTCCCTCCACTTCTCCGTACTCCCCTACCTCTCTGATCTCCTCTCTCCTAGGGAACGGCGATATGGGATTTTTCCGGATATGGATATATCGGTTTGCTCATACCTGCTTAAACCGATCTATCGAGTTTTTATACTGCGCATGCGCGTGCATTCGAAGTGCGCGTGCTTTGATGGCGCACGCGCATTTATGGTGCGTGCTCAGTCGCGGTGCACGCGCATTGACGGTGCGTCCGCACTGACGATGCGCGCGCAGTCGCGGTGCACGCACATTTCAAAATGCGTGCTCTAGGTCCAGAAAGTTTGTAATGTTGGTGTCAAGGTCTGTTGAATTATACAATGTTGTTTGCTCCCTACCTCCCCCTCTCCTTCTCTCCCTCCTCTCCTCTCTCCTTCTCTCCCTCCTTTCCCCTCTCCTTCTCTCCCTCCCCCTCCACTCTCCCTCTCTCCTCTCCCTCCTTTCCCCCTCTCCTTCTCTCCCTCCTCTCTCCTTCTCTCCCTCCCTCCCTCCCTCCCTCCCCTCTCTCCCTCCTTTCCCCTCGCTCCTTCTCTCCCTCCTTTTCCCCTCTCCTTCTCTCCCTCCCTCTCCTCTCTTCCTCTCTCCTTCTCTCCCAACTTTCCCCCTCTCCTTCTCTCCCTCCATCTCTAAACACAAAATAGAACACACACACACCAAAAACAAAATCTAGAGATTTATTCTCCTCCATTTCTTGCTTGAAACTAGCATGTAATGTCCACGTGTAAATTAGATCTATTACAATAGAAAAGAGAGAGACAGACAGTCTGACTGTTAGAGTTAGAAGCCAGATTATCAGTGTTTCTATGTGTGTGTCTGACTAGACACACACATAGAAGCAGTGATAATCTGGCTTCTAACTCTCTCACACACAAAAATAACACTTACAGCCACAAAATGCCACTTATTTTTATGTAGTCTGAAGTCTGAATTAATGTCCTTCGCCATTGGCAAGCACTCCTTTGCTATGCAAAAAGTGACAGCGTTCGTGATACTTTGCCACTTTTTGTCCCCTCTCTGGTACAATGTTCTCCTCTTAAATAAAGCAGGAATTGTTTGAGCTGCACTGGCCCCACTACCTGTCGCTTTCTCCGAAGTGCTGGTTCGACTTCCTGCTGTTGTCGACAATGATTTCGCTCTGAGGGCAGCGTGCTGGGCGGGGTGGTGCTGCTTAATGTGATGTCGCAGTTTGCTCGTGCTCGAATCAGATGTCTTAACCAAGACCTTGCAAACTGTACATCTATACACACCATTACTGACTGCATTGTTTTCAAAGTAGTCCCATACGGGGCTTCTTTTCCCCATGATGAGAAAGGTAAATTTTCAAACTACAATTTTCAGCGATGCGACTTTGTTAAGACGCCACGACTCACGTCGAGTGTGCGCGCGCATTGGATGTGCGCGCCCGTTAATTGTGCGCACGCACCGAATGTACGCGCATTCCATGCTCTAGGTCTATGAGGTTGCAATGCCGGCGACAAGGTAAGCTGGAAAAGATTGCATTACACTGATAATACCAACAATATTGATATATTGCCAGGAACGATATTAAAAATATAACGATGTATATTTTTAAAATCGAATCTCTCGATATAACGTTTTTTTTAGAATCACCATATCGGCATACCGATCTGAAAATCATATCGGGTTTAATCGAAAAACCGATACATCGCCGTTCCCTACTCTCTCCCCAAACCAGCACTGGCTGCCTTCGCTCTTCTGGGTCTGACCTCCTCCATGTCTCCCGAATCCTTCGCTTCACCCTCGGCGGCCGTGCCTTCAGCCACTATGGCCCAAGGCTCTGGAATTCCCTTCCTCACTCCCTTCGCCTCCCCCCCTCTCTTCCCAGTTTCAGGTCACAGCTAAAGACCTTTCTCTTTGACTGCGCCTTTGGTCACCTTTCTACCCCTGCCCCTGGCTCAATCCCGGGATCCGCTACCGTGAAGCGCTCTGAGAAGCCGACCGGCATAGAGGGTGCTATATAAATCAAAGTTGTTGTTGTTGTTGATTTGCCATGCATATCGCTACTTACCATCATGGTGTAATAATGATCCATGGTCGATCTTCTTTGCCATGTCGTACAATTGAATAGTTTCATCTTTACTCCCTGTTGCCACATATCGATTATTTACAGCCACTGCTGTTAAAGAGGCAGTGTGAGCATGATGAGTGAAGTCAGCTTCCGCATCCCAGCTCTACAAGAGAAGGACAGGCAGCGCAATTTACAATGGTATTTAGTGCTCTTCGGGATCTGACCCTGAACAAAGCCAAGCATTTGGAAAAAAAACTGCAGGGGTTAGGGTATTAATAATAATAATCCTTGCATTTGATATAGAGGATTTCACACCGTCTAGACATCCCAAAGCGCTTCACAGAATATATTGTAAAGTGAATTGACTATATTTGTGGGCAAAACACGGCAGCCAATTGTGCACAGCAGCGTGCCACAAACAGTCTTGGATTGAAATGACCAATTTATTATTATTGGTTTTTTTGAGGGTTCATTATCAGGCGTGTGGAGTAAGGAAACTTGCCTAAGGTTTCGCCCTGTCAGAAATTGAACCCAGATTTCTCACTTCACATGTTATACCGTAAAGTGAATTGACTGTATATGTGTTAGCTCTGAATATGGGGGTAGAACTGACCTGGAGGGGGGGAGGCGGTTACTTACTGTATTGACTCTAACCCTGGGGAGGGGGTTACTGTATTGACTCTAACCCTGGGGAGGGGGTTACTGTATTGACTCTAACCCTGGGGAGGGGGTTACTGTATTGACTCTAACCCTGGGGAGGGGGTTACTGTATTGACTCTGTCTGACCTGTGCTTTCAGCCGAAAGCCGAACAAAATCTGCTCGTATGACCCCGCGAGCAGCACCGCCGCGCGACCCGGGCCACATTCCATTCCCGGGTCCAGTTCCACTCCAGTCACCGCCAAACACGAGGATTTCTGACAAACTCCGTGCGTGTGTCTATGTGTGTCCTAACACTGGGGATTGCCAGCGTTCCGGCGCGAGGTGATGACGTCGGAGCCCTGCCGGCTTCCCTCCCCTGGTCAACGTGAACCTTGCGACCGGAAGCGGTGCGGTGCTGCGCTAGAGGAGCTGCGGTGGGGGGCCGCGCGTGGCGGTGATTGTTGATGGAACGCGGCCCGGAGAGTACCAGGCGGCGGGCGGTGTGGGCGCGCGGGGCCGCGGACAATGGCCAGCCTGTGGATGGGAGACGTGAGTCTGCAGCTCCCCTCACTCACTCACACACCGCCCTGCAATCACCACACTGCCCCTGACTGCCAAGCCTGCTGAGCTGGGTTAGAGAGGGCAGGGGGGGGGGGGGGGGGGGGTGCGTAGAGTTGGGGCGATTTAGGATTTGAATCACTTTCAATGATTTCTTACAAATATATGATCTGATTGGTCTGCCCCCCCCCCCCCACACACACTCCTGCATGTTTGCTGTGCAATCTGAGGGGTGGGTGGGTAAGTAATTGGGGGTTGACGAGTCTGCAGATAAGATCTGCCCCTTTACCTGCTGTGAAGGGCCTTGTATTATACTGACGATTGTGGTTTGTTTGGGCTTTTTTTTTCCAAGTTTCGTCTTCACAGTTCAGTGATCCTGGAGCTATAGAATGGTCAAGAGATCGCTATTTGGCCAAACGCCTTTTATCCATTTAGAAAACCACTCAATCTGGTTGCTGCTGAGCCATGCAATAGATCCCAATAATGTTCTGAAGGCGAATGACAGAATAATAATTTATTATCAGCAAACTACTGAGTTTGCTGATAATAAGAAGAATTATTATAACATTTGATTTAGTGCCTTATTACATAATCGAGCTGTCTCAAAGCGCTTCACAGAATAAAGTGGATTGACTGTATTTTGTGGGCAGACCACAGCAGCTGGTTTACACACAGCAGTGATGTCAGCTCGGACCACTCAGGAGTGTTTCAGTGGTTTTGGTACTTCTGATTGGAGATGGAAGGGGTGGAATTGGTTATGTTTCCTCTCCAGATCAGTGGGGAATCACTGTTACTGGACTGATGTTATTCGGTGACCCTTCCTGGAAATTGTGTTTTTTGGATGTTTGGTTTTCAATGTCCTACTATTCTGTTCAGTGATTAGGATTGGAGCATTCAGCAGTGAAGTTGCAGCTAAAATACGCATTGTCTTGGCTGACAAGTCAACTCAGGGAAGCAAAAACGCCAACAGATGGTTCTTGCTTTCCCATCATACCATCTACAGTACTGAATTTTGAATATGCATTGTTTTGTCTCCTCTCTATGTCTATACATGTCCTGAGTTAAAAAGTTTTTCTTTGCATCTGTTCTAAATTAAGTGTTCTGGTCCAACTTTATTTCTTGGCTCAGTTTAATAATGGCTGCTTGGCCAAGGTACCAGAGGACTGTTGGCGCCAGAGTAAATGTAGCCCAGCGTGAATGAGTGACCCACCTTCAGGAGAGGAAGGGAAAGATTGTTACCATTTTCATAAACATAGCCATATGTAATCTGAGATTCACATTCCCCACATTCTCAACTTCCTCACATGATACACTGCCATTGAATAGTTTCACATTTAAAAACACAGGTCTTCCCTTCCCCCATCATTTTGTTGCTATGGGGGTCTACTATTTTTAGTTGCTACTTTTTCTGTAGAATTTCACTACAAAATTACTTCAGTCAACTGTAAAGTACTAAACTGAAATATTGTGTGCAAACTCTTGTTACTTACAAAATTAATTTTCCATTTTTTTCTTCCTTTCCAGTTAGAACAGTACATGGATGAAAATTTTATCAAGCAAGCGTTCTCTGCTATGGGGGAACCCATTGTTAACGTGAAAATTATCTGCAACCGGATGACCGGGTAAGAATCTGTCACAAGCCACGATTTATCAGAGTGCAGTAATTTGTGAAAAGGGCTGAATCCTTGTTGGGTTTTGGATCACATTTTATACCGACACATGTAAGTGATAAACCTCTTTGCTGAACACAGATTTCAGCAGATCAGTTGTTAACAATCCTGATGCATTGGCATGTCAATGATGGCTAATTTGTTTTTAGATGTCTTTTGGGCAATTCACGGTACAATATAATTTCTGTCAACATCGGGGCACATAAAAAGCATCTGTTTGGCAAATTTAGAACTGTTGGTATTAAGACATGCAGAGTCATAGAAAATTTCATTAAAATCTTATATGAATGCAGTAAAATACCTGTTGTATAGGTATTTTGATTCACATGAACTTTGTGAATATTCTAAAAAAAATATTATTGCTGTCAATTTGGCTGGTTCTAAAGAAAAATAACTCAACAAAAACTTGCAATTATTTTTAAGTCCGGAGAATGTTCCAAGGTACTGGACAATGAAGGGTTTGCACCCCAGCTGGGGGGTTGGAATCAAAAGGGGTGGAGATCACGGGGGTGGGAAGATGATCAAAGGCAAAGTCGAAAACGAATGTCTTGAGATGGATCTTGAAGGAACCAGAGGGACTAAGGTGGAAGGATTCTGGGATAGAGTTCTAGAGTGTGGGAGCAGAAAGGCTGAAGACCCAACCACCAGTGGTGGAACAGGTAACAACAACAACAACAATTTACATTTATATAGCGCCTTTCACGTCGGGAGGACGTCCCAAGGCGCTGCACAGGAGGCGTGTGACCCGAGCCGAGAGGGGAGTGTTTGGGAAGGGGTGAAACACGAAGGGGAGGTCGAAGAGTTCGGGGTGGAACTAAAGGCACGGTCGAAGAGGAAAGTCTTCAAACCGGCCTTGAAAGAGGAAAGGGAAGAAATGAAACGGAGGGATTGAGGGATGGCATTCCATAGGGTGGGAGCGGAGAAACTGAAGGCCCGGCCTCCGATGGTGGGGCGGGGGGCTTGGAGCAGGCCAAATCTTGTTGAACGGAGGGTCCGGGTGGGCTTGTAGGGGGAAAGTAAATCGGTTAAATAGGGCGTGTAAAGCCTTGTAGGTGAGGACGAGGATCTTGAACTCGATCCTCTGGAGAATGGGGAGCCAATGGAGACGAGCAAGGGTGGGGGTTATGTGGTCGCGGAGGCGGGTGCAGGATAGTACACGGGCTGCAGAGTTTTGGATGACCTGCAGCCTGTGAATGGAGGAACTGGGGAGGCCGACGAGGAGAGAGTTTTCGTAGTCCAGCCGTGAGGTGATGTATGCATGCACGAGGGTTTCGGCAGCGCGGGGGGTAAGATAGTTGCGGAGCCTGGCAATATTGCGCAGGTGGAAATAAGTGGTGCCGGTCAAGGCGCGGATGTGGGGGAGGAAGGAAAGTTTTTGATCGAACATGATGCCGAGGTTCCTGATTGGCTTTGTGAGGTGGAGAGTGCAGCCTTGGATGTTGAGGCTGGCAGCGCCCGATGTGCGGAGGCGCTGGCTTGAGCCAATCAGGAGGGCCTCGGTCTTACTCACGTTCAATTGCAAAAAGTTGTCCCTCGTCCAGGACTCGATGTCGGACAGACATGCTGTCAGAACATCGATGGTCTGGGGGTTGAGAGATGAGGCAGAAAGGTACAATTGGGTGTCATCCGCATACATGTGGAAATTTACCCCATGTTTGTGGATGACGTCGCCCAGAGGGAGCGTGTAAAGGGTGAAAAGGAGGGGGCCGAGGACAGAGCCCTGAGGGACGCCGTGAGAAACTGTGCGGGGGTTTGAAGAAAAACCGTTGGAAGAAACAAAATGTAAACGGTGGGTCAGATACGAATGGAACCAGTCAAGGACTGTGCCTTGAAGGTTGAGGTGGGAGGAAAGACGTTGAAGGAGGATGGTGTGATCGACTGTGTCGAATGCAGCAGACAGGTCAAGGAGGACGAGGAGGCAGAGGGAGCCCTGGTCACAGGCGGTTAGGATGTCATTTGTAACCTTAACCAGGGCAGTTTCTGTGCTATGAATTGGGCGGAACCCTGATTGGAGGGGTTCAAAAAGTGAGTGAGTGGAAAGGAAAGAGCGGAGCTGGGAGGCAACCACTCTTTCAAGGACCTTGGATAAAAACGGGAGGTTGGAGATGGGTCGATAACTTGATGGTTGCGACGCATCAAGGGAGGGTTTCTTCAGGATAGGGGTGAGGTAGGAAGGGGAACTGGAGCAGGCCACTGCCCGCCGAGTGGAGGGTCACAGAACCTTTACTTTCCTGTTCAATAACAGTAAACCTACAATACTTTGTCTCTCATATCTCTCAATTGATTGTTTTCAGTAAACCGCTATCTAATTCTCCCTCTTGAATTTACAATCTGCTTCCCTGATTAGCCTATTCCACATATTCAGTTGTAAAAGTAACTAACTCAACTGTTTGTTCATTTTCCCTCACCTGGCCTTCATTTACTGTCCCCTTAATGTTTTGGTGTCCACATTTTGCACAGTAGGACGCCATCCCTGAGCTGCAGATCAGAACTGGTGGCTGGGAAGAAAACAGCGAGTTTTAATTTTAAAGAACCTGTCATGTAGGATGAATGTTGCAAAGCATTTCATAGAAACAATGGGGATCTATGAGTGGGGAGGACAGGAAGGTAAATTTAAGGGTGTCAGATAAAAGCACAGTCAAAAAGATGCTCTTTAATTAGGCTTTAAAGGTAATGAGGGTGAATGGTGCTTTGTGAGAGCATTCCAAAGAACATAGGGTTTAATAATAATAATAATTCTTGCATTTGATATAGCGCTTTTCACATCTTATCGATGTCTCAAAGCGCTTCAGAGAATATACTGTAAAGTGAATTGACTGTATATTTGTGGGTGAAATGCGACAGCCAATTGCGCACAGGCTTGGAGGTGGGAGTGAATAACGTACAAAAGATCAGTCAGAAGGGAGTAGAGCACAGGCAGGAGAATGGTGCTGGGTATTGATGGCCAGATTGCATCTGAATCAGCACAAAGAGGCTTGTGCAGCAGCTGTGCTCAACCTACAGCAAGACATGAAACTTCAACAACAACTTTGATTTATATAATGCCCTCCACGCCGGACAGCGTCTCAGAGTGCTTCACAATAGTGGATCCCGGGACCGAGCCAAGGGCAGGGGTAGAAAGGTGATCTCAGTGTCACCTATAATGAGTTCTTGAAAACTCTACATGCTCCCCCTTGGTGACATCATCCACAGACATGGGGTCAACTTCCACATGTATGCAGATGACACCCAACTCTATCTTTCTGCCTCTACTTTCGATCCCAGGACAACTGACAGACTGCCTGTCAGACATCAAATCCTGGATGAGAGCCAACTTTCTACAGCTAAATGTCAGCAAGACAGAAGCCTTCCTGATTGGCTCATTTCAGCGCCCCACACCTCAGGCATGGCAGGCTCAACCTCCATGAATGCACACTGCACCTCACCAAGCCAGTCACAAACATGGGCATCTTATTTGACCTTCAACTATCCTTTCTCTTTTTGACTGCTTTTATTTGACACCCTTAAATTTACCCTCCCTTCCTCCCCATTCATAGATTCCCACTTCAGCACTTCCACACCTCAGGTACTGACATCATCCATGGATGCACACTCAATCTCACAAAGCCAGTCTGGAATCTTAAAGTCTTGTTCAGCTCTTAACTATCCTTTCTGTCCCACATTTGTGCCATGACCAGCTCTGCCTTCCCCCGCTTCCACAACTTTGCCCAGCTCTGCCACTGTCTCAAACGGCCAACCACCGAAACTCATACATGCATTCATGTGATCCAGGCTTGACTATGCAAACTCCTTGCTTGTCAGCCTCCCCAACTCCTCCCTCCACAGACTGCAGATCACCCAGAATTCTGTAGTGACATAGTCCATCCCCATCCTCGTCCAAATCTACTGGCTTCCCATCACAGAGAGGATACAGTTGAAGATCTTGGTCCTCACCTTTGAAGCCTTTTCGGCTCGGCCACTTTGCTTGGCTAAGCTAAGCCTGCTGCGGGTCCTGTTACTCCTCACTGTGGGTGTTAGATGTTTTAGCTTTCAATCTCCACCCTCTGGAGCTCCCTCTCCGTCTCACTTGTCTTTAAATTCCTATCTCTTCAACCGCACATACAGTCAGCTCATCCCTGTGAAGCACTCCAACATGTACGGTCCAACATGAATGATTATATAAATGTAAGGTGTTATTGCTGGAAAGTCTTTGTAGAATTATTTTGGTTGAACTGGGTCCACCCTTAGTTCAAATGCTTGTGCTGCTCACCTCACCAGTGGTCAATGATTCCACCTTGAGGCTATTTTAAGTACAACAGCCTATGCTTGTTGCTGTCCGTGGTTCTGTTACTGAATGACTTTTGTGTTTTATTACAGAACACTGGCTGGATACTGCTTTGTGGAGCTTACTGACCAAGCCAGTGCAGACCGATGTCTGCACAAACTGAACGGGAAGCCTTTGCCAGGCTCAAACCCGGTAAAGTTTAATAAACTTTTACTTCATATGTTTTTAAATCTCACCTGGGGGCACTGGGTCAGAAGGTACTGAGTTAGAACCATACCATTTACAGTACAAACATCTGTGTCTGTGCTGGGTACTTTAAGAATCTTAGAAAGTTGCAGCACAGAAGGAGGTCCTTTGATGTTGTGTGCGCTGGATCTCAGAGCAAAGCTTCGAGACATTACGTTACTTCACACAAACCGCACTGAATAACTGTAAGTTGCATTGTTCATTCAAGAGGGTACAAAACCCTCATGGCAACTTGAGTTCACAATCTAGCCTCACGCTGGATTGCATTGTTGGAGGGAGCGCCGTACTGACGGAGGAGCCATCTTTCAGATGAGATGGTAAACCAAGATAAACTGTCTTCCTTTTCAGGTAGACATTAATGAGCACATTATCAAAAAGAGAAGCAAGTTTCTCCCTTTCTCCAGAGCATTAATTTCCCAGGTGAATTCGTCATTCACTTCACAGAATTTGTTGCGGACAAATGGCGGCCACTTTTTCTATCAAAGACAGTTACTACGCTTCACCATGAGGTGTCTTAAAGTGTTCACTTGATAAGGACTTGTAACAATAAAAGTTATTTTGCCCGCACTAATTTCCTTTATTTTCAATTTGCAGCCTAAGAAATTCAAGTTAAATTATGCAACATATGGAAAAAGACCAGATGGCGGGTAAGTCACTTCCTCCTTCCCAATCTTAGCTCCAGTCCTTTTCTCTATTGCTCCATTCCTTTCTCACAGACTCTTGAGTTTCTTCTGCCGCAACCTGGGTCACCAATCTGTCAATCACCACAGGGGGGCGCTCTCGCGTATGATCCAATAACGAGAGGAAGTGAGAGTGATACAATTGTCGTTTTTGAATCAAATTGAAAATAAAGTCAGATGCACAAAGTATTTCATGCATTGGGAAATAAAAATATGAACTGTAATGTTTAAACTGCAGAAAATATCGCTTCTGCCTCTTGTTTTATTAAGCATGTGTGAGGTTTTATCTAGCATCGAACAATTGGTTTGAGACTCCTGTGCTAGAGCCAGAGCCAGCTCTACACATACACATTTTATTATTATACTTACACTTACTGTTCACACCCTTGTTAAGTAAAGCAGATGATATCCCCTCCACTGGCACTGGGGCTCCTGATTTGTAAACCCATGTCCCATGCAAGTCACTGTGTTTCTATGCTCCTCAGGAGCTATGTCTCCCTCTAGATCTGTTATTCTCCCAGGCTGTTAAATCAACAGGATCAGTCAAACTCTTTCTTCGATGCGAGCCTCTTCTCACACTTAGCTTCTCTTACCATCTTTCCCACGCAAAAAACTTGGACAAAATGCCTACCCAGTAACCTGTTTGTGCCCTCCTCAATTTAAACCCTTTGCATTAAGGTATATGTGACCAACTTTGTTTCTATATGTCACATCTATAATCTGTCTGGGTTAATTAAAGTGTTTTTGCAATCCTTAGTAATCCAACAATAACAAAATTACATTTGTAGATTTCCTTTCACGTCAGGAGGACATCCCAAGCCCCTGCATAAATGTGTATACAGGTATCCCTCCCCAACTGCGGGGGATACGTTCCTGTAAACCTCCGAGGTTGGTAAAACCGCTGTTGGAAAATACAGGGCCCTATGGGAAATATGGGGATAGGGGGAGTCAGTTTGCTTTTTCGCGGTTGGAAAATGCAAGGCCCTATGGGAAACATGGGGATATGGGGAGTAAGTTCGCATTTCATAGAACTAAACACAAAAAAACCATACAGTTATAACATACATGGGGATAGGGGGATAGGGCATCTGCAGCAATCTGTGAGGCTGTCTGACTGACTGATCTGCACACAGACAAAGAGAGAGAGAAGGTGAGAGAGTGAAAGGGTGAGGGAGAGAGGGAGAGGGGTGGGGGTGAGGGGAAGAGAAGGTGAAATAGAGAGAAAGTGAGAGAGAGACCTTTCTAAAGTCCAAGATGCACTCACAGAGAGAGAGAGAGATCCCTCTTCAGACTGAGAAAGAGAGACTTCTACAGCCTGTGATACACTTACAGAGAGAGAGATCTGCAGATTCAGGCAGCCAATGCTCCCAAAGTTACTAGCTAGGCTGCGGAGAAGCGACAATAAATTCATGTTACTTTAATCCTAAGAGAGAAGTGTTGTCGCTGGTTGATTGTGACATCGCAACTGTGTCCTAGCGCTAAACGCTAGCATGAAGCGACATCGAGGCTGGTTGATGCAACTGGGACGTAGCACTAAACGCTAGTGTTAGTATTAAAATCCATGGATAAGCAAGGGTTATAAGCCGTGGTTGGCAAGGGTTGTCGCATTTAGCAAACCGTGGATGCGTGAGTTTCGTGGTTGATGAGGCCGCTGTTGGGATGGGGTACCTGAACATAATATATCTATATAATTATTTAGGGGAAATGGGCAGGCCTGTCCCTTTAATTAGATTCTGTTTAAGAAACTTCTAGCAAAAGATTTAGTAAACAGCATACATGAGGTGTCCGAGTTGGAACATTATCCGGGCTCAAGGTTGCTTGATTGACAGGCTCAAGGAGGCTTGATTGATAGGCTCAAGGATGCTTGAGTTAACAAGCAGCCTAGAAAGTCATATGGATGTTTGCCTGGGAAAAGTCCTCTCATTCACATCATACAGTGAGCAGAGCCCCACACGCTTCTAAAAAGCAATGCTTGGTGCGTCTTGTCACTGTTTAATGGTCGTCATCTGGTATGTACTGACGTGTACAGGATTACTGTAACGCTGGGTTGGTTTAATTACTGTATTCTAATGTAGTATTGTGCTAGTTGTTATAGTTATATGTGTTAGTTATATTTGATCCCGTTGTTGTTTATCTTACATTGTTGTATATTTCTTGTATGCAAGATAGTTTGGGATTGCTAGGTCTTAATAAAGAGCTGTTGTTTTCTACCGCAATGTATCCACGAGTCTGTAATATTCTGAAACAAGGAGTAACCACTTAGAGTAGCTATCGACATCGGAGTTCTGACAGCACGGGCAGATTCGGATAAGACATCCCAGTTACTGGGCATTGGAGTTAACTGGGAAGTTTGAGTGTATTTTGACTTAATTGAGCCACCTTTGAGCAGAGACTTAAACTGACAGGGTGAGGAGAACACAGAGGCCACTTAGCACAAAAGCATTGCAAAAATTTGTGAGTACAACAAGGAGTGAGAACCATCGCACTTGCCGCCCATTGTGGAGGTCAACGACATTAACTAAAACAATAAAATTACATTTGTATAGCGCCTTTCATGTCAGGAGGATGTCCCAAGGCGCTGGACTGTCAGTGTTTCAGACCTAGAACTTCAGAATTATTTCTACTAGAGTATAAGGATAAGATGATGGTAGATGCAGCAAGCGACCAGGACAAATTACCAACAAACAAACACTCCACATTCCATGAAACATACTGGGCAAATTCACAAAGAAGCACTTCTGATAAGGTAATGGCTGTATGAATGAGGTAGTAGCAACTACAAATTCGAGAGAGTGAGAGAGACAGAGAGAGAACTTGTTTCATTGGCGTAAGAAACTCAGTGAGTCTGATGCAGGAATAAAGTATTTACCATATAGAGATTTGGGTGGGTAGGGCCTCTAGACTGCAGAAATTGAAATGTTAAGATTGACCCAAAGAGACAATTCTAACTCCCAATAGCAGGAGCGAAAGGTTTGATACAGCCAAAGGAGCACACAAGGTTAATCGACCCAAATAAGGAAAACAAATTAAAAGTGGACCTCTATATGGGTGAGCAGTGTAGGATCGAACATATCTGACTCTTTACAGTCCAGTATTGTGGTCCGAGAATGGGTATGATAAGCTAGCTCAGCGACTAGAAGATCCAATATGGAGGATTCTTGGGACTCTGCGTGAGGTATCGATCGAGAAAAAATGTTTAGAATTTGTAAAACGTATCAAGAAGGCTGGCAGTAAAGGAGAGAGCATGGGGGTAGTTTACGGGGACCGGATAGAAGGAGGCCACATGGCAACATTGGGAGAGAAATATCACAAAAATACTCGGTTCAAAACCCGGGGAAAAGCCCTTTCTGCTTCTCCCTGGCATGGGGGCTAACAACAGGAATACATTTAACTCGAAAATATAGAGAAATGCAGCAGAGGCATTGGAGCTACCAAAAAAAATGCTTTCGGAAAGTCACGAGAGTCAATTAACCGGGATGAATATAGTTTTGAAAAAAATGAAGAGTGAGGTGCAGAGTCTGTCCAACCAACTTCTGTGAGCAGAAAAAATTACAGTGCAATCAAGGTTAGGAGAGGCAGGGCAGCTGTCACAAATAATGAAATGAAAAGCACAGTTGGGAATTCAGGAGCTCTTAAACAAGCGACCAGGAATATTGATGAGAGTGAATTGTACACGGAAAAGCGCGCACATGGCAAATGATAATGGCATACAGCTGGGGAATCACTCACACACAGAAAGTGCTGCAGCTTAAATCCTTGTCTGGTATCGTGCCTGAATTTAAAGAAATTGAAAGCCAGTGGGATTCAGCATAATCGAAAGCGGTTGGTAAACGGACTAAAACCGTTGAGCAGAATTATTTGTAATCAGTAGTTAACAAACGCTGGATGAACCTGGTTGACCCCGACTGGGATAATTTGGTCATGGCGCTTAGCAAAATGAAGCGAATGGTTGTGCAAGAAAAAGAGCTCTCAGAGAAAATAAACCGGGTTAGGGCATCAGGAAATGGACACCCGCAGGTGCCCTGTATCCCAAATCACCAAACTGTTTTCAAAAGAGATCTGGGAGAGATGTTTTTGATGACACTCCCACCAGATAGAAAAAGTTTGGTCCTTGCTTCTGATGTCGATTCATTTGCACCAGAGCACTGGGATTTAATCATTGAAGGGGCAGAAAAGTTATACCTGTTTTTATCATTTGTATAATTTGTTTGATGAAAATAATAAATGATATGACACTAACTTTTAAAAATTTCAACACAATGGGACCACCACCAGTGTGTGCTTAGGGAGTTAAAATGGCAGACGGTGGAATGGGCGCTAAACCTTCATGGCCAACAGGTCAAACCAAATTATTTTTAGCCGAGAATCCAATTGGAACCAGCAGAAAAAATTCAGAGCAAAGGAGAGAATTCTCAAATCCCTATGTTTGCAGGATAGGACAGGGCCAATCTTCCAGTGGGTTTGAGCTTTGCCAGCTGAACCCACATTCTGGTTTTTATATGTGGAAAGATGTATAATGCGTGAGTGGATAAGGGGAAACAGGCAACAGTGCTCAGTAAGAATGTAGTGGGAGAGGAGCCTGAACAGCAAGGGAGAATGTTGTTGGTACAGGGGGGTAGGAGTCCTGTAGCTCAATGGTTAGAGCACACACCTTACAAGTGAGAGACCTGGGTTCGATTCCAGGCAAGGCGAAACCTTGAGCAAGATTCCTTACTCCATATGCCTGATAATAATCCCTCAAAAAAAATTGGTCATTTCAATCCATGACTGTTTGTGGGACACTACTGTGCGCAAGTGGCTGCCGTGTTTCGTTCACATACATACAGTTAATTCACTTTACAGTATTTTCTGTGAAGCGCTTTGAGACGTCCAGAAGATGTGAAAAGCATTATATCAAATGCAAGGAAGATTATTATTAGGAGACAAGCTAATGCAAATGTATGATCAATTGGCTAAGATTACAGAAGGAGAGCAATCCAAGGTATTTATTTATTAATAATAATAATCCTTTGCAATAAAAAGAGTTGTCAATCGTAAAGAGGTCACAGAAAATGTGATGCTAAGGTGCGACTTTCTTAGTGAAATGGCTCATTGCCATAATGTAGTTTGTAGTAAACATGGATGTAAAACAGGCTGCTGAGTAGTGTCCGGCGATATGAAATTTTTCCAATATTGATATATCGATGGGCTCATATCGATGTATCCCATATCGATATATACCGATATATCGATATCACCAGGTTTTTTAATCCTGTGTATGCGCGCGCATTCGGATATGCATGCTCTATGCCCAGGAAGATTGCAATGCCGGCGACAAGGTATGTTGAAAATGTTTGTATTATACCGATATATCGCCAGACACTATAAACCGATATTTTGTGATATACCGATTTTTTTTATACCGAATTTTTAGATATACTGATATATTCAAATTTCCAATATTGACATATCAATATGAAAAATTATACCGATATAACCAATATATCGATATATTGCTGGACACTACTGCTGAGGAAACTGCTTTGATGGGAGTGCTTAACCTTCTCCCATTGGACATAAAGGCAGTTATCATTCGTGATTCAGCCTACACATCAAGCCTACACTAATTACTTAACTAAGTGGGCTGTGGAAGATTGGACAAGCCATAAACCCTTAGTCCATCACAATATTGGCAAAAGATTTGGGAACAGAAAAAACAAGAAACCAAGTTTGGCACAAGCTTAGACCCTAAAAAGATGATCTACACAATACTGGCAAAAAACAGAGTAGAGCAGCTTATCCTCAGAAACAAGCTTATGAAAACTCTCAAGTCTGACAATGGAAATCATTTCACAGCGGACATAATAAAATCAGTGACGCATAATCTGGGCATTCAACATAAATTTACAAGTACCTTACCATCGGAGGAAATCCAGAAAAGTCAAGAGGGCTAACAGACTCATAAAAATTGCCCTCACAAAGGTATTATTATTATATGCATTTAGAAAGGGCGCAGATGGGACAAGCAAATCCCCTGGGTCTTGACGGGACTAAACAATAGACCCCTAAGCGACAGACAGGGTTGACACCATTTTACCTCTTCCACGGAAGACAAATTACCCGCTTATGCAGACGCCAGTGGAAATAAATCTCTACCTCGAAGCTAGAGGACTTTTAAGAATCCTCTAGTTTCGAAGTAGAGATTGATATTATAACTCAGCATAATACAGGTCACCATTTTGAGCACACTTGCACCTACAAGTAGGGGGATATTGGTACAGTAAAAGCCTGTTTATCCGGCACCCGTGGGACCTGGCCAATTCCGGTTAAACCGCATGCCGGATATTCGGGTGGCCAGCTGCCGAAAACCCAACACAAAAAAATTTAACTTTTTTAAAAAAAAAGTTTTAAAAAATTTAAATAAACCATATTAATATTAGACTAAATAGTAATAGAATATTGTATGATACTTACCAATAAAGCAATAAATATTGATTACAGTCTATAAATACAGCACGCAATCAATGGGGTACTCTCATTTTTTCCTTTCTTTCTCTCCCTCCTTTCACACACACTCAGTCAGTCTGGCATCTCAATGGCTCCAAACCCAACCCCCGTCCACCCCTCTCATTTTCCATCTAAATTAATCAACTCCCCCCCCCCCCCCCTCTCCATCTCTCTTTCCCCTCCTCTCTCCCACCTCTCTCTCCCCCTCCTCTCTCTTTCTCCCACCCACCCGCTCTTTCCCTCTCTTTTTCCCCCCCTTCTTTCCCTCTCTCCCCTCTTCCCCTTCCCCCCCCCCCTCTCTCCCTGCCTCTCTCAAACCCGGAAGTGTACTACCGGCAGCATTCAGAGATAATCGTACTGTACTCTCCTACGACAATCGACTCATTAAATGTGCCACAAACAGCAGTGCCACCTTCAGGCACTAGTAGTAGCATTCCGAAATACTGATACGAGGGAACAAAATGCGCCACTGGGTTAATCAAATAGGGACTTTTTTTTTAGGTGCCAGTTATACGGAAGTATAAAATGCAAGGATTATTATAAGTTACAGTTGATCGGGTCACGGATAAACAGGCTTTTATTGAACTTGAAAGACATATTACAGGTTTGGGAGTTTACGGGAAAGATTCTACAAACCCAGCAAAGTGGTGGAAGGCTTGAATCCTAAAACGATAAAAATTCTCAGTTCCAGAGGTAAACAGATAACAGTTTTGATCGTCCAGGTCAAACGAGTACAAGTTTGTCCAACCATTCAGATGTTGCAGAGACAATGGCATGTGAGCCAACCCCTTTCTCCGGGTTCAGATATTGAGCAATGCAAGAATGCATGAGCCTGGACTGTATAAACACCATGAGGTGACAGTCAAATGCAGTTGTCAAATGTTCAATAGGACCTTCTGAAAATGGTATCTTAAATTGTGGGATTATCCAAATTTTGTTTCATGAGCGGCTGTGTTATACATAAGAATATATTTTTTATAGTAATAACAAGCATAAGTCTTTGAAAACAAAATACTGTATGTAAGTTTCTATCTTCTAGCTGAACTTGAAGTGCATGCGGCTTACAGAGAGAGTCAGAGAGAGAGAGAGAGAGAGAGAGAGAGAACAGCAACAGGCATCTTTGAAGAATGATACGTCGGAACAGAAAGTTGTGTGACATACATTTGTTGGACTCTTGACTTCTTTCCCCCTACAGATCATACAAAGATTTTATTCTCCAAACATATTAATTTTCGAGAGGGGTAAATGTCATGGTTACCCTATTTATGCAATCCTTACTAATGAGTAAATAATGTGTGTGTATATAAATATATATATATAATATTATGGGGAAATGGGAAGGCCTGTCCCTTTAATTAGATGCTGTTTAAGAAACTGCTAGCAAAAGATTTAGTTTCAGAAGCTGTCTGCAAAAGACTTAGCAAACAGCACACATGAGGTGCCCAAGTTGGAACACTATCTGGGCTCAAGGTTGCTTGATTGACAGGCAATTAACAAGCAGCCGACAAAGACAGGTGGACTTTGGCATGGGAAAGAGCCCTCTCATTCACATCATAGAGTGAGCGGAGCCCCACACACTTATAAAAAGCTATGCTTGGTGCATCTTTTAGTCACTGTCTATTGGTCTCATCTGGTACGTACTGACGTGTACAGGATTACTGTAACGCTGGGTTGGTTTAATTATTTTATACTAATGTAGTATTGTGCTAATTGTTATAGTTAATGTGTGTTAGTTATATTTTATCCCATTGTCGTTTATCTTACATCGTTGTATATTATATGGAAGATAGTTTGGGATTGTTAGGTCTTAATAAAGAGCTGTTGTTTTCTACCGCAATGTATCCACGAGTCTGCAATATTCTGAAACAAGAAAGTAACCACTTAGAGTAGCTATCGACATCGGAGTTCTGACAGTACGGGCGGATTCCGATAAGACATCCCAGTTACTGGGCATTGGAGTTAACTGGGAAGTTTGAGTGTATTCTGACTTAGTTGAGCCACCTTTGAGCAGAGACTTAAACTGACAGGGTGAGGAGAACATACAGGCCATGAGAGCGTTATTAAAATTCATAAGTGCAGCTAGGAGTGAGCTGTCGCAAAGCGCATATACATCTGTAGAGAAATGTCAGCACATGGTAATTCTAATAGTAATCCGTCCCCAAAAAATACAATAATAAAAATTGGTCATTTCGATCCACGACTGTTTGTGGGACACTGCTGTGCGCAATTGACTGCTGCATTTCGCCCACAAATATACAGTCAATTCACTTTACAGTATATTCTGTGAAGCACTTTGAGACGTCGATAAAATGTGAAAAGGGCTATATCAAATGCAAGGATTATTATTATTAATTGTTTGGGATAATGTGTGATGCACAAGCTTGATACTATGGAGAAAAGTTTAATTATTGCATAATTTTTTGCTCCTTCCACTTGTTTTTCTTCTTTCCTCAGTTAGGGTGCAAATTCTTCCCATTCTTCACACATTTTTGTGTCTGTGGTTCGATCTTGTCTTTCACTGTGATCTATCTTTACAGCCAGGAGTACTCCATATTTGTGGGAGATCTGACTCCAGAAGTTGATGACTTTGAACTCTACCATTACTTCGTGAAAAAATATGCTTCTTGCAGAGGTGGAAAAGTGGTGCTTGATTCACGTGGGAAATCCAGGTATGGTAATCTTCTCAGCATTTCAGAGTGTTCATAATTTGACAAATTCTTCAATATTGCTTGAATTTTTACACTTGTCTTCTATAGTTCTAAATTTTCAGGAAACCAGCTTCAAAATTGAGGCAGTGTTTAAGAATTTACAAAACGCTGCACGCTATAAAATATACAAGTTGTTATTTTTACAGAGAGTAAATCTCACCAGAACCAAACTTTGCTCCCCAATGACCCCAGTCCTCACCAGACTTCACTGGCTCCCTGTCACAGAGCGGATTGACTTCAAGATCCTCATTCTTGTGTCTAAATCCCTCCACTCCTCTGCACCCCCCCTACCTCTCTAACCTCACTCCTCACAGCGGTACCCACTGCCTCCGCAGTGACCTCCTCCTTGTCCCCCGGATCCACCATCCACTCCACCATCAGTGACCGTGCTTTCAGTTACTATGCCCCGAAACTCTGGAACACCCTCCCTCAATCCCTCCACCTCACCCCCTCCTTTTCCATTTACAGGTCACGCCTGAAGACCTTTCTGTTTGACCGCGCCTACGGTCACCTTCCCCCTCCCCCTGGCTCAGCCCCGGGGCTCTGCTATTGTGAAGCGCTCAGAGAAGCCATCTGGCATGGAGGGAGCTATATAAATGCAAGTTGTTGTTGTTATCCCACACCGCAGCCTTCTGCCGTAGCACAGAAAACATTTTTTGCAGGGGAAAAAAATAAATTATGATATTTGTAATTATCACTGGTGTTTCGATGTCTGTTGGGACTCACAAATTTGTTGTGCAAAGTATTAAGGAAACCCTATTTTGTGTTGCTGTCTCCTGTCAGAGGCTTTGGGTTTGTTCGGTTTGCTGATGAAGCAGAGCAGAAGAAAGCTCTGGACGAGTGTCAGAGCGGCAAAGGCCTGGGAGAGAAGCCAATCCGGATTAGTATAGCGGTCCCCAAGAGGTAAGACCAGCAGCTTCCCAGTGTTCTCTATGTTTTACATACAATTTCCTCCACAACCTCACCCCACCCTATCCATCCTGCCTGCAATCGCTCCCCACCCATCCTCTCTCTCCACCCCCACTCTATCTGCCACCCTATTTCCTCTCCCCGCCCCACCCCTTTCTCCCCATCACAACCCTTTCTCCCCACCCCTCTCTCTCTCCCCGCCCCCTCCCTCTCTCCCCACCCCCTCTCTCCCCGCCCCTTCCCTCTCTCCCCATCCCTTCTCTCCCGTCCCCGCTCCCCCCACCTCTCTCGCCCCGCCCACCCCTCTTTCCCCGCGCTCCCACTCTCTCCCCATTCCCCTCATTCAGCCAGCTTCATGTCCTCTGCCCAATCGCCATCAGTGGGCGATTGCTGCAAGGTGGTTGTTGTGTGGGGCCACGGATTTACTGTGTTTCCGTGTTGTGCTTTACCCATTTATCACAGCGGAGAGTAGGCCTCAAAACATATCATAACAATAATATTCCTTGCATTTGTTGCAGCAGTTTTTCACATTGTCACGATGTCTTGAGACACTTCACAGGACGTTAACAGGAAGCAGTAGCACAGGACGTCCTGACGTGAAAGGCGCTATACAAGTGTAATTTTGTTGTTAATGTAAAATGTATTTTACGGGCGAGCAAATGAAGTCATGATGCCGTCGTACTCAATGTCTCTGCCCTTAGGACCTTTACTTCCTGCCAGCTGCTGACACTGTCCTTAAATGATGACACAATGCTGGGTATGTTATAATAATAATAATCCTTGCATTTGACATAGCGCTTTCCACATCTTATCGACGTCCCAAAGCGCTTCACAGAATATACTGTAAAGTGAATTGACTATATATTTGTGGGCGAATCGCGGCAGCCAATTGTGCACAGCAGTGACCCACACACAGTCGTGGATTGAAATGACCAATTTTATTGTGGTTTTTTTGGAGGGATTATTATCAGGCGTGTGGAGTAAGGAAACCTGCCCTGACGTGTCTGGATTTGAACACAGGTCTCCCCAGCTTGGTCTCCCCAGCTTGCAAGACAAGTGCTCTAACCACTGAGCCACAGGTTGTTGATGTTAATAGGCACAAATTTGAAAATGATGGTTCCACAGCTGCAGATAATTTGCCTGTGGTTAACTGATACTTAGTATCCAGTGCCATTGATACTCAAGTTTGTCTGATTTGCTGGTATTTAACCACCTGCTTCAGTGCTCCTTCTCTCTTCACTTCATGCTGAGTATCACAGCAACATGGCCTGTTATAGTAACCAGCAGGAGTCTGTAGATGCTTCTCAAAATGTGTATTGGTACTGGCAGAGGTGAGTTAAGGCTCCTGTGCTATGCACGGCTGGGCCCCTCTGTAAGTTTACTTAATGGATGGTGAAGACCTTTTGTTTCTTTTGCAGATCTGTGTTCCCAGCTTTGCCTCATTTTCACACATGGCCGAGGTCCCAGTTTCCAGTATTTGGGAAGCTCTGGGTCTGCCCATGTACTGCAGGGTCACACGGTTGTTGCTGAGGTGACTGACCTCCTCTTTTACTTCTTGGTGACCTGCGGCCAGGAAAAGTGGTGCTTTAACGTCTCATCTTCCTTGTAATTTCAGCGCCAAAAGCAAACCAGAATACCAGCCGAATCCAAACTACAATTACTCTCAGTATTACCAGCAATATCAGAACTATTACTCTCAGTGGGGCTATGATCCCTATGGAAGTTACAACTACAGCTACCCACCGTATGGCTCCCACGAGGGACCCAACATGACCTCTACAGCTCCCAGTGCTGAGATGCCACCTCTGTCTGAGGTAAAGGGTTTCATATTTTCCTTCATGCCTTTAGTTCTGTGATTTTTATATCAATTAAGAACACGAAGAGTTTTTTAAATATTAAAATAACAAAAGGCTGTGGTTTGAGTCTTGTGCCGCTGGGATTTATTGCAAAAATCCACCAACAATGTGTTTTGTGTTTAGTTTCAGCAAAATTCCACACTTGCCGAGGAAACTGAAGAGGAACCCGTGGAAGGCAAGTTCAAACCTTCTTCCTGTTTGTTTTCTCACTCAAGTCTCTCTTCACAAAGTGCTGTCATACACACTGATGGTGGGAGGTAGACGCTACAGACATCACTTCCTGCATCGTATAGGAGGCAGAGTGGACATGTCGAGGCGGGGGAGAAAGAGAATCAAACTGCACCAAAATTGACACGACCAGCATCACATGCATATTGATAGTATAGTAATTAGTAGCAGCATACTTTCCTTAAGAATTACTAAACATCACAAAATTCTAGGAGGAAAAATTAAAATAAGCATCTATCCCTCAAATTAAAAACAAATAAAATTGAAATTAGCAATCCCAAATAAACAGAATGATTGGATAAGATAGGAATATATGAAATGCAATATTCTTCAGCCTGAAAGAGATGTTTTGTGTTGTGAAAATGTACGTAAGGTACCAGTGATTGTTTGGGGAACTATTTAACTGAGGATGTAAAGAATGAAGTGATGGAAACAGATGGACGTCTGTCTGCCATGGTTCTTAATATCTGTAAAGTGGTTTCTATTATCGCACAATCTAGATTTGGAGCTGTATAGAAATCCTAGCACGTTTGTTCAAGTACTGTATGGTAAATTGTTTACTATTTAACAACAACAAAATTACATTTATAGAGCGCCATTCACATTGGGAGGATGTCCCAAAGTGCTAGTGTTTTGTGTTTCTTTAAAATTACATTGTTACAATTACAATTAACAATTACATTGCCGTTCTTTATTTGCTATTTTAGAATGTATTGCTTCTTCTGAAGCAGTTTTTTTTGTTCCTTTGCCCAGGCAGGTTGGTCAGTGTGTTCTCACTGGAATGTTGTTCCTCTCTTTTCCTCCTCACCCAGCCTCCAACACAAAATCATTTTAAAGAAAACACTTTGAATTGATTGGTGTTATAATGAGGCCAAATTACCCATTATCATTGCTATAGTTGCCTCCAACCTCCATTTCTCAAACACACCAATTTGCACAAAACTCTGCAGCACGTAGCCCACTGACTCCAAAAATACAATTTTTCAAGATTCCTAGCATTTCCTTCAATCCATAGCAGCTCTGTGGGCCTGCTGCTTGTCCCGTGATTCTATTTCAGTGCATGTCCATGGCCAGCTTTGGTGGATACGCCTTCAGTCACCATGCCCCTAACCTTAGAACTCCCTGCCTCTATTTCTACCTTGTCCCCTCTATCTTTGAATTTCACTCCCTCTTCAACCACACCCATTGACAACTCTCTCCTCTCTCACATAGTGTCCATCCCTGCCACTATGCAGCAATCTGGCACTATTCTGCACGAGGGGGTGGTATATAAATGCAAATTGTTGTAATTGACAGTTTTTGTAAACCAGATTTGTTGCCTGTTCCTCTTTGCAAATATCACTTTGCAAGATTCCTGAGAGCTAGCTGTCAGTCTGATGGGAGTGAGGGTGGAGAAAATAATAGAATGATAGATCCCTTTCCTTGTTGTTATTCATTTGGAATAATGCAACTGATTTATTAGTAGCCCCATTAGTAGCTGTATTAATAGCCTGTCTGCCCTGGACACTAATGGAATTGGCTTTGAGCAGATTTAAATGCAATGTTTAAAAGTTGTTGGTGCAGATGCTGTGTGATTGAAACCAGTGAAATGATGGTTTTGTTTTCTTTCTAATTTGTTTCTTTTATTCTTACAGATCCAGATCCTAAATTGGATGTAGAGGAAGTTAACAAGCAATTTATGGAACAAAGTGAAGAGCTATATGATTCTCTAATGAACTGTCACTGGCAGCCCCTGGATACCATCACCTCTGAAATCCCCTCCGCCGTATAAGCCTGCTCCACAAGAAGTCTATTTTTGTAAATTCTATTTCCTAAACTTAATCTCAGTTTTTTTTTTATTTCTGTAGTACATTGAGTCTTCACTTCTGTTAAAATGTTCAAAGGTCTCAAGGTTAATATCTGCAACCAGTTATGTTTTTTTTCAACAAACAAATTCTGTTAATTATTTTACTGGCTTTATTTTAAACCAGTCCTTTTGCTTGGTGGATCTAATGAATAAATGATCATCTGCACTCTGGAGCATTTTATTTTTGTGTCTGTGGAAGGACGGAGTCTTTGTGGCTGAATATGTATGGAACAGCTGCTGCCATGACCAAAGCAGTCAGTAAATTTAGCTGCAGTAAAAAGATGCTCTATGTATGAGGTAGCTCAAATAATCCTTACATTTGTTATGCACCATTCTGCAGTATGGCCTGTAAGCATTTTTTTACCTCAATGACATACCCATAAAAAATTATATTTATGTAACTCCTTTCACCTTAGGAGGATGGCCCATGGCACTATTGCAAATGCAAGTATCATGTATTTCACTCTCCCACATAATATGCAGTCAATTCACTTTATATTCTATGAAGTGCTTTGAGGTGTCTCGAAGATGTGATAACGCTCTATAATCAAATGCAAGCAAAACCGATGTTTGGATGAAGTGATAAGGTGCTTTATCAACATCCTTCATTGCTGGTGGGGTCCTGTAGCTCAGTGGTTAGAGCACTCGCCTTGCAAGTGAGAGACCCTCGTATAATAATCGTATCTGAGCATTTATGTAAATGAGTTGTCTCAAAATGCTGCAGATGATCTACTTTACATTTTGTGGATGAAAGGTGGCAATTAGTTACAGCAATGTCCCAAACAGCTGTGGAGTGAGTGAGCAATATTATTTGGGGAATTGTTGGCCAGGACAACAGAAAACACTTCTCTTTTTGAAAATTGGCGTTAACATCCACATGACAGACAGCACTTTCAACAATGGAGCACACGTCCCCCCCCCATCACTCCATTGGAATGTGAACCTCGACTGATTCCTGAGGTGGGCCTTGAACGCACAACCTTCTGATTCAGAAGAGAGTGCTACCCACTGAGCCATGTCGACACCTATCACAGTATTGTTGGAATTTTGAGCAAGTTTTCATTTTTCCCATTTAGTGCATTGGTACAAATCATTGAAAGATCAAAATGGCATTATTGAACCTATTGTTTATTTGAGAAACCCTGTGTTTGACATCTGAATGTTAACAAGTTATAAAGCCCACTTTGGTTTCTGGTTTATCGGGATCATCTCAAACACCAGAAAATGCCCTTCGGATCTTGTTTAGATAATATTGCCTGCAAACAATGAAGGTCAGAAATAATCCAGTCAAATTCAGAGGCTCGTTTGACATTTGCAAAATGGCACACCTTCTCCGTCTATCCCTCCACCCACAAACACAAAAACACACTATTGTTAATTTACATCAGTCAATCAGGGAAAATAACGATTCCAAAAGTCTTGCATATCCACAGAATATTTGAATGCACTTTTGCGACGATTTCTCAAAATGCATGCATTCAATGAATAAGCAGTGCACGTGAGCGGTGTGAATGTGATGCGAGTGCTCTGTCCTGCTGTGATTCTTGTGCTTGACCACCTGAGGGTGCTAAATGAACATACAGTACTGTCTCTTATTTCAGATTTTCTGGTGTTAATGTGCGCAGTAGACTCCCACAGAGGCTATTGTCTCTGATCACCTACAGCAAGTGTATAGCAAGTTACATTAGTTAAAATGATCGGGTATAACCCCAGCTCAATGAGTAGCACTCTTGGCTTTGAATCAGAAAGTTGTGGCTTTCAAGTCCAAGGCTCAACAACCCGTTTCCACGCTTAAGTGTTTCTTACATTTGATCTTCACCCAGCTACTGGCTATCACTGAAACTTCTTTACATGCGCTGAGCACCATCTTCTTTGTGCCACGTGTAAAATACCATGGCCCAAATGGTATTGGAAGTGCCATCTTTTGCATGAGATATTAAACCAAGGTCCCATTTGCATGTTACACCAACCATGACACTATTTGAAAATAGAAGGGGTTTTCTCCTCGTGTCCTGACCAACAAATCCCCCAAAATAAAATGGATCATTTGTGGTTATGCGTAATATTAGCTGACACATTCACCCACAAAGTACACGGTCACTCCACCTTACAATATATTCTGTAAAGCACTCTGAGTTGTCCCCCTGACAGGAAACGCACTAGTATACCAAATGCAAATGCAAGGATTTATTGCAAGAACAAATGCCTTTCCCTGAAAACGTTTCCCTGGGATACAGTACACTTACAGAAGAATAATTCTGCAGCTCTACATATATTTTTTCTGGATAAAGTTCGATGATCGGCAGTTTCATTGGAACCAATATGACTTTGTATTGTGGAGACACGAGGCCTGGAATTCCACCAAGTCTTCGTCTGTCAGCCCACTTTGTCTTCAAATAATAATAATTCTTGCATTTGATAACGGCATCTTATCACATCGTTGAGAAGTCTCAAAGCGCCTCACAGAACATGAAGCACGTATGAAGCAATATGCAAAGTGGATTGACTGTATTTTGTGGGAGAAGCACGGCAGCCAATTGCACACAGCATCGAAATTAAAATGTAATGATTGAGCAGTATTTGGGAAAATGTTGAATGCCAACCATTTCTGCAGACCCATGCGCAGACCTCTGGGGCACGCCAACACTGCAGGCCACCAGGCCGGATCCAGCTGCTGAAATATTTGTCAGTATACTGACAGAACTAAAACAGAATGGCAACTCATGTGTTAAACAGGGGATTGCTGAATAGAGATGGTTTACTATGGAAAATCAGTCCGGACTGTTCCAGGATGGTTGTTGACAGCCAGTAGCTGCTGAATTGAGGTGGGTGCTTTAATTGGTCTGACTGCATGAATATCCATTGATTTTAACCCATTTAAAATGGCATCAGCTTTAAATTACAAAAGATACAGATAGAGAAGAGCTTCCCTACTCACTTCTTGTTACACTTCCCTGGCCTCCCATTGTGATAGATTGTGTACGGCAGCTGTTTAATCATCTGTAACATGGCATATCAGTCTACTCTCATCCCAAAAGACCATCGGTGAATGAAAATATAGAGATCAATATTGCCTGTCAAAGATGCACACTCAAGGATCCCACACCTCCCATTCATGTCCTTGTTGTGCAGCAATATTTATATACGTGTCTAATTTCATCCTCTAGAGCTTAGTCAGATAGTTCTTATTAAGATAACTGAACGTATGAAGCTGACTCTTTTTAGGATGAGAATTGTTTGCATCAGAATATCAGCATTGCCCTTGTCCCTCATTTCAGTGAGTGACAACATTTTCCATTTATTATAGAAAAATTCTAAGTATTGGTGGTGAAAAGCCCAAATCCATGTTTAATGCTTTGTAAATAAACATAATCTCTTATGGTCTAGTGTAGCATATTGTGGGTGGTGTCCCCGTGCGTCTCTTGACAATATCTGATACCTCTGGAACAACAAAATTATATTGTTCCTGACATCCTGATACTCCAAAACGTCATAGATGATTGCACTCAGAAGAAATCTGGTTACAGTGAAAGAGGCAAACTCTAGATTTGTGAAACAGGTAATTTTTGGTAAAAATACCTGTTAATAATCCCTCAAGAATAATAAATACAATAATAAATTGGTCATTTCAATCCACAATGTTTGTGTGGTTCTGCTGTGTGCAAAAGGCTGCCGCATTTCGCCCACAAATATATAGTCAATTCACTTTACAGTATATTCAGTGAAGCGCTTTAAGAGATCTAGAAGATGCGAAAAGTGCTATATCAAATGGAATACATTGCCTGAAAAGGTGGTGGAGGCCGATTTGATAACATCTTTTAAAAGAGAGGTAGACATTTATTTGGGGAGGACAGGTTTGCGTGATTATGGGGAGAGAGCTGGGGAGTGGGATTAAATTGCTCTTTCTAAAGAGCCGGCACAGACTCGATGGGCCAAATGGCCTCCTTTTGTCCCATAAAATTCTATGATTCAATGAAATGCAAGGATTATTACTATAATTATTTTTATTGCTGTTTGATGAATGGAGTTGATAATTGCTCTAAGCACTAAGGATTTCCATATGTAGACATAGGTAGCTAACTGGGAATTTAAACATTTAAAATTTAGCAGCCAATTATATTTTAGTAGCTAAGGGTTCCTGAAAAATTACAGAGTAAATCATCATTAATGATTATAAGATAATCAAATATTTGTAAAATCTAATAAATATCCGTTCTTATTCAAATTTTAGCATCGACAGAATGAAGATCATTGTGTATATTCGCACAAAGTACAATTGTGCAAGGTAAAAGCTAGACAGGAGGTTGTCAATTATTGGGGGGAAACATTTCTGCTCTGAATAACCAGGACCACCAACAATAACAAAATTACATTTGTATAGTGCATTTCACGTTGGGAGAATGTACCAAGCCGCTGGACAGTCAGTGTTTCGAACCCAGGAAGCATGAGGTTAGGATCCTTAAGTAATATATCAACAAAAATTAACATACTTAACATAATAGTGTATCACTAGTGACATTGAGTATTGTAACATTCAGTCTCAACAAGGTTTCAATTAATGCTCTGAAATTGACTTGGGACTCCATTCTCGCCTCTCTATAGCAAGTCTTCTCCAAGAATGCACAATGCCCATGAGGACAGTGTGGTGATTGCTTCGGTACACGAAGGGCTAAAATGCACTATTTGCCAAAATAGATTTGTTGCATGAATTGTGACTTATCATTAACACTGTAAAAGATGGAGCCAGGTTTCCAATCATGGCTTGAGATGCAGTAAAATAGTGGTATGTTCAGAGGAACACTGACACACCAGATCACCCCGGAGGTTAAGCACTGACATTGTTGCAACATATTCATAACCAGGTCAATGTTTGATGGTATTCTTCCTATCTGAACCAAATGAATGTCAAATGACAATGTGCTCAGATGGTATTGTTTCTCCTGTTCTCCAACCCATCTGATGTACAGTACATGCTTAATGTTCCTTCAATTCACTTTCTTGCAAGAAAAAAGTTTCTACTTGGAAAAAAAAACTCTGACATATAACAATATCCAATCTGACTTGAGATAAAAGTAAGCAAGGCTCAGTCAACACAGCCCAGTCAACCTGATATCAGCTCTGATATCTGAGGGCATGTTGAGGTGTTAGTTGCAAATCTATCTTTTATATATATCTATATATCACTGAAGCTCACAATCAACAACTAGCAGAACTGTGCTGCAATTGTTTGGTGTAGGTTTTATACCTGTGAAGTATAGAAGAATGAGACTATTTTCAACCATTCAACCATTCGACCCTGCTCTGCCATACTCTAAACTCAAACCAGCTATACCTTTCTAATGCCTGACAACTATTTGTCACTGCGAACTGCCCAAATAGCTTTGAAATAATTGTTGTGTTTGCTTTCATTTTGAGAAATAAAATATTCATCATAAACCTGAAGGGCCAGAATGCAGACAGCACTGTTACAGAATGCTATAGATTCAGAATCAATTGTGGTGCTGTAAAGGCTGTTGGGTACTTGTAAGGCTAGTGAGATAAACTGCAGAATTAGATTAAATGATAAAAAGCTGCCAAAACAATAAAATAGCAGAGTGGGTTAAAGGTGCTGAATTGTACACTTCTGTTTCTATCTGACTGCATTTTATTTTTGAATAAAGATGTGGGGGTGGGGGGGGAAGGTTGAAGCACAGATAACAGCTGATATTGGGTAAGAAAGGAAAACATACGGTAGAATGTCACAGCCAATCTGTAAGGGGTTTGGGAAGCCTGTTGTTCACAGGACTCAGTGTGAACAGAGGGACATGGGAATCAATGTTTCTAAAATCCTGAGAGAAGATGCTCAGTCACAATCTGAAATATATTCATAGATTTAGATTCATAGAATTTTACGGCACAAAAGGAGGCCATTCGGCCCATCTAGTCTGTGCCGGCTCTTTGAAAAGAGCAATTCAATCCCACTGCCCTGCCCGCTCCCCATAGCCTAATAGACCTGTTCTCCCTAAATAAAGATCTAATTCCCTTTTAAAAGTTGTTATCGAATCAGCCTCCACCACCTTTTCAGGCAATGCATTCCAGATTCGAACAACTCGCTGAGTGAAAAAATTTCTCCTCAGCTCCCCTCTACTTCGCCTTGAAACTATTTTAAATCTGTGACCACAAGTCACAGATTCGCCCACGAGTGGAAATAGTTTTTCTCTATTTGCCCTGTCGAAACCCCTCATGATCTTATAAACCTCTATTAGGTCTCCCCTCAATCTTCTCTGCTCCAGAGAGAATAACCCTAGCCTATCTAGCCTCTCCTCATAGCTGAAGACCCTCAATCCTGGCACCATCCTAGTAAATCTTCGTTGTACCCTTTCCAATGCCTTCACATCCTTTCTGTAGTGTGGTGACCAGAATTGAACACAGTATTCCAGCTGAGGCCTCACCAAAGTCTTATAGAGGTTAGTCAGCACTTCCTGACTTTTGTACTCTATACCCCTATTTATAAAGCCTAGTATCCCATATGCCTTCTTAACAGCCTTGTCTACCTGTCCTGCCACCTTCAACGAGTCACTAACACAAATCCCCAGGTCTCTCTGTTCCTTCACACCATTTAAAATTGTACTATCTAGCCTATATTGCCTCCCTTCATTTCTTCTCCCAAAATGCATCACCTCACACTTCTCTGCATTAAACTTCATCTGCCATGTGTCTGCCCACTTTATCAATTTGTCTATATCCTCTTGCAGATGGCTACTATCCTCCTCACTATTTACTGTTCTCCCGAACTTAGTGTCATCTGCAAACTTGGAAACTGTACTCCGTACACCCAAGTCCAGATCATTGATGTAGATTACAAACAGCAATGGTCCCAAAACCGATCCCTGTGGCACACCACTGCTCACTTCCCTCCAATCTGAAAAACAGCCGCTCACTACAACTCTCTGCTTTCTGTCTCGCAGCCAGTTGTGGATCCACGCTGCCACTGTCCCTTTTATGCCATGGGCCTTTAATTTCATAATAAGTCTCTCATGTGGCACTTTGTCAAATGACTTTTGAAAGTCCATGTAAACTACATCAACTGCGCTACCATTATCCACCCATTCCGTTACCTCATCAAAAAATTCTATCAGATTTGTAAGGCAAGATTTGCCTTTAACAAATCCATCCTTTATAAGCCTATATCTTTCTAAGTGAAGATCTACCTTGTCCCTGATTATGGACTCTAGAAGTTTGCCCACTACCGACGTTAGACTGACTGGTCTGTAGTTACCAGGCTTGTCCTTCTGCCCCTTTTTATACAAGGGAGTAACATTAGCTATCCTCCAGTCCTCTGGCACGACCCCTGTGTCCAAGGAAGATTGAAAGATTGTGGCCAGAGTCCCTGCTATTTGCTCCCGTGCCTCACTTGGTAACCTAGGGTGCATCCCATCCGGACCAGGTGACTTATCCACCTTGAGCGACGTCAACCTTTTTAGAACTTCCTCTCTGGTTATAATTATTCTATCCATTTCTCCTACCCTCTCCTCTAATACCATGGCATTGGCTGTATCCTTTTCTGAGATATTCTGAGATAAACAAAGGTTTTTTGCAAGCCATCACTTCAAAGCAAAAAGTAACATTGTAAACCATGTTATCTACTTATTATGTAATTTTGTTGGGGAAACTCGCACTTGAAGGTTCAGCTTTTGGTAGTGATGCTCAACCTAGGGGAGTATGCTTTGTGTATCTCACTAATTTTTCTTTCAGTTTCTCATTCACACTCCCAAGAGAATGGCACTTTGCTAGGTTTTAATCACAGAGGTTCATTGCTCCAATATTAATTAAACTAAATCTAAGTGTCGAGGAAAGATAAATTAAGTAAAGCAAAATTGATTGCAATTTTCAAACAGTCCAAAATGAATGCTTCCATACTGACAGCATCAACAACAATTTGCACTTATATAGTGCCCTCCATGCAGGCTAGCATCTCAGAGTGCTTAACAGTGGCGGAGCCTGACTCTAAGCCAGGGAGGGAGAAGTAGCCATAAGCACCATCGACGAGAAAGAGTGTCCCAGAGCTAATGGGAGCCAATTAGAAAGGCCTCAGTCTTGCTCAATTGGATAAAGTTAGCTTTCATCCAGGACTTGATGTCCCCCAATGCACTGTGCAAATTATGTGCAATTCATTGAATTATTCCTTTCACTCTCATTGCTTATTCTGGATTTAATGATTATTCTTGTTTGATAAAACTCTTAATGTTTTAAATGTGTAGGAATTTTTACATTGCCGATTTAACATTTGCAATGTAATTAAAATATAGTGAAAATAAGTACAGTAATAGAGTTATACAATTTAAAACATAGGATTTCTATATGATTCCTACTGGTTATGTTTCTGGAAGGGAAACAAAGAAATATTGCTTTTGCGATGATTCTCAAATCTGGCATTTGGCTCTCAGCAGCCAAAAGGTAGGACCACCCTGGTCTAGGCTAACACTCCAATGCAGATGAGGATTTAAACCTTCAAAAGAGATGTTACATCTCAAAGAGAGAAGGGAGTTTCTCCCAGTGTCTTGGCCAAAACCCATAGATAAAATTGATCATTAATTCTGGAATGTTTGTGGGACAAGGTTGTGCGCAATTTGGCAGGTGTATTTGTTTATAAAAGATAGTCACATGAAGTACTCTCTGGCTCTCGTCAACGTCTCCAATTGCACGGCTCTCACCTCCTCCACCTTCCCGGCCTGTCCCTAAAACTCTCTGAACCTGTGTGCAACAAAGGCATCAGGTTCGACCCCAAACTGGCTTTTCTCCCCCACATCCGATCCCTCACCAGCACCGCTTTCTTCCACCTCCGATGGATCGCCCATCTCCAGAAATATCTCGCCCTAAAAGCCACTGAAACCCTGGTCCATATCTTTGTCACCTTTCAGCTGAACTATTCCAATGCCCTCCTCCCCTCCACCACAATCCATAAAATCCAACTCATTCAAAACTCTGCCGCCCACATTCTCACCTGCACCAAACTTTGTTTCCCCCTTACCCCAGTCTTTGCCAGACTTCACTGGCTCCCTGTCCCAGAGAGGATTGACTTCAAGATCCTCACCCTTGTTTTCAAATCCCTCCACTCCTCTGCACCCCCCCACGTCTCTGACCTCCTCTCTCCTCAAACCAGTACCCATTGCCTTCGCTCCACCGGGTCTGGCCTCCTCTGTGTCCCCCAAATCCTCCACTCCACTGTCGGTGGCCGTGCCTTCAGCCACTACGCCCCGAGGCTCTGGAACACCCTTCCTCATTCACTTCACCTCGCCCCCTCTCTTCCTAATTTCAGGTCCCAGCTGAAGACCTTTCTTTTTGACCACGCCTTTGGTCACGTTTCTACCCCTGCCCCTGGCTCGGTCCCAGGATCCATTGTTGTGAAGTGCTCTGAGATGCCGTCCGGAGTGGAGGGCACTATATAAATCAAAGTTGTTTTTGAGTGTGAATAAAGTGACACCTCCAACAGTGCAGTACACTGCTGACTGAAGTGTCGGTCTAAATGAAATGAATTCAAAGTCCTCATGTGGGGCAGCTTAAATCATAGGCTTGTGATTCATAGGTGAGAGCGCTACCAACTGAGCCAGTCTGACACATTCAGATGTACAACAACAATAAAATTACACTTATGGAGCGCTTTTCACGTCGGGAGGATGTTCCAAGGTGCTGAACATTTAGGGGTCCTGACCTGAGCATGGGGGAGGGTCAGGGCAGCGGGGAGGGCAGGGAGAGAGGTGGGAGGGCGGCAGAAGGCATGATCCAAAAGAAGGGTCTTGAGACCAGCCTTGAAGGAGGTAAGGGAGGAAGTGAGGCGAAGGAACTGTGGGATGGAGTTTCAGAGTGTGGGGCCAGAGAGGCTGAAAGCCTGGTTACCGATGGTAGGGCGGGAGACACAGAGCAGACCGGAGCCTGGTGAGCGGAGCCTGGAGGGGGTGGGCAAGTTGCTAGGGATGTACCTTTCAGACGTACTTATTGATTGTGTGACTAACCAAAATGTCTGAACTAAATTGATTATTTTGTTTTATGTACCTCAATAGAACTTTCCCTTCAGCTGTGTGAGGTTGTTTTGAAAGCTCTGATCGGGGGATTGAAATATTCTCAAATTTGAAGTGTTTGCACATTAGAAAGAGAAGTGCTCACAGAAGAACATAGGAGGGCACAATGTACTGTAGTTAGGGTTCACTTCTTGTCAGCTATCAGTAACTGCAATTCATGTTCATTCACTGCTCATTCATGAGTTAGTTGGCAATTGAAACAAAGTTAATTCTGGAGCATTTTGAAACTGTGATCTTTGATAAAGCCAAGGATATGAATGTAGAAATTGAGATGAAGAAAACAGTCAAGAATTCTCCCACTGAGCCGGGTGATCAGATCAGGACTGTGTGAGCCGTGGATCGCATTTGACTGAATCTATCAATAGTTCGACAATTTAAACGAGCTGGTAAATTGCAATTATTATTGCAATTTTAATGAGTCCAATTTCAGGAAGTAAAGTTTCACTAAAGTGTCTGAGGTTATCCTCCAACATGATATAGCATACAACAAAGACACAAAATGTGCAATAAGGAAAGAATTTATACCCCCACAATAATCATTAATTCACTCTTCAGAGAAAATTAAGATATCTTGTTCGGTGAATCCATAATTTAGCAAATTCTTTTATATATTTAGAGTCCATGTTAATATTCAAAAGGTCTTTCAGAACCTTTCTAGTTTTATGATATGCACATAACCAGATACTCACCTCCTATGAACTGTAACTCTGGTACTCTTATTTATGTCTAAATATAAATGGCATTATCACTACCTTACCCCTCAGGCCTCTGAAACCCTCATTCACACCTTCATCACATCCCAGCTTGACTTCACCAACACCCCGCTTGTTAGCCTTCCCAATTCCTCCCTCCATAGCCTGCAGATAATCTAGAATTCTGCAGCCCATCTCCTCTACTGCTACAAGCTTCGTGACCTCATCTCCCCCATCCTCGCCCAACTCCATTGGCTCCCCATCACCCAGAGGATTCAATTCAAGATTCTGGTCCTCACATTCAAAGTCCTCCATGGCCTCCTCCCACCCTACCTCTATGACCACCTAACACCCTACCAACCTGCCCGCCCTCTCTGCTAGACAGGTTCCAGCCTGCTTATGTTCTTCAACCCATCCGCCCCACCATTGGTGGACGAGCCTTCAGCCATTTTACCACCAACCTCTGGAACTGCATACCGATCCCGCAGTCCCTCCACCTCGCCCCCTCCCTAGTCTCCTTCAAGCCCCGCCTCTAGACACTCTTCTTTGACAGTCCTATCGGTCACCCCAAATCCCCTCCTTTACCTCCATTATTCTCAGCCCCGATCCCAGCTCGGGTCTGAAACAATGACTGTCCAGCACCTTGGGACATTCTCCTGATGTGAAAAGCGCTATACAAATGTAATTTTGTTATTGTTGTTGTTAGCCTGCCTGTCCAAACATAGTTTGAATTAGTATGTTATGTTCAATCACACAGGGCCATTACAGTGCCCAACACTGCAGAAAACAGCCAGCATGAGGAATTCCAACAAACCACGACTTACCCAATTGCTGGGGGAATCTTGGAATCCATAAGGCCTTTATCCAGGTATATCAACGGCAATTGACAGGTCATGAATCTATCCTTGTCATACAGCATGCCAGCTGTAGGATTCTGTAATTAATGTATTAATTAATATCTCAAATTATATTAGCAATTTGAGACGTATGTAAACAATTGCACCTGATAGAACTTGGTTGTGACCAGCTTGGTAAAGGAAACAAAAGATTGTGTATAAACAACAAAGTGTTTTCAGTTTATATCTGCGATTTTCTCATGGACCAGCGATTGGTCTGCAGCTGGAGAGGGAGCTGTGTTGCATTTGTTTTTGTACAGGAACCATCTTGAAAACGACAATGAGTGAATGGTCACCTGATGAGCTGAATAAAGAGAGATTGATTCAAGGAAGAAGGAGGAGAAAGGAGAAATCAGGAGGAGAAAGGAGAAATTGGAACTTGGAGTTGCGAATCCATGTTTCAGCTTCGGAAGAAGAGAAGATCAAGACTATGAGGGGAGCAACTCTAGACGTACAATAATACCTGCATACTTGGATATCGAACTGGAAATCTTACAACAATACTTGGATACTTTCAGATGTCAAACTGAAAATCGTACAACAGTACTTGAATACCATTTGATGCACTTGGATTAATCTGGACATTAAATTGTACCTTGCTACTCTCCCACAGCATTTGGTTTGGTCAACTTAAATCATTGTGAGCTATGCGTAAATACGTAAGCATTGATGTGATGAGGTCAGTGCCTGGGTGTAATGCCTGGGTGCAATGTCACTGTGCCATCTCCTGACTTCCACAATGTCTAGTCAATTCTACCCGTGGCCCACAAACCTGTGGTTTTGTGAACAATAAGACATAACAATAAGTTACATTTTATCATAATAAATAATAGCAACATTTCAGGTTAGTGAAAGATTTGTTTCCTCTTTGTCCTGACTTCACTGCTTTCAATTGATATGTAACAATTTGATATATTTAACTTCCTACTATCAACTTGTGTGTAGTTCAATGTGGAAGCCAAAATGTGGCTCTGCTCATCTCAACTCTGCAGGGCTGAGCTGTGAGCTGTATGGATTGACTGGTAACTGCAATGTCACAGAATGTGATTGGTACCTGAGGCTCATTGCAATTTGTCTTGTATTACAATAACCAAGCATCACTTCTAGTATTGCTTTCAAGATGGCAGTCTAGTGCTTTCAATACTACCATTGTAATTGGTCCATTAGCATCAGCACCACTAAGGACAGTTTTTGCATATGCAATCTTTGTGCAGTTGGTAAAACGATCTTTAATTCAGGAATGATTTACAGAATGTATTTAGGAAACATAGCATTTCCACCCATCCCCACCATGCCACCCACATTCTATGTGACATTCTATGATCCCTGCAAAATTGATGCTCGTACTCTCCCTGTTCCTGGTAACATTCATGAACTACACAGAGCGGTGGCAATGCCGAGTATCACTGAGAGCAGATTGAGGTGAATTGATGTGGGAGGGTAAGTGGGACGCTGGCAGTGCTGATAGTGCTGAGGGGTGGGGGACGGAATAAGCAGCAGGAGGTTTACGTAATGGAGACTCTATTTTAACATTATGGTCAAACTTAGCGGATCTAATGTAAGGTAAAGCTAAAAAGGCTCCTTTCAATGTTCTGCAGTATTCTCTCCATGACTTTCTATAAGGGGGTGGCCACAACTGAAAATGGTTGTCTTCTATCTACAATGTCTTGTAGTAAATTTAGCATTGTCTGCTATTGAATAGTTACATATATAAGGCCTGGATTAGTTCATCATGGTCTTGTTCACTTGCACACCCACTGCTCTCTGCATACTGACCTGGACCAAACTCCATCCCCACATCTCACCAGTTCTGGCCTAGGCTCCACTGGCTCCCCATCACTGAAAGGATCAGCTTCATAATCCTCACACTCATGTTTAAATCCACTCACTCCCTGGTACCTCCCGACTCCCCAATCCACCACCCAGCGCCTCCGCTCAACTGGCACCAACCTCCAGCTTGTCCCTCACCATCGGAGGTCACACTTTCAGCCACTACACCCCAAAACAATGGAACACTCTCCCTCAATCCCTGTGGTTCCCCCTCCCACTCTTCAAGTCTTGCCTGAAAACCTGCTTCTTCTTCGACCGTGCTGACCTCATCCTGCCCCCTCCCTGAGCTTGGAGTCAGGCTCTGCCACTTTTAAGCAGTCTGAGATGCTACCCAAGGTGGAGGGTGCCATTGTTGTTGCTGCAAACCAGTGCCACCATTAAAGATGCATCCACAGCTCTCTGCTCCTCCCTCTAATGCAATCATAATATTACAATAATCCATGTCTTTGATATAACGCCTTATCACATTTTCTAGACCGAATTGAACTGTATATTTGTGGGCAAAATATTAAATAGTAATTGAATATTACCATTTAACTTATATTTTCTTTCTTTATCATGTTTCCCCACAATGAATTCCAATCAATATTTATTAGCCAACTCCTCTAGCATCCTTTTGTACATTATTACGTTACTACAGGCATTTACAGCTAAAATATTCATGATAACTATAAAGACAACAAGCAGTGACTGGATTGTAGTTATGACAGTGACTGGAAATATAGGAAAAAAGAGGCTAAAACCTATTGTAATGAATTTTGCCTTTGTCCACACTGTTTAGCATACTCCATACTTCATTATTAATCTTTACATTTGATGTAGTGCCTTTCATGTCAGGAGGACCTCTCAAAGATTTACACAAGAAAGGTTTGTAATTTGTAGTCTGTATGATTTGTCGGCAAGTGAGTCATTCACTTCTTGGCTGTTTCTGGGACAATGCCGTGGGCAAATTGGATCTGTGTTTGCTTACAAAATGAACACTCACTACACTTCACAGAATACTATGAAGGCATATGAGATGTCAAGATAAAGCACAATATTAAAGGCAAGGATTGTTATATGTGTTATATGTAAATTGTATATGGGGCAAAGGGGTAAGGGGAAAGGAGTCTACATTAATTATGATGTACTATGATGTGCCTAGGCAGCACTATGAAGAGACTGCTAATTAATTTATGGAACATTAGCAGAAATCAGTTAGGACATTTAATTTCACTCTGCAGGATGCTGCAGCAGCAGTGATCATTTCACTTCAAAAAGCTTTCTTTGTTATATATATCAATGCTTTCTCCTCATCTGCACATGGGCAGTTATAGTGGCATGTCAGTTTGGTTTGTAACAGTAGGTGTATCTTGCATGTGAATGCTTAATTACATCTTCTTTCTTAAGCACAAACCTTCCCTGTAACCTGTGTTTATGATTATTGCACATTTTGCTAATGGCACAATGAAGCATTATAGCCTCCGACATGATAATCAGCCTACTGCAGAGTAGCCACATTGCAATACAGATATCCTACGCCTTCTGTGCATCCAATGGATGTGGTATATACTGTTGAACAGACAACATTTATCAATACTGACATTTATTCTGAAGCCCTCGTAAACAGCTTAAAGTACAAGTAATTTAAATAAGAATTCATATTAATGACCACTTACTGAATCTGATTTGGAACTGAGCTCATCCTGATTCCAGCCCACACACCCACCCGGGCACCTGCAGAGATCAGCTATCTCAGAGTAGAGATCACCAGTGAAGTAGCTAACCTTTCAAATTTATTTGCTACAATGGATTAAATTGAGATCCCTTACTAATCCTGGCGACAATCAGGCATAGGGATGGGAGTTGTCTCCCTTCTTTATTCATGCCATATGGGGGTATTTACCCTTTTTGAGTTACTGAAATTTCCGTTTCAATTTATTTATCATTTTTTATTACAGAATACAGATGTCGTCACCTATCCTAAAGAGAATACACCTATCCTAAAGTTCCACCTTAAAACCTACCTCTTGAACTGCACCTATATTCGCATTCTCTTTGCTTGGCATCGGATCCTGTCTTTAAAAAGCGCTCTGAGATATTATACCACTTCAAGGGAGATTCCTCCTAAATACATGATTTTTTTTGCTGTAACCAACTTGCAGCAATGAGTTCCGTTCTCTCACCACTCTCAGTGTAAAGATGTGCTTCATAAACTTTCCTTTAGATCTGCCAATGGCTATCATATTTATACCTCCTTGTTTTGGACTTACTAACAGGTTGTAATAGCAATGCTTCCTCTTATTGACTCCAAACGATCCAATCTTTCTTAATAACTGTATCCTGTAAACCTTTTTCATCAATGCTACAGTATTGTCTACCCATAATAAGGTGACCACAATTTATCGCACTATTCTAAATGTATCTGGAGATTGCAGCTCAGGACACCAGTTTTTATGCACCATTTGGACACCTGTAGCTCAGTGATTAGAGCACTCACCTTGCAAGTGAGAGACCTGGATTCAATTCCAGGTGGAGCAAATCATTGGGCAAGTTTCCTCACTCCACACACCTATAATAATAATAATACTTGCATTTGATATAGCGCTTTCGACATCTTATCAATGTCCCAAAGCGCTTCACAGAATACACTGTAAAGTGAATTGACTGCATATATTTGTGGGCGAATAATAATAATCCCTCAAAAAACCCAATAATAATTTGGTCACTCAATCCTTGTCTATTTGTGGGACACTGCTGTGCACAATTGGCTGCTGCATTTCGCCCAAAAATATACAGTCAATTCACTTTACAGAATACCTGTACTCTGTGAAATGCTTTGAGACATCTAGAAGAGGTGAAAAGCGTGATATTAAATGCAAGGATCATTACTGCATTATCACCAGATGCAGATACACCAGACACTCTGTACCTGCAGGACAGGAAATGAATCATTGCTATCATTCAACTTGTGTCTGTTTTGTCACTGATTTGATACTTCAATGTTCAATCCACAACTATGTGTGTACTGTATATGTGTTTGTGAGAGAAAGATTCAGGGGTTAATGTAATGAATAAGTAGGTTATAAAAATACAATTGAAATCCTCTCTGTGAAAATATGAGAAGAAAAATAATGATTTACCAAGAATGTAGCATAATCTACATAATTCTCCCATTCCTTATTGCCTCCCATACCCTTCTTTCTTATGTTCTCCTTATCTTAATATTTATATCTAAATTCCCCTTGAATGCATCTATATATCTGATTCAACCACTACTTCAGGCAATGAGTTCCATATCTACGCTACCTTTTGTTGTGAAGTATTTCCTCCTAAATTCTCTTTTAGATCCCTATCGCTATCTTATATTTGTGTCCCTTGTTATAGACTGCCCAAACTATTGATATTAATCAAACCTTTTATAATCTTATACATTTCTATTAATTCCTGCATAACGATCAAATCTCTAACCATAAAAGGCCCTCCGGTCTATCCTGACAGCAGTAACCTGACAACTCTGGTATCATCCTTCTAAACTTACATTGAACCCTTCCCATCTCTGCTATAATATCATTCTCATGGTGTGGAGACCGCAATTGGAGACAATACCCGGACTCCAAAATGTAGTCTAATCAAGGTTTTGTATATAAATTCAACATCAGGACTTCAATTTCGTACTCTCTCCCTCTCACTGTCAAACCCCAAATGAAATGCTCGTTGACTTGATGAGTCTTGTGATGGGTAATTACAGCACCATATCATTCTGGATGGCTCCATTGATGAGCAATTAAAACACTCAGATGTTTATTTGGAGAACATGTTCCCTGACTGTTACAGGTGCTGGTTACAGTATTCGGCAGCAGAGAGCGCTACAGCCCTGACCTGAAGCTCACAGACTACAGCACACACAGTAAACAGCACAAACAATCTGTGGGAAGAAAACAAAAAAGGCAGAGATGGTTCCTCAAACCTCCCTCAACAAACTCTACCTCCATGAATAAGGGAATGGTCACCCGCAGCCACAGGTGGTTGGAAAATGTTTGCCACCAAGGATTAAATAAGAGATCAACTCTCTCATCCTGGCGACAAATCAGTGGTAGGGATTTATTCAATGGCTGTTCATTTTCACACCTCAAGGCTGCCTCTCCACCTAATGAAATGCAACAAGGCTGCAGAATAATATATGTGTAGCAAGACGTGCAACTCATCGGCGAATTACACGATTGAAAAGATCCAATAGGGTATTGGCTAATATTTCTCTTTCCAACCACAAAACCTGCAGATGGTGAGATTTGTCTTGTCTCAAATCAAGATCAAAATCATTTGACAGAGCGATTCTTACACTATAATACAGAGGGGAAGGTGGGGGGGGGGGGGTTACAGAGAGTGAGGGGACCTTGTCCTCTCTGCTGCGACAGCTCCTACTCATTTGTATTCTGTTGCTGTTCACTGCTCACAGTCCGACAACACGGTGGAGACTAAAAGTTGTGGAGCTGTGTGTGGGTCTGTGCAATGGCAGTGGCTGGAGTCAGTGAGAAGCAGTGATTGATTCCTCCCTCCCTCCCCAAACACAGAGGCAGAGCCTCGACAGACAGACAGAGACAGACAGGCATCCAGACCAGCCTGATGCACCTCCCTATTGTGTCTGACTCCAACAAGCTGGAGCTGTTTAAAGCCTTTCCCTGGAGAGAGATCCACTCGGCACTGCGCAAAACATTATGGAGATTGGCTATTGCCGTCATGTGACAGATGCTAGGCAACATGTGCCATTGGCCTGCCTGCCTGCCTGGTGCAGAATGATCTGGGGGAGCTGAGCAGAGCTGAGCTCTCACACTGTCTACACTGAGATCTGAGGAGCAGAGAGCATCTCCAGTCAGGTAAGGCTCTCTCTTTCTCTCTCTCTCTCCCTCCCACCCAGCCCAGCTCAGCATTGCTTTGCATGGACAACAACTTTTGTATCAAATGATATTGATATTATATTATCATTCCTTTTGTGATTTTATTTTGAATGAAAGCAGGAGAGACCACCCCCCCCCCCCCCCCCAAACACACACCCCCTTCGATCAAACGTTTGGAAATTGTCTTGTTTTTTTTCCCACCCAAAGTCCATTGACTACAGAATGTGTCTGTCGACTGTCAATCGGCTGTCATTTCATTTCATCCCAGTCCTGTGTTTGCCCACATGCACCTACCTGTGTGTGTGTGTGTGTGTGTGTGTGTGTAGAGTGTGTGTGTCTGTCAGTCATCTGGGCACACACTAGCTGGGCTTCTCTCTGCTATTCTCACCTGAATGCAGATGTGTGAGCAGCGCTGAAGGACAAACACCATACAGATGTGTGATCTTAAGTCTTTCCTTTCCCCCCAACTTTCATTCCACGCAGCGAAGAACCAGGGGGTGACAATGAGCCGCAAGGATGTAGGCGCATTTGAATCATCTCACACATCCTACACCCAGGTAAGATTTTAACCCAAGCCGGTTTGTTCGCCTCGGTGGGAAGGAGAGCGGTTATCTGGGGAATCAGGAGATAAGGAAACCGAAATCTCGTGTATTTTCAGTAAACGTGTTCACTTGACAGTCTGCCTGCGGACCCTGTTGTGACACGAGGCTGGATTGCACGATGCCTAAATTGAATTGCATAAAGGAGCTGCAGCAAAGCAAGGCTTCAGAAAGCTTTATTGTGGAAGGTACAGAGCTATGCAGTGAGAGGGCTGACAGGTTGGCTGATGCATTGGAGTGAATGAAGCAGATCTGATTTATTCGTAAACGTGAGCACTTCTGACCAACACCTTGAAATTGCCTGATTACCCACTTGTGCTAAAGAATGACAACCACTTTTATTTCTGCATCAAGCTCTCATTCATCTCACTCTTTAAATCCACATTGCTGCTTGTTGAATTTGATGAGATTTAGATTATGATCAAACGGATGGAATTAATGGTTACTCTCACGGGTTCTCTTTCCTCCATCCACCCCTTTGTCCACCTCGCTCTGGGACCCTCCACTCAGTCATGACAAAGGGTGTGACAAATATAAAATTGATCCTTCATGTTCCTGAAGCGGGTTGGAGTGGTTAGCTTTGATTCAGAGACCCTTTGGCTATTAATTTCAGCCCAATGTGTGATAATGAGTTCCATCAGTATTCATCCATGGCTGCTCAGTGGAGTGGTGCACCTCAGGGATAAGCTGGTACTTGTAGTCAGGAAATGTGGGTGAACTGCCTGACAGTGACCCTGGGGCTGGAAACTAAGAGTGATTGAACAGAAATGATAAGGGATCGTGTTGGAGGGGGTGGGGGGAGGTGCTTGACATGGTAAATTGCAATGCAGAATTCAAGAAATCGTAGGGAGTCCTGTAGCTTAGTGGTTAGAGTGTGCATCTCACAAGCGAGAGGACCTGGGTTCAATTCCTGGCAGAGTGAAATGTTGGGCATGTTTCCTTACCTCATTAATTTGGTCACTCAATCCACGATTGTTTGTGGGACACTGCTGCATACAATTGGTGTCGCATTTTGCCCACAAAATGTACAGTCAATTCACTTTGCAGTATATTCTGTGAAGCACTTTGAGATACCTAGAAGACGTGATAAGGCACTATAATCAAATGCAACAATTATTATAAATCTCCGAAGAGGATAGAGTGGGCAAAGAAGTGGCAGATGCAGTTTAATGTTGAGAAGTGTGAAGTAGAATTTTTTTGTAAATGTGGTGTGGGTGGGTGGAAATGAAAGAGTGATTATTATTCTTGGTGATAATTAACATATCTGAAAAATTCCATCTTGTCAATATCTGGCTTTAGATCAGTATTAAACCAATAATCCACTAATTGACGGTAAATGTTATGTTTTGTGGGCTGTCAAGCCCAAAGACAAATATGGACCCAACCTTTGTGATCAAGTAAGGGGAGGCATTGTCAGACATTAACAGGCACCAGAGTGCTCTGCGATGTGATAATTAGCACTTTAGGTGTTGTTATTTTGACCACATGAACTCCTTACTGCAGCAGGTGACATAAACTTGTGGTTTCTTCATTTGGGAAAATAACTGAGAGGGCGAGTCTCATTTGGTGAGGTCACATATGACTCCAGAGCCCTATGTAGGAAGTGTATTTTCCCCACATGCCCTTCAGCAGATATGATATTGCCAGTTCTGACCTGCTCTGGTTAATGTTCCTTTTTGTTTAGCTCCAGCTAAATTCCACACATTTCACAAGTCTTCTTTTTCATCACTTTGGTGATTTTCGCTTCTCTCTTCAAAGAAATTTGGCCTCTTGTTTTCATTCTTTTGCAGAAATAATAATGATAAAATCCTTTCATTTGATATAGTGCCTTTCATGTCGGGAGGACATGTGAAAGCCCTTCATAGGCCATGCTATTGAGCATAGTGACACTGTAAATTGTTGATGAACGCACCAGTCAATTTGAACACAGCAATGTCCCACAAACACCTGTGGGGCATTATTGGCCAGGACTGCAGGATAAACTCCCTTCTTTTTACAAATTGATTCCCTGGGTTCTTTACTTTCCATCTGAACAGGTAGTCAGGACCTCAGTTTAATCTTTCATCCAGAGAATGCCACCTTTAACAATGGAGCACATTCCCAGCTCCCCATTGTACTTATCAACCTTTTTCAGACAATACCTGCCTATTGCAAACAACAACAACAAAATTACATTTGAAAACTATGTCTCAGTAGCTATTCACTTCAGCCAACTACTGTACATCAATTACACTATTGTGGCAGTCTTTGCTTCAAAGTGGCCTTGAGATGTTATTTCTGCCTTTTGTCTGTTATCTTGCGTTTTTCCATGATGTGCTTTCTTTGGTATTTGTTGTTGATTCACACCCTTGAGTTGCCTCCCCACTTTGGTTGCCTTTTGTATCAGGAATGGATTCATTTCTTCCATTACCTGAATGAACAAGTTATTTTTCAGTGCTAGTTATCTTGTCTCATCACAAGATCTGCGTCATCGAATCGTAAATAGAATCTTTGAGGCATCTGCTGGTGTCTAAGAATTATAGATATTTCCAACTTAGAGAGGCTAAAAACATTAAATGAGAGCATTAAATGAGGCATCAACAAGTCTACATTGAATACGCTTAAGATAGTGGCTGCCAAAATTATTCGTATTCTGATGGGTGTAGCAGGGTCCATGGAAGGGTGAATGGATAATTAAATGTGATCATCTAAGAAATCACAGGTTGGAGAGCGGAGTTGTGAGAGAGAGAGGGAGGATGGGCTTAGAGAAAAGGAGGAGGAGAGCAGGAGGAAAGGGCAGAGAGAGAGGGGGGAAGTGTGTGAGCGAGAGAGAGGAAGTGTATACACCAGTCCCAAAAAGTTAGTTTGCAGGTGCAGCAAGCAACTAAGAAGGCGAACAGCATGCTAGCGTTCATTTCAAAAGGTTTAGAGTATAAGAGTAGGGAAGTCTTGCTGCAACTGTATAGGGCTCTGATGAGACCGCAGCTCGAGTATTGTGTGCAGTTTTGGTCTCCTTATTTAAAAAAGGACATACTTGCCTTAGAGGGGGTGCAGCGTAGATTCACTAGGTTAGTTCCTGGGATGAGGGGACTGACCTATGAGGATAGGTTGAATAAACTAGGGCTGTATTCTCTAGAGTACAGAAGAATTAGGGGGGATCTTATTGAAACATTTAAGATTCTTAAAGGGCTAGATAAAGTAGGCACTGAGGGACTGTTTCCCCTGGTAGGAGAATCTATAACCAGGGGTCACAGTCTTAAAATTAATGGTCAGCCTTTTAGAACAGAGTTGAGGAAACATTTCTTCACTCAGAGGGTAGTGAATTTATGGAATTAATTACCCCAGAAGGCTGTAGATGCTCAGTCCTTGAACATTTTCAAGGCTGAGACTGATAGATTTTTAAAATATAGAGGGATTAGGGAATATGGGGATAGGGCAGGTAATCAAAGTTAGGTGAGAAGATCAGCCATGATCTTATTGAATGGCGGAGCAGGCTCGAAGGGCCGAATGGCGTACTCCTGCTCCTAATTCTTATGTTCTTATGAGAGGGACAGTGTGAGAGATGGGGCTTTAGAGAGTGAGTGATTGAGAGAGTGTGAGCAGGAGAGTGTGAGGGGGAGAGAAAGTGTGTGTGGAGTGGGTGGGGGGGAGAGAGTGAATGTTAGATGGGAGAGAACTACACCAAGAGAAAGGCGAGATTGGAAGAGATTTTGAGAGGGGCTAGAGAGAGAGTGTGTGGGAAAGGGAGAGTGAGAGACAGTGAGTGAGAGAGTATGTGAAGGATAGGGAGGAGAGAGTGTTTGAAAGTGGGGAGGTGGGGTTTCAGAGGGAAGAGAGAATGTCAGATAGTGTGAGAAGGGGAGGGAGAAAGTACAACAACAAAATTACATTTATAGAGCCTTTCACGTAGGGAGGATGTCCCAAGGCGCTGAACAGTCAGTTCGGAAGCCAAGCAAAGGGTAGGGGCAGGGCAGAGGGGAGGGAGAGAGTTAGGAGGGGAGGGAGAGAGTTGGGAGTGCAGCAGAAGCCACGATCAAAGAGTACGGTCTTGAGAGGCAATGTAGGAGGCAATGGATAAAGCGAGGCGAAGGTACTGTGGGATGGAATTCCAGACTGTGGGGCAGAGAGGCTGAAAGCCCAGCCACCAATGGTAGGGAGGGTCGGGCAGGGAACATGGAGCAGACCGAAGCACCCTGAACAGATGGAGTGGGCAGGTTCATAAGGGCACAGCCGGTCGGAGAGATAGGACAGGGGTAACGGCCATGAATGGCCTTGAAAGTGAGGACAAGGATCTTGAATTTGATCCTATGGGGGATGGGAAGCCAATGGAACCAGGTGAAAGTGGGAGTGATGTAGTTACGGAGCTTGATGCGGGAGAGTACACGAGCTGCAGAGTTCTGGATTAATTGAGTAATTGAGAGAGAGAAAATCTGTGAGAGAGGAGAGACGGCGAGTGAGTGCATGCGAGAGGGGTGGTGGGTGGGGAGTAATTGAGGGCAAGAGAGCATGAGGGAGAGGGGAAGAGAGAGAAAAACAAAAAGAGAGAGGAGAATTAAGGGCAGAGTTTTGTGGTTCACCATCAGGACTTGACAATCTGAGCTTCCCTCGGCCATGGGGAGACCAAGGGCAGACACCAAATCACTTACAGTTTCATCACAGAAACCTCCCTCTTTCCTCAGTGAAAAACTGCTACACATGCTTCATTCCACCACCTCCCCACCTTATCTCTGTGACCTCCCAACCTGGTCATTCCCTTTGCAGAGAGGGGGCAGATGCAGTTTAATGTTGCAATTCTTGCAGCTGAATGTTGACAAGACGGAGGCCATACTCCTTGGCTCTCGTCAACGTCTCCATTCGCACGACTCTCACCTCCACCTTCCCGGCCTGCCCCTAAAACTCTCCGAACCGGTGCGCAACCTAGGCATCAGGTTCGACCCCCAACTGTCCTTCCTCCCCCACATCTGGTCCGTTACCAGCACTGCCTTCTACCACCTCCGACGGATCGCCCGTCTCCAGCAATACCTCACCCCAAAAGCCGCTGAAACCCTGGTCCATGCCCTTGTCACCTCTCAGCTGGATTATTGCAATGCCCTCCTCTCTGGTCTCCCCTCCACCACAATCCACAAAATCCAGTTTATCCAAAACTCTGCCGCCCGCATTCTCACCCGCTCCAAGCTTCGCTTCCCCATTACCCCAGTCCTTGCCAGACATCACTGGCTCCCTATCCCAGAGAGGATTGACTTCAAGATCCTCACCCTTGTTTTCAAATCCTTCCACTCCTCTGCACCCCCCTATCTCTCTGATCTCCTCTCCCCCAATCCAGCACCCGCCGCCTTCGCTCCTCTGGGTCTGGCCTCCTCCATGTCCCCCGAATCCTCCGTTCCACCTTCGGTGGCCGTGCCTTCAGCCACTACACCTCGAGGCTCTAGAACTCCCTTCTTCAATCCCTTCGCCTCACCCCCTCTCTTCCTAGTTTCAGGTCACAGCTGAAAACCTTCCTCTTCGACTGCGCTTTTGGTCACCTTTCTACCCCTGTCCCTGGCTGGGTCCCGGGATCCGCTATTGTAAAGCACTCGGAGATGCCATCCAGTATGGAGGGTGCTATATAAATTGAAGTTGTTGTTGAGATGTGTACTTTACTTGTTTTAATTTTGTAAGGTGGGGTGGGGTAGGGGGATGAAAATGAAGGAGGGACAATTATCCCTGGTGATCATTAACATATTTGTACTGTTCCATCTCGTCAACATCTGGCTTTAGTTCATAATTTTGTTAGAGCAATAGCCTACTAATTGGCCCGAAATGCCGTGTTCTGTGGGCTGCCCAGCCCAATGGTAAATATGAGGCCAACCTTTGTGATCAAGTTTGTGATCAGTTGCCCAACCTTTGGAATCAAATACCAGCTTTTTTATATCCCCCCGTCCACCTGCCCCACAAATTGCCATTTTGCCCCCACTTTTTGTAGTTTTATTCTTGGGAATCTCTCCCTCCCCGCTTTCAAGGCATGTGAAGACATGACACTTTGATCATGGTTTCAGTCGTCTTTCCCCCCCCCCCCCCCCCCCCCCCTCCTCCATCCATCCCACCTCTCTCTAGCTCCTACTCTCAGCTCAGGTGCCCAGCCGACTGTGCCATAATGTCCCTCCAACATAATAATAATAATAATAATCCTTGCATTTGATATAGCGCTTTTCACGTCTTCTAGACATCTCAAAGCGCTTCACAGAATATACTGTAAAGTGAATCGACTGTGTATATGTGGGTGAAATACGGCAGCCAATTGCACAAAGCAGTGTCCCACAAACAGTTGTGGATTGGAATAACCAATTTATTATTTTTTTATGAGATTATTATTAGGCATGTGGAGTAAGGAATTTTGCCCAAGGTTTCGCCCTGCCTGGAATTGAACCCAGGAGTCTCGCTTGAAAGGCAAGTGCTCAAACCACTGAGCTACAGGACTCCACATCCACATAAAAAAGGTGCTGTGTAAATGTTGTCCTGTGCTGAACAGGGACCTGTGCTAAACGTGATGTTATTTCCTCTGTATAAAAGGTTTGTAAGTGGGGATAGAATCCAAGCTATCCAAGATTGCCGATGAAACCATAACTGTGGAGATATAAATAATCAGTGAATAGGTTGAACACTTTCCATCATCTTTTGTCTTCCCCCATCCCCGCATTGATGCCGGTAACTGTGTGAAGTGTTTTGAGTTGTCCTGACATGAAAGGCGCTATACAAATTGTTATTGATCAATACAGAGAGATCAAATAGATTTAGGGAGTTGAGATGCAGAAGAGGTGGCTTGAAGAATTGCAGGCAATCGTAATAAATAATAGGCCTTATAACTGGTGTACAGTATTACCTTTCACATTAGGAGGACATCACAAAGCGCTTCATAGGATACATTATAGACAGGGACTGTTTTGTGGGCAAATGCGGCAGCTAAATTGATGCTGAAGGATTACAGGGGAAGGGAAAGGTTATTAATCAGAATTGGAGAAAATATGCACTTTGAGCCATATTTTTGGAGTGGGTTGGGAGATGGGCAATCGAGTATCTGACACACTCATCACCATGTTTAAGAGTGACCAAACCAAACTGAGATTTCCCTGCTTCCCATCTACAGAAAGAAATCCCAGAGATAGATTATTGGAATCGAATGCATACTCTCTCCCTTGAGGGACGCATATTAGGTGCAGCTTGGCAGCAGGCAAGACTTGGGGACCCCAGAGTATGTGTTGGGGTACTGCTGGAGTCTAAGCAGCTGAAACCTTATAGCTTGCCATTGATATCACTGGCACACGAGGATTGCAACTTTCTTTCTGTCCGTAGCTCAGGCACACGTCCCTTCGCATTGAGCAATGGTTCCGCCAGTTGGTGGGGCAGAGTTTAAGCAGCTGCTGCTTTTCTCTGCAGGTCAATCAAGGTGGATTGCAGGTGTTGGACATTCAAACATGTGTTCACGAACTTGGAGTCCAGGTAATGCCTTCCAGCAGCTGTTGCCCAAAGCCTCCAGAGTTTCCTCATCAGCTATCTGGCGGGCATCTGCCTTCAGTGTAGTGGGAGCACCTTTACAGGATAGCGTGTGACATGCCAGCCACCTTGATATTCTCAAGGTCCAAGTCCAATGCCATGTACCAGCTGTACTCAGCACCAGCCGCTTAATCCAGGTCCTCATACGAAGGGCCTTGCAATTAGACTGTGAAGCTAAATCTGCCTCCAGGGTGTAATTTGTTGCTATTGTTGCTAGGGTATAGGTCATCAAAGGCTGGGACCTTCTTTCCCTGCAGCCGTTTTCCACGTTTGCCACAAATCCATCTCACTGCTTGATCCTGGACTTTGCAGATGGGTTGGAGGAAGCCTCTCCACCGGATCCCTAGGAGCACAGATCCATAAAGCAAGAGTGACACGTAGCAGTCTGCGACTGAATGTGCTGTGGGCATGCAGCACTTTCACTCTCTTATCTCTCAATCCTCTTGTCTGAAATTGCTGCTTTAACTTTCTGCTCCATGTAAACCTGAACCCTCAGACACTTAGATCTGTAGCCTTCACACTCCCGGACAGATTAGAATTCATGTGCTACATTCAATCACCTGCCTGAGGGAGACACATTTGGCCCATGCCATAATATCATCAGTTGGCAGATGCGCCTGCAACAAATAACACTTGAATATTCTCATTAAAGGCTCCACACACACTGCAGAACTAATTCTGGGTTTTGTGTTTGTACTACGACATGATCAAGAGTGTGTCATGGCTCTTTGCCACTTCTGCTTTTGGAAGCAGGCGTAAAGCTTGGATTAACTTTATATGCACTCTGCAGTTTCTAATCTTTCACCAATTTGTTGTCAACGGATGCGTTTTGCAGTCACCAATTAAGACTTCCCTGAACACTGCTGCTAAACTGATCGGATCCTGCTTTCAGCTTTGCTGGATTTTATGAAAAATCTTTAAATCAAAAGCCCCAAGTCGGGATTCTGAGCTATGCTGACAATCCAGTGCAGCACCAGGGTATGTTACTTTATTGGAGGTGTCGTCCTTTGGATGAGACATTAAACCAAAGTTCCATCTACCTGTTCAGCTGGACATTACAGCTCCCATGATGACACTACTTGAAAAGAAAACAGAGTTTATCCAGAGTTCTGGATAATAACAACAACAACAAAAAATTACATTTATAGAGCACCTTTCACATCGGGAGGATGTCTCAACGTGCTGAACAGTTAGATCGGGACAATCCCCCAGATAAAAATTGATAATTTCCTTAATGGTTGGTTATTGCATTTTGCTGTGTGCAAGTTGGCTACAAATACACCTACAAAAACAATATAAATATACCAACAAATGCAATAAAAGGTGCTATATCACCTGCAAACATTATTATACACCTTTGCTTAATAATTTCAATTTCCACCACAAGTTATCATTGGGCTAAATTCCAGGCACTTTTACAGCTTTGATGGTATAAATGGGAAAATTCCTGTAAAAGGAATTGGGGCTGCTGGCTAGTAATCTCCCAGGTAAAATTGGTCATTAACTTCATTGTTGTATGTGGAACATTGCTCTGTGCAAATTGCCTGCTGCATTCACCTGCAAAATACAGTTACAAGACTTTACAGTACAGTATTCCTACAAAGTGCTTTGATGCATCTTCTAACTGAAAGGCACGATATCTACAGCAAAGGTTTTGACCATTCTAAACAGAGAGAATCTTGAAGAATGCGGAGAGTAGACTCTGGGGACACATTTATCTAGTTGGCAATGTAGTGTGTTTATAGGGTGGATACCTATCAAAATGAGATATCAGAGTAGGGCAGGAGGGAGAACGATTACTTTGAGCTCAATCAGGATTCAATTCTGATGATGTTAATAATAATAATCCTATCATTTCATATAATGCCTTATCCAAAATAAATTAACTGTATATTTTGTGGGGAAAATGTGGACTTTGCAGTATGTACACAGCAGTATCCCCAAATCAGTCATGGATTGAGTGACTAAATATTTTTTAAGGGATTATTATCCCTGAAAAATGATCCGCCAATCGACTAATAATCGAGTTCCTATTTATTGCTAGGTAAATAGAGGTGTGTGGATTAATAATTAATAATAATAATAATCTTTGCATTGGATATAGCACAGATCATGTTTTCAAAGCACTACAACAACAACAACAACAACAACAAAATTGCACTTAGAAAGCGCCTTTCATGTCGGGAGGACGTCCCAAAGCTCTGAACAGTCTGGTTGGGACCCGAGCGGATGGGGTGGGTGATGGGGGAGAGTCAAAGTAGGGCGAAGGGGAAGGAGTGGGAGAGGGGGAAGAGTTAATGGGGCAGCCGAAGGCGCGGTTGAAAAGGAAGGTCTTGAGACCGGCCTTGAAGGAGGAAAGGGAGGAAGCCAGGCGGAGGGACTGTGGGATGGAGTTCCACAGTGTGGGAGCAGAGAGGCTGAAAGCCCGGCCACCGATGGTTGGGCGGTTAGGGCGGTGGATGCGGAGTAGGCCTGAGTCTGCTGAACGAAGGGTACGGGCGGGCTGACAGGGAGACAGTAGGTCAGAGAGATAGACGGGGGCAAGGCCGTGAATGGCCTTGAAAGTGAGGACAAAGGATCTTGAATTCAAATATACTGTATATATCACAGAATATATTGTAAAGTGAATTGATTGTATATTTGTGGGCAAAACGATTGAGCATGAATCCAAGATAATACAAAGAAAATCTCAGTACTTGATTCAAACTCAACCAAGTGTCAAAGTTGTTGTTGGCACTTGTGTTCGGGGTGTGTGGGGAGTTGGGTGAGAAGTGTTTACAGCTGAGACCAGTCTTTTGGAATAGATGGAAGGATGCAAAGTTTAAAAATGGATTGGGTAACGCAGTCGGTAATTATCCAATCCATTAAGTTGTATTTTTCAACTCCCATTGTATAATTTTGCTGTGAAAATGGCTGGTGGTTTATGGGAGTTACCACATTAAACCCATAAAAATAAGCTATTGTGTCAGGATATGTGCGACATTACAATGGCGCTAGCATGTTCAGGATGAAAGCCACAACTGTTTTATTTCATTTTAATGCATCAGTGCTATTCAGCCTGAGCTCGTTCTGATTGTCACAGTCAGATGAATTCTACTTGACAGGCGTCTAGATATATTGAATTAATTTTATTATGTCTGTCGGAAAATAGCATTGTATGCAAACAGATCCCATTGAAAAGTGATGATATACATAGATATGAGATGTGAGGAAGCTAAATTAATAAAAATACTAATTATCCTTGCATTTGATATAGCACTTTTCACGTCTTCTAGATGTCTCAAAGTGCAAGTAATAGACTGTATATTTGTGGGCGAAATGCGTCAGCCAATTGTGCACAGCAGTGTCTCACAAACACTCATGGATTGAGTGACCATTTTTCATGAAGGATTATTATTAGGTGTGTGGAGTAAATAAACCTGCCCAAGGTTTTGTTTTGCTGGAAATCGAACCCATGTCTCTCGCTTGAGAGGCGAGTGCTTGAATCACTGAGCTATAATCTTTCTTCATTCTTTTTTTGCATTCTCCTCCCATTTATCTCTCTCCCGCTGACATAGAGAGGAACATTTCGAATTATGTTACTTTTCTTTCTTTAACAAAATCTATTCTACCTGTTGAACAACATGAATGTTCATCTTAGCTCTGATAAAATAGGGGAATTTTAGCAGAATAACAAAAGTTTTTAATTAGGACCTTGGAATTTGTTCATTGTCAGATTGACAGTATCTGTATTGGTAATTGTAAGCATTTGTTTTCTTTAAATAATGATATGATACATTTTGCTTGTTGGTTTGGTCCTTGTCTGTGAAGTAGTGGCTCACATATGAACAAAGATGGCTGCTGAGACTGAAATGCAGACATAGACTAGTCTGCGAGCTTACTATTATTCATTTTCATTGCAGTGAAATGCGTGTACATTGGTGCAACACTCAAAGCAAGGATGTTCAAATTATCAAATTGTGTAAGAGGTTCATGAGTGCTCGATATGCCCAATATTCAACATCACTCTTGTGTTTAAATTCCTCCACTCCTCTGCACCCCCCTACCTCTCTAACCTTCTCCCTCCTCACAGCAGTATCCACTGCCTCCACTCTACCGGGTCTGGCTTCCTCTTTGTCTCCCAAATCCTCTGTTCCACCATGGCGGCCTTGCCTTCAGCCACTATGCCCCCAAACTCTGGAACTCACTTCCTCAATCCCTTCACCTCACCCTTTCCTTTTCTATTTTCAGGTCGCACCTGAAGACTGTGGGTGGATGGGGGGTGGGGGAGTGCTATCTAAATGCAAGTTGTTATTGTTGTTATGCTTTCTGCTACTGTATCTCTGTCTGTGTGGTTCTGTCAGTGAGCAACAGCCGCAATTATGTAAAGCATCGATAGATGTTATAAATGCAACAGAGAGAACAAAGGCAGGTCATCTTTAAACCATTATCGCATGTTTATCTGACAAATCTTGAGATCCTGTCTTACAATAAAGTAATTGCATGGAACCCTGTAAAAGCTACAAACAAGATGCGAGGCACGGATTAAGGTGGTAAAGTGGAACACACATCTGAGCTATCCCATTTCAATTAACCTTCTATTTCTGTTTAATTTTATTAAAGCCATATCCTCATAGTACAATCCACCTAAAAACTCTGCATTATGGGACAAAATGTATTGTTATGTGCTTCATTATCACAGCAAACACAATATGAAACATTGCTAATTTCACCCCATTGTCCTTTAAAGACTTGCTTTATTGATACTGTGTATTTTAGCACTCTCTGGGTTAGGCATCAGAATTAAAATGGATATTTGTTATAAAGCAGCCTCCTCCTCACAGCTTAAAGCAAAATGCTATTCATTTAAAGCAATAAAGAAGAAAACAAAACTGTCTGCTTACAGAACTGGTATAAATTGGATGCGTAGGTTAGGATTTGGTCAAACGTACAATCTCGTACAAACAGCCGTAATTGGTAACTGCTCGGTAAAGGGATTACAGTCCCTTATTAGAAGCTTTAGTCTGATTAGCACATGACATGCTGAAGGATTACAGGGGAGGGGGGAGGTTATTAATCAGATTTGGAGGAAATATGTGCTCTCTGCCATAAGCAGCTTTCGTCAAAACTAAGCTTATTTGAGCAAAAACAATTTGAGTATCATGGCAGCTGTAGAACCATTAATGATGTTTTTCAAAACACAGCTAAGGGATGGAACAAGCAGTATGATTCCATTCAGAACATCAGTGATCGGCTGAAAATCACCTTCAGTTTTAATTACCGAATCTTCAGCCGAACAAGTTTGAAGTGAAGTCTTGCTTTTTTGGTCAGCCGGGTGTCTGACATATGTGGAAACTCATTACCGTCATTAAGCTTCTCCAAACCAAACTACTAAGAGTTCCTCATGTGCATAAAAATTTCCATTTGTCTCGACTGAACTGCATTTCATCTCCCTTGAGAGATGCACCCTGCTGAAACTCTTCCTAAATTGAACAAATCACCATCCTATCAATCTGTGCCACATGACATAGCTGCCCTCTTCCTATAAAGCTAACGTTTGATCTTCTTTGAGCTTTGATGTGGAGTCCCGTAGCTCAGTGGTTGGAGCACTTGCCTCACAAACGAGATACCAGGGTTCAATTCCCGGCAGGGCAACACTTTGGGGAAGATTCCTTATTCCACACGCCTGATAATAATCCCTCAAGAAAAAAAGATGAGTCACTTCAATCCACGACTGTTTGTGGGACACTGGTGTGCACAATTGGCTGCTGCATTTTGTCCATAAATATCCAGTTAATTCACTTTATAGTATATTTTATGAAGGGCTTTGAGAGCCAGGTTTAAAATAAACATTGACAGTGTGTAGCGGCATTTTGTACCAAATAATGATGTTTCTACTCATGGGAAAGTGGTATGTCATTGGGTGTGTCATCTTTGCCGCTTGATGGACTATTATAGGCGTGGTTGGTCTTTAAGTAGCACAATGCTACAACATTGGAACACTGACTGATGACAACAATGTAAGACAATAATACAAAGAGGAAGAGCCGGCACAGACTAGATCGGCCGAATGGCCTCCTTTTGTGCCATAAAATTCTATGATTCTATGATAGCGTTTGAGAAGATCGGGATTAATAGAAGCAATATCTAATATCTTGCATTTAACCTAGTGGTTGTTCAATATTAGTTTGGTTAAACGAAGAACTGGAAACTTTGTGCACAGTGAGCCGATGCTTGTGAGCAGGGATGGAAAAGAAAAAGGATGCGATTACTGATCAGTTACTAGCGATTTCCAGGGAAGTCAAGCTACTATCAACAGCTGATCCAATACTAAGCTGAATTTCAAGGGCAAATATAATTCTTACATTTATCTTATGACATTGCATTGTACCTTATTTCAGCAAAAAGTGCAAAGGACTATACAGAGTTTTTTGTAAAGTGGAGTAACTGTATATTTGTAGGCAAACCTGGTAGCTGGTTTGCGGAGAGCAATGTCCCATAACAGAAACAACCAATTATATTTATCTGGGAGACACGGGAGAAACACCCTTCTCTCTTTTATAATATTGCTATGGGATCTTTAACAGCATCTGAACAGGCAGGCGGGATCTTGAATTTGCACATCATCTGACAGAACTTCTAACACTGCACTGCACTCCCTCAGCTCCATGTTGAAGAATCAGCCCATGCTGTAATCCTTTACGACGTTTGAGGGGGCCACCATCGTGCCGTGGCTATTGGAGGGCAAGGATCTTGAATGCCAGAGGCAACCTTGTATGATTTGTTTGTGATGTGATAGAATGTTCGCAGGTGGTCTGTTGCACTTTTAACATTTAAACTTGAATTTCTATTATAAATAAATACATACATTTCAAACCAGGACAATTTCTTAAAATGCTTCACAGGATTCACTGGAAAGTGTAGTCCTTGCATTCTGATATCCTAGCATTTATTGATGTAGTGCTTTTCACATCTTCCAGATGTCACAGAATATGCTGTAAAATGAATTGACTGTATAATTGTGGGTGAAAAGCGGCAGCCAATTGCGCACAGCAGCGTCACACAAACAGTCGTGGATTGAATTGACCAATTATTGTGTCTTTTTGAGGTATTATTATCAGGCATATAGAGTAAGGAAACTTGCCCAAGGTTTCGCCCTGCCAGGAATTGAACCTAAGTTTCTCGCTTGCAAGGCAAGTCCTCTAACCACTGAGCTACAGGACTCAACAACAACAATAACAACTTTGATTTATATAGTGCCCTCCACACCGGACGGCGTCTCAGAGCGCTTGGACTTCACAGGACTTCACAGCTATAGGACTCCACAGTAATGACTGTGTGTTTTGTTGGCAAATGTGTGCTCTAGGGATAACTAGATTGGACAGCTGGGACTCTAATTTAATTGCACTTACTGATTAATAAAATATTAGAATTAGGAAATTAAAATATCCAAATTCAGACAGAATAAGATTACCATGGTGCTCAAGATGGTAATGAAATTCTGTATTTTCTGCTTACTTTATTTTATACAGCACAAATAACATTTATATTGTGCCCTCAATGCCTCAAGGTGCTCATTTGTTATATTATCAATTCTGTATTCAGGTCCTAGATAGTTGGCAATGTGGTCCTAGCTGGACAAGCAGCAGGAAAGTTTGCCAGGCAGCACTGTCAATGGCAAGCTATATGCTTTCAGCTGGTACCAGCAATACCCCCAATGTATGGTATGGAGTCATCAAGCCAATGCTCTTGCCTAATACTCGTGGTTTAGGTTAGCAGAGTGCATCCCTCCAGGGAGACAGTGCACATCCCATTCCAGAAGCTGGAAAGTTTCCATATGTAGGTGGATGCATGGAACTATCAGTTTGGTTTGGATATTCTTATGCATGTGTCAGACACCCAACAAAAAAAAGGACAAAACTAATCCTTGAAGTTAGCTAATTTTAACTTTAGTGTTAATTTGAATGTAGTATAATTATGTTTGAGTGACTGAACCAGCAGAGTACCATCACAATACAAAGAGGATTGCAAAGTTTGGGCATCTGGGAGTGAAGTTTACCAACCAGTATAGCACATTAAGTGTCCAGAAGTTATCCCAAGCAGTTATCCCAAACTCTGGATTTACTGACCAATTGTTTTATAAATGATATCAGCGAGACATTTCATATTAGTGATAATTTGCTTAATGGATTCTTTATATAAACAACATTTTACCAGAAGCAAGGCCAAGCCAGGGTGTGGGGGAAGGTGACCACAATCGTGGTCGAAGAGAAAGCTCTTCATGCACAACCTGAAGATGGGACATAAAGATGTGAAAAAGTCCATGTTTCTTTGAAATAGTGATGATGGTGTAATCCCTTTACATTCACGTGAATCACAAGGCAGAACAGAAGCTAAGGTAATAATCAAGCTGTAGCTCAGTGGTTAGAGCACTCGCCTTACAAGCGTGAGAATTGTGTTCGAATCTAGCAGATCAGGGTGAAACCTTGGGCAAGTTTCCTTACTCCACACGCCTAACAATAATCCAACCCCCAAAAAAACACAATAATAAAATTGGTCATTTCAATCCACGACTGTTTGTGGGACACTGCTGTGCGCAATTGGCTGCCACGTTTCGTCCACATATATACAGTCAATTCACTTTACAGTATAATCTATGAAGCGCTTTGAGACGTCAATAAAATGTGAAAATCGCTATATCAAATGCAAGGATTATTATTATTATTAAACCAGTTTTCAGGTGCAGTTCTATTTATTTAGTACCGTTACAAGTAATGTGATACAGAGAGTAACTTAATGATTGTCATCATGCTTCATTAACAATTATCACTAAAACAATGTAATTTGTAACACACAATTACATCCCAAATTGTGGTTCTGGCAGCTGGACCTATAACAAATCATGATTAACTTTTAACAACCTGTAGTAGGGGACGTGGATGGATATCTCCTGGCAGCACAGAGCTCTCACAGGTACTGCTCAAGCATTTTGCCTACAAATATAGTCAATTCACTTCACAGTATATTCTGTGAAGTGCTTTGAGACGTCTAGATGATGTGAAAAGCGCTATATCAAACGCAAGGATTATTATTTCTCTGGGTTGGCTATGCCTGGAGTACTGCATACAGTTCTGGGTCCAATGATCTTCTTTTTCCACGACTCTCTTGGGAACTCTAGACCAGGGTCATGATGAACAACCCTAGTTCCAGGCGCTTTCAGTAAAACAAACGCACAAGAACAATTTGATGTGCATCATGTCACATTAGATGAAACATTTCACCGTCAATTGGGTGGGCAGGCGGTGATGAGGGGGATCTTTGGGAAAGCAGTCATGGTGATTAAAGGCAATGGATACACCATATACTGTTAGTAATATAAACCATTACACCTGGAAATCAATTTAACCTCTGCCCCCTTTAAATCATCTTCTTCTCGTGTAATCCCATGTTTCAGAGGAAATATCTCAGCATAATGTCCGTACTCTGTAGAGGAGTTTACTAACTGATTAGGCAAACAAATGAATGTTTTGATGAACAAACTATTTTATTTATTTATGTAATAATGTGAAACATTTCCATTAAAATAATCCAAATTCAAAGAGAACTGTTTTTTAAAAGCGCTGTCTGGTCACCATGCACCTTGGATTGTATAAATTAGGACTATCATTCAGGACTAGCCCACATCGAGACTTGGAATCACACAGTTCAAGATGATGCTCCTATGTAGTGCTTGGGGGTATGTTGCACTGTCAGTGAGTGGTGCCATCCTTCAGATGACACATTAACCTGAGGTCCTGTCAACTTGTTGGAGTGGACGTTGAAGCATACATAACGTGTGCTGGCCAACAATAAAAAATAAAATTGATAATTCACTCCATGGGGACATTGCTTTGTGCAAACTGGCTGCCTTGTTTTGCCCACAAATTTCACAGTCTTTACATTTTGCAGTATATCCTGTGAAGCGCTTTCAGATGTCTCATCCATATCAAATGTAAGAATTATTCTTATTACAGTATCTTGTTGTCGGTCTGAAAGGACCCTTCCCTTCTAGCAAGTGAAAACAAGTCTCTTCAAAATCGAATGAAAGAAAAATGGGCCTCTTTGCCGGTGGCTTTTGAATTTTAAGTTGTGGTGTGTGGTAATAAATCATACATTGTACAGAACCTGTCTCCTTTGTACATGATATGTGAGACTTTTCCTAGCTGGAGGCCACTCAAGCTGATCACGTTTACTTTGGTTAGAGCATTCTCTCTATCTTTATGTCTATTAACCCCAACTTTCAAATGTAATTTATTATATTTTCCATCCAAAAACGTATTAAGCAACACATGAAGGAAAGACTGAGAGCCATAGGGCCCGGAACTGACATTATAAATGTGTTCTTTGGAGAAACTAATCACTGTTTACTTAGAGATTGTATTGTAGCTGGGAGGTACAGAAAGGCACAGAGAGCTCCTTCTAAGACTCAGCAAATAGTTTATGGTTGTCCGCAGATGCTCTCCTGTTTCAGTGGTCTTCTTCAGATCCTACTTACCCATCCTAGGTATCAAACATTTTTTTTGTATTTTTGTTGTACAATGAGAAGAGTGCAGGTTTGGCTCAATTGGTTGTACTGTAGCTTCTGGGACAGAAGGTGATGAAGTCTTTAACCTTGCAGACTTAGCTGACAATCTTGGGGAAGTGCTGTGCAGTAGGGCCCATTTGCCGGTTTGGGAGGATGTCAAAGATCCTGTGACACAATTTGAAAAAAAGTGTTACCTCACTGAAAACCTCCCTGAATAATTGCTTATTCAGCTGGTTGATGGTTCTTGTTATTTGGCAAATGGCTATAGCAACTGGTGACAAAAACAGTCACCACATTTGAAAGTGATCGCTTTATAACCCTTTGAAATGACTTGATTTGATAAAACACTATAAAAAAGCAAAATTCTACTTCCCTGCTCCATTGGGTTTGTGGATGATTACCTTCTCCACTCTGACATTTTTTAAAGGCAGTTTTCACACCTGTTCCCATATTCCTTCCACTTACTTCTGTTCTATGTACCACTCTGCCTATCCCTCTTCTTAGTTAATTTGTATTCAGTACCAGCGATTACAACTATAACACAGCTGTTAGGATTCAGGAAATGTTTAATGTGTTCTAAGCAAAAGCACAAAGCAGCTATTGCAAGTCAGCACTTCTGGGTTTTCTGCCCCCCGTGTTTCTGTTATCTTCGTTGACCATTGGATATAACAATTGTTTTTCATCAATCAGGTAGTCAGTATAATTATGTGGTAATATGACTGGAACAGGTTAGCAGGTTAACAGGAAGGCTGGTTGAAGGCAGGCTTCTGGATTTATTTAAGAATCAATTTGATATTGTGATGGGAGGATGGCAGGACTAGAATTCTCAGAGTATGAGAATAAATGGACCAAAGAGCATTCCTCATCCAAACCTCTCCTGATGGCATTTTGATTTCTAAATATAATTTCTCTTCAAATCGGTTTATGGAAATTGCACTGAAATTCCAAAACAAGAAACCAGGACTGAAGTTATTGTGCAGTATTTGTGAGTGTTCTCTGAGTCAGGCAATCAGGGCAGGTTACCATCTGTTCATACGCTAACAATATTCCCCAATGACCAATGATTCACTTGAGGTGCAAATAATACTTGTCTGTATTACAAGTAACACTTTTTTGGTGTTAGTTGTAAGGGGCACACCTTTGTACTTTGGTACAAAATTCCATTAAAGATCTCTTCAATCCAACTACCTAAATTTGAATTTAAATGTGATATGGCATGCTATTTGGTTAATCTAATAAAATGCCTTCAAATTGGGGGTGCTGAACCATTTTTTTTATTTGTAGCTGGATGCCTTCAATTTCCAGAGGATACTTGTAACATGCAATCCATCAGATTCTTATGCGTCGAAACTACAGATTTTCTGTGATTAATCCACTTGTTATTTGCTCAGACTGACATATATAATCTGTAATTACTTTGGCCAAAGAAAGCTTTCTATTCATCAGCAACCCTAGATGTCAGCCACTGGAAATGCTATCTGCTCACAGTGTAAATCTGTCATTCCAAGGTGGCAGCTACACTCTGATAGAATAATGAACTTCTGTTTATACACTGGGTGCTGAATGTGCTCTCATGTTGGAACTTGTAAAAGCTGTAACTGTCTGCCTGCCTGCCTGCTTGCCTGTCTGTCTGTCGCATCTATTTAATTTTTCATTATTGTACAATCAAGTTTGCAATTTGTGGCATCATTACCACCAACAACAACAAATTCCATTTATATTGTGCCTTTCACACAGGGAGGATGTCCTAAAAAAGCGCTGGACAGTTGAGGGTTTTCACCCGAGCTGGGGTAGAATTCGGGAGGGACCAAGGCAGGTAGAGAAGTGGGGAAGATGACTGAAGGTGCAGGCAAAGTGGTAGGGCACTATATCAATGCAAGTTGTGGTTGTTATTAAATACTTAATTTAATTTTGAAAATGTTTCCAAGCAAAAGAGTGCATTCCACATTTGTGCAACATTTTGTGTAAAATATATTTCTGATTTCACTTTTAATCAGTTGAAATGCTAGTTAACAGATTAATTTATCCCCTTGTTCTGATGTTCCCATTGAAGGAATTTCCATCTGCCTTCTCAATTCCTTAACACTGTAATTTAAGATTCTCAGCTCTCGAGATTATAACTCACATTTAGTCATCCTCACAAAAGCCTTTCATTCATCTTTCAATTAAACTGCAAGTTGTCAAACTGATATAACTCAGGGAATGGTGAGAAAGGATTTGAACCTTTCACCTTTGGTGGGATCTGTAGCTGAATCCAGGTCTCGCTGTGTCTCAGCCTGATTCAGTTGGTCTCGTCTCTGAGTGAGAAGGTTGGCAGTAAATCCTTCGTAGCGCTTTGAGATGTCTTGACAGCATAAGGCACTATATCAAATGGAAAGATGATTATTACTCAGAAAGTCGCCTCTCTCTGTTGCCAAGGAGGTTCACCTCCACTCCACCGTAGGCAGCTGTGCTTTCAGCCACTTCGCCCCAAAGCTTTGGAACTCCCTCCCTCCACACCTTCACCTCATCCCTCGTTTCCCTTCATAAGAACATAAGAATTAGGAGCAGGAGTAGGCCATTCGGCCCCTCGAGCCTGCATCGCTATTCAATAAGATCATGGCTGATCTATTCTAGCTCCACCTACCCACCTTATCACCATATCCCTTAATCCCTTTATCCGTAAGAAATCTATTAATCTCCTTGAATATGTTCAAGGACTGAGCATCCACAGCCCTTTGGGGTAGAGAATTCTATAAATTTACTACCCTCTGAGTGAAGAAATTTTTTCTCAACTCAGTGTGAAAGGGCTGACCCCTAATCTTCAGACTGTGAACCCTGTTTACAGTTTCTCTAACCAGGGGAAACAGTCTCCCACTATCTACTGTGTCGTGCCCCTTAATAATCTTATAGGTTTCTATAAAATCACCTCTGATTCTTCTGTATTCTAGAGAATATAGGCCAAGATTGCTCAACCTATCCTCATAACTCATTCCCCTCATCCCAGGTACCAACCTAGTGAATCTACGTTGTATCTCCTCCAAGGCGAGTACATCCTTTCTTAAATAAGGAGACCAAAACTGGACACAGTATTCCAGGTGCGGTCTCACCAGGGCCCTATACAGCTACAGGAAGACTTCCCTACTCTTATATTCTAACCCTTTTATAATGAACACCAACATACCATTAGCCTTCCTAACTGCTTGCTGTACCTGCAAACTAACTTTTTGTGACTGGTGTCCAAGGACACCCAAGTCCCTCTAAACGCTAACACTATTTAGTTTCTTCCCTTCGAAAGAATAATCTGTTGTACTGTTTTTATCCCCTAGGTGGATGACTTCACACTTCCCTAAATTATATTTCATCTGCCACTTACCTGCCCATTCACCTAGCCTATCTATATCGCGCTGCATTTTTTCAATGTAATCCTTGGTGTTTACGCTTCCTCCTTCTTCAGGTTGTGCCTGAAGACCTTTCCCTTCAAACACTCTTATAGTCACCAATGTGGAGTAGCGGGGCTGAGGGAAGTGCAGGAAGCTGAATACAAAATTTACCAGTCTAGCTAAAAGACAACAACATCAACATTAAGTATAGGTGTTGCATGGGTCCCCCGGCTCAGCCTAGAACTCCGCCATTATGAAGAGCTCTGAGATGCCACCCAGCATGGAGGGCACTAAATAAATGCAAATTGTTGTTGTTGTTCAGACAGAATATGTAGTTCCCATATTTAAGGGTGACAAAGCCATCCCGGACATGCAGAGACCCGTTAACCTCAATAACTGTTTATCTCAATAAGAATAATTTGTTAAAGCAAATTAGAAAATCACCTGTAAGAAAATAAACTGCTAGTTGACAGACATTATGGTTTTGGAAGGGGTAGATATTGTGTAACCAACCTCATGGACTTTTGAGTAGGTGACATCCCAAATTGATAAATGGAATCCATTGGGGTAGCATCTCAGAGCCCTTAACAGTGGCGGAGCTGGAGAGATGTGGGAGTTGACCATATAGGCATGATTGAAGATGGAGGTCTTCAAGTGTGATCTGAAAACAGGCAAGGAGGGGACATGGCAAAGGATTGAGTCAGAGTTCCAGAGTTTCAGGGCATAGTGGCTGAAATACTAGTCACCAATGTGGAGTAGCGGGGCTGAGGGAAGTGCAGGAAGCTGAATACAAAATTTACCAGTCTAGCTAAAAGACAACAACATCAACATTAAGTATAGGTGTTGCATGGGTCCTGGTGTAATACCATCATTAGGAAAATTTAAGAGATGATAACGTCAATGAATTAGTTTCAAATTCTAACCTATTTGGAAACTCATTATTGTCGGTGTGTAGAATACAACACAGTACAATACAAATTTACATTTATTCTGTGCCTTTTGAGAGAACATGTCAAGATAGTTAAGAATGCTGGCTTGGTACCTGAGCTGGGAGTGGGAGGGGAAATATGAACAAAAGTATAATTAGGGAATAGAATAGAGTAAAAGCACACACTTGAGAATTAGCTTCACGTTTTATTAAATAGTTAGAGGAAAATTCCAAATGTTAACTTTAATCCTTTTTCTTGACACAAAGGCATCAGAATTATCAGTCTATAATTGGATAATGGTTGTGACATTTCAAAACGGTCACTGGCACTCTATAAAAGCACCAGGTGGCAGCACCTATGTCCAATGAATAGGATGTCCCCTTTTCAGATACTGCTATGGGTTATGTTGAAGCAACCATCTTTTGTTTCATAAATCATAGGCCCTACGATTAATAGTACGAAAAATGTTCACCGCCAAGTAGGTCTATTTTCAGACATCCACTCAGAATTCTTAATTCAAGACATCTTTGTAAGGAAAATTGTCTGTATTTAATAGTTTCATAAAAATGATAACTTGGTCACTCAATCGATGACTGTTTGTTGAACACTGCTGTGTGCAATTGGCTGCCAATAAATCTTGTGAAGTGCCTTGAGAAGTCTCAATGACATGATAAGGCGCTATGTCAAATGCAAGATTATTAATATTTTTGCCACAAATTCTGCCTGGTGTTAAAATTTCTCCCAGTCACTCACTCATTATGAAATCAGGAATCTCACCATATGTTTCATGCACATCTCTAGTACAGATATTCTTCACTCTGCCGTGAATGCACTGATAAAATATTAAGGTGTGCTGTGTGGGTGATAGCTGCCTCAATGGATACAGTAGAAGTTCGCATTGTTGAAATCTAAATCTTTCAAATCTTTTAAAGAATTTCAGAATTGTTTTTATCATACTTAGTCTGCTACCCACTTGCAGCTATTTTTATCAAGAAGAGAATAGAGTTCTACGACATTAACGCTGATATCTGTGGCTTTAAATTGAACAGAACCTCTGAAAATAGAACAAGTAGGAGGAGATGTGAAGAACCATCTGTAGACTCATAGAAAATTAGTCATGGTGGATTATGTTGCATCTCCAGTAGAGATCTGCAATTTCTTTTCGTAGGGTAGGGAGGGGAAAGATTGTAACTCTTTATAAAATGGCTCTTAATACTGTACTATCCTTAACATTCCTTTGGGAGTGTCCGGATACAACAGTGAAAGTAAGGGTATCTACAGTACAGAAGAGGAACATTCAAACTCACATACCTGCCTTTTGTGTGTCAGCCTGGTTCAAATGTTAGCATTATAGAATCAGAAGGTTATGGATTCAAGCCCCACATCAGACTTGGAACTTCTGTAATAATAATAATAATCCTTGCATTTGATATAGCGCTTTCCACATCTTATCAATGTCCCAAAGCGCTTCACAGAATATACTGTAAAGTGAATTGACTGTATATATTTGTGGGCGAATCGCGGCAGCCAACTGCGCACAGCAGTGTCCCACACACAGTCTTGGATTGAAATGACCAATTTTATTATTGTGTTTTTTTGGAGGGATTATTATTAGGCGTGTGGAGTAAGGAAACTTGCCCAAGGTTTCGCCCTGACCTGCCTGGATTCGAACACAGGTCTCCCTAGCTTGGTTTCCCCAGCTTGCAAGACAAGTGCTCTAACCACTGAGCCACAGGAGCTCCACAATATACAGTACAACAACAAAATTACATTTATAGAGCATCTTTCACATTGAGGAGGACAGTCAGGTGAGGACTCGAGCAAGGGAGAGGGCAGGGTGGTGGGGGGGGGCGGGGGGGAGGAAGTTAGGAGGGAAGGGAGAGAGTTGGGAGGGCAGCAGAAGGCACAGTCGAAGAGGAAGGACTTGAGACCGGCCTTGAAGGAGGCGAGGGAGGGAGTGAGACGAAGGGACTGTGGGATGGAGTTCCAGAGTGTGGGGGCAGAGAGGCTGAAAACCCGTCTGCCAATGGTAGGGCGGGGCGGGCAGGGCAGGCGGGTCGGGCGGGGGATGTGGAGCAGGTTGGAGCCGCTGAACGGTGGGGGCAGAGAGATAGCAGGTCGGAGAGGTGTAGGGAGGGGTGGGCAAGGCTGTGAATATAGTCTAAGCAGATACTCCAACGAGTGTTCAACCATTGTTGGAGGTGCCGTCCTTTGGCTGAGACTTTAAACCGAGTATCTGCTTAGACTATATGTTAAAGATTTTCTACTAAATGATTGATTCCCATCTTAAATGATGAAAAGCTGCTAAATCATTGCCAGTAGATGTAGAGCACTTCAACTAAGTGTTGATGTTCTGATTTTCTATTCTATCCCCAAACTTCCTCTGTGTGCCTTACCAGAATTTTATTCCTTTTGTTTGTTTGCTGTGTCTTTGATTTATCTTTTATTTCTTCCATGCACACTTTCTCGATAACCCATCACAAATATACAGTCAAGTCACTTTACAATATATTCTGTGACGTGCTTTGAGACATCTAGAAGTGAAAAGCGCTATATCAAATGCAAGGATTATTATTTATTACTATTAGCAACTGGCTACTTTGGTCAAAAAATCCCCATTCTTTCCCTGTCCGTGGAAAGGAAAAAACGGCACCTAAATTTTTTGATGAAGTGACAAACTGAAGTTGAACGCAGACGATTAGAGAAATATGTAGATGGGTAAATGGAACAGGGAGGTAAGTGACAAATAGAATTTTAATTTTTTTTGAATTGAAGTGTTCGTTTGGGGAGGAAAAGGAACAAATGGACAGGGGAGGGAGGAGGTGACCATAAGTGCAGTCAAAGACAAAGGTCTTCAGTCATGATATAAAAGAGAGGAGTGGGCAAAAATGGGGGGATTGGGGAGAGAGGTTTTAGGAGTTCAATATTTCCTATCCATCAATATTTGCCACAAAATATGAATCTCTCATGCCTATGTTGATTTCATGTATATGCAAAAATGTGCCCTTCTCCCACAATGTGCTTTACAGTATATTCTGTGAAGCACTTTGATATAGTGCCTCACTATATCAAATGCAAGTACTGTATTATTATTGGTTCTATTGTAATATTGCTAATAATAATAATCCTTGCATTTTCTCTGAGAGCCAGGGCCCCAGGGTCGTGGATTTATTTCAGTATCACTGATTTAACCCTCCAGCCATTTTCAATATTAAAAAATCTTTTAAACCGTTATTTATGAATGAATTCCCAGCAATAGCTCAGCAAAATAGCCCTTCCAGCACAGTCAGTGCATTTACTGGAAAACCAGCATGTTCAATTATTTAAGTAGACTACAGAAACATTAAATAAGAGAAATTGTTTCTTAATGTTGTTTAAAATAGAAACCTTTATGCTGGTATTTATGAACTTATGCTATTTAAAAGAATGATTTCACATAGTGTTTTTTAATCTTTGCTACAGTAAAAATAAGCAACAGAAATATGCATACAATGTATAGTTGAATATACATTGAATATTTGAAGTCCATTCTCCCTGCTGTTACTCTGCCTTCCAACCACAATGTCAGGCATGTTTTCTTGGACAGAACCAGAGCTCACCTTTTCCATCCCACCCAGCTGGAGACTTTATATCCCTCTGTGTCCTCCCTTTGCTATCCTTGTACCATGCTCTACTTTCAACTGCCATCCACTATAAAAAAGGGAAATCTATGCAGCTTGGAGAATACCGCAGCCGGCTTATTTGATTACACCGTATTCACCTTATACAAGCAACTCTCTGTTAAGTCCAGGTAGACACCCCCCTTACCGAACACCCGGTTAACGAATGTTCACTATAACGAGGATTTCTATTTTTACCACTTATCCGCTTAACAAAGGCTGCGTTCGCTATCACGAATGTTTACACACACTTTAAATCTCGCGAGTTTCTCGTGCGCAGCTTCTCACGGATAGCGTCTTTCCTGGTTGCCCCAGCAACACATGCTCAGTCTTTAGCGTGTCTCAGTTAAGCAGTGCAGTGCAGCCCCTCCCATATGGGAGGAGCTTAAGCGGCAGGATGCTTCGTGGCTTCAATAATAGTAAATTGAGGACTATCTGTAGTTTATTGTTGTATTTACTAACATTTTAATATTTTATTGTTGTATTTAAAGTTGTGTAGCCTTCAATAGCAGTTATATCTACCTTAGGCCTTCGCTAGTACAGGTTCGGCGTCCTGAATTCGGGCCCTTAGGTTTGGGTATTTCTGGACAAATCGGAACACCAGAAGCTCATTACGTGGCTGGAAATGCCTGGACTCAGGTTGCGATATTTCAGTGAAGACCTGGCCTGGAACAGGTAGGATTGGCGTTTTTATTCTTGTAATTTTTGTCACATTCCGGATTCCGGAACTCCGGGTTTTGGAAACCTGGATTTTGGACGCTCAACCTGTACACCGAAAATGTTAGTGCTCGGAACCGCTAGGAACTAAACTGATTTTAGCGGGGAGGCTCGGGTTGAGGCAGCGTTTTGGCTGCAGCCAAATACAGTAATATAGTTAAACTCTTGCTTAACAAAAGTTTCGCTTAACGAAGGGTTTTAAAGTCCATAACTCCTTTGTTAAGCGGGGTCTACCTGTATCTTATTAGCCTATGCATCACAAATTCACCTGCACTGTAAAATGAGGCTTGAACAAATCTTTAGTGAGGGAATATGTCAAGCATTACAAACCACACACTGGTTCAGTCGGTGTCACTTTCGTTTCTGGTCAGAAGGTTGTGGTTCAAGACCCATGTTGTGATGTATAGTTCGCAGTGCAGAATGACATTCCACTGCGGTGCTAGGGGGAACAAGTAGATTGTGCAGGTGTTGTTCCCTGAATGAAATTTAAACCAAGGTCCTGTTCAGATGGATTTTCTTTCCCCATTTTCCCTGTTCCAGGCAGAATTTTAGCCCAACAATACTCCAGTTACATTGACCAATCATACACATCGTGGTTATTTGTCGGACATTTTTGTGTGCAAATTAGCTGCTTTTCCTAACAAACATTACTAAAAAATAACTACAATTTCTCAGAAACCTCTGTGAAGGGGTTTGAGATGGTTTGATGTGACAAGGGACTATAACAAATGCAACAATGATTATTGTATCTGATCGCCTGAAGAGCAGAAAGAAAATGCCTGCACGTGGCAGTAACAATCCATTGTCATTGATGAGCTAGGAAATGATGTAACGATTGGTGTTGTACACAGGGTTGTGATGTGTGTATGTGTCTCTCTCTCTCTTCTCTGTGACTCTTAAAAAGAAAGTGAAGGATACCAAATTTGGACTTCCTTCAGGAGAGACAGAAACATAAAACAAACTGATGTAAACACATGTTCAAAGGAGGGCTGTGGCACGATTAACTGTAGCTTTAAAAATATTAACCTTTACCTTCAGACAAAAATGTACTGAAGACTATGAGGATTCGGAGAAGGTGAGAACCTATCACTCAAGCTCCCTCAAACGCTTATCATTGGAGCTCACCTAGTTGAGATCTGGTGTCTCTTGGATTGGTGTGTTTCTTAACCTGGGTTTCTGGAGTGTCTACCTGGACTTTGTGACAGAGTTAGCGAACCGTTTTGGTGCGTCAAGAAAATAATCATATAATATAAATAATATAGAAATAATTGATTTATGCCATGAATCAAGGAATATTCGAACAGTAAGCATTTATTATGTTACAGCACTGCCACAAATCAAGAAATATTCAATCAAGAAACATATTTTTTATTTTTTTTATTGTGTTGTTGGCCACCACTAGAATAGATACTACTGCTGGTCAGCCTTCCTAATTCCTCCATCCACAGGCTGCAGATAAGCCAGAACTCTGCGGCCCGTGTCCTCTACCGTTCCAAACTCCATGATCCCATCTCCCCCATCCTTGCCCGACTCCACTGGCTCCCCTTCAACCAGAGGATCCAATTCAAGATCCTGGTCCTCACATTTAACGCCCTCCACAACCTCACCCCACCCTACATCTGTGACCTCCTATCCCCTTACCCCTCCGCTCAGCAGGCTCTGGCCTGCTCCAAGTACCTGACCCACCGCGAAAGACGCTATACAAGTGTAATTTTGTTGTTGTTGAGTTCCAAGCACTAACCCATAACTTCTATCATAAAGGTAAGAGTGCTGGTAACTGAGTCAGGCTGACGCACAAATTGAATTCATTTTCTAAGAATTACAATGTTTTCTATGTAGGGCTTGTGTCATTTTGCTGTGGAAGGTTAAATGACTCAAACATGTTTAATGACAGTTTCCACTTGAATGGTTTAAGGAAATGTTGAATAAGTATGACACATTGATGGACCACGTAAATTGGCTCAGGTTATGCTGGCAGTGTTCAGAGCTTTTCTTCTTTGAATGCCTATGGCAAGCAGTGCACAGTGAATTCTAAAGAGGTAAGCGGGCATGGAATAGAGTGAGTTGAATCATACAAACAATGTTAGAAGGACCTCTCGTCATCTTAATAAAAGGTCATCTGCTGTTGACTTCAAACCCAGTGACAAATAGGTTTTGACTCATTTGTGATGAAAGAATTTAAAGGTTGTTATTTTTGTTGTGGGTCATGTAATATCTGCATTGATGCAAATCCTGTTACGAGCCCTGGTAAAGTGCTACAAGCATACCTGTCCCTTATTACCCTGTGTCTCCCTTCCCCACACATTTGTGACATCTTTTCTGAAGCCTCAATTCTCTTGATTAGATCAATGCTCATTTTTATCCGCACTGTTTTATCATTATTGTCAGATTTTCTGACATTTTTACAGGTACGATCAGAGGTATGATCATCGTCTTCAGTCACACGGCTTTCGCCTACTCCACCAACCCGACCTGCCCCTAAACTCTCCGTACACAACCTTGGCGTCAGGTTCGACCCCCAACTGTCCTTCCTCCCCCACATCCGATCCCTCATCAACTCTGCTTTTTTCCACCTGCGACGTATTGCCCGCCTCCAGCAATACCTTGCTCCAAAAGCCGCTGAAACTCTGCCTTTGTCATCTTTCGGCTGGACTATGCAAATACACTCCTCTCTGGTCTCCCATCCACCACAATCCATAAAATCCAGGTCATTCAGAACTCTGCCGCTGACGTTCTCACCCGCACCAAACTTTGCTCCCCAATTACTCCATTCCTCGCCAGACTTCATTGGCTCCCTGTCCCGGAGAGGATCGATTTCAAGATCCTTACTCTTGTTTTCAACTCTCTCCACCTGTGCACTCCCCTACCTCTCTGACTTCCTCTCTCCCCAACACAGCACCCGTTGCCTTCGCTTCTCCGGTTCTGGTCTCCTCCTTCTCCCCCGAATCCTCCGCTTCACTATCGGTGGGCATGCCTTCAGTCACTACGCCCCAAAGCACTGGAACTCCCTTCCTCACTCCCTTCGCCTCACCCCCCCCCCTACTTTAAACTCTTCCTAGTTTCAGGTCTCAGCTGAAGACCTTTCTTTTCAACCGTGCCTTCGGTCACCTTTTTCCCCCTCCTCCTGGCTCAGGCCCGGGATCCGTTATTGTGAAGCGCTCTGAGACTCCGTCTGGCATGAAGGGCATTATATAAATCAAAGTTGTTGTTGTTGAATATAACAATTCAGAACATTGAATGACATGATGTCCAGCAATAACCTGCATGATCGAAAGCTACTTAAAATGAATAATCAGTGGAAACCCTGGCGACTACCATTTATCTAGTCAGTTAAACAGTCAAATCCTACGTTTTGCATGTCCTAAAAATGTATCTGCATTATGACTGCACCTGCTTCTCTCAAGTTCTCGATAGTTCCAAACTACTGAACCAATAATAGCTGGGACTCCTTTTTCATGGAGTAAAATTCTCTGGACAGACAAACACACTCAGATTACTCAGACTCGCACTCAGATTACGTTCTCAGGTCCTGGAGAATATTCACTGTTTTTTACCTCTCAGGGCATCTGGAGAATAGTGAAGCTGGCCAGAAAATGAATATAAATCACAGTAGGCTTACAGAGCTTCAAACCCTCCTGCAATTCTGTGTGGTATTTCCCTTCAGTCATTAATTTCAAAGAGAGAAGGTCAGAGACTTGCTTGACTTTTATTGCAGTACAGTAGTTTAATTACACAGCTGATATGATGAACCCTTACTGTAAGACACTCATATCCATTGGATATAACACAGCTGATCAAATGATAATAATAATTCCTGCATTTGATACCAGCTAGAAGTAGCAGGTTTCAATAGCAGCGTTAGTTATTATCATGGTAAAATACCAGTCCTTGATAACAATCTTTTTAGAATCCATATGGCTCTGTGTTGGCAGGACATGTTCGGTTCAGTGAATGCTGGCAGTAAAGAATTTGTAAACAAAGTGCTGGTATTTTATTGCAGTTGTGATTTTTATTGGTGATAGAACCAATGAATGTCTCAATAAAATGACCCTGTTAAAGACGATAGATTTGTGGTGGAATGGGTTTTACAGGTGACCAACAGCATTATAGATTGCATCAGCGTAATGGAATGTCTATGTTTGTCTGTTTTAAGACGCCATTAATGTTAATTATAATGTCAGAGACCATAATTTTCAGCCCATCAGCGGTCCACTGGGAATGTTCTCCTGAGGTTGGTTTTGAGAACACATCATGCTACTGCCTGTTCTCCATCTCCCGTGAAGTGCCCCATTCGAACACCGAGTACTGTACCTGAGGGCTTAGAACAGGAACGGTTAATAAAATAAATTTGATGAATTCTCGTAAGATATAATATTTCGTGGCACAGTTTCCAATCTCTTCTGCCTGGTCAGGTGGACATTAAAGAATCAATGGCATTTTGTAGGATTATTATTAAAAAGCACTACTCAGGTGACAGAGAGAGTGCATTGATCCAGCAATGATAGCTTCCTAGTTATAAACTCCTGAGAGAGCTTATTTTTGAAATTTCTCACTAAAGAGATCTGGAAGGTTTAGAACTGTTCTTTCTTTAAGTTTGAGTGCTCTGAAGATGAATTCCCTTTGCAATTTCACGCTGAGGCTTGAGAAAATCAGATCAGGGTTGACTTTCCCCTTTAAAATCCCAATCTTTGATGTATTTGCATTGATCTAGCTGTTTGATGTATTTTTCACGAAAATTAGCCGAACCAGGAATTTGGGGTTTCAGACAGATTCAGGGAGCAGACTTATTTTTCATACTGCGAAATTTTCAATTTTATACTGATATTTTATAGTCTGATGGTTCTGATTGCTGTGTGCTGTACTCATCACCCACTGCAGGATCAGTTGTGTCATACATTCTGGAGACCGACTTGAGTTCCTATAGTCTAAGCAGACACTCCAAATACAGTGCTGGGGTTTGCTGCATTGCTGGAGGTGCCGTTGTTCAGGTGAGATGTTAAACTGCGGTTCCATCTGCCTGTTCAGGTGAATTTTAAAGATCTTATGGCATGCTTTGAAAAGAGAATAATTTTCTAATTGTTCTGTTGCTCTCCGCGTTCTGGTCTACAATCCCTCAACTAAAATTGGTCACTGGTTTTATGGATGTTTGTGGGACATAGCTGTGTGAAATTCACTGCCACATTTGTCAATAAATATACAGTCAATGCACTTTACAGTGAATCCTGTGAAGCACTTTGAGACATCTTCTGACATGATAAGATGCTATATCAAATGCAAGGATTATCTTTACTTCAAATTCTATCTGGTCATAGTCCTGCAAAACGATTTAGTCTTAAAACATAAGGTTGCACAAAACTGTGGAAAGTTCTTAAACCCAGTCTTGATTTAGCAGCCGGTTGTTTTTAAGATTTACCGAAACCTGCCTTCCTAATTAAAACAGATTTTGCGAATTTTTCATAATTCTGTGCTCCCTGAAATTGTGATTGCCGATGACCTCACAGGATAAGACAAGGTGGAGTTTCAGATCCATTATTTATTTCAGCCAGACACCAGCTCTGAGGCCTTTATTCCCCCTGGAAGGAGCAGATAGTGGGTTATAATTAAGACATGGGGAAAGAGTGTGAGAGAGGGGCACGGAAGAGGCACTCATAACCCTGTTGTGAAGGTCAAGGTTTTTACGATCTGCTTTACTCACATTTTCTAACCAGTTGATAAAGAACTCCATCCTGCAGTCCCTCCTCGCCCCCCCCCCCCACCCCCCCCACCCCCCCCCACACCTTATTGCCTCCTTCAAGACCCATCGTGCAATCACCCTTCTTTCCCCCCCCCCCCCCCTCCACCCTCCCCAATCCCGACCACCCCCAGTCCAAAACACTCAGTACTCAGGCAGCATCTATGGAGAAAGGAAAAGTGAGTCAAAGAAAAGTGAGATCTCCTTACTCCCCATTCCACTATACTGTGCCTCCACTGGACTGGAATGGGGAGTGAGGAGATTGGAGAATTAGAGAGGTGCCAGGGAGTGTTTAGATTTGAGCACTCGTGCGGTACTAGTGCATCGTGCATTGTTCACCCGAAACGGTGACTCACTTTTCCTTTCTCCATAGATGCTGCCTGACCTACTGAGTGTTCCCAGCGATTTCTGTTCTTGTGTAAGATTTCTAACATCTGCAGTATTTTGAGTTTATATTTACGTTTCCAGCTGCTCAATTATTAAAACTCGGGTAAAGCAGATTTAACAGGCATCCCTGGGTACTTTTTCAACCAGTCTGCCCTCACTTTCTGCAACTCCATCCCAGAGCCCCTGCGCCTCCCTCCACTCTCCCCACTGTTAAAACCCGCCTGAAGACCCATCTCTTCAACCAAGCATTTGGTCATTTATTCAGCTTTTTCCCCAGAGATACAGAGGGCACCATGTTCCAAGGAGATTCTGCTGATAGCTCGTGACTTGAGTATATGATTTAATGTATACAAGCACTTGACATTGGGGGTGGCACAGCACAGAATGTAGGTGCTTTATTAACAGGTGGGAGGAAAAATCAAAAGGTGACTCACCATGGGTTGCACACACACATACACGTGGATGTGTGTGGATGCGTTAATAGGGGTGTGGGAGTAAACTGTCATCTCTGCTCGCAGAGGTGAGATGGAGTGAAAATATTAAACAAAGTAAAGTTTGATTATAGCCAAATTGAACAAACATCAAGATAGGGTACAGAGAGCAAGAAAGAGAAGGGAATGTCAAAATAGAAATGGGAAAAAATGTTTTTATAATGGAGAAGTCAAAATGAATGAAGTGCTTTTGACACGTAATTGAAATGGAAAATCACACAGGTCAGTAACATAAATGGCTCTTACTGGAAATAGCATTTCAGGTTATAGAGTGTGTGCTCTGTAGGGTGTCCACTGTAACTCAAATTGACTCACTAGATCTTGGTTTTGACCAGAAATCATGCCAGAGATGAGATCTTTCTAGTCAGCATTGAATCCTTTTTATTCTATTTTCACTCATAAGCGCTTTGAGACGCTGTCTGATGTGAAAGGCACTATACAAAATGCAAGTTGTTGCTGTTGTTTTATAAGCCAGGTGGGCAATACATACATGAATTTTTCACCATGCTTCAAAATATCCAAACCAGATTGAAGGTTACACATGTATAACTGCAAGTTCCTCCTACACGTGGACAATTCCCTGTGTCAGCATGACATATATGGAGCTCTTGCTGTGTGATGTCATTTACACGGATGACTCCATACTGAATCAGAAGGTTGTGGGTTCAAGTCTACTTGAGTCAGTAATGTCCTGTCTTTGAACTCACAGTCTTTGAACTCACAGTCCAGGCTGACATTCCAATGTAGTGCTGCGGAGAACTGCATTGCTGGAGGTGCCATCCTTCAGTTGAGACCTTAAACTGAGGCCCCAACCTCATGTCTAGCTGGAAATTGAAAAATCCCCTGGCATTGTTAGAAAAAAGAAGAGAATTTCTCCTAGTGTTCTGGTCAACAATCCTCCAAATAAAATTGGGCATTCATCATATGGCGGCTTGTGAGATATTGCTGTGCGCAAATTGGCATTGATGTTTGTCTACAAAATACACAGTCACTACACATCTCAGTAAAATCCTGTGAAGTACTTTGAGATGTTTTGATGGCATCGTAAGGCACTATACCTAATAGAAGGATTCTTATTTTTATTGTGTGCAAATTGGCTGCTGGGTTCATCTACAAAACAGGGTCACTACACTTCATTGTATATCTATTTGAGATATTGTGTTGACATGAAAGCACTATATAAATTACAAGGATGATTATGATTAACGACAATAATAATAATAACTTTTGTTCTCAGAGGCAGGACTTTCATACAGCACATGAACAGATGAAACAGATTAGACCAAAACCAATCAATAGAATTAGCACTCAATAAATCAACAACAACAACAACAACTTCGATTTATATAGCGCCCTCCACGCCGGACGGCATCTCAGAGCGCTTTCAAAGGTACAATGGATTAACTTGATCAAAAGGACATCTTAAACACTTTAGAAAGACAACAAACGGCTACAAATCCCTTCCCACACCTTTGGGAGTATTGTGATGGCCATTAGAAACCTGCAGGATTTATTTGATCCCCATCCACACCCACTCAAGCACGTCTTGAAATAGTAAGCTTTCCCACCTTCTTTAAATGATACTATGTGTAATGAATGGAGGCTGAATCTACTCCCCATGCAAGTGAAGCCACAGAACTAGGTGGAAGAATATGACTCAAAAGCTAAGCAATATAACAGAAATTAAATGTAATTAAAAATGTAAGAGAAAATAATAATAAGAAGAATAAACCACATTGAATGTAAGGATCATGTCCAAGCATCTCAAAGCACTTCACATAGTTTTTTCTCTACAGTGTATGTTTAAGCAAACACAGCAGCCAATTTGAGCACAAAAATGTCTCAAAAGCGGCGGTGAAGTGAATGAGTACTTTTATCTGGGGGATTTTTGCACCTGAACAAAATGATTTTTAGAATAACAGCATAAAGGCATCTAGCAAATAATTCCTTCTGTCACTGCACAATCTTGTGATACTGAACAGAAACAGTGTATTTTAGTGTTTGATGACTCTAGGGTGTTCTTGCTGCTCTGATAGATTTTGCGAATACAGTATATTCCTAAAAAAACACAATTCTCTTCCACTCAAATCTTTCTGCGCCATCCACATGGCTTTGTCAGCTCCTTGTAGCTTCTTATAAACCTTCAGAGTAACATGAGAGGAGTAGGCCAGTCAGCCCATCAAGCTTATTCTGCCATTCTGTCAGACTGTGGCTGATCTTGTAACATTAAGCAGAAAAGGTACGAATGTTATGGAGCCTGGCCCTGATCTGCCTTCTCCTATCCAACCTGTCACTTGCTGGGCCTCCAGAAGATAATTCTCCTCCAGACACTAATTGCCGTTTATGCACAGCAAAAGCGTGTTAATCTCTAGTGGTCAGTACTGTAATGTACAGCAATGTGTTTCTCCATTCTCAAGGCCCAAGTCAATACTTCACCGCTACCTGAATAGTGACAATTCAATGTTTGTGTGAAGAAAATTAATGTTAAGTTCCTCAAATACAGAAACTAGCAAGTATTTCTTTACATGCAGAGTAATTAACAGCTGGAATAGGTTACCAAGAAAATTAGGGGAAGATTGCTGGGGTCATTCAAGAGACAGTGATACCATATTCGGAAGAAAGCAGGGTGGTGAAATAACTTTATGTAATCATGCACATTGCTATATAAAGGTTTCTTAAACTGAAGATTCCTGTGTTTTGGGACATTCTCTTAATGTGAAAGGTGCTACAACAACAAAATTACATTTATAGAGCGCCTTTCATGTCGAGAGGATGTCCCAAGGAACTGAGCAAAGGGAAGGGGAGAGAATTAGGAGGGGAGGGACAGAGTTGGGAGGGCAGCAGAAGGCATGATCGAAGAGGAGGGTTTTGAGACCGGCCCTCGCCTTGAAGTAGACGAGGGAGGGAGTGAGGCGACAGGACTTTGGGATGGATTTCCAGAATGTGGGGCAGAGAGGCTAAAAGCCTGTCCACCAATGGTAGGGAGGAGCATGGAGGTGCATGGAGCGGGAGGCATGGAGCAGACCGGAGAGGAGGGGGTGGGCAGGTTCATAGACAGGTTCATCTCTTTGACAGCAAGTCAAAGAGATAGGAGTGGGCAAGGCTGTGAAAGGCCTTGAAAGTGAGGACAAGGATCTTGAATTCAATCCTCTGGGGGATGGGGAGCCAATGGAGCTGGGCGCGGGTGGGAGTGATGTGGTCGGGGACCTTGGTGCGGATTATTTATGTAAGGATTATTTTTAGTACCTGTAAGGGTCATGCCTCCCCTTGTCTCATTCTTTATATCAGACAAGTAATAAAACTGCTTTAGCAGACTTGAGACAGTTTGGGGTTTGGCTGCAGACAACAGCATGATGATAGAGCACTGACTCCACTCCCATCACTGAATTAGGATAGTTAGGAGGCACATCAATGAAGACTCTGGGGCCTCTTCATGTCTGCAGGTTTATTAGCAGCTCTGTATCCTTTTTATAAACTTGTAGCTCCTGTGTCTGCTGCTAACATCAGAAAATATTCTGCTTTTTAAGAAAAAAGTTCCAAACCTTGTCGACTTTCTTTAATTGGTCTGTAAATAATTTATTTACTTTCAAACTGATGGCTTTAATGCTGTATTAGATTTTTTTGTTGGGGGGGTGGTTGATGTGGGGAGAATCCAATACTGTATTACTGTATTAAGTAACCCTATTAATGAAAATAGCTTGAATCAACTTGATTTATGCTAGGCTGTCATGGACTATGTAATTGCTACAATACTGTGACCATCACTTGTCATTTACAGCAAGGCTTGCGGTGAAATTCCATTTGATTTGTAGCATAGAAAAACTGCATTCGCTCCACATTATATGACCCATTTCACTACAGTACCTAGTTTGCAAAATGTTTGCCTTCTCGTTGATCCTAGGATGTGTTTACTCTGCTTAATAATTATTCTTGCATTTGTGTCAGCCTGGCACAGTTGGTAACATTTGTGAAACTTGTGTATTCAAGCCCCAGATTAAGACTTGAACCCACAAAGTCTAGGCGAATATTCCAATGCAGTGCTGGGGGTGTGCTCTACTGTCGGAGGTGTTAGAGACATTAAACAGAATCCCCATCTGCCTGATCAGGTGTATGTTTTGGATGTTCATGGTCCAGTCTTGGTTATGCAACATAGACAGCAAAGCAATGAGCATTGGTCATTCACTTACAGTAATAATAATTCAATTTGCATAGTGCCCAAACACAAACCCCCAGCATTGCATGTGTGACTTGACTTGTATAGTCAGTTTAGATTATACAAGTGGTGCCAACTGAACCAGACTGACACACAATTCATGGCTGTTTGTGGGATATAAATGTACACTATCCTGGCAATATTCTCCTGACCTGAAAGGCTCTATTAGGATGTAAGCATTATTATTGTTAATATTTGATGTACCATAGTACCTTTTACATTGACAGGACGTATCACAGTGCATCAAGGGGATATACAGTAGTGCAAAATGGAATGACTGGGTTTGTGTACTGGGTATTTTATACCACACGTTTGGGAATGCACTGCCTAAATGTATCATGGGCGGGATGTCAGGTACTCACAAGAGTTGCATTCAGACTGAACAAAAGTTCCAACATGAACATAAATGGTGTATGAATCCCTTTGGCACCTGGGAATTCTGGACCAACAGGGAACAATGTTTTAATGTATGAGAACAGCTGTTAGTAACGTTACAAATCAAGCGTACAGTTTGGATGTTCTTTGCTTGCATCCATGTGCAGAATGCCAAAATCAAGCGTCTATTTCTTGTACGACCCAGATAAAAACTATGTGGAGCAGACAGCACACACCTGGTCCCTGGCTCCACATCACCAAACCTGCACTGCCAGGAGCCAAGCAATTTCACTTCCATCAGTATAAATACAGCATTAGTTATTTAAAGGGCCATAAGCAATATGGTTTGGAAAAGCTTCAAACCTGCCTTATAACTTTTCATCAATGATTATTGATGGCATTTGAACACCATAACACAATCATGTCTGCTGAGCATATCAATGGCCATCAAGAGAACACTTAACATGCAAAACCGGTCCCCATTCAAAGGTAATGTGCAGAGGAGTTTTCTGATATAAATTCCCTGCAAAAGAGCACAGGAAAGCTTTACTGTAGGCTGAAAGCCAAAGGATGGATATGGTTTTGTGATGCCTGTTTGTGCATCTAGTGAAAATGAAGAGCTCAGATTTCGGATAATATTTTCCACAAAATTCCCTTGTCTCCAACAACAACAACTTGGATTTATGTAGCACCTTCCACACCGACTGCGTCAGAGTGCTTAAAGTGTCTCACTTAAACTACGAGATGCCATAAGTAGAGAGTAATATTGCTGCACAATATAGACTAGCACCACAAATGCAATGCAGTGAACTGATGGTACTATACTCTTAACCCTTCTGTATTAATCTTTAAAAGCATCCTGAAAACCTAAATACTGTATTTGATTGTGACTATAGTCACTTCCCTCTTCACCGTCCTTACTCAGTATCTAGCACAGTCTCTGTTTAGGACTTTGAGACATTACAACAACAACAAAAATTACACTTGTATGACGCCTTTCACGTCAGGAGGACGTCCCAAGGTGCTGGACGGTCACTGCTTCAGACCCGAGATGAGGACAGGGGAGGTAGGAAGTCGAGGATTAGGAGTTACCGATGGGTCCTTCGGTGAGATTTGAAGGAGGCCAGGGAGGGGGTGAGGAGGAGGGTGGAGTTCCATGAAATGTGCATGAAGGCAAGGTATTAGAGTGTCACCTTCTAATAAATTTAAATGATCTTTATATTTTATATAGCGGGAGGATGTCACAAAGCGCTTCACAGGATATATTGTAAAGTCTAGTGACTGTGTGTTTTGTGGGGAAACTCAGAGGCCATTATGCACACAGCAATGTCCCACAAACAGCCATGAAGTGAGTGGCAAATTTTAGTGAGTCACTTTTTCTTACGGAGCATTACACAGACTGAAAGCTCACATTAGTTTGGAGAACATCAGATATTGCTGCCTGTTGTTCCTCTCGACATGAAAGGCGCTATATAAATGTAAGTTTTGTTTGTTTGTTTGTTTGTTGGCAAGTCTGCCACTTCATTGTCTGCCACTTCCTACAGACTGTAAAAGTGAAGGAGGATACTGTTAAGCATCACATTCATTTGATTGAACTGCACCAACCTGGGTGTCACTGGCTCCTTCACTGAGACGGAGAAGCCTCTGTGATCAGTTGAGCTCAATATTTTGTATCAGGAGCTTTGGGTTTGCAATAGTATATAGTCTCGCTTCACAGATTCTCTCCTCAAACGAACGTTGCGAGGAGATGTTGGGCTTCCTCGAGTCCAAAATAGAGAGAATCCGCTCTGTGGTTTCCTCCCCCCACCACTCCTCCACCTCCGCCCCTCCATCCGTTATTTCAACCCCCACCCACCCCCCCTTTCATACTTTCAACCCCACCACCCCGTCTTTAGCCACAAAAATAATCACCACCATGAAACCCACCACGTGCTCATTGGACCCCATCCCCACCCCCCTCCTCCGCACCCAGCTCCACCTTTTGGCCCCGCTCATTTCTGACACCATCAACCTTTCCCTCTCCTCAGGCACCGTCCCTACCTCCCTTAAAACAGCCACCAACACCTCTATCCTGAAAAAACCTTCCCTTGATGCGTCGCAGCCATCAAGCTACCGACCCATCTCCAACCTCCCGTTTTTATCTAAGGTCCTTGAAAGAGTGGTTGCCTCCCAGCTCCGCTCTTTCCTCTCAAATCACTCACTCCTTGAACCCCTCCAATCAGGCTTCCGCCCTGCTCACAGCATGGAAACAGCCCTGGTCAACGTCACTAATGACATCTTAACCGCCTGCGACCAGGGCTCCCTCTGCCTCCTCGTCCTCCTTGACCTGTCTGCTGCGTTCGACACAGTCGATCACACCATCCTCCCCCAACGTCTTTCCTCCCACCTCAACCTTCAAGCACAGTCCTTGACTGGTTCCATTGCTACCTGACCCACCGCCTACATTTTGTATCTTCCAATGGTTTCTCCTCAAACCCCCGCACAGTTTCTCACGGCGTCCCCCAGGGCTCTGTCCTCGGCCCCCTCCTTTTCACCATTTACACGCTCCATCTGGGCGATGTAATCCGCAAACATGGGGTAAATTTCCACATATATGCGGACGACACCCAGCTGTACCTTTCTGCCTCATCCCTCAACCCCCAAACCATCGATGTTCTGACAGCATGTCTGTCCGACATTGAGTCCTGGACGAGGGACAACTTCCTCCAATTGAACGTGAGCAAGACCGAGGCCCTCCTGATTGACTCAAGCCAGCGCCTCCGCATATCGGGCGCTGCCAGCCTCAACATCCAAGGCTGTACTCGCCACCTCACAAAGCCAGTCAGGAACCTCGGCATCACGTTCGACCATAAACTCTCCTTCCTCCCCCACATTCGTGCCTTGACCGGCACAGCTTATTTCCACCTACACAACATTGCCAGGCTCCGCAACTACCTCACCCCCCACGCTGCCGAAACACTCGTGCACGCATACATCACCTCACGGCTGGACTACGGAAACTCTCTCCTCGTCGGCCTCCCCAGTTCCTACATTCACAGGCTGCAGGTCATCCAAAACTCTGCAGCCCGTGTCCTAACACGCACCCACCTGCGTGACCACATAACCCCCACCCTCGCCCGTCTCCACTGGCTCCCCATCCTCCAGAGGATCGAGTTCAAGATCCTCGTCCTCACCTTCAAGGCCTTACACGGCCTTGTCCCGCCCTACTTAACCGATTTACTTTCCCCCTATAAGCCCACCCGGACCCTCCGTTCAGCAGGTCTTGGCCTGCTCCAAACCCCCCGCCCGAACCGCCCCACCATCGGAGGCCGGGCCTTCAGTTTTTCCGCTCCCACCCTGTGGAATTCCATCCCCCAATCCCTCCACCTTGTTTCTTCCCTTTCCTCTTTCAAGGCCAGTTTGAAGACTTTCCTCTTCGACCGTGCCTTTTGCTCCCCCCCGAATTTTTCGACCTCCCCTACGTGTTTCACCCCTTCCCGAACACTCCCCTCCCAGCTCGGGTCACACGCCTCCTGTGCAGCGCCTTGGGACGTCCTCCCGATGTGAAAGGCGTTTATAAGTTTAAGTTGTTGTTGTCTCCATATAGGCCATTTCCTCTAATCATATAGGATTGGTTTGGATGAAGATGACCCTTTGGTCCACTTGCTCTCATTCTTTCAGAATGCCTGCACTGCCATCCTCACATCACAGTATCAAATTATTTTTGAATTGAATCTAGTACCCTTGCCTCTACCACCCTTCCTGGCAACCCTCATTAATTACCCTTTGGGTAAAGAAAAACTTCCTGTCATCTGTCCTGAAGTTATCCTTTGCAACTCTAAACCAATGTATTCTTATTTTACTATCTCAGTGCAAACCAAGAGTATGGCTCTTGGTTTGTTTTTTCAATCCCATTTAAAATGTAACACAGCTCTTCGAGATGCCCTCTGAATTGTCTTCTCTCAAGACTGAAATACGTGACCACATCCAGTAGAGTTCTAATTACAATACACCCCACAGCAGTTGTTTAATACAGAGGTGGTTGTTCCTAAGGGTTTATCACTTGGAAACGTTGCCATGTATAGACTATTACACGTTAATTTGTACTGGATAAGAAATAAAAAGTTTCAATGAGGATTAAAATACCAGAGGATAAATCAAGAGTTTCCTTAAATTACTGCAGTTGGAAAATAATATGCGGAGTAATCTGCAAAATGTTTATCTCCACAGCATCTGTCATGCTATCCGAGAAAATCCAGAGCGCATGTGATTGGCATACAGTTTAATTACAAAGTGTCTATTTATCTATCAGCATGGCGTTATTGCAGCATAAATTAGAAGCTCCATTCAATCTAACTGTGCACGTGTGAACACTGATTCCAACCACGGCAGTGGGTCTCAGCATGAACAAGCACTGACTGAGGCTCCCAGCCAGAGACCAATATATAATATTAAAATAATCCTTGTATTTGAGGTAGCGCTTTCAGGTCTTCCAGAAGTCTCAAAACGCTTCACAGAATATACTGTAAAGTGCAGCCAATTGCGCACGGCAGTGTCTCACAAACAGTCGTGGATTGAACAGGGCAACAAGTGTAGCTAAAGGATACAGGAGTTTATTCCTCTTGAGACTGTAGTGATGGGAAATGTTCACTTGTATTGCTGGTGGGTTGGGGTGGGGAGTGGAGAACACTGTGTAGTTAGAGATACATTGTACTCCGGATCAAAATCTCTCAGGACAAAGTGCAGCAACGTGCCATTCTCATTCCTCATCTTCATGAGCACACGAGGAGAGAGCACAGCATTCGGTCCATTAACTGCACATATGGAGTCCATTATAGCGGCAATATGTTTTTCTTGGCAAAATATAATGTGACTTTTGCAGGATTGGGTGGGTGAGGGGGAGGCAGCTGTTATCTTATGATATGTAACTAATTCACTAAAATGTAACATATTAAAGAAGAATCAAATTCAGCAAGTTTATACCGATGGACGTAAACAGAATGTTTCGGTATTTCAATGCCATTTTACATATGTTGGAAAAGATGTTTGGGCATTACATTCTAATAGCCTCATATTACTTGTGGAGTCCTGTAGCTCACAGGTTAGAGCCCTCACCTTAATAATAATAATAATAATAATCCTTGCGTTTGACATAGCGCTTTTCACATCTTATCGACGTCCCAAAGCGCTTCACAGAATATACAGGTATCCCTCCCCAACCACGGGGGATACGTTCCTTGGAAAATGCAGGGCCCCATGGGAAACATGGGGATGGAGGAATACGTTTGCTTTTTCGCGGTTGGAAAACGCAGGGCCCTATGGGAAACATGCGGATAGGGGAAGTAAGTTTATGTTTAGTAAAAGTAAACTGAAAAAAAACACATACAGTTATAACATATATGGGGATAGGGGGAGTTGGTTTGGGTGCAACTGCAGCAATCTGCGAGGCTGTCTGACTGACTGATCTACAGAGAGAGAGAGAGAGAGAGACACGGAGGGTGGGTGGGGGGGTGACACGGAGGGCTGGGGGAAAGCCCTCTGTCTGACTGAGAGAGAGAGAAATCAACGGAGAAGGTGTGGTGGGTGACATGGGGGCTGGGTGGGGGGGCTGTCTGACTGACTAATATAGACACAGAAACAGAGAGAGGGGGAGGGGGGGTGGGGGGAAGAGAAGGTGAAATAGAGAGAAGGTAAGTCCTAGCGCTAAACGCTGATGTTAGCGTTAAAACCTGCGGATAAGCAAGGGTTATAAGCCACGGTTTGCAAGGGTTGTTGCATCTAGCAAACCGTGGATGCGTGAGTTTCGCGGTTGAGGAGGCCGCGGTTGGGGCGGGGTATCTGTACTGTAAAGTGAATAATTGACTGTATATTTGTGGGCAAATCGCGGCAGCCAATGGCGCACAGCAGTGTCCCACAAACAGTCGTGGATTGAAATGACCAATTTTATTATTGTGATTTTTTTTGAGGGATTATTATTAGGCGTGTAGAGTAAGGAAACTTGCCCAAGATTTCGCCCTGATCTGTCTGGATTCGAACACAGGTCTCCCCAGCTTGGTCTCCCCAGCTTACAAGGCAAGTGCTCTAACCACTAAGTCAAGTAGCCACCTTGCAAGCAACAGACCTGGGTTCAGTTCAAGGCAGCATGAAACCTTCGGCAAGTTTCCTTATTCCACACTCCTAATAATAATCACTTAAAAAATAAAAAATAAATTTGTCATTTCAATCAATGACTGTTTGTGGGACACTGATGTGAACAATTACATAGTCAATTCACTTTACAGTATATTCTGTGAAGCACTTTGAGACGTCTAGAAGACATGAAAAGTGCTAAATCAAATGCAAGGAATATTATTATTGTTACATTTACTGGAAGATATTGACTAGAGTAAGAACTTGCATTTCTATAGCACCCTATATATCTTAAAATGCTTCACAGTAATTACTGTCAAGTGAGGTGACTGTATTTTGCAGACAAATGTGGCAACCATTTTCCACACTGCAAACAATAATGATAATACTTGCATGTGATATAGCTCCTTATCATGTCTTCCAGGCATCTCAAAGTGCTTCACAGAATATACTGTAAAGTGAATTGACTTTATATTTTGTGGACAAAACGTGGCACAGACCAATTGCACAGAGCAATGTCTCACAAACAGTCGTGGATCGTGGGACCAATTTTTATTCTTTTTTTATGTGAGGGATTATTAACCCAGGAAAAGTCGTCCGCCATTCATGTAACAACCGGCTTCCCACTTCCTGCTAGGTAAACAGAGGCGTGTGTAGTAAGTCACTTTGTTGCCAGTGGCACTGTGTTGCTGGCATCTCTGTGGATTGATGTTATGGGGTCCTGTAGCTCAGTGGTTAGAGCACTCACCTTACAAGCGAGAGACCTGGGTACACTTTCAGTGAAGGCGAAACCATGGGTAGGTTTCCTTACACATACCTAATAATAATCCCTTGAAAAAAAAATAAACTGGTCATTTTAATCCACGACTGTTTGTGGGACATTGCTGTGTGCAATTGGCTGCTGCGTTTCGCCCACATATACACAGTCAATTCACTTTACAGTAGGATCTGTCAATGTGGAAATTTTCCGATTAAATATATCGATGGGCTCATATCGAGATATACCGAAATATCGATATTTTCAGGTTTTTCGTACTGCACATGCACGTGCGGTGCGCGCATTCGGATTGCGGCGCGTTGCGGGTGCGCGCGCATTCGGGGGCTATCTTCTCAGGAGGTAAATATCTTTCTCTCTCTGTATCTCTCACTCTCTCCATCTCTGTGTTTTTCTGTCTGTGCGTCTCTGTGTCTCTCTCCCACTCTCCTCTCTCACATCCTCCCCATCTCTATCTATCTGTATATTACCACATCCACCCCGTCTCTCCACCCCCCCCCCCCCCCGCCGTCCCTCTCTCACACCCCCTGCTCCCGTCGTCTCTCTCCCCCACCACCCCCCCAGCCGTCTCTTTCTCCCTCCCCCCCCGCCATCTCTCTGTCCCTCCCCCCCCCCAGCCGTCTCTCCCCCTTCCAGCCGTCTTTCTCCCCCCAGCTGTCTCTCTCCCCCTCCCCCCAGCCGTCTCTCTCCCCCTCCCCCCAGCCGTCTCTCTCCCCCTCCCCCCAGCCGTCTCTCTCCCCTTCTCCCCCCAGCCGTCTCTCTCACCCCCCACCCCACCCCTTGCATACCTGTATATTGTATTCGAGGACTATGAATACAATATGGCGGCTTTGCACCTCGGTCTGTGCATTGTGTATAGAGATGAGCATTCTGGGTCTTGTAGTTCAGTGTGCTCGCATTCCGATTTTTTACCTCGATATACCGATTTTTCAATATATCGATATGTTTGAAATGTCTATATCGGCGTATCAATATGAAAATTATACTGGGTTTTAGCGATATATCGATATATCGCCGGACTCTACAGTATATTCTGTGAAGCACTTTGAGGCATCTAGACGATGTGAAAAGTACTATATCAAATGCAAGGATTATTATTATTAAAGGTGAAACAAATTTTAGCTGCGCATGTGTTTTTCATCCACTGCCAAATAAGTGGAGCTCAGACAAACTCCTTGCAGTTATGATCATTAGGAAACCACCACCACCTTGCACAGCATAAAGTAAAATAGTGCTTCATAGCAAGAGTCAGACCTATTCGCACCCAAAGCCTGAAATGATTTCCTACCAGATCTTAGCTACCAGAAACGGAGCCATCCTTATAGAGCTACTAACATAATCAGCATACACCACTGAGCTTCCCTTTTTGTTGTTTGAATGAATGGATTGCTGGGAGAGAACAGGCAAGATGGAAAGAACAGGTCTGTGTGAGTGATTTGCATTAATTCTCACGGAGAACGGCATTGACTGTGAATTTCCAAATGAATGCTGTTATTTATGCAGGTATAAGGTAGCACAGCTATTTGCTAGGAGGGACGCAGAAATGTACGCACCACTTCAGTTAATGTTCCCCTCTAATTGCCAGAAAGGCGATTCCACCTGAAGGCGAATGTTCATATGTGATCATAATTTTGCAAACTAGCTGAGATGAGAACTTTATTTGACATCTCTTATTGCATAACCAGCCAGACGAGAACGAAGATATTATTAGTCTTGTTTTGTGTGTGGAAACCCGCAAGGAATTGGTCGTCTCTGTGACCTTAACAGTATTTTTCATTTCCTATTAAGAAATGCAATAATACCACTCTGGATTAGGTGCCTCCCTTCATGCAGAATCCCAAGTTATTACCCTCAAGTTCAAACATCCTCCAACACAATCTACAAGTTAAAATCTGCACAGCGATTTTGCATTATTTATGAAAGGGAATATTTCAAAGTTCATAAAATACAGTGCTTTTTTCCCCCACATGTTGTTAACACGGTTTAATTGAACCGTTTGTTCCCATTTTTATCCCATATGCCGAGTTGCAGCTTGTGTCTTGTTGAACACAAATGGAAATTTGCCTCAACTGGTATCAGCACTTAAAATAATAATACAGTAATTATTTATCCCTGCTTTTGATACAGAGCCATATACACAATGTAGCAGCCAATGTGCACACAGCAATAGCCCATGAAGTGAATGACCAATTTATTTGAGGGATTTATGAAACTCCTCTCCCTTTTTAAATAATGGCGTGCAATCTTTAACATCCACTTGAACAGGCAGACAGTTTAAAGTGGGACTTGAACTCACAACTGTCTGACTCAAAGATAAGGGGTGTTCCCCTGACCCAGGCTGACACTTGGCATTTAGCAGTGTCACAACACGAGAAATGCACCTTGTGAGTTCTAAAGATGAGAAGCAGAATTAACAGAATGATTGACAGGAGCACTTAAGGCAAGGGTGGAAGGGGGCAAAAGCAACATATTAAAACGTGGTCTGCTTATTTGTGGAGACCTTTAACAGCCTACCATGGTGCAGCAACCTCTGCCACCTGCACCATGAAAGTACAGATTTGTTTATGCTTATACATGCATACTTCCACCCTTCCTCATTGCCTCTCGTACTCCTATTATTTCCTTCTCCCTTATGTGTCTAGATATGCACATGCAATGAATATTTTCTCTCCCTGACTCTCTGCAACTTTCTCTGTTCCTGACTCTATCTCTGATTTCCTCTAGCTGTCTCTCTGGTCCACCACTGTAGGTTGTTAAACAGATAGCTTCCTGCCAATGCTGTCTTATAATCACAGTATGTGGGAATATCCCCCTGAGATGCAGATCAGAGATCGAGTGTCTGGCAGATCCGTGATTGTTTGTCCAACTCTTAAACTCTGCTGTTGGGCAATATTATAGTATCGGTTTAGTTGGTACTTACCAAGTGAAGTAAGAGATATATCCTTGTTCTGCTAAATAAGTTTATTTACTTTAAAGAACCCAGTTGTTGTGTTACGCATGCCAAGTTAAATCTATAATCTTTAAGGCTGTAGCTAATGGACTAAGCTCTGAAACTTGAAGAACCATGATGATAAAAACCTCTCGATCGGCAGTCTGGCTTTGTAAGCTGATGGTTTCTAAAGAAATTGCAGAAAAGGCTAGGTGAGTCATCAGAATGACTTGGATTTGCAAGCATTCAAAGAAAGATTTGTAAGGAACCATTCGCATATGTACTTCATGGGTTTAATGTGCTGAGGGTTTGTGCAGGTGCTCGGGAGACGTGAGATCGGCTGCTGTTGGATTCTGCACTATGACAGGTAGGAATCCACATTGTTGGCTATGTTCTATTTGTGGTTGATTTTCTAAGTAGGTGACAGGCACAATAAATCAACTGGTAACTGGATTCTAACAATTACCAGCAGATTTATTAAGAACATAAGAATTAGGAGCAGGAGTAGGCCATTCGGCCCCTCGAGGCTGCCCCGCCATTCAATAAGATCATGCCTGATCTTCTAATGTAACTCCACTTACCTCAACTGTCTGCATATCCCTTAATCCCTTTATCCATAAGAAATCGTATCAATCTCAGTCTTGAATATGTTCAAGGAATGAGCATCTACAGCCTTTTGGGGCAGAGAATTCCATAAATTCACTACCATCTGAGTAAAGAGGTTTTTCTTCAACTCAGTGCAAAAAGGCTGACCCCTAATCTTAAGACTATGACCCCTAGTTAAGTGAAATGTTCTGAAGAAAAACCCAGAGCCCTTGGAACTCTGGTCCATTTGTGCAGAATTGGGTATTTAAATCAAAGTTTGATTCTCCAGCGTGAGTATTTATCAAGGTAAGCCATTGACAAGAATTTCATATCTCTTATTTAATTAAGTAAGCAGCATAAAATGGAGATTTTTGCTTGGTCAGCTTGGTGTCTGATGCATCATTAAGAGTAACTAAACCCAATTGCAAGTTCCACACATGTATGCCACCTAAGATATTTTCCCTGTGTGTATATCAATATTCCCTGAATATATATCCTTTCATGTAAGTTGAACGTTGTTGAGCAGTTGAGCAAAGCTCTAAACTATCTTTTGAATAATAGAGCTGGGGAGACTGGCAAGTAATTTGAGTAATCCAGGCAAGAGGTGACATGCATGCACAAAGGTTTCGGCTGCATTTGGGGTAGGGTATGATTGGAGACAATGTGGCGGAGGTGGAAGAAGGCAGTGCTGGTCAAGGACTGGATGAAGAAGCATAGCTGGGGGTTGAACCAGACGCCTAGATTGCATACTGGGTTCGATGAGTCTGAGGAAGGGTGAGGAGTTCAGATCTGCAGAAGTGAAGATAAGACGTTGTCAAGAATTTCATATTTTTTCTTATTTAATTGAATAAGCAACATAAAATGATGATTTTTGTTTGGTCAGCTAGGTGTCTGATGCATCACTATGCTTAAGAGTAGCTACAACAGCTATGTGTCAACAACAACCTGTAAATAGCAAGAAGATGAGAGGTCCATAAATCTTAATTTGGGGTTAAATTCACGTGAGAGTGGGGGAATATAAACCAGAATAACTGGGAGGAAGACTCCGTGTATCTTTGCTGCAAGAATCACTTGGTAACACTCTTGCCTCTGAGTCAGAAACTTGTGGTACCAAGACATATATTGGGACCTGGAGTTCATACTTTCTAGTCTGACTAATGAAGTGCTGGGGGTGTGCTTCATTGTCGGAGTTGCCGTCTTTTGGATGAAATGTGAAATCCAGGTACCAACTGCTTGATCAGGTGGACATAAAAAATCCCATGGAAATTCTCGAAAAGAGAGAGGAGTTTCTCCTAGTGCCCTGGCTACAATCTCCCAAGTAAAATGTGTCATCCATTTGGATTAATTTGAAGTTCATTTGAGACAACAACAACAAGAACAAAATTACATTTCTAGAGCGTCTTTCACGTCGGGAGGATATCTCAAGACACTGAGACATAAGGTGATAAGGCGCTATATCAAAAGCAAGTATTATTATTATTATTCTATTTTATGACATTGATGGACAAATTGAAGTATGCAAGTTGACTGCCACATTTGCCCATAAAAGTCACTTAATATACTTTACATTTCACCCACATATATACAATCAATTCATTTTACAGTATATCCTGTAATTGTCTCAAATGAAAAGCATGGATTATTATTTACAGATCCAATTTGCTGTTGCTGTTGTTGTTGTTGTCCTCCCAATGTGGCACTCACTACATCTAATGTAAGGATTATTATGACACAGACAATAAAGGACTACAAGGCCTCTTTCTGTGCTGTAAAGTTTGTATGATATTATGTTCCACAAATGATAGGTCTCCAAGAATCTTAACAGGATGAAATAAGGAATGTCTGTGACGGGTTTATTGGAAAATCAAGAAGACAAATTGATGGTGCATTACAATCTGCAGCATCTTTTCAGTTGCTCTGTTTCATTACCCACACTGTGGGAGAGAGCCATGTTTCCCATGACTACAAGTCCATGTCATTACATTGCCTAAACTCTCGTCAATGGGGTTGAGGCTGTTCTATAATCGATCCCTATGGGACTGAAGAGGAACAGGCTCAGTAATAAGTACATATAACACTTTTCTTCTGTGGATACTAAAAAAAACTGGAGACGATCGTTCAGCCGAAATAAATGCATAGCTGATCTCTCCCCACACAAACATGGCCATACAGTATTTTCTCAAGGGCCACACCGCTGTCCTGGGACTTTCAGCACCATAACCTCTTAGAGAGCAATTATAGCAACATTCACGGCACATCTTTACCCCTACAACCAGAAGCATGTGCCTTGTCCAGTACGACAATCCAACAGATAAATTAGTCATTGGTTTCATGGCTGTTTGTGAGATTTAGCTTTGCACAATATGACTACTCCGTTTATTTTCAATAAACAGTTAACCACTATGGCATCCTTTAGATGTAGCTGGACACGAGATAACATTATGATCCTGCAGCTGTGACAAACTAATTCTCCTTTTCAAACAACTCACAGTTTAATTGAAACAAGACTTGTTTTATTAAATAGTCAGGGGATTGTTATGCCTGCAGAGAGGTTTACATCAGTGGTTGAGCAATAGGAGCTTTGTGTTTAAGCAATTTAAAGCACATTCGCTGTAGATTGCTCCCCAATGGACTGCACCAGGGCTGCTGTGTGTCTCAGACTAACAGCTTTTCAGGCATGCTGCTTTGCTCATCGGCTAATCAATACCATGGATTGGATGCACCATGTGAACAGAAGACCAGTGGCTCTTACTTTCACATCTCCTCCTGACAGCTTTTTAAAGGTCAGGGTCTTTATTGTGAACGCTGCGGGAGTATTGGGTGAAAGCCTCTGATTTGAACGATTGACAAATTTAAACTCACTTTCATCCTACTATTCCTACTTTATCTATTCTTCTAAAAAGCATTTCAGAATCGATGGAGGAGGAGCATTTGGTCTATGTTTTTACTGCTATACTGAGTTAAATGTGTATCATTATCATCAAAACAAAATCACCAGGAGCAGGGATTCTTTCCATTCAGATAACTGATAACCAAGCAAACTAAACTACTAATTGGCAGGGTGGTCCTAGTTGGACAAGCAGCGGGAAGCTTACCAGATATTTTGTTCGATGGTAAGCTATGTGATTTTAGCTGGTTAAACTCCAGTAGTAGCAGAACAGCCTTGGTGCTTAGCAATCTGCAATATGATAGATGGACAGGTCTTCTGGCTCTTCTACCCTGTCAGACAAATAAAGAACAGCCAAATCCTTTGTTGTGGAGAGCAACATCCTTAATATTCTCAAGGTTAATGATTTTTGTGGGTGCATATCTAAGGGTAGTTGTTTCATACCAGCATCCAGATGAATCAGATATGAAGGGTTTGGTTTAAAGGGCAAGAATCCTGTGTATCATGCCTCAGAATAGTAACATCGCCTCTGAACAGAGAATGTTAGAGCTTTGATAAATATCTGAACAATATAAATCAGAAGATGAATCCTGATAAAATGAGATTGTCTGTGGGAGATTCTCAATGTCAAGCAAGTTATAATAATCCTTACTATTTGATATACTGTAGTTCCTTTCACATTGGTGTGTGAAACCCTGGTCACCTTTGGTCACCTTTCTCCCCCTGCTCCTGGCTCGTGCCTGGGATCCATTATTGTGAAGCGCTCTGAGCCACCGTCCGGCCCGAGGGCGCAATATAAATCCAAGTTGTTGTTGTTATGTCCCCAAGAGCTTCACAGGATATCCTGTAAAATGCAGTGACTGTGAGTCTTGGGGCGAGTTAATGAGATTTGAAAGGCCTTGTCCACTTTACTTTCACCAATAGATTGTGATCCTCTGCTCCGAATCTGGTACACAACAGAGTTGACATTGTCCGCACTGAAGGACGGTACAGATGACCTCCTACTCTGACTCCAGTGTCTGTCTGCTCTCATTGGAGTAATCGGTGGCTGGGTATCTCATAGGCTGAAAGTGAGCCGGATATATCAGAGCTGTAATCATTGTTGTCCAAAGCAGGGCCCCAGCCAAATTTGGAAGCCCCCCACAAATGCCACCTACCTTTACTCTTTCAGAGCATTTTTCTTAAAATTAAGGATTACTCAGAACTATCTTCCAAATTAAGATTTGATTTAAGAATTTCCCACATTTCACATGATCGTACAGAATGTAACATCTGACAGGTTTAAATTGGGTGGGTTTTCAGATTTAGTTTCTATATGGTCAGAATCTTCACACTGAAACATAATAATAGTAATAATAATAATAAGCCTTGGATTTGATGTAGTGCTGTTTACATTGGTTTAGGGGGGTAAAGTCTCAAAACACTTCACATGATTTACTGTAAAATCCTGTGGTTGTGTATTTTGTAAGCAGAGGAAGAAAGAGATCACAGAAAGATGAGATTGTCCTAGTTCCTGTGATTCATATCCATTTAGACCCTCGTCCTGCACACCCTCCCCAAAAATATATATTTGCTGTAGCTGTTATAGCTGTTGCAACCTGAAAATATAAATCACACTGCAGTAACTGGCCTCCAGCAAGAAAATGCAGTTCAGCATTTCTCACATTGGTGCAAATCCTGCAGTCAATAATGTTTGTACATTACAGACTGCTGGAGATGTCCAATAATAAAGGAACAGATATGTTCCCCAGTTCCTACCTAACCAGATTGGACCACAAGCCCTTTTTTACCTCATAGGGATGAATATAAACCAACAAGCTCAACTCTCACTAATGAGCCAGACAGGCTGGTCAGTCATCAGGCATGCCTTAGATTACTATGAACCTGGCTGTCTCACCCAGGTGTGTTTCCTTTCAGTCTATTTACATAACTGTAAATTTATGTTCAGCACTGTTCAGCGAAACAGGCCATTTGATCCAATTGTTCTGTGCAGCTATTAATACTCCATATGAGTCTCCACCCAATCCTTACTCCCTGGCATTCTCTTCTATTTCCTTCTCCCTCATGTATATGTCTAACTTCATCATAAATGCAAAATTCGCAGTCAATCCACTTTACAGTATATCCCATGAAGTGCTTTGAGGCATGTCAACAATGTGACAAGGCGCTGTATCAAATGCAAGGATTATTATAAATGTATCTATACTATATGATTCACATTCTCACTAGTCTTTGCATGAAGATGTTCCTCCTACACTTATTTCAGTCTTCAAATCCCTCCACTCCTCTGCACCCCCCTATCTCTCTAACCTCCTCTCTCCTCAAACCAGCTCCCGTTGCTTTCGCTCCACTGGTTCTGGCCTCCTCCATTTCCCCGAGTCCTCCCTCGGTGGCCGTGCCTTCAGCCACTATGTCCCAAGGCTCTGGAATTCCCTTGCTCACTCCCTTCGCCTCACCCCCACTTTTCTCAGCTTCAGGTCCCAGCTGAAGACCTTTCTCTTCGACCGCGCCTTTGGTCACCTTTCTACCCCTGTCCCTGGCTCGGTCCCGGGATCCGCTATTGTGAAGCACTCTAAGACGCCGTCCGGCGTGGAGGGCTCTATATAAATCAAAGTTGTTGTTGTTGTTCAGATATGTAGACTTCATTTTACATGTATCCCCTGGTTACAATTAATCCCAGAGATGTACCATTTACCTCCCCATAAAGAAGACCGTTGTTTAGTAAAAATGCTCTTTATGAGAGAGAGATTCCACCTGTACCTGGACTTACTCTAGTTCAGTCTCCAGTATTTGCAAATTGTTGAATACAGTTTTCTATAGGACTTAAGAGAAAGGTACATGCATAGTAGGGTCCGGCGATATATCGATATATCGCTAAAACCCGATAGAATTTTCATATCGATACGCCGATATAGGCATTTCAAAAATATCGATATATCGAAAAATCAATATATCGAGGGAAACAATCGGAATGTGCGCACACTGAACTACAAGACCCACAATGCTCATCTCTCTACACCACATATTGTATTCATAGTCCTCGAATACCATATACAGGTATGCAAGGGGTGGGTGGAGGGTAGAGAAGGCTGGGGGGGGGGGGGGGTGAGGGGGAGAGAGACAGCTGGGGGGGAAGAAGACGGCTGGGGGGGGTGGGTGGGGAGGGAGAGACGGCTGGGGGTGGCGAGGGAGAGAGAGACGGCTGGGGGGATGGGGGGGAAGAAGGGGGCTGGGGGGGCTGGTGGGGGAGAGAGACGGCTGGGGGGGCTGTGGGGGGGAGAGAGACGACTGGGGGGGGCGGAAAGAGACGGCTGGGGGGGTGAGGGGGGAGGGAGAGACGGCTGGGGGGGGGGGAGGGAGAGAGAGACGGCTGGGGGGGTGGGAGGGGAGAGAGACGGCTGGGGGGGAAGAAGACGGCTGGGGGGGGTGGTGGGGGAGAGAGATGGCTGGGGGGGGTGTGGGGGGGAGAGAGATGACTGGGGGGGGGCGGAGAGAGACGGCTGGTGGTGTGGGGAGAGAGACGGCTTGGGGGGGGTGGGTGGGGAGGGAGAGACGGCGGCGGGTGGGGAAGGAGAGAGAGATGGCTGGGGGGGATGGGAGGGGAGAGAGACGGCTGGAGGGGAAGTGGGGGGGGAGAGAGACAGCTGGGGGTGGGGAGGGGGTGGGGGGAGAGACGGGGTGGATGTGATAATATACAGATAGATGGAGATGGGGGGGATGTGAGAGAGACACAGACAGAAAAACTCAGAGATGGAGAGAGTGAGAGACACAGAGAGAGAAAGATATTTACCTCCTGAGGAGATAGGCCCCAAGTGCGCGCGCACCCGGAATGCGCACACATTCTGAATGCGCGCCGAAAACACCAAAATATCGATATTTTGGTATATCTCGATATGAACCCATCGATATATCTAAATCAGAAAATTTCCATATCGACGGACCCTAATGCATAGTCTACAAAATTAAAGCTTTATTTAAGATATTTGGTGAAGCACTTTGTGATGTCTAGAAATGTGTAAAGCACTATACCAAATGTATAGATTGTTATTATTATTATATCTGAGCCATATGTTGGAACAGGTAAGGAGATATAGTGGTGAGATTGATCTGGTCTCTTTGCTCTGTGAGCTGTTGTGACTTGATCTTCCAAATGTTCTACTTCTGCTCTCAGATTTCTATGTCTCTATTTAGCTTTAATGCTGCAATTTCTTATACATATTTCATATATGAAGGAGAAGGGAACAAAGGATGAAGGAGAGGAGATTAGGAGGGCTGAAGGTGTATTGCCTGTATAACTAGGATGGCTAAAGCCACAACTTGGGACCCCAGAGGTCCGTTGGGATATATCTATGAAAAAAGGTCATTTTAATCCACTCTCTCTCCAGTAATAATAATAATCATCCTAGCATTTAATACAGCACTTTTCACTTCTTATCGATGTCTCAAAGCATTTCACAGAATATACTGTAAAGTGAATTGACTGTATATATTGTGGGTGAAACATGGTAGCCAATGGCGCACAGCAGTGTCCTCACAAACAGTCGTGGATTGAAATGACCAATTTTATTATTGTGTTTTTTGGAGAGATGGATTATTATTAGGCGTGTGGAGTAAGGACACGCCTTTACCTGGCTGGATTCAGCACTGAGCTACAGGAGCTCCACATAAAAGTAAACATCAAACCTGCCTATCACAGACTTCCCCTATGTACTTTGTCTCCTGGGCTGCAGCTCTGCATGGAGACGCCCTAAAGAACCCGATGCCAATCAAGCTGTGATATTCTTCCTGTCTCTGGAGCCAGAAGCACAAATCCCAGAACAGCATTGGTTAATGGTCCAGCAAAAACATTTCAACTGGGAAGTTTCTGTGAGAACTAACCTAATGTTGCTGTCTTTGTGGCTCAGAGCTATAAATAAATTGATGTTTTAAAAGCGTCAGTCTGGAAAGTGTCATTCTGTTCCCGTAGATTAGCAGGTACTCTGTGTCAGTACTCAGAATGTGTATTTATATTCCTATCGTTCATTATGTGTCAACATCTGACACAGCTGGAACCTTCATCCCAGTGCCCGGGTCATCTTTCTCTCTGGGGATCGGCAACAACTTCGAATGAGATGTTAAGCCACATTCAGGTGGACATTAAAGTACCCATGGCACTATTCAAAACAGAAATGGGAGTTTTGTCTGATGTACTGGCCAACAATCCGCCTGGCAAAATTGATCATTCATTCTATGGCTGATTGTGGGATACTATTATGCTGTGATTAGGGTGTCTTGTTTCCCTCACTCGATGTATTACAGTACCTGAGCATGTGTGAGGGGCAGGGTAGGAGGGAGGGCAGGGAGAGAAGCAGAAGGCATGATCGAAAAGGAGCATCTTGAGATCAGCCTTGAAGGAGGCAAGGGAGGAAGCAAGGCAAAGGGACTGTGGGATGGACTTCCAGAGGATGGGGCAGAGTAGCTGATGGTGTGGCGGGAGAGGCAGGGTACGTGAAGTAACCCGGAGTCCACTGAGTAGAGGGAGCAGGCAGGGTGGTAGGGGGTTAGGAGATCACAGAGGTAGAGGAGAGCAAAGCCATGAAGGGCTTTGAAAGTGAGGGCCAGAGTCTTGAGCTGTTTCCTCTGTGTGATGGGAAGCCAGTGGAATCGGGCGAGGATCAGGATGATAGGGTAACAGAGTCTGGCACGGGAGAGGACAACTTCTGGTATGCATCAGTGGCGGAAATGAGAAATGTTGCAGAGGTGGGGGAAGGCAGAATGGGTCATGGCATGGATGTCAGATAGAAAGGATAATCGAGGGTCAAACAAGATACCAAGGTTCCAGACTGGCTCAGCGTGCATTCTTGGATGGTGATGCTGTCAGCACCTGAATATCAATAGACTCTGAATATCAGTGTAGATATAGTATAATCTAGAGAAATGTAAAGCTATGAGAGTTGGCAGGGAAAAGCAATTGAGGAATATGTACTGACTGGAAAAGTGCTTGAGTTGCTTTAACAGGACCAACACAGAATGTAGGACTGAAAAAGTCCATCTGGCCAGGCCCAAACAACAACAATAAAATTATATTTGTCTGCCACGTTTCATGTCGGGAGGATGTTCCAAGGTGCTGGACAGACAGTATTCCAAGCTGGTCATAGGGATTGGGGAGGATGAAGGGCAGAGGGGAACGAGGTTGATCAAAAGCACATGCAAAATGGAGGGCCTTGAGGTGGGTCTTGAAGGATGCGACTGATGGGTCGAGGCAGAGGGACAGCGGGATGGAATTCCAGAGGGTGGGGGCAGAGTGGCTGAAGTCCCGCCTGCCCACCGCTGAGGGGTGGATGAGGCGGTGGCCATGGAGCAGGCCGAAGCCAGCCGAGCGGAGGGAGCATGCAGGTTGTTAGCGGGTCAGGAGGTCGCAGAGGTAGAGGGAGCGAAACTATGGAGACCAAAGTAAAAGTAAGTTAAATAATACTTTTGTATCACACTGAACATAGATCATTTCTGAGTGAAGGATCCATGGGTTGGTAGTGGGGTTACACCTCAATAGTCCGAAGGTTCGTTAGACCAAAGGTTCATTAGTCCGAAGGTTGGTTAGTCCGAAGCTTCCCCTAACCCTAACCGTAACCCTAACACTAACCCTAACATTTGGACTAATGAACCTTCAGACTATCGCACCAAATGTTCGGATTAACAAACCTTATTTTCAGACTATCGAGCAGTAACCATGGTAACCGCCCCGGTTACAGGAAATTTGTGTGTTTGGACTATCGAACCTTCGGGCTATTGAGTGCCTCCCAGCAGTGGTGCTTTTCCTTGCCAGGAGTCCCTTATGGAGACTCTACAATAACAACAACTTGCATATATATAGCACCCTTCACACAGGATTTCGGAGCTCTGCAGTTTGGCTATCGAGGGGGGAAAGAACAGAGGTTACCATAGGAGTGGGTTTTATGTGGGATTTAAAGATAAATAAAGAGAAGATGGGGCAGAGGCATTGAAGCAGGATTAGGGTTTTAGTCTCAGAATAAATTTCATTCAGAAATGCTGCCATTTAGATCCCACTGCAAATGTGTGATGACAAGATCAGTGCTCAGAATGTGAGTGAAGATCCAGTCTTATTTACAAATTAATGTATTCAGTGAGTTGTAAGGTAATGAGCCTTCCCATAGCATATATCAATACATTACCAAAGGCTTCTGCTTGATGTATTTTTGTCCATGATGCATATGTATTTTGCAGTCACTGCATACCTCTTAGCTAATCACTTTCAGCAAATGTTATTAGAAACATAAATTTTAGACCAAATCAATCAATCCTCTTGAATTGTATTACACACAACCATACTCTGTATATGGTCATGGAGATAGAACAGACACTGTTCCTATTTAAAAGTGACAATGAGGACATTGCACATTTTTTAATTAACAAAAGAATAATTATGTGATCTTAATAGTCATTCCCACTTTTAAGTTATTCCTGATAACAAATCTGGAAACAACGAAAACAACAAAATTACATTTTTAGAGCGCCGTTCACGTCGGGAGGATGTTCAAAGGCGCTGAATAGTCAGGGGGTAGGGACCCGAGCATGGGTGAGTGGCAGGGGAGGGGAGAAGGAGAGGTGATAGGGTGGAAGAAGGCCCGATTAAAGTGAGGGTCTTGAGACCAGTCTTGAAGGAGGCAAGGGAGGAACTGAGACGAAAGGACTGTGGAATGGAGTTCCACAGTGTGGGGGCAGAGAGGCTGAAATCCTGGCCATCAATGCTAGGGAGGGTCAAATGGGATACATGGAGCAGACCAGAGCCCACTGAACAGAGGAGGCGAGCAGGTTGGTAGGGAGTCAGCAGGTCAGGTCAGAAGGGACAAAGCCATGGATGGTCTTGAAAGTGGAGGAGAATCTTGAATTCGATCCTCTGGGGGATGGGGAGCCAATGGAGCCGAGCGAGGATGGGAGTGATGGGGTCGCAGAGCCTGGTGCCTGAGAGGGCACGAGTTGCAGAGTTTTGGTTGATCTGCAGCTTGCGAAGGGAAGAGCTGGGATGGCCAATGAGGAGGGAGTTTTAGAAGTCTAGCCTTGATGTGACGAATGAGTAGGTGAGGGTTTCGGCAGCTCGAGGGGTGAGGCAATGGGAGAGTTGTCCCTCGTCCAGTACTAGATATCAGACAGGCAGACAGTCTGGAAGCCGGTAGTCCTGGGGTTGAGGGTGGAAATGGAGATATAGAGTCGGGTGTCACTCGCATGCATGTGGAAATTTACCCGATGCCTGCAGATGATGTTATCGAGGGGGAGCATGTAGGGGGTGAAGAGGAGGGGACCAAGGACACAGCCCTGAGGAACACCACACAAGACGGTGCGGGGGCTGGAGGAAAGCTGCTGGCAGACAGAAAGTGGAGATGGTGTGAAAAATAGGACCTGAACCAGTCAAGGACAGAACCTTGAAGGTTGAGGTGAGAGGAGAGATAGTGGAGGAGAATTGAATAATCCAGGTGTTGAAGGCAGCTCAAAGAGGCAGTGGGAGCCCTGGTCACCGATGGTCAAGATATCATTTGTGACCTTGACCAGGCCACAGCTTCACAGAATAACATTTTAACATGAGCTAACTAGGAACTGCAAACCAGCATTTAAAGATTGTTAAAATGAACACTGAGTAGAATAATTAGCTGAACTGCCACTCCTGAATAACATGCTCGCTCTAGAGGTGGAAGCTTCCTGAGGTGGGTTTGTTTCATTTTTGATTGAACTGGAAGGAAGACAAACCCTCCATATCATGACATGGGATTATATTAATTTAAAGGGGACTAAATTGTGGGATTTCTTCATGGTATTTCTCATGTTAGTATTCTGATCAACCAGGACCCCAAGAGAGGATGAGAGGAATGCAACAAAACTGGAGAGAAGGTTCTGTCCTTGACCTGTTGTTTTGCAATTTCACCCGCTCCATGTTTTATGTTATTAACACCTCTCCTCTCCAATTTTGTTGCAATCCCCCCCACCCCACACACACACACCTTTTGTCCTTCAACATTAACACCTCTTTAACTCATCGTTTCCTATCCTCTACTCCATTTTCTCTTTTGTTTTCTTTGCTCTGCCTCACCGCTCTCCATTAGTCCTCATAAGCCTCTACTTCCCAACATTCCCTCTCCTTCCCAGTTCTGATGAAGGGTTGTGGACCCGAAACATTGACTCACTTTCCTTTCTCCATAGATGCTGACTGACCTGCTGGGTGTTCCCAGCGATTTCTACTCTTGAAATCTTGTAGCTTGGATTCCTTATGAAGGAATCTCATTGAGAAATACCATAAATTAGACTCCAGTACTGTATACCGGTCAACCTCACTGTGTCACACTTCACTTATAGTCCTTTATAGCGCAATCGCACTGTAGATTGCAAGTGTGGTAGGAAGCCTTTGGTGCTGAATGACCAGCTCTTCCTGCTGTGCATGTCATTTCAACAGAACTCTGACTGGTGACCATCAGATTTTGAAGCAAGATTTCTCATGAGGTTAAGTATAATGATGATGAGGATAGGTGCCAACAGGGGCAGAATGTTATCATTGAGACTGCAACAGATAGTGAAAAAGAAACCATGTTTTAGACTGGAGGGATAGACACTCCTCTCCCCAGATATAATTGGACAATATAGCTACTGGAACTGATGGTAATTATACAGCAATAGAATTATACAGCAAATGGAAATTCCTTGTTGAATTGAATGTGAATAACCCAGATCAGATTTGTGGCCTCTATCTATGAAGGTTTTATTTTTTAAAGAAATTAATGTTATGTTAGAATCTGCCTTGATTTCTTGGAATTTTTTTGATAGTTCAAAATATATCCTACTGTATTTTTTGAGGGATTTATACCCAGACAGACATTTTTTTAGAATAGAGGAGAATTGTCAGAGTCTAGTTACAGGATAGATTATTTATAGTCAGGGCAGATGTTGGATGTTGGACTTCCACGGCCTTGCTCCTGCTTATCGCTGTGACCTCCGAGTGCCATACTCCGTCTGCTCCCTCCAGTCAGCAGAGTGAGGCCAGATCCATGTCACTCACCCTCCTAGCTCTTCTGTTGGCAATCAGGCCTTCAGTCTCTCTGCCACTATCTTTTCGAACTCCATCTCACATTCTTTTGCCTTGCTTCCACATTACCTCCTATAAGGCCTATCTCAACACTTTCCTCTTTGAACGTGCCTTTGGTCACCCCCTACACCTTTGCTGCCCTCCAACCCTCCTGATTACCACCACCATCTCGGGTGCAAATGCTTCATTGTTCAGAGCCTTGTTCTCCTTACATAAAAGATGGGTGAGGGGGGAGGGAGCCAAGGAGGGGAAAGGGAGAAGCAGCTAAAAGCACAGTCAAAGTGGCCGGTTTTAAGGTGGATCCTGAAAGTGGAAAGATTGGAGTTCCAGAGAACAGGAATAGATGGCTGAAAGCGGCCCACTTATGGCGGGACAAATATGACGGGGGACATGAAAGAGACAAAAGGAGCAGGTTGGTCAGTAGGGTTGAAGGAGGTTGTAGAGTTCGGCTGAGGAGAGACTATGGAGAGATTTAAAAATGAGAAAGAGGATCTTGAATTTGATCTGCTGGAGGAAGGAGCACCTATGAAGCCAAGTGAGGATGAGCGTGATAGTCTCACTGAGCCTACTTTGACGGGGACACGAGTATGAATAATTGAGCCTGCAGATGATGAAAGCAACGTTGTTGCAGCAGCTCGTGAGAGAGGTAGCAGCAGAGGCAGGCAATATTGTAGTGCTGAGGGAAAACAGAACTACTGACAGCCAGGTTTAAGGGCAGTTGAAGGGTCAAACAAGACACCAAGATCTGCAATGTCTCCATGAGGTGAAGTGACCCTTGCAGATCAATGCAGTGAGCATCTGAGATAAAAATGTGCTGATAGGAACCTAGCAAGCGAGCCCCTGTCTTGTCGACAATCAACTAAGAAAGTTAGAGCTCATCCAGGCCGTCAGTGAGTCAGAACAGCAGTGATCCTGGAATTGAGGGTAGAGGGAAAGAGACAGAGAGAGAGCACAAAGAAAACATCTTTCACACACTGAGTAGTTAGCATGTGGGTGGAGTGCCCTGCCAGAAGCAGTGGTCAAGGCAGAATCAATATTAGCTTTCAAAAGGGAACTAGATAAATATATAAAAATGTATATTATACAGAAGGTATGGGGAATAGACAGGTAAAATCAGACTGAAAGAATTGCTCTTCAAAAAAGCCAAACTAGACATGATGAGCAGAATGACCTTCTTCTGCCCTATAAGTGTCTATAATTCTATTGTATATTTGGAGAAACGGTGACTGGATCCTCGTATTCGATCGCCATTCCTGTAGCTTCAAGCACTTCAGACAAACTCATGTTACAAGCTGCAGGAGAGGAAATTTTCATCAAACACACTGCCATGTATTAAGGTGAAGTAAATCAGCTTTGTGTACTGTGTTGCTGAGAGTGTCTTCCCGACTGAGAACCATTCCATTAATCACAGTGAGCAGCAGAGGGGAGGAGCTGGCAGTCTGAGCCAGGCTAACTGCTAACTCACTGAAACAGCCTCATTATTAACTGAGAACACACAGAAACTCCAGCCATCAGTGAGCCCACATCCAAATATCTTTTAGGTGAAACAAGAATATATTGTAAGGGTAATTGGCAGGATATCATATGGTGCTAGTGAACATGTACATGTACACATGCACAGACACGGAGTGCATACATAGACACACTTATAAGCAAATACATTCAAACAAATGCGCATGTGCATTATAATAATACAGTACTTGCTTTTGACACAGTGCCTTTCATATCGGGAAAAGGTGGACTGTATAGCAGTGTATACGTGTCCTCATATTCTCATGTAAGTGGCAAATGCACACATGTGTACACATGTATGCACAGACATATATGAACATCTGCATGTTCATATACCCATATGCTTGCGCACACTTACACAGCCATTGCTACTATTATTGGCGAATAACAAATGACAGCGAAGGAAATGTAGAGGGATGGAAGCTAATGTGGAGTATAAGCATTGACACAGAATAATTGGAGTAAATGGATTGTTTCATTTCTGTACGGTCTAGGTAATTCTATGTAAAAGTGCTCATTTCTTTCCTATACTGCCAGTAACACAGCCCAAAGAAGAAGAATTGTAGTCAGAGAGCTCTCCAGTTCCCAAAGCTGCAAGGATACAGATCTGAGTATGTGGGAACAGTTCATCACTTGACCATTTTGGCCAATATAGCACAGAGAGCCAAAAAGCAGTGGAAGGACCCAAGCCAGTAATACTCTGAAATTTGACTAATAGAGCCATATCTATTGCAAGCAATATCACAGTGTCTGTATACACAGTTGTATCATAAATATTACAGTATGTTTTTATCTGTAATACATGTTTTTCTGTGTAATTAATCTATGTTGATGTACTCACAGCTGTGTAATGAATATCACACGTTTACATACATGCTAAACGTGAATGCATGAGTGTGTGTATGTATATCGATATGACACAATTTGTGTGTTTATCTGGATGAAGTCTGTACATACACTTAGCTGTTGAGAGGTGAATATTTCTATTGATTTTTCATTTCTGAACCTGTGGCCAGTAAAACGTCACAAATTCTTTAATGTACAAGTGGCAGTGGGTAATGTTTGCTTTAGTTCAGCATTGCTTTGAAGATAATTATTCCAAAAGCCTCCAACTGTATTTTTGAAAATAACTTCAGAGGATTGGTGTATGGGGATAAAAATACTCTTCACTCCAAAGGGAATTAATATCTCCAGCACAAGATCCCTCTTCACAAATGTTCCTGGCATTAGGAAGCTTACAACTGTATTAAACTGACAGACAGAAGCATCAGCGGCTCCAACAAAAAGCACTCTGAGATGCTACTCCGTAAGAGGACGCTATATGCAAGTTGTTGTTGTTGGAAAGGATGTCTGTGTGATCAGTGTTATGATTACTCTATGTGCCAATGAAGAACTGAAATGTTTCCCCTGGAGTTTTGCATTTAGCTTTGAAGTCTATTACACGCTGCAGAGAGCAGCCTTCTTTCCACTGAAGATGCAAGCTTGATTCCTTGCTTGCACATTACACAAGCACCACTTTTGCTTCATTGACATGCTGCATCATTGAGTAGAAAGCCATTTAAAGCTATTGCAAATTGTTATGGGCTCAAAAACCCAGCCTTAAAAATGCCACCAAATAAGACATGCCAAGCAGCAGGAAAAGGCACACAGGTTCACGTTTGAGAAGTGCAATTTCAGAACAGACACCTGGAAGTATTTCTTTATTTGGAGGATAATGCACAGGTGGATTTGCTTCATGGGAAAAATGGTAGAGCAGAGGCACAGGATTTATTAAGAAACAGCTTAATACTTGTTGGGTCATACTGTAATGGTAAAACATCAGGGAATGTATTCTGGAACAAAGACCTCAAAGGGATCATAGAGCTTTCTTCATCCCAATCTGTCTTGTTTCATGCGGGCCTGGTTTATAGCCACTTATAGTAACAAATAAATTTTAAAAAACATTGATCTGAATTGTCAAATATGCCACCAAGCCTTCAGTAGACCACATATTATCATCATGTCCAGCCCTAGCACCAACAAAATATCTGATTCAACATAACAAGGTAGCTAAATATGTTCATTGGATAATCAGTAAATACTTTGGTCTTTACGTCAATATCAAAGTATGAACATTGACCAGCAAAAGTGATATCAGAAGATACCATTACCATAATCTGGGACTCACAAGTGCATATAGATAGAACAGTAATCTGTAATAAAGCAGACATCATATTATAAAAACACCAAAATTGTATGTGCCTTCTACCACCTCCGACGGATCGCCCAACTCCGGCAATACCTCACCTTAAAAGCCGCCGAAACCTTGGTCCACGCCTTTGTCACCTCTCGGCTGGACTATTGCAAAGCCCTCCTCGCCGGTCTCCCCTCCACCACAATCCACAAAATCCATCTTATCCAGAACTCTGCCGCCCGCATACTCACCCGCTCTAAGCTTCGCTCCCCCATTACCCCAATCCTTGCCAGACTTCACTGGCTCCCTATCCCAGAGAGGATCGACTTCAAGATCCTCACCCTTGTTTTCAAATCCCTCCACTCTTCTGCACCCCCCTATCTCTCTGATCTCCTCTCCCCCACAACCCAGCACCTGCTGCCTTCGTTCCTCCGGGTCTGGCCTCCTCCATGTCCCCCGAGTCCTCCGCTCCACCCTCGGCGGCCGTGCCTTTAGCCACTACGCCCCGAGGCTCTGGAACTCCCTTCCTCACTCGCTTCGCCTCGCCCCCTCTCTTCCCAGTTTCAGGTCACAGTTGAAGACCTTTCTCTTCGACCGAGCTTTTGGTCACCTTCCTGCCCCTGCTCCTGGCTCGGTCCCGGGACCCGTAACTGTGAAGCGCTCTGAGATGCCTTCTGGCGTGGAGGGCGCTACGTAAATCGAAGTTGTTGTTGTTGTTGTATGTGCAGTATCATTGATGTGGCCAATTCCAAGTGAATTGCTCAGTTGATAGAGGTGCAGGCCAGTTCTCAATGAGATCACACAATGCTGCTGAGCTAGTGAGGATGTGACAAAACAATTATGGGGCAGTCTTAAGCCTCACAGGACTGATGGCAGCAGTAGACATCTGGCTTCACTTTACTTCTATAAATTTTGTTGTTGTTGTTGGTAGCTTGAAGATGAGTGATTTTTCTTTGTCAGCCGGGTGTCTGACAAATGTAAAAAACCACCATCATGCTTTAGAGTATCCAAGCCAAACTGAGATTTCCAATGCATCCCACCTACAGATGGAAATCGCAGGAATAGATTATTGAACTGGAGTGCGCACTCTCTCCTTGGAGAGACGCATTCTGCTTACCTAATTCTGGAAAGTATTAGGCACCTATTGGCAGGAATCAAGACTTGGAATGTTGCATATTGCTTTGACGACATAAGTGGCAATTGAACATGCAGGATGAAAGTATAAAAGGCTTTTGGGAAGAGTGACTTGCAAATTTTGGAAAGACGTTGACTTGTAGAGTTCGAATAAAGTAATGAGTGAATATACATTGTGTTTTGGATCAAATAACATTATAGGAGTACTGCTGGAATTTAACTAGTAAAAAAAACTGCAAGGTGGTTGGGGTGTGCATCGGGGTACAGCTGGAGTTTATTCAGTTAAAACCGTATGACTTACCATTGATAGCACGGTCAAACATGAGTAAAAAAAAATCCACTGATCCCATTAAAAGCTGGCCTGCTCCTCTATCAACTCAGTAATGCATGACAGCATCCAGAAATTTTGTCCATCAATAACGGGTCAGTGCCATATCAGTCAATCTCTAAAAGTGTATAATCAAAAGCCATTTCAACAACTGGACTAGAGTTCACAAGTTTTGGGATGTTCAGTACACTGTGTAATGTTATTTAATGCACAGAATGCAATGTAGATTCCTTTAGTGCTAAAAGAGGTCACAAGTTGACTTCTTTCACACTTCCTTTCAAATCTCCAAGTCTTCCAGGAATCCTTTTATACTTGCACCAGCCGTATTCAATTGCCAATTATGTCACTTAAGCAAATAATATGCAACACACTGTACACTCATAGAAGTGCATGTGATGTACCTTTGGATAGCTCATCCCTCAATGTACTGGGTCTGAGCAGCATATTGCAATAATCTCTCCATCTCGTGCTTCAGGCAGACAACCTCAAGATTTAGCAGAAGGGGATCCAAGTCTTACTTACCACACTGGAGTGTACAGCCATTTTGAACCTTTAACAGAACCCAAACATTGTACCCAGCAGCACCAAACTGGTGACACTTCAATACAGAGGTGGGGGTGTGCTGCATTGTTGAACAACAACAAACAACAAAATTACATTTATAGAGCATTACAAAATTACATTACATTGAAGGTACCTGTAGGATTATGCTAATCACTATGCCCTTATATGTAGATGTAACGGTTATAGTACCTTCTCGTGACCACTGTGGTAGCACATGGAATTGCAGGCTTGTGGTCTTCTTAATAAAGCCGTCTTCCATGAAAGTCGATCTCTCCATGGTCTCTCTTTTATATCTCGAATATAACAGTACTGCCCTTCAATGACGTTCGGATAAGACATTAAATCAAGGTCAAATCTGCCTGTTCAAGTGGACATTAAAGATCCCAAGATACTGTTGAAAAGAGAAAAGTTTCTCCCCATGTTCTGGCCAACAATCTCTAATATGGAATTCATTATTCACTTAGCGGCTGTTTGTTGGAAATTGCTGTGCACAAATTAGCCGTAATGTTTGTCTACAAAATACACAGTCACTGCACCATGGTAAATCCCTTGATACGCTTCAAGACACTTCAAATAAAATTACAAGTGATCATATCAAATGCAAAGATTATGATATTTCTCACATAATCCAAATCTACCCCACAATTCAAATCAATTGGTTACTCATCTCATTGTGGTGTATGGGACTTCTGGCTTAGATCAGCTGTCGCATTTGCCTTCATTGCTAAGCACCACTTCACAAGCACTACATTTCTAACCATTTGTAAATTTTGTGAAGTGCTTTGAGAACTTTATTTTGTTTGAAAGACATGATATAAAGTCATGTTATTATTACACTGTGTAATTATTTCATTTTATTATATCCTGTCTCAAAATGCTTCACAAGTGATTACAGCACTCTACTTTAATGACTGTGTATTTTGTAAGCAAACACAGTGGGCAGTTTACATGCAGCAATGTTCCACAAACTACTGTATCATGAAATGAATGACTAATTAATCTGGACATAATAATAATAATCCTTGCATTTGATATGGTGCTTTTCACATCTTTTAGATGTCTCAAAGCACTTCACAGAACATACTGTAAAAGTGGATTCACTGTATATATGTGGGTGAAACGCGACAGCCAATTGCAGTGCCTCATAAACAGTCGTGGATTGAATTTAACCAATTTACTATTATTATTGAGGGATTATTATTAGTTGTGTGGAGTAAGAAAACTTGCCCGAGGTTTTGCCCTACCTGGAATTGAACCCAGGTCTCTTGCTTGTAAGGCGAGTGCTCCATCCTCTCATTGTTGGGTAGGAGACTGAGAGACTCTTCTTTTTAAAATAATGTTATGGGTTTTCAGCATCCATCTGAACAGGCAGACAGGACATTTCAGCTGACAATGCATTGCTCCCCTAGTACTGTACTGTATTGGAATGTCAGCCTAGGTCATGATGTGGGACTTGTTATCCAGAAGATTTACAACAACAATGTCACGCGGTTAGTGTCTTGGAGCAGAGGAGCTTTGGAGGAGAGAGTGCCACTCATCAAGTTAAGGTGACTGTAAATCACAAGTGGCTCATTGGAAACCACACAAAAAAAAACACTGCTGCAGGGCACCACAGCCCCAATAAAAAATATGTAATTAGAATGTCTCAGGACTGCAGTGAAATTAACAATTTTCACCAACATGTGTCCAATCAGGTGAGGATACATTGTACTTCATTCACAATACTCACTAAAGTACAGTACTTTAGATTCAATAAATCCCTCTCAGCCTTTGCCTCTCCTCAGTCTCTCACCCTCTTCCATCTCCCACCTTCCTCCATCTCTCACCCTCCGCCATCTCTCAGCCTCCTCCTTCTCCCACCTTCCTGGAACTCCCTCCCTCAATTCCTTTGCCTCGCCCCCCTCCTTTTCCATTTTCAGGTCGCACTTGAACACCCTTCTGTTCGACCGTGCCTAAGGTCACCTTCCCCCTCCCCCTGGCTCAACCCCGGACTCTGCTAATTGTGAAACGCTCTGAAACTCTGTCTGGCGTGCAGTGCACAATATAAATGCAAGTTGTTGTTGTTGTTCATCCATCTCCCACCCTCCTTTATCTCCCAACCTCTGCCATCTCCCACCCTCCTCCATCTCCCACCCTCCTCCATCTCCCACCCTCCTCTATGTATGATTCATTCTTTGCACATAGTGTACTCAAATATCACTATACCTGATTAATACCAATCTGACACTGTAAACCTCCTTCTATGTCTTTGTTGTTAATGATAATGAACAAGTGCAACACATCACAGGTTCATATGGGGTGGAACATTGGAGGCTGATTTGTCACTTGCTGTGTGTGTTACAACAACAACACAACTTTGATTTATATAGCACCCTCCACGTTGGACAGCATCTCAGAGCACTTCACAGTAGCGGATCCCGGAACCAAGCCAGGGGCAGGGGTAGAAAGGTGACCAAAGGCGCGGTCAAAGAGAAAGGTCTTTAGCTGTGACCTGAAGCTGGGAAGAAATTGGGCGAGGCGAAGGGAGTGAGAAAAAGAGTTCCAGAGCCTTGGGGCGTAGTGGCTGAAGGCACAGCTGCTGAGGGTGGAGCGGAGGATTCAGGGGACATGGAGGAGGCCAGACCTGGTGGAGCAAAGGCAGCGGGTGCTGGTTTGGGGAGAGAAGAGATCAGAGAGGTAGGGGGTGCAGAGGAGTGGAGGGACTTGAAAACAAGGGTGAGAATCTTGAAGTCGATCCTCTCAGGGACAGGGAGCCAGTGAAGTCTGGCTAGGACTGGGGTAATGGGGGAGCGAAGCTTGGTGCGGCCAAGTATGCGGTCGGTGGAGTTTTTAATTAGCTGGATTTTGTGGATTATGGTGGTGGGGAGACCGGCGAGGAGGGCTTTGCAATATTCCAGCCAAGAGGTGATGCAGGCATAGACCAAGGTTTCAGCGGCTTTTGGGGTGAGGTATTGCCGGAGACGGGCGATCCATTGGAGGTGGTAGAACGCAGTGCTGGTGAGGGACCGGATGTGGGGGAGGAAGGACAGTTGGGGGTCAAACCTGACGCCTAGGTTGCGCACAAGTTCGGAGAGTTTTAGGAACAGGCCGGGAAGGTGGAGGAGGTGAGAGCCATGCAAATGGAGACGTTGACGAGAACCAAAGAGTATGGCTTCCGTCTTGTTGACATTCAGCTGCAGGAAGTTCGTGCTCATCCAGCTCCTGATGTCTGACAGGCAGGCTGACAGAACATCAGGGGACTGGGGGTCGCAAAGTGAAGTGGAAAAGTGGTTGGGTGTCATCAGCATACATGTGGAAGTGTGCCCCATGTCAGCGGATGACATCCCCAAGAGGGAGCGTGTAGATGAGGAAGAGGAGGGGACCAAGGATGGATTCCTGAGGTATCCCACAGGTAACCGGGTGAGAGAGGGCGGAAAAGCCGTTTGTGGAGATGCACTGCTGGCGGTTTGTGAGGTAGGACTCGTACCGGGCGATGCGGTCCCACAGAGGACAGGCGGTGGAGGAGATGGTGTAGTCGACCGTGTCGAACGCAGTGGACAGGTCCAGGAGAATAAGGAGGCAGAAGGAGCCCTGGTCACAGATGGAGAGGGCGTTGTTTGTGACTTTCACAAGCGCAGTCTCTGTACTGTGGGCAGGGCGGAAACCGGACTGGAGGGGTTCGAAGAGGGAGTGGGAGGAGAGGTGGGCACGGAATTGATTTGCAACAATGCGTTTGAGTGCTTTGGAAAGGTAGGGCAGGTTAGAGATAGGGCGGTAGTGGCTAGTGTTTGAGGGATCAAGGGACAAGTGGTTACATGTACAGTAGTAATAATATAAAGTAATAATAACCCTTCATTTGATATAGTGCCTTATCACATCTTTGAGACATCTCAAAGCGCTTCACAGAATATGCTGTAAAATGAATTTATTGTATATTTTGTGTGTGAAAATGCAGCAGCAGTACATAAATGTATCATTGCCTATTTGTAGGACATTGCTGTGCACAAATTGTCTGCTGTGTAAGGCCATAAAGCTACAATCATTCAATTTTACAATAAAATGTTCTGTGAAGTGCTTTGAGATGTCCTCTTGAAGTGAAAGGTGCCTTATCAAATGTAAACACTATTATGATATTATCTCTGCTTCCCTTCCACCCCCCCACCCCCCCCCCCCCCCCCACCACCCCCACTCACCCACCAAAACTTTCATCAAATGGCCCGGGATGACGATAATATTTTTGGAGTGTTGGTAATGCGAATGGCTTTTTTACGACAATTTTAAAAAAGAAGGAATTATTATGATAAGACATTGATAAAATTGGCAAGGAAGGAATTTTGAAATTCACCATTAGTTATTATTGGTTCAATGGAATGCCTTGGTGTGAACTAGCTTCTTCATTTTCTTGTTGGGAGTAATATCATCTTGCCCCCAGCAGTATACAATATCACTCTTAATCTAGGAATCTGCATTGCAAGGTGAAATTTGTAGGCTTTTACAACGTATTATTTGTGATAACTATTGAAATCTTATGAAACAAAGCATGTGTTTCACCCGTTATCATATACAATCTTTCAATCTTCCTTGGATACAGGAGTAGTGCCAGAGGACTGGAGGGTTGCTAATGTTTCTCCCCTGTATAAAAAGGGGCAGAAGGACCAACCTGGGAACTACAGGCCAGTCAGTCTAACATCAGTAGTGGGAAAACTTCTGGAGACTATAATCAGGGACAAGATAGATCTTCACTTAGAAATATATCGGTTAATAAAGGACAGCCAGCACGGATTTGTTAAAGGCAAATCTTACATGTCAAATCTGAGAGTTTTGATGTTTTGAGTTTGATGAGGTAATGGAATGGGTGGATGAGGGTAGTGCAGTTGATGTAGTTTATATGAACTTTCAAAAGGCATTTGACAAAGTGCCACATAAAAGACTTATAAGGAAAATAGAATCCCACAGCATTAAAGGGCAGTGACAACATGGATCAAGAACTGGCTGGGAGGATCGATATTGGGATCACTGCTCTTTTTAATTTATATTAATGGTCTGGACTTGGGTATAGGGAGCACTATTTCCAAGTTTGCAGATTACACAAAGTTAGGAAAATAGTAAATAGTGAGGAGGATAGTAGCCATCTGCAGGAATATATAGACAGAATGGTAAAATGGGCAGACACATGGCAGATGAAATTTAATGTAGAGAAATGTGAGGTGATGCATTTTGGGAGGAGAAATGAAGGGAGTCAATATAGGCTAGATAGTACAATTTTAAGGGGTGTGACGGATCAGAGAGACCTGTGGGTTTATATAAGTGATTCTTTGAAGGTGGCAGGACTGGTAGACAAAGCTGTTAAGAAGGCATACAGGATACTAGGCTTTATAAATAGGGGCATAGAGTACAAAAGTCAGGAAGTTCTGACTAACCTCTGTAAAACTTTGGTTAGGCTTCAGCTGAGTACTGTGTTCAATTCTGGTCACCACACTTTATGAAGGATGTTAAGGCATTGGAAAGGGTGCAGAGGAAATTTACCAGGAATGGTACCAGGAATGAGGGACTTTAGTTATGAGGAAAGACTAGAGAGGCTAGGTTTATTCTTGTTGGAGCAGAGAAGGTTACGAGGAGACCTAATAGAGGTTTTTAAGATCATGAGGGAATTCAATATGGTAAACAGTGAAAAACTATTTCCATTGGTGGGTGTGTCAGTAACTCGAGGTCACAGATTTAAAATAGTTTCTAAAAGAAGTAGAGGGGAGGTAAGGAGAAATGTTTTCACCCAGCAAGTTGTTCGAATCTGGAATGCATTGCCTGAAAAGGTGATGGAGGCCGATTCGATAATAACTTTTAAAAGAGAGGTAGACATTTATTTGGGGAGGATTGGTTTGCGCGGTTATGGGGAGAGAGCTGGGGAGTGGGATTGAAATGTTCTTTTCAAAGAGCCGGCACAGACTTAATGGGCCGAATGGCCTCCTTTTGTGCCGTATGATTCTATGATTTATTCGTCTCCACATTGGGATTAGATAGAAATTTCTTGAAGAGGTGGGGTGTGTGGTATTTCATAATGTTGTTCTTGTGATAATTCCCACCTGAAGCACATCATGAAATCTCACAAATTTTGCCCCTATAATGCGTATGCTGAGCAGTGAAAAACGTTACTCAGACTTGTCATTTTATTTTGTTGGATTCCTTCATGCTTGGTTTAATTGTTACTCGAATGTGTGCAATGCGTAGTGCCAGGATTTAATGAAGGGCCTGCAGCAAGTATGGGGGAATTTCAGCAAATTCCAAATGTGCACACTTATAAGTGCTTCATTGACAAGTGAGATTGCTGAATGCTAATACAGTTTAATCTTTCACAGCCAGTCATCCAGATGTCAGATACCCAGCCATCAGACAGCCATTATCCAGCCACCCATTAGCCAGGCATACATTAACCAGACAGTCATTACCCAGTCAGACATTGGCCAGACATTAGCCAGACAGACATTGGCCAGACATGCATTAGACAGACCTTAGCTAGACAGTCATCAGCCAGACATTGGCCAGACAGCCATTACCCAGAGGGAATCATAGAATTATACAGCACAGAAGGAGGCTGTTCGGCAAATGGTGTCTGTGCCGGTTCTTTGAAAAGAGCTGTCCAAATCCCACTCCCCCACTCTCTCCCTGTAGTAGACTTATCCTCCCAAAAATAACTATCTTCTTCTTGCTTAAAAGTTGTTATTGAATGGCCTGCACCACCCTTTCAAGCAATGCATTCCAAATCTCATTGTGTGAAAAAATTTCTCCTCACCTCCCCATTTGTTTTAACAACTATTTTATGTTGGTGTCCTCGGTTTACCTACCCACCCACCAGTGGATACAGTTTCTCCTTCTTCACCCTATCGCTCACACCATGCTCGGGTCCTGCCCTTGACAGTTCAGTGCCTCGGGACATGCTCTCGACTTCAAGGACATCCTTGAAAGGTGCTCTACAAATGTTATTTTGTTGTTGATGTTGCTATCAAATCCCCTCAGAATTTTGAAATGTTCTATTAGCTAGTCTCCTCTTGACCTTCTCTGCTCCAAGGAGAATAATCCTAGCTTCTCTAGTGTCTCCTGATAACTGAAGACTCTTATTCCTGGTACCATCCTGGTAAATCTCCTTTGCTTGCTCTCCAATGCCTTGACATCTTCCCTAAAAACCAGAACTAAACACAGTACTCTAGCTGAGGCTTAACCAGCCCTTAACCCTTTTAATAAGGGTCATCATAACCTCCTGACTTTTGTATTCTATGCCCTTCTTTATAAAGCTTGTGTCCCATGTGCTTTTTTTAAAAAAAAATCAGCTTTAACTACCTGTCCTGCCACCTTCAAAGATTTAGTTACATGAACCCCCAGATCTCCGTTCCTTCACCCCCTTTAAGATTCTACCATCCAGCTTATATTGCCTCTCCTCATTCTTCCACCCCAAAACCATCACTTCAAATTGATCCACATTATACTTCATCTGCCACGTGTCTGCCCATTTTACCAGTCTGTCTATGTCCTCTTGCAGTCTGCTACTATCCTCCTAAGTGTCTACTATTTTTAGCAGCTTTTCTATCATCTTCAAACTTGGAAATTGTACTCCCTATACCCAAGTCCAGGTTATTTATAAAGATATAAATGTTGCATTGTCAGAAGTATCATCCAGGTTAAATCAGACCTGTACAGGTGAATACTCATTCGCAAGAAACTCCGTAACCCCATCACACCAGTCCCCGTCAGGCTCCACTGTTTACCAATCACTGAACGGATCAACTTCAAGAATCCTCTAATTCATTTTCAAATCACTTAATTCCCTCACACCTCCCATACCTATCTGACCAGTTTACCCCTTTCCCTCCTCACACCACCACCACCCTCTGCTTCTACTTGGCTGGCCTTCAGCACTGAAACTTTGGAACTCTCTCTCCTTCAACCCCTTTCTTCCCACCTTCAAATTCCACCTTAAGACTTTTCTTTTTGATAGTGCTAACGGTCACCTCCCACTTCCTGTGGTTCAGGATCAGGCTCCCCACTGTGAAACACTCTGGGATGCTCCCCATCATCCTTTGATTTAGCCCTGGCTCTTTTTGCACACATCTCATGTGGAAGCACAGGTTCATCCAACTTCTGGTGCTAAAAACTGGCTGACTTGCAGGTGCTCTGATTGCCGCCAAGATCATGTCGTAGTCATGATAATAATTCCTGGATTTGATATACAGGTATCCCTCCCCAACTGCGGGGGATACGTTCCTGTAAACGTCTGCGGTTGGTAAAACTGCGGTTGGAAAATACAGGGCCCTATGGCAAACATGGAGATAGGGGGAGTAAGTTTGCTTTTTCGTGGTTGGAAAATGCAAGGTAAAGTCTAAAGTCCGATATGCACTCACAGAGAGAGAGAGAGAGAGAGAGAGATCCCTCTTCAGCCTGAGATACAGAGAGAGACTTCTATAGCCTGTGATACACTTACAAAGAGAGAGAGATCTGCAGATCCTGGCAGCCAATGCTCCCAAAGTTACTAGCGAGGCTGCAGAGAAGCGACAATAAATTCATATTACTGTATTTACCTTAATCCTAAAAGAGAAGTGTTGTCGCTGATTGATTGCAACATCGCAACTGGGTCCTAGCGCTATACGCTAGTGTGAAGTGACATCGAGGCTGGTTGATGCAACTGGATCCTAGTGCTTAAACGCTAGTGTTAGTATTAAAACCCGTGGATAAGCAAGGGTTATAAGCCATGGTTGGCAAGGGTTGTCACATTTAGCAAACCGTGGATGCATGAGTTTCATAGTTGACGAGGCCGCGGTTGGGGCGGGGTACCTGTACTGCCTTTCACACCGTTGAGACTTCTCAAAGCACTTCACAGGATATACTGTAAAGTATATTTACTGTCTATTTTGTGGGTGAAATGCAGCAGCCAGTTGCACACAGCAATATCCTATAAACAGCCATGGATTGAGTGATCAATTTTTGGGGGGAGATTTTTGGCCAGAACACTGTGCAAAATTACCCTCTGTTTACAAATCATGCCATGGGATCTTTAACGTTTACCTGAACAGGCATACGGGACCTCAGTTTAACATCTCATTCTGATGCCATCTCCAATATACAACACACCTCAGCACTGCATTGGAGTGTCATCATGTGATTCCAAATCCTGGCATGGGACTTGAACCCTTTAGTCTCAGAGGTGAAAGTGCTACCAACTTAGCCAGGCACCCTGGGCAGACATCACTTTATAAAAGAAGGGAACACCAGAGATGCCTGATGCACAGAAAATGACAGTAGCAGACTTTCCTTTATATAGCGCGCATGCATGGTGCGCAAGCAGTGATTTCAGCAGCAATCTGACAGGGCCATTTTTTGCATCCCAAATATCACACGCGACTGGAGACTCAGACAGCCATGTTGTAATAAAATGTCCTTGTAGTAGCTGTTTTTCTAAAATTAGTTTTACATAAGGGAACAGTTTCAAACAGGAACAGCAGGGAATGAGCTGGAAGACCGAGGCTGGATTGATTTATTCCAAGAGTCAGAAGCAGTCATGATGCACACGTGTAAACAAGGCTCTCATTTCCTAGTGGGCATTTTGTACTGTGTTTGATCGCATTCATTCCCTGCGGCAAAAAACTCCAGACGTCACATCCCTGATGCACAATGACATTCATAAAAGGTTATGAATGTCTTGTGAAGTCAGCAACAGAGCTTTAAAGAATTATCTGTGGTAAATGATGAGGATTTAGCACAGTCCATAAATATCCAAGATGATTACAACCTACCATGGCTCCAGGCATAGTGAAGTCACATTACAGAGTAAGCAATCCATTACCAGGGCTGGCACCATAAAGTATTACATATTGAACCATCACTTGTGCTAAATCAAGGACACAGCACAAAGCCAATACCCAATCATGCATCCGACTCACTCCTCAGTCATCAATATCGAAAAGGGCAAGCAATCTCTCAGAACAGAACATCTCATCCTCTCGCAGCAACATCCGGCATCACTGATATAATGGAGCAAATCGGCGGTCACTGAGTATGTGCCAATACGCATGGCATCTGCAGCTCTGCAGCTCAGCACAAACCTGAGGTGCTCTTGCAGGAGGTCAGGGAGGGTAGGTACAGGAGAGTTCTGTTCAGTGAGAGAGATAGAGTTTTTTTTTAACTCTTACTTCAACTGACCTACCTCTAACATTATGATTAGGAACATTTGACTAGATCCTCGCACGAGAGGAAAGAATCATCTTTATTTAATTTAGGCTCTCTCATTCTTCGATTGTACCAATATAAAGATACAGTCATTCTGTAAGGTAAAGATATTCTACAAATGTCAATCAAACAAAAGGTACATAGTGCAGGAGACAGCAAATCTGAGCAGAAATGCCAAATGGTTGTGTATGTACACTGTATGTTGATTTAGATACAACAGTCCACAGAGGCAGAACTAGCCAGTAATTTGAGATATAGGTTTACAGTAATCACCAAGAGACACAGACAGAGGTTAGGAGAATTGTATTTACACACAATTGTTATAAAGTGGAATGTCTCAACTGGAACATTGGTTGACGGAGAATCCATATTCACTGTTAAAAGGGAACTACATAAATATATAAAAAGGAGAAATGCAAAAGGGTATTGGGACAAAGGCAAGAGAACAGAACTAAAGGAATAGCTTTTTCAATGATTGGGCACAGGTTTGATGGCCTGAATGGCCTCCTCGTGTGCTGAATATTTGTGTGGCTGTAATTGACTGAAGCAGGCAGCAGTGAGAGTCTGTGGCTGAGACTGTGCACCTCTGGATGTAGTTAACAACCTGGTGATATAGAGCTGCACGTTTCTGCCTTCTGCTGCAGCACACAGTGTCTCCTGCGAAGTCCACTGTGGATGCCTGGAAAATATAAGGGCCGAAGGCTCCCTATTTAGTATCCACTGTCTCTGGAAAACACTTCAGGACATTATTGTACAGGAAAGATTCTATAAACAACAACAACTTCGATTTACATAGCGCCCTCCACGCCGGACAGTGTCTCAGAGCACTTCAGGTACTGGCTGGCATTTTGATCCCTCAATCCCTATGACTTGCCCGCTCCTTCACCATTTTCCGTTCAAACCTGAAACCTTCCTCTTCCACCATGGTTACAATCACCTTCTCCCTCCCAGCTCAGTGTCAGGCTACTACAGTTAAAGCAGTCTAGGATGCTACCGTGCATGAAGGGTACTTTATCAATGTAAGGTGCTGTTGTTAATTGGTATTTTGCATTGCTTGGGCTGTTCTACAGATCCAGTTTTGTGGTTTTGAGGAGAAAGTCCAGACATCTTTCTGGTCTGGGTTTTGGTGCCCTTCCCTTTGGATATCTTGGGCTTTACTTGAGTGTATGTTAACAGTGGCCTTCCCTTTCTGTTTGCAGAGTGAATCATGAGTAAAGTGACGGACTGCTGGAGCAGATGATACCATGAAGAGAAGCTCACGGGTCCTCTATCGCCAACTGTTTAGTAAGAGTTACAGACATTTTCCTTTGTGTATTTCCCTTTTACTTGAGAGAAATAAATTGTGTTGCAGTGAGCATGAAAGGGGCAGGAGATCAGGTTTCTAATAACAACAACAACAACATGTTGCATTTATATATTACCCTCCATGTGTATGGCGTCTCAGAGCGCTTCACAATAAAGGATTCTGGGGCCGAGTCAGGGGGAGGGAGCAAAAGGTGACCAAAAGTGCGGTTGAAAAGAAAGGTCTTTAGCAGTGACCTGAAAATGGAAAACGAGGGGGTGAGGTGAAGGGAGTGAAGAAGGGAGTTCCAGAGCCTCGGGGCATAGTGACTGAAGGCCGCCAATGGTGGAATGGGGGATTCAGGGGATACGGAGGAGGCCAGACCCAGTAGAGTGAACGCAACAGTTGCTGTTGTGAGGAAAGAGGAGGTCAGAGAGGTAGGGGCGGGGTGCAGAGGAGTAGAGGAATTTGAAAAAAAGTGAGGATCTTGAAATTGATTCTGCTCCGAGACAGGGTGCCAGTGAGGTCTGGCAAGGACTGGGGTAATCAGGGAGCAAAGTTTGGTATGGATGAGAATGCAGGCGGCAGAATTTTGGATAACCTGGATTTTGTGAATGGTAGCGAAGGGGAGATCGGCAAAGAGGTCATTTGAATAGTCCAGCCAAGGCGTGATAAAGGCATGGACCAGGATTTGGCGGTTTTTGGGGTGAGATATTGGCGGAGATGGGCAATGCGTCAGAGATGAATGAAAGTGGTGCTGGTGAGGGACCGGATGTGATGGAGGAAGGATATTTGGGGGTTGAACCTGATGCCTATGTTGCATATGGGTTTGGAGAGTTTTAGGGGAAGGTCGGGTAGGTGGAGGAAATAAGAGCCATGGGATTAAAGACGTCAAGGAGAGCCAAAGAGTATGGCTTCCGTCTTGTCAACATTGTGCTGAAGGAAATTCGCACTCATCCAGCTCTTGATGTCAGACAGGTAGGCTGACAGAATATCAGGGTCTGGGTGGTAGCAAAGTAAGGTGGAAAAATAGAGGTGGGTGTCATCCGCATACATGTGGAAGTGTGCCCCATGTCTGCGGATGTCATCACCAAGACAAACCATGTAGATAAGGAAGAGAAGCGGGCCAAGGATGGATCCTTGGGGTACCCACAGGTAACCGGGCGAAAGCGGGAGGAAAAGCCATCAGTAGAGATGTACTGCTGGCGGTTTGTAAGGTAGGACTCGAACCAGGAGAGTGTGGTCCCACTGAGGTGGATGACAGAGGACTGGCAATGGAAGAGGATGGCCTGATCGACTGTGTGAAAGCAACAGAGAGGTCCGGGAGGACAAGGAGGCAGAGGGAGGCCTGGTCTTAGATAGAGAGCATGTCGTTTGTGACTTTGACAATTGCCTGAGGTGCCGTTCTTCAGATAAAACATTAACCAAGTTCCCAGGTTTTCCGGCCAACAAATCACCAAATAGAATTGGTCGCTCATTTCACAGCTGTTTATGGGATATTGCTCTGTGAAAAACAGCTGTTGTATTTGCCTCTAAAGGACAGTGACTACACCTTACAGATTGTACTGTGAAGTGCGCTCAGATGCCCACCTGATTTGAAAGACACTACATCAAACCAAGGGTTATTACATTCGATCAGGGCTGGATTGAGGGATTTGGGGTTCAAAGCTAGATCACATTTGGGGACCTTTAGTGAAAAGGGGGGCACTAATTTGTGTGGGTCATCAATGCCAAAAAGCATAAAACAATGCACAGAGGCACAACCCCAACCTCCCATATCAGTTTCACCTGAATCCTGGCACCACGTAAAACAAGGCCCCATTATCATTTTGGCGAGGGCCGTGAAGTTTGAAGCGTTCTGAGACGCCGTTCGGCATGGAGGGCGCTATATAAATCAAAGTTGTTGTTGTTGTTGTTGAAGTTCCTCTGCTCCAGACTCCCGAATTTCCCACCATGGTAACCTGTACAAGACTATAGTGACAGTACCTATACGTGTTAAGTACCTACAAGGCCGATGTGCAGCTGCACAGTCAATCCCTGTGGACATGTTGGCAAGGGCGCAGCTGGTGATGACCACAGCGTTCAGTAAACTGAGAGCCGTTTTCACAGGTGCATTTGGAAATCATTTACAGGAAGCTCAGTATATTTCCTGTGGCCCATGGAGATATCTTGTGGCCCTAAACCATGGTTTCGTTGGTTTATTGGTTAATCAGGGCCCTGCGATTGCCAGCTGCACCTTGCTCATGAAGAGTCAGCTTTGTCGCTTGTCAAACACATCTGAAGCGCAGGGACAGTTAGCACTAGACTGGTGTAAACAGTCACTTCATCAACACCCAAGATGTATTGTTTATGTTCCAAACCCAGACGTTGGCCTTAATAAGTCACTTGTGTGTTATTGAATCATCCCCCACTCAAACATCTATAAATAGTTTCTCACCTTCTGTTTGACAGCCACTCAGTTATCCCCCACAGCACAATGCAGGGTGCTCCCAGATGAGTGAGTGAGCAAGGTTTGTGCGATGAATGCCTGCCACTGTAACGCCATTTGAGGGAGAATAAAACCAAACACTTCTGAATGGTGTTTGGTGGCCTGAACTCTGAAGGCACCTAGGTTAGTTCTCCAAATATTCACTTGAAAGAAATGTGAGGGTGAGAGTAGCCAGCAGGATGCCAGAGTGATTAAGACTGGTGGTGAGACAGTGTGCTGAAGGTATTTTAGTTGTATTGGGCTCCACGTTTCCCTTTAAATCTGTTTACTGTTCAGCAGTAAGAAGGAACTCGGTCATTAGTCAATTGGCAGATCATTTGTCTGGGGGTAATAATCCCTCAAAAAAAAATATTGGTCACCCAATCCACGACTGTTTGTGAGGAACTGCTGTTCGTACTGCTGTTCGCGCTTTGAGATGTCTCAATGATGTGATAAGGCGGTGTAACAAATGCAAAAATTATTATTATTATTAAATCGCTAGCCTAAAGTATCCGTCATGATTAGACAATTGTATCCCACAAGGAATAAAAATAAACCTAATCTTTTCAGAACTCCTTAATCCAATGCCTGCTGTCATTAGGCAGTAAATGGCATCTCAGGGGGTATTTGAATGAGGTAATATGAATGTGATAGTAGGAACTCAAAGCTAAAGCAGTGCTAGAGGGTGTGTAAAAACATGTGCTGCGCACAGAGGAAGTAGAGATTCCCAGCAGATCCAGAGCCCTGTGTTCCAGGAACCCCATGTGATCCAGTACATTGTGTTAATCACAGGATATCAATTCGGAGCAGAAACTAACTGAATTTTTGTTTCTGTCCAGAAGAACTGGAGCTATTTTAAGCACTCTTACGGATGTACTCCCCCACATCCGCGCCTTGACCGGCACCGCTTATTTCCACCTGCGCAACATTGCCAGGCTCCGCAACTACCTCACCCCCCGCGCTGCCGAAACACTCGTGCATGCATACATCACCTCACGGCTGGACTACGGAAATTCTCTCCTAGTCGGCCTCCCCAGTTCCTCCATTCACAGGCTGCAGGCCATCCAAAACTCTGCAGCCCGTGTACTATCCCGCACCCGCCTCCGCGACCACATAACCCCCACCCTCGCCCGTCTCCACTGGCTCCCCATCCTCCAGAGGATCGAGTTCAAGATCCTCGTCCTCACCTACAAGGCCTTACACGGCCTTGCCCCACCGTATCTAACCAATCTACTCTCCCCCTACACGCCCACCCGGACCCTCCGTTCAACAGGACTTGGCCTGCTCCAAGCCCCCCGCCCGAACCGCCCCACCATCGGAGGCCGGGCCTTCAGTTTCTCCGCACCCACCCTTTGGAATGCAATCCCTCAATCCCTCCGTTTCGTCTCTTCCCTTTCCTCTTTCAAGGCCGGTTTGAAGACTTTCCTCTTCGATCGTGCCTTTTGTTCCACCCCGAACTCTTTTACCCCCCCTTCGTGTTTCACCCCTTCCCAAACACTCCCCTCCCAGCTCGGGTCACACGCCTCCTGTGCAGCGCCTTGGGATGTCCTCCCGCCGTGAAAGGCGCTCTATAAATGTAATTTGTTGTTGTTGTTGTACTGCCTAAGTCCAGGAAACTCAACTCTGACTTGGGACTGAACCTGGGATACTCATATAATTTATATAATTCAGTTGCACATGAGATGGTGACTTTACCAACCAAGCAGTGAGAGGAGCACAGTGAAGGCTGAAGTACTCCGATTGATCTCATTAGGATATAGGGATATATTTATGAGATCTCATAACATCCAGTCATAAAATACAATTAAATATGTTATGAAAGCAGTAGAATTTCAGTGGATAATTATTGACTGGTTTCAGGTCTCACATAGTCAAATGCTGCAATTGTCAGAGGTGTCGTCCTCAGATGAGTCATTAAACTCAGGTCTCATCTGGCTATTCAGATAGACATTACAGATCCTGTGAGCACTATTGGAGTACAGAATGAACTTTTTCTCCTGGCTCACCATTCTTCAGATAAAATTTGGCATTCTTTTCAGTCCTAATAGTGGGATATTGCCATGATGGATACTCTAGGCTGTGTGCGAATTAGCTGTCACTTAGACCTACAAACTACACAGTCACTGCACTTTACAGAAAAACATTGATACATTTCAATAGTTTAGGCACTTTATTATTACTAATTACTTAATAACTAATAGTAAATTATTATTACTAAAATGTGGAAGATGGTAACTGGTATGTGACTACAATATCTCCACAATCATCCATGGCCTCTTGGTTTCAACTGTCAGCCTTATTCTCCTTTCCCATGAGTATAACTCCTGTGTCAAATTAATTAAAATGCCTTTGAAGAGGTTATGATAATAATAATTAATACTCTAAAATGATTCCTTGCATTTACTGCTTCACAGTAGAATATGTGATTAAGTGAAGTGATTGTGTAGATGTAGACAAACACAGCAGGCCAATTTGCGCACAGCATTAATTATCACTCTTACGTTTGTTGTAGATCCTTTTATATTGGGAGGATGTCGCAAAGCGCTTCACCGGATATTCTGTAAAGTTTAAACAGTGTCCCACAAACAGCCAGAAGGCCAGTGACCAATTTGCTGACTGATGGTTGGACGGGATACATTCCAGATACAATAAGGGGTTTGCCTATCAATTAAGTGGTCTGCGGAGGACCATCTTAACCCAGGGTTCGAGAGAAACTCCTTTTTCTCTGAAGACTATATTTAAACAAATGCTCATCCCTTCTCCCTGGGGTCCTCAAAGCCTCTCAATATTAGAAAATAATTCCAACAATTGTAGACAAAAGCCTTTGCCGTGCACTGCAGCTGTATCTTATAAACCATCGGCTGCTAAATCAAGTGTTGACAGGAAACTATATTGAGCCGTTTATTATAATCTGAAGCTATAATTTAGCTACACATAAACAAGTGTTACTGTCAGTCAGTGTTAGGTGCACCTCTGAGAGTATCGGGAATTAAGAGGGCATGAGGCTGAAATATCATTTGACTGCAAATTAAAAGTCATATTTAGCTGAAAGGTGCAGAGCTATTTATAGAGTTCAGGAGCAGTGCTGTGGGTGTGAGACATCAGCCTTCGATAAATCATCTGCTCAGGTCTGAAAATGCTTGAGTTATGTACAGTTATTCAATTGGGGAGAGTTTTAATCACCATGCCCTTCAGCACTTTTCCTGCAAGTTTGAGTCATGTAAACAGTTGTCTCTGTGGAGACCAGGCACTTACTCCTGGACAATAGGTTTTCAATTCACTGCATTGCTTACCCTAATGATAATAATCCTTGCATTTGATATAGCGCTTTTCACATCTTATCGACGTCCCAAAGTGCTTCACAGAATATACTGTAAAGTGAATTGACTGTATATTTGTGGGCCAATCGCGGCAGCCAATTGCACACACCAAAAACAGTTGTGGATTGAAATGACCAATTTTATTATTGTGGTTTTTTTGGAAGGATTATTATTAGGCATGTGGAGTAAGGAAATTTGCCCAAGGTTTTTCCCTGACCTGCCTGGATTCGAACACAGGTCTCCCCAGATGGTCTCCCCAGCTTGCAAGACAGGTGCTCTAACCACCAAGCCACAGGAGCTCCACGAAGTACAACATAGCCATTTTATGCCACAACCGTAAATTCCAGATTAATGGAAACATGACAGGTTCAGCATGCTTCAGCATGCGTTGCTTAATGCAAAGCAAATATCTTTTTGTGTGGCTTGCCATACTCAAATACAGTGGATTGATGATTTATGTGTAAACCATGTATAAATACATCTATACTATACGTTACATATGAACGCACATGTGCGAAGAGATTTACAAGGTCCCTTCTTGCATTATTCAAAAAAAATGAAATGATTTATTAATTATGTAATTAACAACCAATTATTTTCAATGAAATTCCCTCAGTATGCATGGCTCACATGGACATATACTGTAGGCTACCTCTGTGCAGTCTGAGGATCGCAGTGTGGTGTGCTGCAGATAGTGCCAAGTGTTAATTAGGGTTCAAAAGAAACACTGAGGTCTACTATTGACAGCCAATAGAACATGTCTCGTAAAGTTTATTTGGGATCAACTGGTGTCTTAATAAACATGGAAACCCATCAGCATGCTTAAGAATATTCAAACTAAACAGAGTTCCATGAATACATGGAATTCCTGTGTCTGAAATAGAATATCCACTCTCTTCCTGGTGGGACACACCTTGCTTACCTAATTCCAGAGAATATCACTCACAGATTGGCAAGAGCCAAAGCTTGGAAATGCCAGAATGTGTGTTGGAGTACCACTCACTAGCTAAAACCACATAGCTAGCCATTGATATCACTGTCTGGCAAGCTTTCCTGTTGCTTGTCCAGCTAGGATCATCCTACCCATCAGAGCTTTGTCTTACAGTGCAATCGGAAACTGGGTGGGAAAATTCCCTGCCCTCAGTGACTAGCCCTTCCAGGTCCTGGAAGGGCTCCCCCACCCCTCCTCTCTCTCTGACTCACCTTCTCTTCCTCCCACCCCCTCCCCCCTACCCCACCTACCCTTCTCTCTGACTCACCTTCTCTTCATAGAATCATAGAATTTTACGGCACAAAAGGAGGTCATTTAGTCTAGCCATCTAGTCTGTGCCGGCTCTTTGAAAAGAGCAACTCAATCCCACTGCCCCGCTCTCTCCCCATAACCTAACAGACCTGTTCTCCCTAAATAAAGATCTAATTCTCTTTTAAAAGCTGTTATTGAATCGGCCTCCATTACCTTTTCAGGCAATTCCAGATTCGAACAACCTGCTGAGTGAAAACATTTCTCCTCAGCTCCCCTCTGCTTTGTTTTGAAACTATTTTAAATCTGTGACAAGTCACAGATTCGCCCACCAGTGGAAACAATTTTTCCTTATTCACCCTGTCAAATCTCCTCATGATTTTATAAACCTCTATTAGGTCTCCTCTCAACCTTCTCTGTTCTAAAGAGAATAAACCTAGCCTATCTAGCCTTTCCTCATAACCGAAGTCCCTCAATCCTGGTACCATTCTAGTAAACCTTCTTTGCACCCTTTCCAATGCCTTAACATCCTTTCTACATAGTGACCAGAATTGGACACAGTACTCTAGCCGAGGCCTAACCAAAGTTTTATAGAGATTAGTCAGCACTTCCTGACGTTTGTATTTTGTACCCCACCCCTCCTCCTCTCTCTCACCTTCTCTCTCTGACTCACCTTCTCTTCCCCCCGTGACTCTCTCTCTCTCTCTGTAGATCAGTCAGACAGCCCCCCCAGCCCTCCGTGTCACCCACCCCCCGCACCCTCCGTGTCTCTCTCTCTCTCTGTAGCAGATTACTGCAGATCCTGGCAGCCAATGCGCCCAAACTTACACTCCCTATCCCCAAATATGTTATAACTGTATGTTTGTTTTGTGTTTAGTTTTACTAAACACAAACTTACTCCCCATATCCCTATATTTCGCATAGGGTCCTGCATTTTCCAACCGCGAAGGTTTACAGGAATGTATCCCCCACGGTTGGGGAGGGGTACCTGTATATACTGTCAAACAATTTGAGATACCTGACCGTTCCTGACGTGAAAGGCACTATATCAAAAGTAAGGATTGCTACTTTTATTATTGCAAATCACTGACCCCAATCTGACCTTGATTTAATTTGATGCTCCCCACCACCACTTTATTATAGTCATGGCCTTGATTAAAACTGCATCGCAACATCAATGCCACAGCAACTCCATCACTGATAAAGGATTATATGTCTCTGAGTCAAAGTCTGTCTGTCATCGTTAGATCTGTAGATATTTTCCTGGAACAATTATCAAAAAATATTTGAATCTGAGCCAAGACAAACAGTGCCTCTGGGATAATAGACGATCTGTGTGATATTGAGAGGGATATTTTGTAGCAAACAGGAGCATCGCTCAGCGTTTCCTAAATTTATAATTTCAGCAGAGCCTTGGGACATTCTCCAGACATGAAAAGCACTATACAAATGTAATTTATTATTGTTGTTATAATTCCAGCAGGCAGGATTCCTGATGAAAGCAAAAGACTTGAGAGAATTCAGGAGGAATTACTTCAGGCAGATTGTAGAGCTCGCTGCCTGAAACAGTGGTTGAATCAGATGCAGTATACTATAAATGCATTCAAGATAAAGATAGAACTTCACATGAGGGAGAGGGGAATAGAGTAAGAAGTATGAGAGTAAGAAGTGGGTGGAGACTCATGTGGCATATAAACATCACCATGGACTCGTTGGCCAAGTGACCTGTTTCTGTGTTGTGCCTGATTTGTAAATGGAAATTTATTAGTGAAGACCTGCTTAAGGGGAATGTTCCCCTTGATGGTACTTGTGCTGCTTCTGTGTGTTAAATATGTGTGAATTAAGGTGCATTGTAAAACACTCAGCAGGCTTTATAGTGCCAGGCACTAAAACTCTGAAATGTGCTGAGTGTAAAATTGAAGCTTCCTGGTTCTTGGCAGCCAGCCACATCTGACCGTACGCAAATCAGTCTGTGTGCCCACGTACTGCAGCCACATTAGGCCCAAGTTTTATTCATTATTCCCCAATCTAAAGAATGATGTATGAACCTCCTCTAAGGTGCAGACAGTGGTCGAAAACACTGACAAATTGTTATTTCAGCACATGAGCGGTAAGTAGATCTGTCAATGGGTGCATTTCAACGCTTTGGGACATCCTCCCGATGTGAAAAGCATTCTACACTCTGTCATTTTGTTGTTCAGTTTTGAACAAACTGCAATACCTCCTGCATCCTAGTTAATAAAATGAACAATGTATGAAGAAAAGCACAGTAGGTCTACAGGATTTTACAAGGAATGACCACTTTGATACATGTAAGGAGTTTGTAAAAGATACCTGGAGATATTGTGGTTGAATGGGGCCTGTGTTACCTTTGAACTGTGCTGTGCTAATGGTCACTGATGTATTCCAATGACCACATAACAGGAGTCATTTGACAGGTAACGTTTGGCTCCACTCACCATTCGTTATGGAACTACATTTGATATAGTTCCTTATCACATCTTCGAAATGTCTCAAAGTGTTTCAACGGCATGACCTTAAAATGAGACGCTGTCCCACTGAGATGCCGTCCGGCGTGGAGGGCGCTATATAAATCATAGTTGTTGTTGTTGTAAAATAATGTGACTGTGCATGTTGTGGATGATCGTGATAGCCAGGTAGCACACAGCAATGTCTCACAGACAAGTGTAGAATGAGTGACCAACTTTCTTTGGGGGATTGTTAGCCAGGATACCAACGGAAACTTTCCTTTTCAAATACTGCCGTGGGATCTTTAATGTCAACCTAGACAGGAAGACTGGCCCTTGGTTTGCTGTCTCATCTAAAGGACGGCTTCTCACAAATACAGCACTCCCTGGCACCTCATTAGAGTGCCAGCATTCACTATATGAGTTCTTGTTGTTATTTATAAAGTACCATCGACTGCTCACACTCAACCCCGCTCACATTCAGACCTTCTAGTCATGAACTAAATTCATTTTGTGTGTCTGGTTTAAATGGAGCTTCTTTTACATTTCCCGTCATTGTCATTGTTCTAGGAGCCTGGTGTATCCATATGTAATTGCTCAGCTGCTCTAAGGAACAGCCTTTTACACTGAACACCTGCACATTCAGTCACTGCATTAAACCCACTCCCAGTGGAGGGCTCACGCTGCAGATAAGCACTTATCAGGAATTGTGTTTGTTGAAGCTGTAACTTCTAGGACTGAAATCCCTTAATGCTCCTGACTTCCAAAATAATTGTAGTTATAAAGTGAAGTAAACAGGCATGAAAAGGGTTGAATTATTTGTCACTAGAACCCTGAGGACATAGGTGCATGTAACCAATGCTGAGTTTGCTCACAGATTGGCTTGAATAACAGCCCTCCCCACAACCAAGATGTAACACTGCATAATATGAACTGATGGTCTCAATGCGAATACTTCACAAATTGTATGGGTTATTTCTGAATGACTCAAGTACTGATGTAAGTACTGATGTACAGTAATAGCTAATTCATTGGGTAGCATAGCCTTTGGAGTTTAACAACAATCGCAACCAAGCAACAACAACTTATATTTATCTAGCGCCTTTCATGTTGGGAAGACATTGCAATGTGTTGGATAGTCAAGAGTTTGCAGCTGAGCTGGGGGTTGGAATCGAGGAATGGATCTTTAATCCAGGAAGGAGTCCTGCAGCTCAGTGGTTAGAGTACTCACCTTACACACGTGAGACCTGTGTTTTGAATCCAGGCAGTTCAGGGTGAAACTGTGGGCAAGTTTCTTTACTCCACATGCCTACAAATAATCCGTCCAAAAATAACCTATAATAAAAAAATTGGTCATTTCAATCCACGACTGTTTGTAGGACACTGCTGTGCAAAATTGGCTGCCGCATTTCGCCCACAAATATACAGTCAATTCACTTTATAGTATATTCTGTGAAGCACTTTGAGACATCTAGAACAGGGTTCTCAACCTTTTTCAGTAGTGAGCCCCGTGTTAATTTTCAACATTATCGTGTACCCCCACACAACCACATACATAGACACCACCCCCCTCACTCCAATTGCATTTTATGACCAAGCATTTTTTGTATAACAAAATAACTAGCACATACAAAACAAGGGGAATAACAATTAAATGTACAATTTGGAAGGCTTTAAAACACTAAATAAGAGCTAAACACTGTAAATCAATGTACCACCACCTGTACCCCTTGGAAGTAATTTTGTACCCCCTGGGGTAAAAGTACCCCTGGTTGAGAACCGCTGGTTTGGAAGACATGAAAAGCACTATATCAAAATGTAAGGATTATTATTTTATTATATAATATCCGCCTGAACAGGCAGGTGAGACCTCAGTTGAACAAAATGCATCATCTTCAATGGAGCTCTCCCCTTACATTGGAATGTCAGCTAGACAGTGAGACTTGAACACATAACCTTCTGATTCAGAGGCAGGATTGCTACCAATTGAGCCTGACTGACACCTATAAATTAGGTACAATACACTCAGCCATCATTTTTAGAGGGTGCCTTTAGCTGCAATACAATATATACTCTGCAATACTTTATATTGGTCTGTGAGAGTCAGTGAAAATGACAGACATGGTGCCATTTGATTTCTCTGCCATGCGCCTCACTCCACAAAATGCTGCAAAATCCAGTGCAGCGTTCACGGGTGTGATTATTTCATGACTAAACAGTCTGTGGTCCAGCGTTGCAGGATCCAACTGAAAAGATATATTCAAATGACTGGAATTGTTTCAGAAAGTATGGGATTGAAAATTGCTGTTTCAGTGATGGGTCTGAAGTTATCATGATTGATTTTTCTGTTGAATTCAGCCACTATCTAACCAGCACTCCAATAGTGCCTTTTGCAGGCTTCTGTGGACAGCTTTGGGTACAGCCAAGAATATTCTCCCATCCTCCCTCACAACCCTTCCTTCCTGCCTTCGTTTCATCATTTCTTTCAGCACCTTGGGACGTCCTCCCGATGTAAGGGACACTATACAAATGCAATTTTATTGTTGTTTTTTCCTTCCTATCTTCCTTCCTTACCTTTTCACTTCTTACTTTCCTATCCTCCTTCCATTCCTCCTTTCATTCTTTGATTTCTTCATTCCTTTTCTCTTTTCCACTCTTATTTATCTAATATATATATTTTACCCTACTGACTTGTTTCTAGGTACAAACCAGTCTCCGAGGTAACGAGCATTGTTAAATTCCAGTGACAGACCTTCATCTGCATTGAGTTTATAGTACAATATTAATCCTTCCATTGGATATAGCACCTATCACTTTATTGAGACATCTCAAAGCGCTTCACAGAATACATTGTAAAGTGAATTGACTATACATTTTGTAGGCAAAATACAGCAGCCAATTGCGCACAGTGACCACATTCTTTTTGTGCTTATTACCCCTGGAAAGTGATCCGCCAATCAACCAACAACTGGGTTCCTACCTACTGCTAAATAAACATAGACGTGTGGCATAAAGAAATTAGCCAAAGGTTTCGCCATACCCGGGCATTGAACAAGGATCCTTTCGCTTGCGAGGCAAGCACACTAACCAATATGCTACGGACCTCCATGAAGTTTGATTTCCTGCTGGAAGGCCAGAGACCAAATGAAATCTCCACTTTGTTGCACTGGCTTTCAGTATTTGGTAACAAGGCAAAAGTGTCATTGCATTGTTTTGAAGCGGAAGTGCTGGGTTACACCAAGTCTGAATTTATGACACCTCAACTGTGCACCCATAGTTGATCTTTTTATGGACACTTCAGCAAATCTTTTATTTTGAAACCACTTTCTGCTGACCTTCTTACTAGCTCAGCACACAGAGAAGGTAGGCAGAGCATCTCTATCTCACAGATAATGCCTTTTGCTCCACGGAGGAGCTCTTTAGGAAATAAGAAGTTTTCAACAGTAGGTATGATGGTGTTTCAAGTGGATAATTACTTTGTAAATTCTCATTAGAGCTGGGCCGGACCATTTAAGATCATTTCTCTGGATAGATGCTGAATGCGTTGTTCCTCCAGCATCACTCTAATGGGCTCTGCCAGACTTTATTGAGTATTAAACATCTCTGATATACTTCCTCGCTGTTTAACAGGCACTGATTCATACTTTAATTCTTGCCTCTTTTAAAGTGTTTGGTGATCTTGCATCAGATTGCAAAATAATAGCCATCAACATTAGAATGGATCAGTGATGGAATCCATTCACTTCTCCAGCTCTTTATGAAAGCATCAAACACTCCCAGGAAGGATACAACATGGGTGATGAAAAGAAAGGTCAACAATGCTCTGCCCATGATCCTCATAATAATTCTTGCATTTTGATATAACACATATCTTCGAAATATCTCAAAGTTCTTCACAAATCTTAACGACAGAAAGAAGAATAAGGGACATTGATGTATGCAACTGGCTGTCATGTTTCACCCACAAAATACACAAGTCAATCCACTTTACAAGATATCCTATAAAGCGCTTTTAGATGTATCAATAATGTGACAATACAACAATAACAAAATTACATTTATAGAGCGCCTTTCACATCCGGAGGACATCCCAAGGCACTGAACAATCAGGTCGGGACCCAAGCAAGGGAGTGGGACAGGGTAGGAGGGAGGGGCGGGAGAGAGGGCAGCAGAAGGCATGATCGAAGAAGAGGGTCTTGAGACCGGCCTTGAAGAAGGCGAGGGAAGGAGCAAGGTCAAGGGTCTGCGGGATGGAGTTCCAGAGGGTGGGGGCAGAGAGGCTGAAGGCCCCCTGAAAATAGCAGGACAAGCAAGGCAGGGGATGTGAAGCAACCCAAGCCCATGGAGCAGAGACGTTGGGTAGGGAATGAGGAGGTCACAGAAGTAGGGAGGAGCAATGCCATGGAAGCGCAACATCAAATGCAAGGATTGGTATTATTACATTCACTGTACCAATGTGAATACTGTGCCTTGTTTTAATAAACCACATAATTTTAGTGACTACTTGACAATCCTTTGTCAATTGATCCAAAACACTACCGATATAAAGAGCATTAAATAATGTACATTTTTGATGCCAATATATTGCCATTTTTTTTCTCAATTCATAGCAGTTTACAAATAGCGCTTACAATTAATACAGAGAGACAGAGATACTTAGCTATCACTCTAGGCAGGATTTACAGAATACAGTCCTAAACCATTGCACCGCATGATTGCTCTCTACCTGCACCGACTAAGTATTCAAGCTCACTCTCTTCAATGGGGCATCCAGCATTAAAAGTGCATCTGTTTCTCTTCTAATGGTCTCAGAATTCGATAGCCACTTGACAATCCACATTGTAACAAATAGGATAAAAATGTACAGTATTCAATACAATAACCCTTGAAAATACAGCAGTAGATTCAAGGGTTATTACTGATTAGAAATCCTAGGAAGAAATTAGCATTTCATAATACAATTGTGTGATATTTATCTGTGAGCTATTCTTCCCCTTCACTTACCCTTTCCCTCTCACTGACTGACTCTCATGCTTTGGACTATTCCTTTGAGCAAGAATCAGTGCCACCTTTGATTCTCTTTAATCCAGTCCAGGTTTTGTGTGAGGTCCTGAAGGTAGCGTTTGAGCATAAAAAAAGTTAATTATTACTTTTCTCCCATTGGCTGCTACAAATTTTGTTGCAGCTCACATCTGGTGTCTAACACTGTCTGAGACTCATTTCACAGTTTGTTACCTTATTTTTAGCCCTTTTTCATGAATATCTCATGTTCAACGCAATCTGCCCACATTAGATCCTTTTATCTTTTCAGTTGGTTGACCTGACACCTTGAACAAATTTATTTCATGTGGCCAAGCTATCTCAGCCGCCATCTATCACAATTACATACATTTGCACAGACTGGCAGCTCATTGGAATAGCAAGCCCTCATGTGCATTATTCTAAAACCTGACAAGGTCTGAATAATCTGTGCAACGCCAATTCAAGATCTGAAGCCTCAAAATATTTTTTAAAGGTCCATATTGATGTTCAGGCATCTGTTGGCGATATAATCTTCACAGAATTCATAACAGGAAAGGATCTGGTGTAGAACGTTCCATCCCTTTATCTCTTTAAATTGAGTCAAGTGCAACCACTGATATCAATACTGACTCCCCAAATAACTACAGATAACTATGACTGTAACTACACCCTCCAAAAGGTTGTCAATTCAAGCCTCAGGTTTGAGCTCATAGTCTAAATCAGTGGTGGACAACCTTTTTGGTCGGCCAACACAAAAGAAAATTCTTGATTCAATATTTCTTGATTTATGGCCATATCATAAATATCGCTGCTTATTAGATTTAACACAGACTTTGGGAAGCGCTTTAGGACATCGATAAATGTGAAAAGCGCTATATTAAATGCAAGGATTATTATTATTATTTATTAGACTTATCTAAACTAGACCAAATGTTCAGTAGGCCACTTCCTGACTCCCCCAAGGGCCACTTTTGGTCCACAGGCCACTATGTACAAAAACAATTAGATCCAAGCTTAAAATGTGTGTCTGCTAAGAATATACAGTAAAAGCCCATTTATCTGGCACCGTCGGGACCTGGCCAATGCTGGTTAAAGTGTGTGCCAGATATTCGGCCGAAAACACACCCCCAAATTTTTTTTTTTAAACAATGCATTATTCTGGATAAATTCCAGTTAATCAAATGTGGACCTTTTTTTGAAGTGCCGGTTATACGGAAGTTACAGTTGATCGGGTCACGGATAACAGGCTTTTACTGTATCCTTGCATTTGATATTGCCCCTTTTATGTTGACAGGATGTATCAAAGCGTAAAGTGGAGTAACTGTGCTTTGTGGGCAACTTTGTTGTTTCGTATGTATGTATGTATGCATGTATGCATGCATGCAATGAAAGCCTTTCAATGTAAATCAAAAGAATTGTGAGAAAAACTACAATTGAGTCCTGTAGCTCAGTGGTTACAAGTGAGATTACAAGTGGTTACTTGTAAGGCGAGAACACTTACAAGTGAGAGAGCTGGGTTCGATTCCAGGCAGGGCAAAATCTTGGGCAAGTTTCTTTACTCCACATGCCTGATAATAATCCCTCGAAAAAACAACAATAAATTGGCCATTTCAACCCACGACTGTTTGTGGGACACTGCTGTGTATAATTTGGCTGCCGCGATTCATCCACAAATTTACAGTAAATTTACTTTACAGTATATTCTGTGAAGCGCTTTGAGATGTTTAGAAGACATGGAAAGCACTATATTAAATGTAAGGATTATTTAACAATTATCTACCAACTTGAAAAAAATGTTAAAATGTTTTTTAAACAGTTTAGAATTGTACAATTTTACCAGTACAGTAAAAGCCTGTTCATCCGGCACCCTTGGGACCTGGCTAATGCCAGTTAAAGCGCTTGCCGATATTCGGCTGAAAACACCCCCAACATTTTTGTTTAATAATGGATTTTTCCGGATAAATTCCAGTTAATCAAATGTGGACCTTTTTTTTGAGGTGCTGGTTATACGGAAGTTACGGTTGATCGGGTCATGGATAAACGAGCTTTATTGTACTTCCAGGAAGTCAAACATATTGCTGGTCTCTAGAATGCAGATAGGGGGCATTTTATTGCAACACTAAATGTTTCTGTCAATCTCATGTTACCCATGTCATATCCCAGTTGGACGACTTACTTTTTAATCAACATGAAGGTATGTGACTAGCATTAAAAATAACAGTGTATGTCAATGCTACTCCTACTACCTCAGCAGTTCTTTTATCCTGAGGCCATAAACTGCCGCATGTCTGTAAGAGAGGTTGGGGTGCAGGGTAACTTTGTGGCTTACGGTGTCAGCATGCAGAGAACAGGCACATGAGTGAACTAGGGTCTGGCGATGTATCGCTAAAACCCGATATAATTTTCATATCGGTATGCCGATATAGACATTTCAAAAATATCGATATATCGAAAAGTCGATATATCAAGGGAAAAAATCGGAATGCGCGCACACTGAACTACAAGATCCAGAATGCTCATCTCTATACACAATGCACAGACCAATGTGCAAAGCCTCCAGATTGTATTCATAGTCCTCGAATACAATATACGGGTATGCAAGGGGTGGGGGTGGGGGAGGAGAGACGGCTGGGGGGGGTGGGGGGGAGAGAGACAGCTGGGGGTGGTGGGTTGGGGGGAGAGAGAGACGGCTGGGGGGGGTGGGGTGGGAGAGAGACTGCGAGGGCTTTTGGGGGGGAGAGGGACGGCGGGTGGGGGGGGGGAGAGAGATGGCTGGGGGGGGGTGGGGGGGAAGACAGACGGCGGGGGGGATGGGGAGGGGGGGTAGAGATGGGGGGGATGTGAGAGAGACACAGACAGAAAAACACAGAGATGGAGAGAGTGAGAAAGATATTTACCTCCTGAGGAGATAGGCCCCGAATGCGCGCGCACTCCGAATGCGCGCATCGCACGCGCATGCGCAGTACGAAAAGCCCCAAAATATTGATATTTCGGTATATCTCGATATGAGCCTATCGATATATCTAAATCGGAAAATTTCCATATCGACGGACCCTAGAGTGAACCAGTATTCTTAATGACAGGTGAATCAGTGCTTCCAGTGTTTCGAATGATCCACAGGTGTGAATGGATGACTGTATATCCCAGTGGCAGTGTCCAAATAACAATGCTTTACGATGCATTTTGGGATGCAAGTTGCAGAAATCACAAGAAGATTCACAACTAGCCCAAATGTGTAGTAGTAGAGCCCCTAGAATGATGTTCTCACATCTACCTCAATTCCGTCTTCTGGAAAGCCAGGCACCAAGTGGAGTTACAGAGGATCAGCCATGACACGTCAGGATTTGCCAGTTACAAAATGTTCTGGGTCTCCGATTTGGTTATCAATATTTGTCCCGGAAAGGGACTTCCTGGCTATGGAGCTGGATTTCTCTTTTATAGATCTGAACTTTTGGGGATGCAGCGGAGAGATTTCCTTCGGCTAATCAGCACAATCCAAGATCAAGCAGTGAGGTGGACTTGTGCCAAACACAGGAAGTGGCTGCGGGAAGGGAGGGCTCCAGTCTGCACTGACCTGCCACTGAGCTTCATGGAGGTGGATTCATAACAGGGACATCTATTTTCCAAAGCCCTTCCTGCTCGTTGTATCCAAATGACCTAGATTTGCAGAACCAGTGTAAGATAAATACAGATGCAGTTGAGACCAAGTTGGAGAGAATTGTGGAATTGAGGGAGGCAGCAACAGTTCTACAAAGAAAGCTTGAAAGGGTATACACATGGGCCGGATTCAGTGGCAAATTAAGCTTAAATACATCTAAAACCAAAGTACACTGCAGGAAATAAGAACAGGAAACACAAAATACCATGGATTAGATAGAACTTGTCATCTTTCAGTGAAGCTGAAAGAGATTGGAGGGTATTAATTGACTCATACAAAAACCTTGTATGGCAGCAGTAAACAACCCAAACAGATGCTGAGTATAGATTTAGGATTATAGGGTTAGAGTCTTGAAGGGCAATTACAGGAAAATTAGGAAATAATTATTTGCCTAGAGGTTAATTAATGTCTAGAACATGTTATCGGAAAATATAGTTGAAGTTGGATTTTTTTTTGAAAAAACTGTTGATGATAGATTGTAGGTATTCTGGAAGGATGAGATCAAATGGACCGAAGGGCCTTCTTCATTCAAACCAATGGTGATCTCAGAGCTTCCACCCCTACACAAGGCAAAATATCTATAAGTGTAAAACAAAACTCTGTTGAGCACAATATGCATCACCTTTGGCTAGGGTCCGGCGGTATATATCAGTATAATGCGGACTTTTTCAACTTACCTTGTCGATATCCGAATGCGCGCGCACACCGGAATGTGCGTGCGGATGCGCAGGACAAAAAAAAACGCAATATTGATATATCGGTATATATCGATATGGGCAAACCGATATATCGATATCGGAAAATTTCCATATCGACGGACCCTACCTTTGGTAATGTCAGCCACTTCTGGATGTCCATTATAATCGTGCCTCACCAAAGATGTTACGCACTGGCCAGAAATGTTATCGAAACATTCTGGTTCCAGAGAAGTTCAATGACCCCTGATAGAAAAAGCATATGTGTCAACATTGGGTGAGGTAGATAGTCAACATAATAATCCTAGCATTTAATATAATTGCTATAACATTACAAAGGTCCAATACACTTTACAAAGTTTCTGTGAAGTGCCGTGACTGTATTTTGTAGGTAAACAGAGCAGACAATTTTCACAAGCAATGTTCCACAAATATTTAAGTGACCAATTTTATTTGGGGCAATTGTTGGCCAAGGCATAAGCAGAACCTTGCTTCTGTTTGTGAATAGTGCCACAGAATATATAAATTCCATGCCGGAGGGTCAGCAAACACAATCAGCTCACAATCCCAATGTGTTGCTTGAACCCAGAACTTGATGAGAGATAATAATAATAATAAATTAAAATTCCTTGCTTTTGATATAGCAATTTATCGCAGTATTGTGACAAAGCACTTATTCAGAGTAAATAAGTCTTTAACATTCAAAAACAGAGAGCTGGGAAAACTCAGCAGGTCAGGCAGCATCTATGGAGAAAGGAAAGTGAGTCAATGTTTCGGGTCCACGACCCTTCGTCAGAACTGGAGCATGTTGGGAGGGAGAGATTTTTAAGGACAAGTTAGAGAGGGGGAGGCAGGAAGTCCTTCAGTTCTGACGAAGGGTCGTGGACCTGAAACGTTGACTCATTTTCCTTTCTCCATAGATGCTGCCTGACCTGCTGAGTTTTCCCAGCTCTTTCTGTTTTTGTTTCAGATTTCTAGCATCTACAGTATTTTGTGTTTTCTTTCATGTTCATATTGATTTTGAGATTGATTTTTGTGATTTTTCAGAAAAATCTCCACAAGGTGTAGATTTCTAGTTACAAATATAAACGCTTATTGCAGCAAGGTTGTGTGTTAGGAATTAGGTTGTTTCATTTAATTACATCTGTAACCTAGAAAGAGCTATGAACCTTTGTGTTTTGTGAGGTCATAAAATAAAGTGGGTGTTATTTTTTATTTCTCTAACAGTAAGTGAGCTATTAGCAATAGAAGTGGATCAGAAGTGAATCAATGTCTGGGATAGTGAAGCACTTACAGTATCTTTTCACCGCTGTCTCTTGCTTGGCTGGACGCATGGTTGTATTAACAGGCACTTCTCTACATCTGCTTGTTTGCCGTTTTAAAGCTACATGACATTTCAGCATTTTGAAAATTTAAGGATGTTGCTTCTTACACGTCACCAATCTCCAACTGTGCATTACTGATACAGAGCTGCTGTAATGAGACCATTAGTCAAACAAGTCATTAGCATTTGGCTGGGACAAAAATTCTTTGGTCATCCATATGTTACCCAGCAATTTGATTAGCATGTCTTACTGAGCAAACGGCTTTCTTTCTCTGAACAGTCTGCATAAGTGCCTACTGAGCAGTGTGCTTAAATCACTTTGAGCAAGCTCCAGTCACAGTCACAGTCAGAGCTGTGAGACATGCTGCAGTTTCCTAGGAAATGAATCTGTGACGTACATATACCGGCGGATTCAAGGCTGGCGTGAAACAACATGAAAACACCTTTCAGTCATTTAACTCTCTACCATTTCTTGCTGAAATCTCCTCTCTACCATCCTCTGACCTGTACTTTCTCAGTTTCTGTTCCAAATGCCTCCCCGTCTTGGGTGTTTTAACCTCTACTTTACCCCTGCCTTCTCCATCGACCTCTCTCCGCCCATTCCCACCACCCGTCCCTCAAACTCACCCTCTACATCAACTCCCCCACCCATATCAACAGCCACCTTCTTCATCTGGTCATCCCTCGAGTTCACTGCATCTCAAAATCTCCACCTCTGATAAAATTATCAGACTATTCATTGAATCACAGAAACATACAGCACAGAAGAAGGCCATTCAGCCATTGTGTCTGCGCTGGCTCCAAAAAGAGCTGTCCAACTCAATCCCAACTGGCCCGCTTTCTCTCTACAGATATTACTTCATCTCTCTCTCCCACTGTATCCCTCTTCCTGCTACCAAACCCTCCACCATTTCCTTCTGCCCCTTCACTCCCTCATAAACAACCTTGAGTTTTCCGAATACAGTTGCTCTCTTAAATCCTTCAGACTTAGTAGAAATTCATATTGGGTAAAGGTAGATAATAATATTTTGCCTACAAAATATACAGTCAATTTACTTTACGTTATCTCAGGCAGCATCTATGACCCTTCATTAGGACTCACAAAGTCACAAACTCCCTCCTGACGAAGGGTTGTGGACCCAAAACATTGACTCGCTTTTCATTCTCCATAGATAGATGCATGACCTGCTGAATGACCTGCTGAATATTCCCAACGACTTCCGATTTTATATCAGATTTCCAGCATCTGCAGTATTTTGCGTTTTTGTTTTACTGTATATTCTGTGAAGCACTTTGAGGCATCTTGAAGATGTGATATGGCTGTCTATCAAATGCAAGGATTATTATCATTATTATATAATAATTCTGGCATTTAATATAACAATTTATCACATTGTTGAGACATTTCAGGATTTCACAGGATTCTCAGCATTTCACAGCACATCAAAATCCATTGTATATAGCACCCTATCATGTTACGTCTCAAAGCGATCTCAGATTATACTGTAAAGTGAATCAAGTATACATTTTTATGGACTATATTAATTTATATTTATGTTGTACCTATCACGTTGGGAGGACATCTCTAATAGTGCCATGGAATCTTTAACCTCCACCAAAAAGGTTTAACATCTCATCCAAAGGACGGCACCTCTGATAATAAAGCATTTACTTAGGATTGCATTGGAATCGCAGCATAGACGAGGTATGTGTTTAAAGTCCTAACGTAGGGCTGGTGCTTGAACCTTTTGACTCAGAGGTAAGAGTGCTATCAACTGAACCAGACTGACACCTTAAGAATGAGATAATAAGTAAACTTGAATATGCTACAGCAGTGGTTCTCAACCTTTTTCAGTAATGTACCCCCTGTTAATTTTCAACATTATCGTGTACCTCCACCCAACCACATACACATACACACACCACCTCCTTCATTCCACTTGCATTTTATGTCCAAGCTTTTGTTATAGAACAAAATACTGTAACTAGCACATACAAAACACGAGGAATAACAATTAATATACAATTTGGAAGGCTATAAAACACTAAATCAGAGAGCTAAATAAGTCAATGTGCTGCCACCTGTACCACCTGGAAGTAATTTTGTACCCCCTGGGGTACATGTATCCCTGGTTGAGAACCGCTGTGCTACCATCAGTAAAGAGATTGTGTTAAATGGCATGTCTTGTAAATCTATATCGTGCAAGAAGCCCCGTTAACTCACACAATAAGAAGACACATGTCCTGTAATGTGAAGTTCAATTGTGACAGCTTCCCCTCTTCAATACTTCACAAAAATACAAAATAATATATGTGCATATTCAACAATGTGACATTTGCAGCACTTCACCGCTGCAAGGTTTTTGTAATTCTCAAGGAATAAAGTCAGTATCTGTCTAGCTTTCTTAGGCTGCCCGTCTGAGTGAACGGTCATTCACCAGATAACAATTGGACATTCACTTCACGGCTGTTTGTGGGACATTGCTGTGTGAAAATCGCCTGCTGATTTCTCTTTCAACAACAACAGCTTACACTTATGTAGCACATATCACAAAGAAGAAAGGCTGAAAGCACGTTGTTTGGGGATATGAAGAAGGCCCAAGTCGCTGGGGCAGAGGGGTTGGGTGGTGGAATAGAACTACAGGGATTAATTACAGAGATACGTTGAGAAACGGTAAGGACAAAGGTTTTAAGGTTAATTCTTTGAGATATATAGAGCTGGCGGAGCATGATGAGTTTCCTTCAACCGTCTAGCCGGATAATAAATTTGGAAAATTCTTTGAATTAAGACATTTGGGTTTGCAGGGTTATCAGGAGCTGTGTAGGACACCTCCAGTGGATGGTCACCACTTCCAGGTCCAGCCAGGCTGGCTGTGCTTTCATCATCAGCACCCTAGAGTACTGCAAATCTGCCTGGCTCAGTAACTGGACTACCAAAACTGTCACAGAGGGCTGACTCGATTCTGATATTCCGTTGCCAATTATATTAATTCAGCTGCAAGGAAACCCTGCTTATCTCCCCGTCTCACCCAAGGAGAATAGTCAGTAGTTACTCATTACATGTAATATTAGGAAGTATAACATGTTGTTAAATTTATTACTGAAACTAATTAATCAGGTTTGAAGTCAAATTTTCAATTTAAGGCTCTTTTTATTGACTCCCCTCCTACCTCCTCCCCACGGCAACTCATTCTAATTCCCCAATAACATCAAATGGTGCATTTAATGTTAAAGACTCTATGGCACTAAAAGCTTCAGCTGGGAAGTAATTGATTGTACATAATAACTTTGCAGCTGAAAAGTCCATCGTTGACGTAATTTACAGTCTAAGCAAAGCTGTAAATAGAAACGTACAACAATACAATGATATCAAAGAGATCTTCTGCATTCGCCAATAAAAATACACAGTCACTACACTTTACAGTAAATCTGTGAAGCACTTCAAGACATTTTCCGACTTGAGATGATTATAATATTATCACAAAGAAGGTTGAAGAAGGCCCATTTGATCCATTTGATCTCATTCTTCCAGAATACTCACCCTGCCTATCTTTCCATTCCAGCATCAAACTGTTTCTTTAACAAGTCCTCATTCTGACCCCAACTAACCTTCTTGATAAGTCGCTCCAGTTGGAGATTATCCTCTGGGAATTGTCTCCTGGTGTCTGTCTTTAACTTGCCCTTTGCAACCTGTCCATTTTTTGCCACTGATTACATTTTCACACACATCATGAATTTTCCTTCTAAATACTTTTCCAGTTATTAAGGTCAGACGAGTGGTTCTGTAGTTGTTAGGTATGCCCCTGTCAGATTTGGTTTAATATGGGACATTGGTGCAGTCTGTCTGTCAGAATGTTACCAGTAGTGCTTGACTACCTTTTATTGTCAGTCTGTACATCATTCTACTTGGGTTAGAAATTCAGTTGAGGCTAGCTTTACTCAATTTAAATAGTGTGCAGAATTTGGCAAATTGCAGAATTCAAGTTTAACTTGAAGCCCATTTTCTGTATTTGTCAAACAGTTTCAAAATGAAGGCTGTATGAAGTAATTTGACAAAATGTTGATGCTCTGAAATGCAAACAAAAACAAGAGTAAATCAAGACCCAATCATTCACATCGTTGTGCAATTTGGCTGCTGGGTTTGGGTAGAAATGCACTCCATTCATACTAAATCCTGTAAAGCGCTTTGAGACATACTAAAGATATGGCACTTCATATATACTGATAAGGCAATATATCACATGAAGCATTATTATCATGTACTGTAACTTGAGAAAGCAGGTGATTGGCTGAGCAGTTGAGTGAATGTGCTCCAAGTAACCCCTGAGTACTGAACAAAATACAACAAAAACAACAACAATATAATACACAATATGTATTTTTTTTACCTTCTTTCACATTGGGAGGAGGACCCAAAGCACTTAAAGCACCGTATGCTGGAAACAATAGGGAAATGTTTGTGGCTGGTCCCTTGTCATTATTATACTGTACATTAATGAGCAGAAAATATATCAAAACAAATTTTAATCACACAAAATGATGTTCAATAAAAAATCCACACAGGTTACAGGAAAATAGTTTTGACATAGCGAAGGGAGTTAATAATTCCCCTGTGAGGGGCTTAGACAGCCTCAAAGGTTATTAAAAGATGCAGAGAAACCTCCCTTTCCTGGCCATTAGGCTTTCACTGTCTGCATGTAAATCTGATAGGCCAGCCAGCCGTCCAGCATCTGTGGAAAATGCAATGCCAGTTTCTCAGTCGCTGTAAGATATGATTATGGAGCTGTCTCCTCTCATCTCTTACCCAGGAATATTGGTCGACAGTTTCCATTATAGCACAGCTAATTAAAAGAGCAGGAGATGAAGATTAATGCTCGGATTCCGGTAAATAATTACAAAGTATTTGCAGAAGCTTTTACAAAAAATTAATTCAGTTCAGAAGGAATAGATTGGGCATGAATTTGATCAAGCGGGGTATTAATTTAGAGAGCTCTACAGTAGTGTGCTGAACAAGTCCTGCTTAGATCCACATACTCAATTATCTCTCTACACCGCCCAACACAATGTCTGGAAATACGCAACAAAGCTTGTCAATCAGGGTAGCTATGGCCATATTTTTATCTGCATCCTGGATTTAACAATGCATTACATTTGATGGAACAATTCCAAAATGCCTCACATCTGGACTTTAAAGTTACATCGGGACTACATGCACTACATATAGGATCCGAGAATAGGAAACACAAGTACTTCGATAGCATTGAACTTGCCATGGAAGAAACTGAAAAATATCTAGGTTATTAGGTTGTCACCTTCAAGGCCATTCACGGCCTTGCTCCCGCCTATCTCTGCAACCTACTGTCTCCCTATCAGTCTGCCCGTCCCCTCTGCTCAGCAGGCTCTGGCCTGCTCCGCGTCCACCGCCCTAACCGCCCCGCCATCGGTGGCCTGGCTTTCAGCCTCTCTGCTCCCACACTGTGAAACTCCATCCCGCAATCCCTTCGCCTCACTTCCTCTCTTTCCTCCTTCAAGGCCAGTCTCAAGACCTTCCTCTTCAACCATGCCTTCTGCTCCCCTCCTAACTCTTCCACCTCTCCTACTCTCCTTCCCCTTCCCCCTGCCCCGACCCTTCCCCCCGTGCTCAGGTCCCAACCTGACTGTTCAGCGCTTTGGGATGTCTTCCCGATGTGAAAGGCGCTCTATAATGTAATTTTGTTGTTGTTGTTGTTACTAGTTGACTCAATGCTCACTATATCAAAATAATATGAGGCGGCAATAAACAAAGCACACAGGACATTAGGGTACATTGCTCAATCAGTTGAGTTTAGATCCCCCAATGTCATTCTCAGGCTGTACAGTGTTTTGGTCATTTGTTGTTGTTTAGAGTTGTAAAGGGTAATTTCAGGACAGATACCAGGAAGGATTTTTATTAGATTAGATAATTATTTGGGGAGGACGAATCTGCAGAGCTATGGGGAGATCGGTGGAGTGGGATTGATTTGGACAGCTCCTTTCAACAAGCTGGCTCAGACACAATGGGCCGAATGGCCTCCTTCTGTGCTGTATAATTCTATGATTCTATGAATGAATGTTGGCAGGAAATTGGATGCAAGACTCATTCAAAATGCAGCTGAATGCAGTAGTGGAGGGTGGTAGGGTGGGTGTTCTGGAGGGTTGATATTGGATGGGCTGAAGGGATGTCATCCCTTACCCAGAAATATTGGCCGACAGTTTCCATTATATCACAGCTAATTGTTCAGGTCTACATTATCGATCCCTATGGCACTATTCAAAACGAGAAGGAGATTTTTCTTGCTATCCTGTCACTTCATGGCTATTTGTGGGAAACTGCTATGTGCGAATTGCCATGTTTACTCACAAAACACACAGTCACCACAGTTTACTGTATATCCTATGAAGTGTTTTGAGACATCCTCTGGTGTGAAAGGCCCTGAATCAAATGCAAGGATTATTATTATTTTGAAACCCATTTAAAAATCTCCCTCTTCATCTGTGTCATGCGAAAATCTCCTGCCTCACCACGTCTCTGACTTTGTTTGAGTTCCCAATACGTCTGTATAAAGCATTAACCGATTTAAGGGTGTTCAATCCCCTAGACACAATTGTTTATTCACAACAACAACAACCAAATTACATTTATAGAATGCCTTTCACGTCAGGAGGATGTCTCAAGGCACTAAACAGTCAGGGATCGTGACCTGAGCATGGGGAAGGGGCAGGGTAGGGGGGAGGGTAGGAAGAGAGTTGAGAGTGTGACAGAAGGCAAGATCGAACAGGAAAGTCTTGAGACTGGCCTTGAAAGAGGCAAGAGTAGAAGTGAGGCAAAGGGATTGTGGGATGGAGTTCCAGAGTGTGGGGGCAGAATGGCTGAATGCCCGACCACCGATGGTAGGGTGATTTGAGCAGGAGACATGGAGCAGACCGGAGCCCACTGAATGGAAAGGGCGGGAAGGTTGATAGGGAGTCAGTCAGTCCAAGAGACAAGAAGGGGCAAGGCCTTGAAAATGAGGATGAGGTTCTTGAATTCGATACTCTGGGAGATGGGGAGCAAATGGAACCGGGCAAGGGTGGGAGTGATGTGGTCGCGGAGATTAGTGCGGGAGAGGACATGAGCTGCAGAGTTCTAGATGATCTGCAGTTTGAGAAGGGAAGAGCCAGGAAGGCCGATGAGGAGGGAGTTTCCATAATCTAGCCTTGATGTGACTAATGTGTGGACTAGGGTTTTGGCAGCCTGAGGGGTGAAGCAGTGGCAGAGTCTGGCGATGTTGCGAAGGTGGTGGAAGGTAGTACTGATCATGGCGTGGATGTGGGGGAGGAAGGACAATTCAGGATCGCACAAGACGCCCAGGTTCCTGACTGGCTTTGAGAGGTGGAGAGTGCAGCCTTGGATGTTGATGCCGTCAGTGCCTGAGGTGTAGAGGCACTGATGCGAGCCAATCAGGAGCTAAGTGGGAGAAATTCCTGTCTACAGTGATAGGAATTAATTCTCCTGTACTTCAAATCCTGCCGATGAGCCAGGCTGACTGTGCTATCTTTAGCAGTGCCCTGGAAGAGTGCAGACCCACCTGGTTTGGGAACCTGGCTACTGAGACAGCCAGAGAGGCTGGCTTGATTCCCCCATTCATTGCCATGCATGGCACCTTCTAGGTAGTTCAGTAAAACCTTATGACATCCTTTGAAGAGTTTCGCCTCAGTGATAAGATGCTATATCTAATCCAAGGACAATTATTCATAGAATCATACAGCACAGAAGGAGACCATTTGGCCCATCATGTCTGCACCGGCTCCAAAAAGAGTTGTCCAAGTGAATCCCACTGGCCCGCTTTCTCTCCATAGCCCTGCAATGTTATCCTCCCCACCTGTACATGCCTCTCTCCAGTCAGTAAAGCAACCGTTCACTACCGTTCTCTGCTTTCTGTCTCCTAGCCAGTTCTGGATCCATGTTGCCACAGTCCCTTTAATACCATGGACTTCTATTTTGTTTTTAAGTCTCTTATGTGGCACTTTGTCAAATGCCTTTTAAAAAAAACAGATAACTATGTCCACTGCACTATCTGCATCCACCCTCTCAGTCACTTCATCAAAAAATTCTATTAGGTTTGTCAGACACGGTCTGCCTTTAACAAATCTATACCGACTGTCCTTTATTAAACTATATTTTTCTAAGTGAGAATTTATATTTCCCGGATTATATTATTATTAAGGAAGATTTTCCTGAGTTGCTGTTTTGTTATTTTTATGATCACTTACAGGGGAAGGGGAGGCTGCATTTACCATGCAGCACAGCTACGATCAACAGTCCTTCCAATCAAAGAGTACCACTTGGGGAGAGGGAAACTCTCCCTATCTCCACAGGTCTTTCCTGCCGTTTCCATGGTTTTTTCTGCAATGGGCATAATTGAGCTTTCAACCCACCCATATGTGATGTGTTTCATAGATCACATGTGCAGAGGTCAGGCAGGGTATATCGGTCTAGCTGTCGAACAGTGCAAACAGGGTAGATTTCATAGTGCCTGGACCCAAAGTATTTATTGGGGACCACACACATGACTCTAACTGCACATGTAACTGAGCACTGATCTACTGAGAGCAAAAGACAATTGCCTCCAGGGCAATTGCACAATCTTGGAATACACAAATAGGACCGTTTTGTGGAGACAAAGAACTAAAGCTTTGTCTCAAAGATCCCAAACATATCAGTCAGTGTCTGATAATCCTCAAAGTCAATGAACTTCTTTCAGAATTAAGCAGAATGCTAGATTACAGTGTATTTTAGACAGGATATAAGATAGTCACAAAAAGAGTGAATTTTGGAGGGAAAAATTCACAGGGTTGTTGTGGAACGACTGCTAAGTTAAGTGTGAGAGGAAAAGTGGTGCATGCTCTTATTTTGCTATGGTGCATGTTTGATGAGCTAAATGTAAAGCCAATAACACACTAAATGTCTATGATTCTAGAGAGTGCGCTTTGTATGCAATTAACATGGGGTGTCAAACCCTTGGCACATAATTCACAAACGCAATTCATTGTTAGCAACTCAGTGCACTTCAATCCACTAACCAAACCACACCCGTTTGTTCTATTCTCAAAGTTCTTTTGTACTTGCTATCTCATTGCTTTTTATTTGCTTTTCCTTCTTACCTGTAACATACAATACAGTACTACAGTTTCAAGGCCCTGGTGGCAGGTGGCAAGGCACTTAGCTCAAAAATGTGTTTCTTCATCACATTCATTTGATTCAATCTTCCTAAAAATACAGAGTACAATACAATTTACATTTATCTAACATTTTTTATGTCAGGAGGATGTCTCTTGATGAGATCAAGAATGAAGGGCCTTTGACTGATCTATGACCACCTTCTCCCTCTTCCCCCCCCCCCCCCAATCTACCCTCCCACACCTCCTCCCCCATCAATCGGGATTTGAGATTAGTTACACGTGAACATTGAATATGTCAGAGCACTTGTCCATGGATGTCAGAATTGCTCTCTCTTTCTCTGTTCTACTGAAGTCTCCAAGGAATTTCCAGAAAAATTACCAAATTCTCTCCAGGAGCTTAAGTGCAAAGGCAAACACTCAATGGTTGTTGTTTCTGGTGGATTCTCCCTTCATCTTTTCAGAGAGGGTTATTAGCCCCGTGGTGTGTGAGGAGAGTCCTTGAACCCAGTGCCAGCAGGAGGTGCTTCAGGAAGCCAAAACTGATAGCTTTTGTGTCATAGTGAATTATGCTCCTTACATTTAGAAAGCCCCTTTCATGTCACGGGGAAGAATCAAAGCGCTTCATGGGATTTATTGCTAAGTGTAGCGACTGTGTACTTTGTAAGTGAATTCTTGTTTTCTTGTTCAGGGCCCAGCGATGACTTTTGTGGAAGGTGTGCAGATACTAGGGTGAGAAACTGAAGGCCTGCACAGCAATATTGTACACGCTGACCACTTTTATATCGTGACCAACAATTTATGATCAGCATGTACAAGTATACAAGTGGTCAGTGTATGCAGGTGGTGGAGAATACAGTGGTCATTGTATAAAAATGGTCAGCGTATACATGATTAGAGTATCCAACTGGTCAGCATATACAAATGATTAGCATATATATTGGTCAGTGTTAAAAGTGTGGTGATTGCCATCAAAGCCATCAAAGTATTACACAAGTGTAAGAAGGCACCCGTTTAGAAAATGAATGGTTTATAATAGAAATAATAATAATCCTTGCATTTGATATAGCGCTTTCCACGTCTTCTAGATGTCTCAAAGCACTTCACAGAATATACTGTAAAGTGAATTGGCTGTATATATGTGGACAAAAAGGGGCAGCCAATTGCACACAGCAGTGTCCCACAAACAATCGTGAATTTAAATAACCTTTTTTTTAATATTGAGATTATAATTAGGTGTGTAGAGCAAGGAATCTTGCCCTAGGTTTCTCACTGATTGGAATTGAACCCAGATCTCTCACTTGTAAGGTTTACTCACAATCTGAAATACTGTGCAGTGAGTGCTCCCTCCCTTTTTCTGGATACAACGCCAAACTCTGAAAGTATGTTTGTCCCATTAAAGCTATTGATGCCTGCACTGTACACTGCCCAAATCTCCCAAAGGATGTACAAGCTAATGTAAACATTTTTGAAAAATTCCTCTTGAACCCTGAAAGCCTTCGGCATTACTCAGCCAGGTTGGCCAATTGCATCGTACAAGTGGTGTCTCTCCATATCCCCAACAGTAGTGGTGCTCAGAGCATTTTATCATCTATCCCTGTGTCTTTACTTCAACTTGTACTTAACTATCCAGCTTCCCCAGAAGGTAGGAAACCAGCATAGTGGTTGTGAGTCTGTCCCTATCTTGTCACAACTCTGAAACATGAGCTTTAATCTTCGATTGCAGCTCTGACTTCCTGTCTGGACTGGTGAGGAATCCCATTAGAATGTCTGCCTCCCCTTGGGAATGTCACTCTGGGAATAGATTACATCAGTGTGCAGTTCCCGTTATCTGGTGCAACACATATCGGGTTGCTGGAAAGAGGCCCTATAGATATATGGCTCAGAATCGTTACCACGAGTGTTACAGACATACATTGTCAGCTGCCAGCTTGTCAACTGCTGCCTTTTCCCTGTTCCCTTCTGTTTTTTTCCTCTGCAAATATTTACAGTATCTCATTCCCTTTGCAGTGTTATTGTGAAGCAATAGAGAAAATAACAAATCAGACCCACCTCCTGAAAGTGAAGTTTCCTGGCCATCTCCATTTCAGAAGGTGTACATGGTCTTCTGTAATTGTAGGGCAGCAGAGGCTTTGTCATCCCCTGTGTGTGCTTCGGGAGCTGAAGTTAACAGAAGCCACTGCTCAGAGCATGTTTTATGGACCAGAAAGACATATGCTGTTAAAGATTGCGAAGGTTTTGTTATGCCCATACACGGCTTGCCCCAGTTGAATAGGACTCTAGGGTCTCCGGTGAAGAGGCAACTGTGGGCACGTCTTATCACAGAGAGAAACCTTGTAGCCACTCTTTGCTGCTCTGTCAGGTGTCCCGGCATCATGTCTGTAACTCAGGAAGGTCAATAACAACAACTTGCATTTACAGAGCGCGCGTCTCAGAGCGCTTCATAACGGTGAAACCAGTGGGAGGAGGACGGTGACCATAAGCGTGGTCAAAGAGAAAAGTCTTCGGGCATGGCCTAAAGGTTGGAAAGGAGGGGGTGAGACGAAGGGGTTGGGGGCGGGAGTTCCGGAGCACAGTGGCTGGAAGCACGGCCGTGAATGGTGGAGCGGAGGATTCGGGGGCAAGGAGGAGGCCGGACCTAGTAGAGCGGAGGCAGTGGGTACTGCTGTGAGGAGAGAGGAGATTAGAGAGGTAGAGGAGTGCCGAGGTGTGGAGGAATTTAAACACAAAAGTGAGGATCTTGAAGTTGATCTACTCTGACTTATACTAATCGCATCATTATGAAGACTGATTCGCAGTATTGGTTATTCAGTATTTATTTGTCTGTGTAAGTTAGACCCAGAGTCTCACTCAATTGAAGGCTGCACAGACCAGCTGATGCCAGACCGTGAACCACTGAGTGTTGCAACGCATCCTACCAACACAACGGAGATTGGAATAGAATACTCACTCTCTCATCCTGCTTACCTAATTCCAGAGTGTATTAAATGCGAGTTCCCTGGCTTGGAAACACCAGAGTGTCATTTAGGTACTGTCTGGCAAGCTTTCTCGCTGCTTGTTCACTCAATCACCCTGTCCTAATGTAAGTGGGGAAAAAACAGTTGTACTATCTGTTTCATTTTCTGCAGAGAATCCATTGTGCATCAAGTGGATTGTGGCTCAGAGAAGTTCTTGGGTTGGAGTGAAAGCTTCACAAGTGCTATTACACAAGTGTTCCCCACAGCTAATGTCCCAGGCACTGTTTTCGTCAGTTACACCATTCGAGTGTTTCTTCCTCCTATTGTCAGGGTTGAACAAGCTTGAACTGGAAGCGCAACTGCTGTACATGAGCTGGAATGCTTGATGCTGACTCCGACACTGGAGAGGAATTGATCCATTTTTTCACATTATCATAACTCATAACTTGTTTGACCTTCAACTTCCCTTTCTACCCCACATCTCAATCTTTAACATTCACCTGAACAGGCAGTTCATACATAACCCTAACTTCTCGTTCAAAGTTGTCCACTCTGCCTATATTTCTGCTGTCTCTGCTGACATTGTGTCAGTGATAAGCTCCCAACAATAATCGCATCAACACCACAGGTCTTATTTCAAAATGATCTGCAGTTCATTATAGTGATTGCTAGGCCAGACCGTATTACATACTTTAAAGACATGGTGCCCTCATTAGTGAGTTGGAGATTTTGGTTCCTCTCAGTTTCAATTGGGAAAAAATAATAAGATTGCGAAAAAGGGGCCCTGATAAGTAAGTTATCCTCATTAGTCAGATGCCCTCAAAGTGCTGTCTGAAGAACTATAATAAGAGCAGGAATATGTTAGAATTGGAAAAGATGTCAGGCCCAACAAGCACTTCTTTTTTCTCATAATTCCACACAATGTCACTGATAACCAGGATATCTGCAAAATGTCTGAAACAGTTAGAGATCTAAAGCTAGAACCAAAAGGTTGACATTTTGTGCAGTCTCTAAACTAGGTGCTGTCTCGCCATAATATCTAGCTGCTGACAAGGGAATATCTGCTGCTCGGTGCAAAAATATATGTAGCAGTAACTCCTGATCACCAAATATTACTGTGCACATGAACGAGTGCTATACCACATGACATGTTTAGGTGTCTTAATAGTAGGGAACGGCGATGTATCGGTTTTTCGATTAAACCCGATATGATTTTCAGATCGGTATGCCGACATGGTGATTCTAAAAAAACCGTTATATCGAGAGATTCGATTTTAAAAATATACATCGTTATATTTTTAATATCGTTCCTGGCAATATATCAATATTGTTGGTATTATCAGTGTAATGCGATCTTTTCCAGCTTACCTTGTCGCCGGCATTGCAACCTCCTAGACCTAGAGCATGGAATGCGCGTACATTCGGTGCGCGCGCACAATTAACGGGCGCGCACATCCGATGCGCGCGCACACTTTACCGTGTATACTCGACGTGAGTCGTGGCGTCTTAACAAAGTCGCATCGCTGAAAATTGTAGTTTGAAAATTTACCTTTCTCATCATGGGGAAAAGAAGCCCCGTATGGGACTACTTTGAAAACAATGCAGTCAGTAATGGTGTGTATAGATGTATAGTTTGCAAGGTCTTGGTTAAGACATCTGATTCGAGCACGAGCAACCTGCGACAACACATTAAGCAGCACCACCCCGCCCAGCACGCTGCCCTCAGAGCAAAATCATCGTCGACAACAGAACAAAGTCGAACCAGCGCTTCGGAGAAAGCGACAGGTAGTGGGGCCAGTGCAGCTCAAACAATTCCTGCTTTATTTAAGAGGAGAACATTGTACCAGAGAGGGGACAAAAAGTGGCAAAGTATCACGAACGCTGTCACTTTTTGCATAGCAAAGGAGTGCTTGCCAATGGCGAAGGACATTAATTCAGACTTCAGACTGAATAACAATAAGTGGCATTTTGTGGCTGTAAGTGTTATTTTTGTGTGTGAGAGAGTTAGAAGCCAGATTATCACTGTTTCTATGTGTGTGTCTAGTCAGACACACACATAGAAACAGTGATAATCTGGCTTCTAACTAACAGTCAGACTGTCTGTCTCTCTCTTTTCTATTGTAATAGATCTCATTTACACGTGGACATTACATGCTACTTTCAAGCAAGAAATGGAGGAGAATAAATCTCTAGATTTTGTTTTTGGTGTGTGTGTGTTCTATTTTGTGTTTAGAGTTGGAGGGAGAGAAAGAGAGGGGGAAAGTTGGGAGAGAAGGAGAGAGGAAGAGAGGAGAGGGAGGGAGAGAATGAGAGGGGGAAAGGAGGGAGAGAAGGAGGGAGAGAAGGAGCGAGGGGAGGGAGGGAGGGAGAGAAGGAGAGGGGGAAAGTTGGGAGAGAAGGAGAGAGGAAGAGAGAAGAGGGAGGGAGAGAAGGAGAGGGTGAAAGGAGGGAGAGAAGGAGAGGGTGAAAGGAGAGAGAGAAGGAGAGAGGAAGAGAGGAGAGGGAGGGAGGGAGAGAAGGAGAGGGGGAAAGGAGGGAGAGAAGGAGCGAGGGGAAAGGAGGGAGAGAAGGAGAGAGGAAGAGAGGAGAGGGAGGGAGGGAGAGAAGGAGAGGGGGAAAGGAGGGAGAGAAGGAGCGAGGGGAAAGGAGGGAGAGAAGGAGAGAGGGGAGGGAGGGAGGGAGGGAGAGAAGGAGAGAGGGGAGGGAGGGAGGGAGGGAGAGAAGGAGAGAGGGGAGGGAGGGAGAGAAGGAGAGGGGGAAAGGAGGGAGAGGAGAGAGGAGACAGGGAGGAGGGAGAGGAGAGAGGGAGAGTGGACGGGGAGGGAGAGAAGGAGAGGGGAAAGGAGGGAGAGAAGGAGAGAGGAGAGGAGGGAGAGAAGGAGAGGGGGAGGTAGAGAGCAAACAACATTGTATAATTCAACAGACCTTGACACCAACATTACAAACTTTCTGGACCTAGAGCACGCATTTCGAAATGTGCGTGCACCGCGACTGCGCGCGCATCGTCAGCGCGGACGCACCGTCAATGCGCGTGCACCGCGACTGAGCGCGCACCATAAATGCGCGCGCGCCATCAATGCACGCGCACTTCGAATGCACGCGCATGCGCAGTATAAAAACTCGATAGATCGGTTTAAGCAGGTATGAGCAAACCGATATATCCATATCCGGAAAAATCCCATATCGCCGTTCCCTACTTAATAGCAATTAAATTTTTAGTTAGACCCAGTGATAAAAGAGATATGAGGGAGGTGGACAGATACTTCGGTGTAGAGATATGAGTGGGTATGGTGAAAGGGTGAAGCAGAGCGACGTCGTTACTTTTCTCTAAAGTTCAGCATCATGTATTCTTGTATGTTGTCTTCGGTATTTGGGCATGGAATTCTGTATTGAATTGCTAATCATTAATGTGGACAAATACAACATATATAATAATCCTTGCATTTAATATAGCACCTTATCATATTGTATGCTCCGTTGGCATAACAAAATAACGAAAATAACAAAATTCACTGTTTGTGAAGCACACATTTAATCAGAATTGAAGGATGAGTGATTTGAATGAGTCAGGGTGAGGATTAATCAGTGTCGGGAAAGAATTTGGAGGGGTAACAGCAAAGGTTCAGCAAGCTACTCATCTATAATCACTATCCACTGCTGGAAACAGAGTGTGGGTTTACTGCTTAAGTGGAGGCTTTATCAAAGGTGTCAGAACAAGCAATTATGAAAGGTTCTGAAACAGTGCTGACAAAGTTATTATAGAAGCTGAGGCGAAACAAGCTGAGCAAAGCAATGCAGCAATCAACCTCCTCACAGATTGACAGAAAGGACACAGCGTAGTAGCCTTATGTGGGTCGTTAAGGTCAGAGAATCATAGAAATTACAGCACAGAAGGAAGCTGTTTGCCTATCAAGCGTATACTTTGTGCAAGATCCTCCACTGGAGCTATTTATTTGAAACCAAATTCAATGCTCTTTCCCTGGACTCTTTTGTATTGTTTTTCTTCAACTACTTATCCAATTTGCTTGTAAATCTTGCATTTAAATGTTGGACACAAATGTCAACTTCACTCAGTTCGTAATGCTTTCACCTCTGTGCGAGAAGGTTGTGAATTCAAGCTCCACATCGTAACTTTGAGCTCACGGTCTAGCTCGCTGACGTTGTAGGCCTGAGGGTATGTTGCATTGTTGGAGGTGATAAAACTGTTCAAACTGAGGTCCCTATTTAGCTGGGCATTGAAGATCATTCAAAAAGAGAAGGGAGTTTTTCCCGGTGTCCTGGACAACAATCCTGCAGATAAATTGATCCTTCATTTTATGGCTCTTTGTGGAACATTACTATTCCCAAATAGGCTGTTACATTCACCTACAAATACAGTCACATTTTAGAGCAATTGCCACTGAAAAGTTTTGAGATGTTTAGGAGCTTTAAATACTGTATCAAACCAAGAATTATTACTCGTACAACAACTTCCATTTATATAGCGCCCCTCACAAAAGGTAGAGTCCCTGAGTGGTTAATAGAGGCGGTCATGACACCGAGGCAAGGGAGGTGACCGTAGGCACAACAACAACAAAATGACAATTATATAGCACTTTTCACATTGGAAGGACATCCCAAGGCGATGGACAGTCAGTGTTGCGGACATGAGCTGGGGTTGGGATCAGGACGATGGAGGGAAAGGGGATGACTGGTGGCATGGTCGAACAAGAGGGTCTTGAGGCGGGACTTTAAGGCACGGTCAAAGAGGAAAGTATTCAGGCACGACTTGAAGGTGGGGAAGAAAGGACCAAGATGGAGAGATAGAGGAAGAGTGTTCCAGAGTATTAGGGCATAGAGGCTGAAAGTGCAGCCACCGATAGCAGAACAGAGGACTGGCCTTGCATATACGTGTTGGATACAAATGTCAGCTTCACTCAGTTCGTAATGGTTTCACCTCAGGCAATGGGTTAGATTCGTAGATTCATAGATTCATAGAATTTTACGGCACAAAAGGAGGCCATTCGGCCCATCTAGTCTGTGTCGGCTCTTTGAAAAGAGCAATTTAATCCCACTGCCCTGCCCGCTCCCCATAGCCTAATAGACCTGTTCTCCCTAAATAAAGATCTAATTCCCTTTTAAAAGTTGTTATCGAATCAGCCTCCACCACCTTTTCAGGCAATGCATTCCAGATTCGAACAACTCGCTGAGTGAAAACATTTCTCCTCAGCTCCCCTCTACTTCGCCTTGAAACTATTTTAAATCTGTGACCACGAGTCACAGATTCACCCACGAGTGGAAATAGTTTTTCTCTATGTGCCCTGTCGAAACCCCTCATGATCTTATAAACCTCTATTAGGTCTCCCCTCAATTTTCTCTGCTCCAGAGAGAATAACCCTAGCCTATCTAGCCTCTCCTCGTAGCTGAAGTCCCTCAATCCTGGCACATCCTAGTAAATCTTCTTTGTACCCTTTCCAATGTCTTCACATCCTTTCTGTAATGTGGTGACCAGAATTGAACACAGTATTCCAGCTGAGGCCTCACCAAAGTCTTATAGAGGTTAGTCAGCACTTCCTGACTTTTGTACTCTATACCCCTATTTATAAAGCCTAGTATCCCATATGCCTTCTTAACAGCCTTGTCTACCTGTCCTGCCACCTTCAACGAGTCACTAACACAAATCCCCAGGTCTCTCTGTTCCTTCACACCATTTAAAATTTTACTATCTAGCCTATATTGCCTCCCTTCATTTCTTCTCCCAAAATGCATCACCTCACACTTCTCTGCATTAAACTTCATCTGCCATGTGTCTGCCCACTTTACCAATTTGTCTATATCCTCTTGCAGATGGCTACTATCCTACTCACTATTTACTATTCTCCCGAACTTAGTGTCATCTGCAAACTTGGAAACTGTACTCCGTACACCCAGGTCCAGATCATTGATGTAGATTACAAACAGCAATGGTCCCAAAACTGATCCCTGTGGCACACCACTGCTCACTTCCCTCCAGTCTGAAAAACAGCCGCTCACTACAACTCTCTGCTTTCTGTCTCGCAGCCAGTTGTGGATCCACACTGCCACTGTCCCTTTTACGCCATGGGCCTTTAATTTCATAATAAGTCTCTCATGTGGCACTTTGTCAAATGCCTTTTGAAAGTCCATGTAAACTACATCAACTGCGCTACCATTATCCACCCATTCCGTTACCTCATCAAAAAATTCTATCAGATTTGTAAGGCAAGATTTGCCTTTAACAAATCCATGTTGACTGTCCTTTATTAGCCTATATCTTTCTAAGTGAAGATCTACCTTGTCCCTGATTATGGACTCTAGAAGTTTGCCCACTACCGACGTTAGACTGACTGGTCTGTAGTTACCAGGCTTGTCCTTCTGCCCCTTTTTATACAAGGGAGTAACATTAGCTATCCTCCAGTCCTCTGGCACGACCCCTGTGTCCAAGGAAGATTGAAAGATCGTGGCCAGAGTCCCTGCTATTTGCTCCCATGCCTCCCTTAGTAACCTAGGGTGCATCCCATCCGGACCAGGTGACTTATCCACCTTGAGCGACGTCAACCTTTTTAGAACTTCCTCTCTGGTTATAATTATTCTATCCATTTCTCCTACCCTCTCCTCCAATACCATGGCATTGGCTGTATCCTTTTCTTTTGTGAAGACAGAGGCGAAGTACTCATTCAGTACATCAGCCATGCCCTCTGCCTCCACAATGAGATTTCCTTGGGGTTGGGGAATAAGCAGGTTGGAGAGGTTGGGAGGTCCAGTGAATTAGGTCCAGTGTAGGGTCCGTCGATATGGAAATTTTCCGATTTAGATATATCAATGGGCTCATATCGAGATATACCGACATATCGATATTTTCGGAGGTTTCGTACTGCGCATGCGCGCACGGCGCGAGATGCCGGCGCATTCGGGGCCTATCTTCTCAGGAGGTAAATATCTCTCTCTCTGTGTGTCTCTCACACTCACTCTCTCCATCTCTGTGTTTTTCTGTCTGTGTCTCTGTGTCTCTCTCCTCTCTCACCGCCCCCCCCCCCCCCCCCCATCTCTATCTATCTATCTGTAAATTATCACATCCCCCCGTCTCTCACCTCCGTCTCTCTCCCACCCCCCACCATCTCTCTCTCCCCCCCATCCCCCGCCGTCTCTCTCTCACCCCCCATGACCCCCCCCACCATCTCTCTCTCCCCCCACCCCCCACCATCTCTCTCTCACCCGCCACCCACCCCCGCCGTCTCTCTCTCCCCCCGCTGTCTCTCTCTCCCCCCCGACCGCCCCCCCCGCCATCTCTCTCTTCCCCACACCCCCCCACTGCCGTCTCTCTCTCCCCCCCCCACCGTCTCTCTCTCCCTCTCCCTCCCGCCCACCCCCGCAGCCATCTCTCTCCCCCCACCCCTTGCATACCTGTATATTGTATTCGAGGACTATGAATACAAAATGGCGGCTCGCACCTCGGTCTGTGCATTGTGTATAGAGATGAGCATTCTGTGTACTGTAGTTCAGTGCGCGCACATTCCGATATTTTTCGATATATCGATATTTTTGGAATGCCTATATCGGCGTATCGATATGAAAATTATATCTAATATAACCGATATATCGCCAGAGCCTAGTCCAGTGGATTTGAAAACGAGTGTGAGCATCTTGAAATCGATCCATTCAGTGATAGGGAGCCAGTGGAGCCTGGCGCAAACTGGTGAGGTATTATTACATTTCACCTAAAGAAGTCACTTCCATTGAGAGCTTTTGGCCTGCAGTTTGTATCACCGTTTCACACAGTGAATAACAAATTGCACTGACTATTTGGCTTTGACACAAGCCCAAGATCAAGCATAGATAAATACAACCAAGTTATCTACTAAGCGTGGGCTGACTGTTGAGTAAAGATGCCAGATAATCTGTAAATATAGCAAATGACTTGCTGACAATAAGATATTCAAATACCGTTTGTTCTTGGTTCACACACTAGTCCCAAAGTGCAGAGTTTTGATTGAATTTGATATTGAGCTCAATGATGAGAAGCTGCCTCAAGGATGTTACCAGGCAGTTTTCCTCCAGGACATCATCTCGCAAAGTCGTACACTTTCACCGTGGCATTGGTTGTCTTGACGACCTCCCCCTTCAGACACTCCGCACAACATAACCGATTGCCAGTGCGCATTTTAATGCTCAACAGTACCATACCATTAGCAGGTGTATTTATTCCCTACTGTCTTACAGCTCACGTAATTCGTGCAAAGCCATGACTTGTGGTTCTTCTTGGTAAGGTTGTTCGGGTCTTGTATTCCTAATGGGGATTTCTGCAAACATTTACTAGAAGGCTGGATCAACCAGTTTAAAGGTGAGAGGTCTTCCATTGTGACTGAGGAAACTGTTAGCTGGAGCTTTTCCAGGGGATGTCAATGAATGAAGTGCTCTGAGACGCCGTCCGGCGTGGAGGACGCTATATAAATCGAAGTTGTTGTGGTTGAATCCGTCGATTTCAATAAACATTTGAGTAGTACAGCCTGTGGTTTTGTTATTAATTAGCCATCTCATGCTGGACACCATATAAGTACAGTATTTCTGGTTAGCTCATAACATTACTTTAAAATTATATTCACAGTTAAAGGACAGTTATGGCACAAAAGGAGGCCATTCAGCTCATCACTTCTGTGCTCGTGCTGGCTTCCTCACTGGACCTAATACTGTAATGCTCTTACTCATGCCTTTTAATATTAATCATAATAATAAATGATCTAATTCGATGTAACTCCTGATTACCACATCAAAATACAACACAGGATTTACTCTGTGTATGTTGGCAAACGGCAGCCAATTTCACCCAATGTAAAGCTTGGACTCGCAGCCTTCTGATACAGAGGTGGGAGGGCTATCAGCTAAGCCAGGCTGACAGACTCATACAATTTCTTTTAACCAAATTGTTAATTACTTTTGTATTGCTGTTTAATATTCCTAATATTGTTTAAGTACTGTACCTCAAACTCCTCATGTTTTGTGGTTCAGCTGCTCACATCTTTTAAAGAATTTAGTGTTGATGTGGTGCAAGTATCTGATTTCAGTCAAATTGGGCATTTGGAGGGATAACTCAAGCTCAAAAAAATCATTGATGCTTATTCCTTATTCAGGGGGAATATTTTCAAGTCATCCATGCTTCTTGCTCATTCATTGAAACTTGCCCAAATAATGCTCACCCAGATACTGTACAAGGATGAAGCTTACTCTAAAAACTGAACTCCAAGGATGTTAGTATCACTGCTAGAAGTGTAAACTTTGTCCAATCTAGTCTTGATGTAACAATTTCATCATTATTTGCTCAAACGATCAATAGAACTTTGATTACACCCAGCTAATGTTAAATAGACCACTTTTATCGGTTAATGGACATACTGTACTGTATATGATTTTAAAAAATGCTAAAAGTGATGAAGTATTTTATCTGTATTTCTCATGAAACATAATTTTGAAGCCATTTAAAAGTCTATCCCTACAACAGAATTTTACAGTCCTGTCTGAGACTAGTAGATCAATCCTTATTTATGAATTATCTGTAGATGAGGATAAATTGATTTTTGTATGCCAGGTGAAAAATAAATTTGGATTTAATAACAATAATAATTTAGTCACTTAATCCACGACTGTTTGTGACACTGTTGTGCGCATGTGGCTGCCCATTTTGCGCACAAAATATGCAGTCAATTCACCTTACAGTATATTCCATGAAGTGCTTTGAGATGTCTCAAAGATGTGATTAGGTGCTATATCAAATGCAAGGATTACTTTTAAGCATTTCTAGGTGATAACATTTGCCACCTTCTTTTGAAGAAGTATCTTTTCCCCAGTGACATGAATCCTATTACCTGTCTACTCAGTGGTGCAACATTACCTCTAACATTGCGCTGTATTTGTTTGTTGAAAGATTACTAAAATGAACATCATAATTTTCTTAGTTCTGACAAAGGATCGTGGACCCGAAACGTTGACTCACTTTCCTTTCTCTATAGATGCTGCCTAATCTGCTGAGTGTTCCCAGTGACTTCTATTTCAGTTCAGATTTCCAACATCTGCAGTATTTTGCGTTTTGATCATAATTCTCTTATTTTTATCCCCGATGCAGTGAATACAAAAGCCTTAGCTTAAGCCTCCGGAAGTCGGGAGGATGTATCAATGTGCTTTGTCTCAGAACGTAATAAAAAATCAAAATATAGTGAAGTTCTAATTACAAAGATTGAAGGTATAATTACAAGGATCCAAAATAAAAAATGAGATTAAAATTGTTGGGAATATAAAACACCACATTAAAGTTTTTAATAAATATATCCATTAATGAAACACTAGGACCCCGGCTGGATCTTAAAGAGATCATAATATTAAACAACTAACCAGTGACAGATATCCTTAAATTGCAGTCTTTCTTTATATCCATGTTTATCACAGAAAGTAGACCCCAGTGGGATGCAATATTTCTAAAAGACAGCAAGATTCTAAGTCTAATAAGAATTTTCGGTGGAATGGCAACCAAAGCAAGTGAGAGGTGTGAGGGGACGAAAGGAATTTCTAGGTGAATAATAAAGAATAGGAGTAGCATATGCAGAGGAAGGATATTAGAGGTTATGAGGAAAGAGAAGGGAATTCAAATTAGGAGGGATCACTTCTGAAGGGAGCAAGCATGAATTAATGATCCAAATGTCCTCCTGCTGTGTCTTACAATGCTGGGGTTCAAATAAAATGCGACCATTTGGCAATCTGTGCAATAAACAACAGAGAAGGCAAAAAGGGTCCAGAGTTCATTTGACTACTAAATTATTTGAAAGCCAATTATTTAAATTTCCTTCACTAAAAGGTGTCAATCATATTAACATGCATCATGTGACCGGTTAATGTCGAACACCATCACCATAACTCAACTAACTTCACCACTTAACAGCTCTGAACTGACAAAGGCTTTTCAAACAATAAATTAATTCTTTCTGTCACCTTTTAAATACTTTCTTTGGAAATGCAATTGGAATAAAAGTTTTAAATGTTTAATTACTCACAAGAGAGGTTCGGATGAAGAGACAGGTTGTCAGGAATGTTGAGGCCAGGATTATAGCCTGATTGTTATTGTTGCTGTTGTGGTGGTGGTGATGGTTGTTGTTGTTGTTGTGGAATACTGCAGACAGTTGTGAATGGAAACAGTGCAGTGTTCTCACAGATACTAGCAAGAGTGAGGAGTTATAGTACTAGCAGTAAGTCGGAACCTGGTTGTTAGTCAATTGGCGGATCACTTTCTGGGGATAATAATTCCTAAAAAAAAATTGGCCATTCAATCCACGACTGTTTATGGGGCACACCTGTGGCCAATTTAGTGGCATGTCTCAGCCCACAAAATATACAGTCAATTCACTTTACAATATTTTCAGTAAAGCACTTTGAGACAATGTGTTAAGGGCCTATATCAAAAGCAAGGATTATTATTATAATTCTAGCATTTGATTATATTATATAATTCTAGCACCTTATCTGTTATCAAGCTGTTTCAAACTGCTTCTCAGGATATGCTCTAGAGCAATGGAATTGTGAGCAGGGAATTGAAGTTAGAGCAGTTAGCTCCAGTTTGTTGGGGCATCTCGTGTTGACTTGAGTTAAGGATAATCTAAAATTACGTGAAGTTATAGAGTAGGGAGTTGCACTCATTGGCAATGTACACCATGTGAAATATCATTGTATTGGGATTCATTGGGACTGTAAGGATTGCTACATTTTTGAAGTGAAGTGAAATAGAATAAATTCCCAGTTCCGAAACAGTTAAGAGAATGCATCAAGTGTATGAGCAATAATCTATATATATGGTACCATTCATTGGCTTGTGTTTCCAGGGAAACAGAACAGAGATCTGCTCGGATATCTAGCACTGCTCATGCATCAAATCTGATCTATGTAAGAACCGTGCTGATTAATTTGTTGGCAATGGTGAGACCCACTAGCAGGTCTGAATATGTATGAAACTGGTCTTAGAGAATATAAACACTAGTGTTGCATTGCAGGAGGAATGATTTCAATTACTTCTAGTCCAGCAAATCCTCAAACCATTGTTTTTGCTCAATTCAGCGAGGTATGTGGAAGACTGCTCAAACAATGTGACAGCGCCCATGAGTGTGAGTCACTGAATTCTCATAATTGCAGAATGGATAGAGTACTTTCAGAATACATCAGAATAAATTAATGTTTCTTGAATTGTCAAGATACAGCCAATGGCATGCCCCAGGTAACTGCTAGGATGGATGGGCCGTTCTGTATGATGTACATTGGTCACTCACTCCATAACTGTTTTGGGGACATTGGTGCTTGCATATTGGATGTTGGGATTTCCTACAAAAAACACACAGTTGCAAAGCTTTAGAGTATATTGTGTGAAACGCTTTGAGATATCTCAACAATGTGATAAAATCCTAAAATGAAATTACATTTGTATAGTGCCCTTCACATTGGGAGGACGTCCCAAGGCGGTGGACAAACATTGAGGGTCGGGATCGGGGCGGGTGAAGGGCAGGGAGGGATGGAGGGTAATTGAAGGCACAGTCAACGAGGAAGGTCTTGAGACGATTCGTGATGGAAGCAAAGTAGGAGGGGAGACGGGGAGACTGCGAGATGGAGTTCCAGAGGGTGGGTGCAGATTGACTGAAACTCTGCCCGCCAATGATGGGGCGGACAATGATGGGGTCATGAATCAGGCCAGAGCCCGGTGACTGGTGAGTGGGCTGGTTTGTAGGGGGTTAGGAGGTCGCAGAGTAGGGGGGAGCAAGGTTATGGAGGCCTTGAAGATGACAACTAGGATCTCGAACTGTATCCTCTGTTTGATGGGAAGCCAGTGAAGTCAGGCGAAGGTGGGGGTGATAGGGTTGTGGAGCCTAGTGCAAGAGAGGACACAGGCTGCAGAGTTCTGGATGTTCTTCAGCCTAGGCACTATACAAATGTAATTTTGTTGGTTGTTATGGAAGGAGGAGTTGGGAGGCCGACAAGCAGGGATTTTGCGAAGCCAAGCCTGTTGAATGGATGTATGAAAGACTTGGTAGCCTGTGGTGTGAGACAATAGCGGAGGCAAAGGAGGGAGAGAGGTGAAGGGAGTGTGAGATGGAGTTCCATAGGGTTGTGCAGAAAGGCTGAAGGCCCGACTGCCAATGCAGAGATGAGCCGGATGGGACGTGAAGCAGGCCACAAACAGCTGAACAGAGGGAGCAGACAGGTTGATATGAACATAAGAACATAAGAATTAGGAGAAGAGTAGGCCATTTGGCTCCTCGAGCCTGCCCCGCCATTTGATAAGATCATGGCTGATCTTCTCACCTAACTTTGATTACCTGCCCTATCCCCATATTCCCTAATCCCTCTATATTTAAAAAATCTATCAGTCTCAGCCTTGAAAATGTTCAAGGACTGAGCATCTACAGCCTTCTGGGGTAATGAATTCCATAAATTCACTACCCTTTGAGTGAAGAAATGTTTCCTCAACTCTGTTCGAAAAGGCTGACCCATAATTTTAAGATTATGACCCCTGGTTATAGATTCTCCTACCAGGGGAAACAGTCCCTCACTGTCTACTTTATCCACCCCTTTAAGAATCTTATGTGTTTCAATAAGATCTCTCCTAATTCTTCTGTACTCTAGAGAATACATGCCTAGTTTATTCAACCTATCCTCATAGGTCAGTCCCCTCATCCCAGGAACTAACCTGGTGAATCTACGCTGCACCCCCTCTAAGGCAAGTATGTCCTTTATTAAGTAAGGAGACCAAAACTGCACACAATACTCTAGGTGCAGTCTCACCAAGGCCCTATACAGTTGCAGCAAGACTTCCCTACTCTTGTACTCTAAACAAGTTTGCGATGAACGCTAACATGCCGTTTGCCTTCTTAGTTGCTTGCTGGGGTCAGCAGTTCGCAGAGATAGAGCAAAGCTGTGAGGGCCTTGAAGGTGAGGACAAAGATTTTGAACTCTATCCTCTGGGGGATGGGGAGTCATCGAAGCCAGATGAAGGTTGGGGATATGGGGTCATGGAAGCTGGTGCGGGAGAGGACATGAACTGCAGATGGATGATCTGCTGCTTGTGGAGGGAAGAGTTGGAAACTCAATATCCTTCAAATTGACCATTCATTTCACAGCTGTTTGTTGAACATTGTCTTATAATAGTAATAATAATCCTTGCATTTGATATAGCGCTTTTCACATCTTCTAGATGTCTCAAAGCACTTCACAGAATATACTGTAAAGTGAATTGACTGTATATATGTGGGCGAAACGCGGCAGCCAATTACGCACAGCAGTGTCCCACAAACAGTTGTGGTTTGAAAATAACCGATATATTATTGATTTTTTTCAAGGGATTATTATCCCTTGATAATAGTACGGAGTAAGGAAACTTGCCCAAGGTCTCATCCTGCCTGGAATTTCAGCTGAAATTCCTGTGATCTTATGGTTTCTGAAATATTCTATATTGAAAATTGTCTTCAAAGCTATTTGGATTTTTCGGTTTGAAAATGCAAAACAAGATGCAATTATAACAGTGTCACTCCATCTAACTTATCACATGTAACTGATCAAAAATATCTAATAGTTTAAAAGAGGGCAATTTTGTCTCGTGTATATGTCTGGTCAAAATGTACTTATTACAGTATATTGTCTGCTGCATTTGCCTACAAAACATAGTCATTACACATTACAATAAATCCCATGAACCCTTTTGAAATACTTCAATGACATGATAAGGCACTAATGTCAAATGCAAGGAGTATTTTTGTAATTATCACAAGGACAGGATTACCGATGCTATGATTCCAGTAATGATTGTAAGGCTGAACATTTGCCAACCTTTGGAGAATGGTTTCTCTCACCAGCTTGTTCAAGCAATATACAGTATAGTTGTCAGTTTTTCTTTTTTTTTAAATGATGTCTTTTGATTCTAGAAGAGCTTTCTTTTGCATTGTAGCTGTGAGAAAGAACAGCTTTATAAAGGTGCTATGCAGATATAATTTTGTTGTTATTGTTTATAGCTTCCAGTTTTTTTAATCCTGTATTCATTTGAATCCCTCCACCAGAACAAAGGAAGATTTGGCCCTTAATCCGTGCAAAACATTTCTGTGTTTCTATTTTCAGGCCATTTTCTGGCAACAAAGCATGAAATCTGTGTTCTCCCTGGCCTCAATTTATGATGTTGAAGATCGATCAAGCCTTCATGGTGGAATGACCTAGTCAAACGTGAATCTCCAGCACCCATTACACCCCCCCTAGTATTGCTTACAAGAGACTTCAGTGTTCTTCATGGATTTAAGTCGTTGATGCGGATATTAGGCAATAAATTACCCTGCCTCTGAAATAGCATTTACCACTTGTATATATAATATGCAATTTGATATTCTGCTTGTGAGCACTATTCCGCATTTCATTTCAATATGTTTTGAATTTATTGTTTCTAACCTCTACTAAAATGGCAACGTATGTTCATAACATATGAGCCTTTCAATCATTTTTTAGCAAAATATTTTATTTCCAATTTATAAAACATCCAATGTTGCTTGTGAAAGGTATAAATATTGGAAGGAAAATGAATCCGATTGTTTACATCTGTTCGCCTCTTCCTGATCCCAGGGGCATTTTGAGTGAACATTATGCTAAGTCAATAAGAAATGTTAGTAGAATGAAAACTTTACTGATCAAAATAAATCATTTAAGTCACTATTATTGTCCTGCAAGGTGGCCAATGTATTAACTATTAGATTGCTATCTTCATCCTGTTATCCTGCGGTCTGCAGTTTGACAATGAGCTAGTATGGGTTTTCTGGCCTGTCAAGAAAACTCATACTTCAAACTATACCAATGAACACAGCACATAATACTTCCCTTCAGATCAAACAAAACACAGGAGTGTCAAACACATTGAGCCATGGCCAGAGAAAGTAAAAGCAGACTAAGGAAGGATGGGTGAACTATAGGTTGACAGAAATTACTCTCATCTCTGTCGGAAACATTGGGGCCACATATGAAATATCAAGATCAATTTTATGCACTGCGTGTAAGCATGTTACAGTAATGTGGTGGTGAAAGTGTTAATGGTAGGAGTGTAAGGCGCACATGATATTTTGGCTGTGGCACATGTGGAACAGATCTGTGCCCTTCTGTCCCTTAAAAGTTTTAATTGACGATAACCGGCCATTTTATTATTCCGGCCTTGAAAGTTCCACTTTTGAAAGGAAGTCGAGGCTAAATCTTGCTAATATCTTAATTCAGTTTATTTCAGGGAAATACTAAGTTCTGCAATTGGTAGCTATGTGTCATACATTAGAAAGGTTGTCTCATTTCATCTGCAAGTACATTTTAAGTTCCTGTTTAAGGGTGTTAGGTCCTTATGCTTGTACTATGCTTGTTACATAAATGCTGTGAGACAGTAATAATTAAGCAGTGACAACTTGGGTTGTCAGTTTCAAAGGACTCTTCAAAAACATGCAAGGTCAAATCATGAAAGAGTAACTCTGCTCCTGCCCTGAGAGGTTCTGTGGGATGTCTTTGTGTCAGCACAGTGGGAGAAGGTTGCTACGTTTTGAATTCCAGCAGTAACACATATTTCAATTAAACCATCATCTGCGGTCTCAGAATGTAGGTGATAGACTTATTGAGGCTGATAAATAAATAACTTAACAATGCTATTGTACTCAGGTCTGTCTATATCTTAGAACATAAGAAATAGGAGCAATGGTAGGCCATTCGACCCCTAGAGCCGCCTGTCTCGCCATTCAATAAGATCATGGCTGATCTTCTAACCTAATTTCAGTTACCCGCCCTATTCCCATATCCCTTAATCCCTCTATCCTTTAGAAATCTATCAATCTCAGGCTTGAATATGTTCAAGGACTGAGCATCCATAGCCTTCTGGGGTAGAGAATTCACTACCCTCTGAGTGAAGAAATGTTTCCTCAACTCTGTTCAAAAAGGCTGACCCTTAATCTTGAGACTATGACCCCTAGTTTTAGATTCTCCAACCAGGGGAAACAGTCTCCCACTGTCTGTCAATCCCCTTAAGAATCTTATAGATTTCTGTAAAATCACCTCTAATTCTTCTATATTCTAGAGAATATAGGCCTAGCACTGGCAGCATCAACCTCCATGGCTGCACCCTCCACCTCACCAAGCCAGTCAGGAACCTAGTACAATCCTCAATTGTTTTTCCTCCCCCACATCCAAGCCATGATCCGCTCTGCCTTCCCTCACCTCCGCAACATTGCCTGACTCCGCCACTACCTCGCCCCCCAGGTCGCTGAAATACTTATTCATGCCTTTATCACATCCAGACTCGACTACGCCAATGCCCTGCTTGTCGGCCTTCCCAACTCCTCCCTCCACAGGCTGCAAATCATCCAGAACTCCGCGGCCAGTGTCCTCTCACGCACTATGCTCCAGGACCCCATCTCCCCCTTTCTCACCCGACTCCATTGGCCATCCATCACCCAGAGAATTCAGTTGAAGATCCTGGTCCTCACCTTCAAAGCCCCCCATTGCCTCGCCCCAGGCTACTTCTGCAAATTCCTAACACCCTACCAATCTGCCTGCTCCCTCCACTCAGCAGGCTCCGGTGTGCTCCATGATCCCCAACTCACCCGCCCCACCATCGGCAGGCGAGCCTTCAGCCACTCTGACCCTAACCTCTGGAATTCCATCCCGCAATCCTACGGCCTTGTCCCCTCCCTAGCCTCCTTCAAGTCCCACCTCAAGACCCTTCTCTTCAACGGTCCATCAATTACCCCAATCCACTCCTTTCCCTCCATCGATCCCGATCCCAGTTTAGGGTCTGAAACATTGACTGTCCAGTGCCTTCAGATGTCTTCCTGATGTGAAAGACACTATATGTGTAATCTTGTTGTTTTTATTGTAGTTTACTCAACCTATCCTCATGGGTCAACCCCCTTATCCCAGGAACCAATCTTGTGAATCTATGCTGCACCCCCTCTAAGACAAGTATGTCCTTTCTTAAATAAGGAGACCAAATCTGCACACAGTATTCTGGGTGTGGTCTCATCAAGGGCCTATACAATTGCAGCAAGACTTCCCTACTCTTGTACCCTGACGCTTTCGCAATGAATGTCAACATGCCATTAGCCTTCCTAGTTGCTTGCTGTACCTGCAAACTAACTTTTTGTGACTGGTGATTTCCTGAGAGTTCTGACTTGCACGTGACTTTGCACTGTCACACAGCAACATCTTCTGTTCAGCCTTCGCAAGCCCATCCAAATGAGCAGACACTCTCCATGGTAACTGTGGTAGACCAGGTCACAAGATACTAAAATAACCACATGACCTTAACAGATGTATTGACTGGGAACAGCTTTTGTCCATTTGTCACTGAATGAAATTTGTGAGCACAATGGATGTGATAATCCTTCCACGTGCCGTAGTGCCTATAATGTACGTCTCAAGGTACTAGACAGGCAATTGCTGTCTAGTGTAGTGACTGTGCGTTTGTCAGAAAACACTTAGCCAATTTCATTAAATTTAGCTAAAGAATTTCTCATATCACCATCCAGCTTCCACATAGGTTTTAGAAATACAGATGATTCCTGTTATAACATACTTCACTAAAGTGCAGATCTGCTTATAATGTGGGTATCCTATGGACAATTCCAGATTCCTGTAGCTAGTCAAAAGCTAGGAATGCAAGCCATTTATAATGCCCTTCACACGGGATAGTGTCTTGGAAAGCTGAAAATTTGCAGAACCCCCTGTAATACTGTGTCTTAATTTTATGAACCCATACACTATATTAAAATAAGATCACCTATATGTTACCATGACTATAACAATCTGATATTTGCATTTCTCCCTTTGCTTTTCATTACAATTGCAAAAGAGATCTTGTTGCGGATATCCTTGTTCATTCTGGAAACCCATTCTATCAGCAATCCCCTCAATATTGAAAGCAGGATCGGGAGTAGTAGCAAATATCCGAGCAACAATTATATTTGCGTGGAAGCCTTTGGGAATAAAGTTTCTCTCCCACTGCCCCCCCCCCCCCCCCCCACACACACACACACACACACTCGTAGGTCGATTGAGTTCATATTCATTGCTGAAATGAATGGCCTTTTAAATGGGGGCTGAATATTCCCTGTTTTAGTCCTCAGTGTGTATTTGTATTTCATGCTAAGTCAGGTTGTTCTAACAACCAAGATCTTGTACAATGTAACATTAATATTGCATGACACTGTATACATTTTTAAAATCTACAAATCATATACACGAAGAGATTCAAAGTTCACAGCTTTTGACATTTACTACTGTACACAGTAATGTATTAATCATTTCAGGCAGACGTATTCTTGCCCACACATCCTATTGTTTAATTATACGTACCAATATGAAGAGTTGAAGCTTCAATCAATGCCAGTCAGTGAGCATGAAACACTTGATCAGACCATTCAAATATGCAAATAATTTCAAATACTTAACTCAAATCTGGCAGTTATAGACATTGTGCCCCCTCGGAATAATGTGCTTTTGTGCAATGCTTGTGTGCCAGAGTGATGGGACATTGATGTCCTCTCCACTCACATTGTACTCATTACAGCAGGTTAATAATTTCTTGTGGAATACCTTAGATTTCTCCTAAAACTAATGAACAACAACAACAATGAAATCTCCACCCCATGTTTTACACCTCCTAGCTCTCTGGAGCTCAGTCAAGTGATGCTGTAGGTGTGCTAAATACCATATAATTCATTTTAACAGGACAACAGGGGAAACTCCCTTCTCTTTTTTCATAGTGTTGACAAGATCATAAGATTGTTTTTGATGAAGAAGGCTATTCTGTCCATCCAGTCTTGTCCTTCCAGAACATTCATCCTACTCTCCCTCCTCCATAGCAACCCTAAGGGCTCATCTTTCACTATCTCACCCATGGGAGTTCCTGTAGCTCAGTGGTTAGAGCACTCGCCTCACAAACGTGAGACCCGTGTTCAAATCCAGGCAGATCAGGGTGAAACCTTGGGCAAGTCTCCTTACTCCACACGCCTAATAATAATCCCTCCAAAAAAAACACAATAATAAAAATTGGTCATTTCAAACCACGACTGTTTGTGGGACACTGCTGTGCACATTGGCTGCCGCGTTTCGCCCACAAATATACAGTCAATTCACTTTTCAGTATATTCTGTGAAGCACTTAGAGATATCGATAAGATGTGAAAAGCGCTCTATCAAATGCAAGGATTATTATTATTATTATTATTATGAGGAGCACTAGAATATGCTACATCGATTTAGCAACAAATCCAGTGATAAGCACTTCTGTCTGGATCTCTTTGTTATACTTTTCTTCAGTAAACCTTTCTGTACAGAACCAATTCCTGTCTGGAGCTACCTCTTTTATGGAAATTCCCTCCTCTTCAGCCTTCCCAGCTCCTCCCTTCACAAGCTACATATCATCCAGAACTCGTGTCCTCTCCTGCACCATGCTCCATGACCACATCACTACCACACTCGTCCAGCTCCATTGGCTTCCTATCCCCCAGAGGATCGAATTCAAGATCCTCATCCTCACTTTCAAGGCCATTCATGGCCTTGCCCCCACCTATCTCTCTGACCTGTTGTCTCCCTATGAACCTCCCCGCTCCTTCTGTTCAGCGGGCTCCAGTCTGCTCCACATCCCCCGTCCGACCCGTCCTACCATCAGTGGCTGGGCTTTCAGCCTCTCTGCCCCTACGCTCTGGAATTCCATCCCACAGTCCATTCGCCTCACTTCCTCCCTTGCCTCCTTTAAGGCCAGTCTCCACACCTTCCTCTTCGATCATGCCTTCTGCCGCGCTCCCAACTCTCTCCCTCCCCTCCTAACTCTCTCCCTGCCCTCCTGACTCTCTCTCTCCCCTCCCTCCTACCCTACCCCTCCCCCTTGCTCAGGTCCAGACCTGACTATTCAGTTCTCCCAATGTGAAAAGCACTCTATAAATGTCATTTTGTTGTTGTTGTCTGTTTCTCTCCAGACACAGCTAACACTCTGTTCTCATTTTTCACACTGTCCGTATTCTTTTCTTGTGTTGTTTGATATTATTCATTCTTGCAGCTTTTAAAGTTTTTGATATATCCGAGACAGTCAATTGATTTTTCTTCAAGGTGCATATTTCTACTTCTGTTCAGCTGTCTTGAGCAATAATAATCCTTTTTTATTGTAAGAGTGTTTCAGTGCTGGAAGAGTGCTTTGCCCACATATATATACAGTCAATTAACTTTACACTATATTCTGTGAAGCATTTTGAGACGTCTAGAAGATGTGAAAAGCACTCTATCAAATACATGCATTATTATTCGGTGACTTAACCTTAAGCTTCCATCTTGTGAACCAACACTGAACCGCAACCCTTCATGTCCAGCAACAATGTCCATGATCTGTAAAAATAAAGATGAAAAGCAATGGTCAGAATGCTTGAGCCAGTTTCCAGCCCAACCAATGTGCCATTGCCAGGCATAACTATCGACTGCTTTGGATTGCACTTTGGATCAATGTGATATTTATCATATCAACATGGATCGCATCCAGGATTGATTATTCCAAAGCTCTTCTCGCTCACCCCAGCTCCTCCCTACACAAGCTGCTGACTACCCAGAACACTATAGCCCTTGCCCACCCCCATGACAGGCTCCAAGAGCCTATTGCTTCCATCTGCAGTGGCTCCTTACCCTCCAGTGGATCGAATTCAAGATCCTGGTTCTTACATTAAATTCCCTCTACAGCCTTCCATACCTCTATGACCTTACCTTAGCTGCTGGCTTCGCTCAACAAATTTTGAACTGGTTCATTTCCCCCACCTGATGTGCTACATTGGGGAGCAAATGTTTAGCCATTCTGTCCCCTCTCTATGAATCTCCTGGGTCCCCCCACCCCCAACTCTTTTAAAGCTCTCCATAGACCAACTTCTTTGAACACACATACGTTTGGCCAACTTTGAAACATCCTCCTGATGCAAAAGGCACCTATGTAAGTGTAAGTTGTATTTTATCTTATTCCCCAGCTCCCCCACCCCACCAAATGCCAGATAGTAAATCGCTTTGAGACATCCTCTCACTATATAAATGTGAGTCAAATTCCCCCCACCTCACCCTGTAAGGCAGAATGTAGGATAACTGATAATGATAAAGCTAGTACCAACATTGTGATTGTTTGAATCCCACAAGCAGAAGACAGTGAATCAGCTATCTTTGTGCTCGCAGGATTTAAACTGTGTCAAAATGGATTCCTGGTAGTGAGGAAAGCGAGTGAGGATGATGAGGCAGGAGCACACAATAGGAGATTGGCCGGTGGTAATATGCATTCGGACCCGCAAAAATATTTTTAATTTTTCAGTTTCCAGCTCGGCCCAGCTCTAGGTGTGAATTCTGGATACCCAGGAATTCACTGTATTATTATAGTCATACAAAGAGTGGCCATCCTTTCTGTTTTACAGCCAGGATGTCATTTTGAGGTGGCCACAATGTCTCTGTGTGTCGTGGTAATTCTATACAGTATAATTCACATATAATCATGGTCGGGATTATGTTTCATGGTGTCTAATACTGCTGGTTTCATTGGCACCCAATCTGAGGATAGGAGCCAAAGAGGTTGGCGGGGTGGGGGAAACAAGTAATTGAAAGTGTGGTCAAAATCTTCACTCTTCAGAAGTGCTGTCAGTCATCCCAGTGAACCCTCCTCGCCATGTTTAAAGACAACATCAGTTCAAACCTTCCAGCAGATTCTTATTACAGTAAAAGCCCGTTTATCCGTGACCTGGTCAATCATAACTTCCGTATAACCGGCACTACAAAAAAACGGTCCCCATTCGATTCATCGGAATTTATCCGGCACAATGAATTTTTTTTTGTGTGTGTGTGTTTTCGGCCGAATATCCAGCATGCACTTTAACCAGCAGTGGCCAGTTCCTGAGGATGCCGGATAAACAGGCTTTTACTGTCCTCAGAGTTTGCAGATGCCGATGGAAAGTCAAGGCTGAGTGCCTGTGTAGAATGTGCTGAGCACAAATTACTGACATGCTGTTTGAAGAAATGACTTCTGTTGATTTAGACTCCAGCGCTTTGCTAATATGACCTGGGAGATTATTAGATTTTTTTTATAACTGCCACAAGAAACTGGAGTGAGATTTCACAGATAACTCTTGGATCTCTTACCTGATCAGCATGCACTGCACAACTGCACAGAGACACAGGTCCCTCTTTGGTTCCCTGCTCCCATACCAAGTATTGCTCACTAATTCACATTGTACCTACCACGTTGAACTGTAATTGTAATGATATTAACTTGCGTTTCTTCTGAAATACAAGGTTCATTAATGAAGGGGTATCCTAAGCCAATTGCACACCTTAAAATGTGAAGAGATAAAGGCCTCAAGTTCCATATAGGTTTAGTATTTGCAGCTAAATTTAGGTGTATAAGTTTGGAAAAATCTTAATTCCAGCCTTGATTTAGAAATAGGATTTCCACAGTTGTTAAAAAGTACAGTAATAGGCTTCCAAATTAAGACTGAATTCACAAAACAATCTAAAATCCTGGGCCATTTGAAAGAAGGTAAAACTAGGTGGAATTTCAGTCCTTATATACTTGCTCCATAAAATCTGATTCCAAGCACTCTTTCTTTGAATATTTAAATTGGAGTATAATTTACATCAGGTAGGTTTAGTGTAAGAATGGAAAGGGAAAGAGACAAGTCAAGAAGACAAGGCTTGACCAAAAATAAGCAATTTATATTAATACTGTATTAACCAAAGAGAAAAAACTACCTCATGGAAATGTGAATCAGCAAATCTGGGTACAGTACTATAGTACAGTACTTAGAAAAAGTAAGGAAAAAAGAGAATGTATCTCTATAGGCAAGGGATCCGTGGATCAATTTAGAGGATTGAAGGGTCGATCGAATGTGAAACATAAACAAGAAGCAGTTAGTGCTTTCAAGGCAGATAAAAATTGGAGCAGTGGTTGTAAAACATTAAAGGGTCTGGGGAACATAGAAACAGAGGACAAAAACACTGATAGACACTCTGTGTAGTAACTTATGTCTGCATTTAAAAAGCAGAAATCCCATTAGAGATCAACATCAATAATATCACACAACACAGAATCTGAGCCTAAATAGTGGGACAACACCACACAGTTCATGTGGAGAGAAACATCAGCACAGATTTGATGGGCCAAATTTCAGCTTGTTTCTGTTGTCACATTCTGTGATCTGTGATTCCACTTTGATCAACACCTCCCACCTATTGTCTCAGTTGCCGAAACAATAGCAATCTCTCTGAGTGTGGTTGGCTGAAGCACTTTGAGACGCCGCCCGGCGTGGAGGGTGCTATATAAATCGAAGTTGTTGTTGTTGTTGTTGGCTTGTTCTCATGATATGTTTCCACTTATTTTGGTATCATCTGCAGACTTGGCTATTTTGTTTGTGATTTCCCTTCATGTAATTTATATAAAAATAGCAAGCTTCCCCTGGGAACTTGCCGGTAAACACTTTCTAGGCTGACGATTTTTCATGTCTCACTAGCTTATATTTACCTAATTCATTAGCTTGATGCTTTATCCCCTATCGATGGCTACTCCTGGGGTTAGAGTCAGCATCCAGACAGCCTGAGATGTTTCTGGTATTGAGCCAGACTTTCCTCTGGGGATTGCTAAGTTTTAAGGAGTAGGTTGTGGGTAGAGACTTTGGGGGTGTATAATCACTAGTATGGACTGGTTGGGCCAAAGGAGTGGGACTGTGGAGGCATTCGAACATGAGGAGGGGTTCGGATGAAGAAAGCCCTTCACCTTTTTCTCCTGTCATCCGAGGTTTTAATAATCTTAGCCCTTTAAGTAAGAAAGGACCTACTCACTTTCCTTATTAAGCCCCACAGGTAAAGATATTGTTTTCACCATAAAGATTTCACCTTTACAGTGTTTGCACTTTTATGGTGTCACAGCTAGTCTTTAATTAAATACTAACATACTGTACCTTCACAAATAATACATTGTGCAATGAATTGAATGATAATTTTGAATATGATCAGTGTTTTATGATTTTGGGGTTATTGTATTGATCACTAAAGACAGTGCTTACTGAAGAGTTAGGTTTTATGTAATAATAATCCTTGCATTTGATAGAGTGCTTTTCACATCTTATCAGAATATACTGTGAAGTGAATTGACTGTATATTTGTGGGCGAATAATCACTGAGGCAGACTTAAAAGCTGTGTAAAGCTATGTTATTTTGTATTCTTGTGAAGTGATACACAGAAATGGGATGTAGTTTTAACCAAAGGAGGAAAAATCTTATTGGATAAGTCAATAATTAACAGCGACACAGTGATACTTTCTTTAATTCTAATGTCAGGGGGTTGGATGCACATCAAAATGACAGTATGACAGCCCAGGATCTTCACAGAGCATTGTGCAGCGCTCTGAGACACCGTCCGGCGTGGAGGGCGCTATATAAATCAAAGTTGTTGTTGTTGTTGTTGTTGTTGTATCATACCGGCAAGTCAGCAAAACAGAACCATTAATAGGGCCTGAATCAAGTGAATGGATTGAACATGTTGTATTATTATATTTATATACATATCATCACTGCTCTTTCCAGATTTATCCATAAAATGCAATTGAATTGCCTATTGTCTCAATATTGTTTGTAAGACGTCGCTGGTGCAAGTTAGTTGCCGTATTCACCTCCAAAATCACATTCACTTCATTTCTTATTCATTCGCATTGTCTCCAGAACATGTCTTTCATTTATCAAAGGTGCTCTATAGTCGTAAGATGCCGTTGTACTTTACAGGTGTGGAAGGCCATTCTTAAGAACACATTTGGGCATCAGGAGTACCAGCACAAATAGCTTGATGGTAGGGAACTGTAGGGTAGGGTGTTCTGACTGGATGAGATTGGATGCATCTAAGGTCCTCCTTCATCCAATCTAAAGGGAGATATGGGATGGGGCAGGTAATTAGAGTTGGGTCAGAAGATCAGCCATGATCTTATCAAATGGTGGGGCAGGCTCGAGGCGCCAAATGGCCTACTCCTGCTCCTAATTCTTATGTTCTAATCGTGATCTCGTGACAAGATTTGGGTCATTTCAGGAACATAGCCAAGCCTTATTCTGTCATTCTAAGAGATCCTGATTGATCTAACAGATCCTCATCTCCAGAGTATTTTGATAGATACTTTAGAAATGCCTAATCTAAACTTCATTTTAGACCCCAGAAATAAACCAGCATAGATATATAGGATTGAAAATGGTATCAATAGGTAGATAATAATTATTCTTATAATAATAGTCCTCATTGCATTTGATATAACGCCTTATCATGTCTTCAAGGTGTCTCAAAGTGCTTTGCAGAATACACCGTAAAGTGAATTGAGATAAGCCGCAGAGGTGGCCATAGTTCAATGAAGTAGGATTTGAGCTGGAACTCCAAAACAGCATGAGAGGGGGTGAAAGGGAATGGTAAAGAGAGGGAGTTCCAGAGGTTACAGATGTGGGAACTGAAGGCACAGCTGAAAATAACATGGTCCATGGACAGATTTTATAAGCGCTAGATAAAACATGGTTCCTTATGCATAGACATAGTCAAAAGCAATTATCAGTATTAAAAAGATGCTGTTTGCAGTATATTCTGTGAAGCGGTTTGAGACATTTCGAAGATGTGATAAGGCGCTATATTGTTAGCAAAAGTCTTCTAGGAATTTGTCTCAAATGTGAAATTCCTTAAGGCTCCACTTGAGATCATTGCCTCTGCTTTTGGGGTTTAAAATGTAAACACATGCAGATGATATTTTTTTTAATGCTATTTAAATGACTTAGATTTAATTAGTCGACACCGGAATGATTCAATGTTTTTATTCCAGTAAGTAAACCATTCAGCTACAATTAATTAAATGTGATTACATCCCTACCCTGAGGTAATCCTTTCCAAAAATATACCTTTTGTGCTGTATTTTCTTGGTCAGGAAAATTTGCTTGTACAATAGGAACAGTAAATGCAAGGATTATTATTATACTGTATTATTATTCAGCACTGCTTTTTGCCTCTCAATGTGATATTCTCCAGGTTCCTGTTTGTGTCAGCAGGTTAGCTCTGCACACATAGTATAAATACAGTACAGTAATTGTAGTCTGTTTTACAGCGCTCTGAGACCTATCCTGCATGAAGGGTGCTATATAGTTACAAATTGTGGTTGAAGAAAGAAATAGCACAAATTAATTGTCTCCACAATTTTATAACACCCATAAAATATACAGTCGAACCACTTTATAGTATATTCTGTGAAGAGCTTTGCGATGTCTCACAGGCATGATAAGACACTATATCAAATGCAAGGATTATTATTATACTGCTATTTGCCTCTCCATGTAATATTCTCCAGGTTCCTGCTTGTGTCAGCAACAACAACAACAACAAGTTCCGTTTGTATAGCGCTTTTCACGTCAGGAGGACGTCCCAAGGTGCTGGACAGTTATTGATTCAGACCCGAGCTGAGGGGGGGGGAGGTAAGGAGATGCCGATGGGTCCATTGAAGAGGAGAGTCTTGAGGCGAGACTTGAAGGAGGCTAGGGAAGGGGTGAGGCGGAGCAACTTTGGGATGGAGTTCCAGAGATTGGGGGCAGAGTGACTGAAGGCTCGCCCGCCAATAGTTGGGCGGGTGAGTCGGGGGATGTGGAGCAGGCCAAGGATGGGGGAGATGGGATCATGGAGTTTGGAACGGTAGAGGACATGGGCCGCAGAGTTCTGAATTATCTGCAGCTGTGGAGGGAGGAATTGGGAAGGCCGACCAGCAAGGCATTTGCATAATCAAGCCGAGATGTAATGAAGGTGTGGATGAGGATTTCAGCTGCTTTAGGGGTGAGGTAATGGCGGAGACAGGAAATGTTGCAGAGGTGGGGAAAGGCAGAGCGAGTTATTGCTTGGATGTGAGGGAGGAAAAACAGTTGAGGGTCAAACAAGACACCTAGGTTCCTGACTGGCTTGGTGAGGTTGAGTTTGCAACCATGGAAGTTGATGCGGCCAGCGGCTGATGCAACAAGGCACTAGCGCGAGCCAATCGGTAGGGCCTCGGTCTTGTTGACATTCAACTGTAGGAAGTCAGTTCTCAATCAGGTTTCCGCCCTGCTCACAGCATGGAAACTGCCCTGGTTAAGGTTACAAACGACATCCTAACTGCCTGCGACCAGCGCTCCCTCTGCCTCCTCGTGCTCCTTGACCTGTCTGCTGCGTTCGACACAGTCGATCACACCATCCTCCTCCAACGTCTTTCCTCCCACCTCAACCTTCAAGGCACAGTCCTTGACTAGTTCCATTGCTACCTGACCCACCACCTACATTTTGTATCTTCCAACGGTTTCTCCTCAAACCCCCCGCACAGTTTCTCATGGCATCCCCCAGGGCTCTGTCCTTGGCCCCCTCCTTTTCACCATTTACACGCTCCCTCTGGGCGATGTCATCCGCAAACATGGGGTAAATTTCCACATGTATGCGGACGACACCCAACTGTACCTTTCCGTCTCATCCCTCAACCCCCAGACCATCGATGTTCTGACAGAATGTCAGTCCGACATTGAGTCCTGGACGAGGGACAACTTCCTCCAATTGAACGTGAGCAAGACCGAGGCCCTCCTGATTGGCTCAAGCCAGCGCCTCCGCACATTGGGCGCTGCCAGCCTCAACATGCAAGGCTGTACTCTCCACCTCACAAAGCCAGTCAGAAACCTCGGCATCACGTTCGACCATAAACTCTCCTTCCTCCCCCACATCCGTGCCTTGACCGGCACCGCTTATTTCCACCTACGCAACATTGCCAGGCTCCACAACTATCTCACCCCCCACGCTGCCGAAACACTCGTGCACGCGTACATCACCTCACGGCTGGACTACGGAAACTCTCTCCTCGTCGGCCTCCCCAGCTCCTCCATTCACAGGCTGCAGGTCATCCGAAACTCTGCAGCCCGTGTACTATCCCGCACCCGCCTCCGTGACCACATAACCCCCACCCTCGCCCGTCTCCACTGGCTCCCCATCCCCCAGAGGATCGAGTTCAAGATCCTCGTCCTCACCTTCAAGGCCTTACACGGCCTTGCCCCGCCCTATTTAACCGATTTACTTTCCCCCTATAAGCCCACCTGGACCCTCCGTTCAGCAGGTCCTGGCCTGCTCCAAGCCCCCCGCCCGAACCGCCCCACCATCGGAGGCCGGGCTTTCAGTTTCTCCGCTCCCACCCTGTGGAATTCCATCCCCCAATCCCTCCGCCTTGTTTCTTCCCTTTCCTCTTTCAAGGCCGGTTTGAAGACTTTCCTCTTCGACCGTGCCTTTTGTTCCCCCCCGAACTTTTCGACCTCCCCTACTTGTTTCACCCTTTCCCGAACACTCCCCTCCCAGCTCGGGTCACACGCCTCCTGTGCAGCGCCTTGGGACGTCCTCCCAACGTGAAAGGCGCTTTATAAGTTTGAGTTGTTGTTGTTGTTGTTGATGTCTGACCAACACTGTCAGGACAGTAGTAGTCCTGGAGTTGAGGGTAGAGGCAGAGAGATAGAGTTGCGTGTCATCCGCATACGTGTGGAAGTGCTTGGAGATGATGTCACCAAGCAGTATACAAATCAGGAAGAATCACTTGCCCATGCACACATCTGCGTACGTACACACACTCGATTGTCCAACTGACCTTTCAGGTATTCATTTTTCCTTTGTTCTGTTATTCTGACTTTCTGGGGCTGGAAAGAGAAAACAAAATAGAATGCACCTAACATGCCTCCAGCACGTCTGGGTAATTCTTGGCTAATACAGTAGTAGAAATTTCTAAAGGTAAACCATCCTTTGGATGTGACATTAAACCAAGGTCCTGTCTGCCTTTTCTGATGCACACCAAGATCACATGGCTCTATTCAAAAAGAGAAGGAAGTTTATCCCAGAGTCCTGGCCAACGAACTTCCCCCCCCCCCCCCCAACTGAAATTGCTCACTCACTTCAAGGCTGTTTGTGTCGTAAACTGGTTGCCATGTTTCACCCACAGAATACACAGTCAGTCTACTTATAATCCTTGCATTTGATCTAGCTCTTTTCACATCTTCTAGACGTCCCAAAGCACTTCACAGGATATACTGTAAAGTGAATTGAGTTTATACTTGTGGGCGAAATGTCTTATGAAGTGTCTTGAGACCTCTGAACTATTTGAACGTATCTGCTCCATCCTCACCTGGCTCCACTGGCTCCCCAACCCCCAGAGGACAGAGTTCTAAATCCTTGCCCTCACTTTCAAAGCCCTCCTTGCTCCTCCCTACCTCATTGACCTGTTTATTCCATACCATGGTGTCCATTCTCTCCTTTCAGCGAGCTCTGGCTTACTCCATGTTTCCCGACTTGCCCACCCACCATCAGCTTTTCTTCCCCCACCTTTTGAAAATCAATCCAATAGTCCCTTTTTCTTTCCCCCAGCCTTGCCTTCTTGAAGGCCCATTTCAGGATCTACCTTTTGATGACAAGACAAGGTAATAAATAAATAATAAAATTTGTCATTTCAATCCACAATTGTTTGTGGGACACTGCTGTGCGCAATTTGCTGCTGGGATTCGCCCACAAATATATACAGTCAATTCACTTTGCAGTATATTCTGTGAAGCCCCTTTGGGACGTCGATAAGATGTGAAAAGCGCTATATCAAATGCAAGGATTATTATTATTATTAAGGTACTACATTAAGTAATAATAATAATCCTGGCATTTGTTATAGAGCTTTTCACGTATTCTAGACGTCTCAAAGTTCTTTATAGAATATACTGTAAAGTGAATTGACTGTTTATTTGAGGGCGAAACGCGGCAGCCAATTGCGCACAGCAGTGTCCCACAAACAGCCGTGGATTGAAGTGACCAATTTATCATTGTTTTATTTGGTGAGGGATTATTATCAGGCGAGTGGAGTAAGAAAGCTTGCCCAAGGTTTCACCTTGCCGGGAATCAAACCCAGGGGTCTCACTTGCAAGATGAATGCTCTCTCTATCTATTGAGCTACCGGACTCCATGGATTATTACTAATTTATTATTTAGTATAAAACAAAGTTTTGGTTATCCGCCTAACTGCCCTCCATCCCACCTAATCCCAACCCGGATCTTGACAGTCCAGTGTCTTTGGGATATCCTCACGGCATGAAAGGCGCTCTACAAATGAAATTTGTTGTTGCTGTCATTGTGATAAGACATTATAGCAAATGCAAGGATTATTATGATGATGATTAGAATTATGAAACCACATTTTAGACCCCACAATTGGCTAGTTCTTACTTCTTGTTGAGAGGATATTTTAGTTTCTCTGACCTTCATAATCAGGAAATCCAGAATACATAGATTCCTGTGTTCAACCAGAATATACAGATCCCTGCGAGTGTTAGTCATTGGTATTGAGAAATGATTCAAGTCATCATTGTAACAATCCAAATTACATTTCAAACTCTGAGTGACAGCTGGAAATGATAAAATAAAACGGATAATATAAACATAAAGCTTCTGCCAACTGTGCAAGAGGATTTATCATAATCTAACAGGCAATGAAGATTTTCATTAAATTTATGTGTATATGACCGAGCTGTTTCGTCTCATGAGTGAAAGCACAAACAATGGGCCATTTACATGAATTGCATAAATTGGCTTCTTTAAATACTGGTTGTAAACAACTCAACAAAATATTGTAACCATTATTCTATCTACATCCAGAAAATCCTTTATTAATTACTGTATCAAGGCGTCGTGGAGTCCTGTAGCTCAGTGGTTAGAGCACTTGCCTTACAAGTGAGAGACCTGGATTCCATTCCAGGCAGGGCGAAACCTTGAGCCAGTTTCCTTCCTCCACAAGCCTGATAATAATCCCTCAAGAAAAAAATTAATTGGTCATTTTAAACCATGACTGTTTGTGGGACACTGCTGTGCACAATTGGCTGCCGTGTTTCGCCCACAAATATACAGTCAATTCATGCTACAGTATATTCTGTGAAGCGCTTTGAGATGGCTAAAAAGCTCTAAATCAAATGTAAGGATTATTGATATTATACACATGTTTTAATTGGTGAGAAGTATTTTGTGTTATCCTCACAACATGAAAGGCAATATATTCCGTTTTGTTTATTTTCCATAGGACCAAATATCTTTTCTTGACATTTTTTAATGGCTAGTTTAGCAACAGCGCACATAAGTCATTAAAATAAATGTTGGAATAAAAATATATAGTTGGTGTGGTTGATTCACAATGTCTGATAATGGTTTCAATACAGTAATTCAAATGTGGGAAATAGCAATTCCATGGTGTGAGCGCCACCTATTGGTACTAAAAGAAATGAGTCTCCTAAAAATCAAAAGATAAATGGAACTCACCTGAAATTGCTCAACATGGCATTATTTATTCCTGAAGCAATCTCGTGCACTGTGCTTGGCATTACCTGAATATATAGTCTATCAAATTCAGTAATCTCCATGCTATTCACAATAGTAAATTGGGTTTACACACATGTATTGCGATCATCTCCAAGTCTGTATGCAATCAGCAGCACCTATGTACAAAATAATCCTCAGCACTGTACTCAATAACCTCTAACAATGTACTCACTCATATCCATCTATATATACAATAATCTGTAGCAATGTATTCAATAATATCAGCTCAGTATTCAGTCAGTGCTATATATTCAAAACTATCAATGCAATATTCAATAAAACAACCACTGTATTTGTAGCATTCACTAATATCAGCCCTATATTCTGATTCTAAAATCAGCTATGTATTCAGTAGTCTTCTGGAGTAAATTCTTATCATATCCAGCTCTGTATTCAATAATATCCAGCCTGTATCTAGTATGCTTTATCTATGTGCTCCAGCTAAATATAAAGTAACTGTCAGCATTGTGTTCAGTAACAACCAGAATTGTACAGTATTCAATAATCTCCAGCACAGTTAAACCAAGTATAGAGTTAATTACCTTTAACATCAGATGGGGGATTGTGCTGGTGTAACTTTAGCAATTCAGGGCTCCTGTGGTTTAAACCGACTTTTATCTCTCAGTTAAAATAATTGGTTCAGGTGATTGTGAGTCTACTCATGGATATTTTTCAGTGTTCACTAGTCTCAGGACAAAACAGGATTGCAAAATGGCAAATGTGATTCACCATCCTTAAAGTTGGGGCTAGGGATGAGCCATCAAACTACCTCATATCAATTGTGGGATAAGTGTTTGAAACGATGATGAGGAAGCAGTTCAGGGGATCATCTTGAGGATCACAGGTTAATCAGGGTGGCTTTATGAGAAGAGGTATCAGTTTAGCAGATTTTGCCCACAAATATACAGTCAATTCACTTCACAGTATATTTTGTGAAGCACTTTGAGATGTCTAGAAATGCAAGGATTATTATTATTTATTTGTTTGGTGTTGTGTATTGAATTTCTTTGAGGAAATCTAATGAATACAAGTGAAACTGATGTATTACCCGTATCCTGATATGGACTGATATTGGAGTCCTATAGCTCAGTGATTGGAGCACTTGCTTCACAAGTGAGAGACCTGGGTTCAATTCTCGGCAGGGCAAAACTTTGACCAAGATTCCGTACTCCTGATAATAATCCCTCAAGAAAAAAAAATGATAAAATTGGTCATTTCAATCCACAACTGTTTGGGCTCTGTGATACTGTGCGCAATTGGCTGCCACATTTCGCCCACTAATATACAGTTTGTTTACTTTACCATATAATCTGTGAAGCGATTTGAGATTTCTTGAAGGCATGAAAAGCACTATATCAGATGCAAAGATTATTATTTTGCTATTTACTTGGATTTCAAAACGGATTTGACACTGTATCACATAATGGGCTACTGCATAAGATGCAAGCTCATGGGAGAGGTGACAATCTATTAAATTAGGTAGCAACAAGCTCATTGATAGAAATTAATGAGCAGTTGTGATGCAAGGGTGCAGAGCGTAAATTGAGATCGTATTTGGTCTTGGTGAGACCACAAATACAGAGTGTTGCATACAGTTTTGATTTGCCTAATTGAAAAAGTTACTATTGGAGGAAGCGAAGTAAAGGGCTCATAGACTACTTACCTGGACTTCAGAGATGGACAGAGTGGAGAGGATAGATTAGTTATCCTGGGGCTTTTCTGTTCTGTAAATATATGAACAACGTGGACCTAATAGAGCTATTTAAGACTGTAAAGGGCTTGGAAAATTTTAATTCAGTTAGGTGTTCCTGCCAAATATAAAATTCATTGACAGGGAGTTATATCCTCAATATAAGGGCAACAAAATATATGCAGAAGACTTTTTGAATAAACTGTAACTTAATGATGTGGAACAAGCTGCCAGCACATGTCTTATTTGTAAAGTGGGGTGGGGCACTTACAGACTTAACCAAAGAGTTTCTTTGTGAAACAAAATGATACATTGCTCATGTAAACTTGCCATTACTTGTTTGTTATTGATTTTGAGTCGTTCTGTTTTATTTAGGTGTTCTACTGATCCTGGCACTGACAGAAGAACTCATATCTGCTGTTCAAGAACTGTCTTTTAGTTCGAGGTCCCAAGACGACCAAACAGACTTAACCACTAAGACCATGGTGATCCCCAGACCTGGTGCCAATCCCACCAATGTAACAAACAGTAGTGACTGGCACAGAACCTGGGCTACAGATGGGAATATCTTAAAGTACCTTCAGGAATCCCGCGGCACCAAGCCAATTGATTTCAGCTTCATTCAACCCACACCTACTGCCATCTACTCAGCCAAGCCACTCTCATCCCAGGACGCTGCTGCCAATTATCACAGAACAATAAATGTCACTCTTTCTTCGCATAATCAAAGCACTTTGCATTCAGAGCCAGCTCCTTCAGAGGAGGTAGTGTCTCCACTTCACATAGGCGAGACAGGGGAGCCTACACAACTTGATCTGAATATAGTACTGCACCCTTCATTTTCTGCGAGGTCGCCCCACAGAATTTCAGATTCTCAGCTGATCCCCTCAGTTGTTGACCACTATTCTGCACAGGCGTCTAAAATCTCAGATGCCCATCACATTACTACTCTGGCGTCCTCAAATGATCTGATCGTGCAAAATTCCACCGGCGCCCTTCGTGACTTTACCAAGCTGTGGCAAGCCGAGAGATCCAGCATTCCAGAAGCCAGGAATGCACAGACTCCACTTCTTCTTGACTCTCCACCACATCCGATAATTAGTTCTGTCAACCAAGTGACGTCTAGCATTGATAGTTCAGTGTCGAAATCACAGCCAGGTGTAGACTTGGATTCTTTGATCATAACTCCATCTATATACACCAGTCAGGATTTATGGGAGGCGAGTGGGAAAAATCTATCGTTTGCATTTGAACCTTATATTTCAACTTCTGTGGCAATATTCAGCACCATGGAAAGCGTTGCCTTAGCCAATGGCATTCTGCCAACTGTGTCTACACCTGGGACTTCCTCAACCCCGTTGGAAACTGGCTTAACAGCAACAGGAAGCTTCCTAAACAGATTAATTCCTGCTGGGACTCAGGGCCCTGAGCCACCAGGCAACATTTCCCATGTAACTGAAGTAGACCAGCCTCAGCAGAAAGCAACTATCTGCCTCAGTAAGGTTGACATCGCCTGGATTATTCTGGCTGTCAGTGTGCCTGTTTCATCATGCTGTAAGTATGCAGTTTAATTTCATTTTTATATGAGCTATAGATAAATGGAGAGTTCATCCTTTCTGCCCATTCAGGTGGACGTAAAAGAACCCACGGCTCCATTTGAAAAGAGAAGCAAATTTCTCCCAGTGCCAACAATCTCCCAAATAATTTTGGTCATTCACTCCATGGCTGTTCGTGGGACACTGCTTTGTGTAAGTGGGCTGCCATGTTCACTCACAAAATACACACAGTCACACCATTTTACAGTATATTTTGTGAAGCGCTCTGAGATGTCGTTGTGACATGCTAAGGTGCTACATCAAATGCAAGGATTATTATGTTATAGATGTATGTTGTATTTATTTGCATTAATGATAAGCAATTCAATACAGAATTCTATATCCACGTGACTAAGGCAACATACAAGAATACATAATGATGAACTTTAGAGAAACGTAACGGAGCCCCTAACTTTAACAACTATTTGCCCACAAAATGCACAGTCACACAACGCTACAATACATCTTATGAAGTGCTTTGAGACACCTGAACAATGTGATAAGGTGCCATAATAAATGCAAGGGTTTTGTTTATTAATAACATTTAATAATTGTGGAAATTCCAAAAGATATCAAGTGTAATGTCACATCAAAATAGTGACAGATTTCAGCACAACCAGAAGGAAACCTCCACGATTGTGCAGAGAAAACACAGTGCATTTCTGGAGGGGAAAAGGTTCACTGTTAATTAGACTCTGATAAAATCAGAAAATGTGTTCCTTCCAAATTCTGCACTGCAGGAAAATGTCGTTGTATTTCTAGTGGGCGCCTGTAGTAGAAGTGAATGATAATGGTATTTTGTAGTCGGGTGCTTGGATATGTTTTACATTTCACAAGGTTTGACTAGACTAGAAAAATCATTATCAGTCTGCCTCAGCTCCTGCTTTCAGTAGATAAGTATTGGTCACTAACTCTGAATGAACTCAAATTGCTCGAAGGTTTACCATGTTCGTCCTCTGATTGCAGACAAATTCTAAAAGGTTTAAGGACAGACACTAGGAAATAGAAACTGGGAAATAGGCATTGATGCTCGAAGGTTGGGGTTGATGTATAAAGGTACATTATTTAAGATTGTGCCTGTATCTAGGTTGCATGAGGAGCACACTGCACCTTATTTCCTAGTAGCATAATTACTTACTCTCAATTTTAACTGAGCCAGTGAGTGCAGTATCACAGCTAAGCTCTGAAACATCAGTATTCTCATTACTTGGCTGAACTGAACGACCTACATTATTCAGCAGCAGACTTCTTCGAGATTGCCTGCGCCCCTACAGGGTAAAGTTCTCAACCTGTGAAACCAGTGTAAATATTCAAAGGGTGAAAGTTTCTCGAAAAATGGAGAAGGTGAGAGCAGACACAAATTGATGCATAAAGAATACTTAATGGCAATAGGATGTGCACCCCTTCAGAAGACGTGATAAAGTGCTATGTCAATTGCAAGGATTATTATTACTATTCATCAAGCAAACAAATGTGAACACCTAACAAATATGGTTTATGAGTTTACAATTTATCTTAGATATGAGTTGTGGAAATTCCTACTGGGTCTAGATTTTCTCTAATTTGTTAGTATTTCAGATTGTGCAGAATTTGAAAAATTCACTCTTCATTTTAAAGTCATTTCAAGAACCGCAGAAAATCAATTTCAAAATCAAGACTGAATACAACAATTTTTCCAAATTCTGGATGTTTTAAAGGCTATAAATAGAGTAAATCTGGGCCCAGGTGGGATTTGATACCCAGAGACAAACTGGAGAAGCATAAGTGGAAATAATCAAAAATTTTATAAATACATCAAAAACAAAATAATTGACGAAGAAAGCGGAATAGATGATTGGACTGAGGGGAATCTTGACAAGGGGTGTGAGGAAATAGCAGAGCTGGTAAACAGCCATTCAGCCTTGTTTTTTACAGAATCATGTGATAGTGGGCATACAATCACGAGAAGATAATATTGCCTGGGACCTGTGCTCACTCACTGCCCAGGCCTGTGCTCACCCACTGAGCCATCGGTACCCGTTTTTTTCTTTTAAAAATTGTAGTTTTAGATATTTGCATGCATAATAGTAGTGATTTTTTAGATTTTCCTAATCTTTTGTTGTTGAAAGTCTGTCACAAGCAAATTACAGGTCTTTTGTCTGCTTTGATCCTGTTGCATGCTGTGCACCAGAGGCCACTCTTTCATGTAAACATTCCCTATAGCAATTGACACCAGTGTATTTATTGAACACCACGGTTTATCTCCAGTCTGCAGATATTGATTTTTAACTGGTTTAATGCTACTTACAACTACTGTGGGATTTTGTGTGGCTGACTGATCGCAGGAGCGGTTGGGCTGGTAGAGTTTGTGGGAAGTCGCAGAGGTAGAGTGCAACAAGACCATGGAGGAATTTGAGGGTGAGAACAAGGATCTTGAATTCAATGGGGAGTCAATGGAGCCGAAGGACAGAGGTGATAGGCTCACGGAGCCTGGTGCAAGAGAGGACATGGGCTGCAGGTTCTGGAATAGTCTGTAGTATGTGCTGGGAAGAGTTGGGAAGTCTGGCAAAGCAAGGCATTAGCCTCGCCATGTTGAAAGCATGGAATAGAATCTCAGCGGCCAGAGGAAAGGTTGTCGGTGGAAGCAGGCAGGGTTATTTCACCCACAAAACACAGTCACTGCATTTCACAGTAAATGCTGTGAAACTCTTTGAGTTCTCCTCCAGATGTGAAAGCCTCTTATGTCAAATGCAACAATAATTTTTTTCCCCCTTCCAGCTTCTTCCTCTTTCTCTCCCCTCTTGTGCCTTCCCGCCTCTCCCCTTGTTCCTCTACCCTTCCCTGACTTCTTCCCTTCCCCCCTCCCTCCCACTATGGAAGGTTTTGACCGCTCTCCACTCAGCTCCCAATGAGTCGCTTGTATTCAGTGAGCCATATAAATGAACTCGTAATTGTGTGCCCCTCCCCCCCAGTACACGTCTATGTTCTTTATAAATTAACAGCCCTCCAGCAAAAACAAAAAAGGCTTTATGAGCCTCGGAAAAGAAAATAATAGCTCTACCGAAAGAATTCTAAGGTTCTGTGAACCAGCAGCAGACTCATTACTGTATTCTGTTATTTGCAAAAACTGAGCATTCAATAGATGAAACTTGAATTCATTCCACACTGGGATAATTTAGTTTTCTTATGCAGCACTGAATGGTTCAGGACTTTCCAGTCTGGGCTTGTAGACATGTCCCGGAGTGCAATGAATTTTTGCAGGAACGCTCTATTGAAAGCATTACTAAAAACATTGGAAAGCACTCCGGAAAATCTGCCAAAACATCTTCAACTGTAACCTGTCTGTATTGTGATTAAACAACTCTTATTCTCTATAAGGGCTGAATGGCCTTCTCTGTGCTGGAAATTTCTATGATTATATATGCTCGGCGGATAATAAACATCAGGGATTTTCTATAGAAGACAAGTTCATTTAGAGTAACACCTCATCCAATTCTTTCCCAGTAAAATCATTTAGCCTGGCTTTGTTGGTAAAGCTCTCGTTTGTGGATCAGAAGGTTGTGGGTTCGGCCTCACTTCAGGACTTGAGCTCAGAGGCCAGGATGACGCTCCAATGCTTTACTGGGGAGCACTACAGCATCAGAAGTGTCATCTTTTGGATGAGACAGGAAACTTAAGATGCCTCTTCTTCCGGTGGACCATACTTGTATTTGACATCATGGAGGACATCTCCAAGAACATTGCAGGATTTGTTTTAACATGCAGTGACTATGTTTTTGTAGAACAATTTGGCAAACAATTTGTCCAAAGCAATTTTCCACAAACAGCCATGAAGTCAATGGGCCAAGTTCACCCGGAGGATTCTTGACAAGGATGTTGGAAAAAACTCCCTTCTCTTTTCGAATAGTACCATAAAATCTATAAAATCCACCTGAATAGCCAAATGCGACCTCGGTTTAAAGTCTCATCCAAAGAATGGCATCTCTAACAATGCAACAGCCCTCAAATCTATATTGAAATGTCAACCTAGACTATGAGCTCAATGTCCTTACACGAAGCTTCAATCCATAATCCTCTGACTCAGGGCATAAGTGCTATAACTGAGCTTGTCTGTCATTCAAGATCCCTCAATATCATTTGAAAAAGTAGCGCTTTTTGTCCCAGTGTCATTCATTGATCCACCTGGTAAGTAGACCATTCACCTCATGTCTGTTTACGGGACCTCTTACTGGCATATATAGCGAACAGATTTCTATCACACTCACTTGACAGTCATTGTTTGTGAGAAAGTTTGATACATTTGGACATGATAAGATGCTGTAAAAAGTTATTGTAGGAGTTGAGAATGGGACAGCACTGTAATAATACTGAGATCATAAACCAATTGAATGGTTTATGTGGCCACCACAACCTATACTAGAGGTTTGCCGTATGTGCAGTGCGTTTATGTGACACATCAAGGATTTGTACCCGTATAATAAGAAGGCTGAATGAGTGTGTTTGAGTGTAGCATGACAGTTTTTGAGAAATAGTACAGCTGTATAAGATAGCAGAGCAAAACAAGAGTAAATCTGAAGCAAAGGAAAATGTAGCAAGAATTACTTGATCAGTAAATAGAGCAGCATTTTCTTGTACACAGTAAAATGTTTCTTTCAGATACAGTGCTGTAATTTCATCTGCACCCAATGTCAACGTTTATTGTGCAGTTTAGTTCCATAATTGCTCAAACTGCTCCGAGGATCTACAGTGCAGGATAAATCTTAAACAAATACAATACCAGACTAATAAAAATAATAATAATATAATAATAATAATCCTTACTCTTTGTATAACACCTTTCATATCAGGAAGCATTCAAAGGAGAAACTGTAAATTGTAAACTCTATTTTTAGGTAAACAATGGCAGCCAATTTGAGAAAGCAATGAAATTGAATATAAGCTACATGACACAAAGTTTTCTTATATAAAATGAACAGTTTTTTTCTCTGTTGACAGCAGTTTTGCTTACGGTGTGCTGTATGCAGAAAAAGAAGAAGACTTCAAACCCTGAAAATAATTTGAGTTATTGGAACAATACAATCACTATGGACTACTTCAACAGGCACGCAGTGGATCTACCAAGAGAAATTCAGTCTCTCGAAACATCAGAGGTTATTTTTCAAAATGATTCTTTTATTCTTTTATTAATTTGGTGTGCCAATTATTGATGTGATTTTCTCCACTCCTCTTGATCTCTCGCTGCCTGTTGCTGGGTGAGGTTCCACAAGAGCTGTTTGCTCTACAGTATCCCACCCAAAGGAATGTGTAACTGCTGAGCCTGACCTCTCACCGGCTGCCACACACGTGCACAACCAGTAGAGGGTGCAGAGTAGACTTGGCACAGGAGGCTGGCTGTTGTTTCTGTCCCTAACCCTAAGAAAGTTAAGGTGGTTGACTAAAATGTAATATTATTTCTAAATTTGGGGAAATTCTTGAATTCGTAATTTGGAAGATGTTTTCCTGAAGTTCTTGAGGAAGAAAAAAACACTTCAACCTTGAGCCTGTATTCAAGAATTTTCCAAAGCTTGTGCGCACTTAGATTTTAATAATAATAATAATAGATTTTAAGCGCCTTGAGACGGCCTCTCGACCTGCAAGGTGCAATACACATATAATTTTGTTGTTCTTGTTGTTAAGATGAAATGAGAAATGTTGGAACTCTGATAACAAACCAAAATCCACATTAATTTCCATACTTGTCTGATGTTTATCTGATTTGACAGATTTCGTATGGACAGTGGGATTAAGGGATATGGGGATAAGGCGGCTAGGTGTTAGATTAGAAGATCAGCCATGATCTTATTGAATGCTGGGGCAGGCTCAAGGTGCCGAATGGCTTACTCTTGCTCCTAATTCTTATCTTCTTGAGTCAAGGTACCAAATGCTAACATAAGAAATGAGTGGAACATTCCCTCTCAGAGCAGGAAACACCCTGATTGTCCAACATACAACCTAGAATTATATCTATCAAGTCTGATTTCTTTCCATCAATTGCACTGTCCATAATTCTCCTCCTCCTCCCATCCCCCACAAACACATTCACACACCCACATTCTCACACACACTTGTACACAATTACGTTTGGATTCACACATTCTCACACATATGCATTCTCATACATACACATATTCTCATACACACGCAGACCCATATACACAATCACATTCATATATACATTTTCATAAACACTCAATCATACATAGCTTTGGTACAATCATAGCGTCCAGGGAATACATATAAAAGTCATTTTTTGGACTGCAAACCAGCATTTCAATATCCATCAAAATCAACTATATGGGGTTAATTTTTGTAAACAAGATGCTGGAAAATTAGAGGAGCTGGTTGGAGCCAAACCCATTTAGAACATCACAGTTAATACTGGTGTAATAAAACCAGTGTGAATTAAGGAAAGAATTTACGCTTGCAAATGCTCCCTGCACTGTTTAACACAAAAAACAAATTCAGGAACAGTGCAGGCTTTATCCTACAGTTGTTCTTGGGGATGTGATCCGCAGACATGGGGCACACTTCCACATGTACACGGATGACACCTAACTCTATCTCTCCACTTCACTTTGTGACCCCCAGTCCCCTGATGTTCTGTCAGCCTGCCTTTCGGACATCAGTGGCTGGATGAGCGCAAATTTCTTGCAGCTGAATGTTGACAAGACGGAGGCCATACTCCTTGGCTCTCGTCAATGGATCCATTCACACGGCTCTCACCTCCTCCACCTTCCCGGCCTGCCCCTAAAACTCTCTGAACCTGTGTACAACCTCGGCATCAGGTTCGACCCCCAACTGTCCTTCCTCCCCCACATCCGGTCCGTCACCAGCACTGCCTTCTACCACCTCCGACGGATCGCCCATCTCCGGCAATACCACACCTTAAAAGCCTCCGAAACCTTGGTCACCCCTCGGCTGGACTAATTGCAACGCCCTCCTCGCCGGTCTCCCCTCCACCACAATCCACAAAATCCAGTTTATCCAAAACTCTGCCGCCCGCATACTCACCCGCTCTAAGCTTCGCTCCCCCATTACCCCAATCCTTGCCAGACTTCACTGGCTCCCTATCCCAGAGAGGATCGACTTCAAGATCCTCACCCTTGTTTTCAAATCCCTCCACTCCTCTGCACCCCCCTATCTTTCTGATCTCCTCTCCCCCCAACCCAGCACCCGCTGCCTTCGCTCCTCTGGGTCTGGCCTCCTCCATATCCCCCAAGTCCTCCGCTCCACCCTCGGCGGCCGTGCCTTTAGTCACTACGCTCCGAGGCTCTGGAACTCCCTTCCTCACTCGCTTCGCCTCACCCCCTCTCTTCCCAGTTTCAGGTCACAGTTGAAGACCTTTCTCTTCGACCGAGTTTTTGGTCACCTTCCTGCCCATGCCCCTGGCTCAGTCCTGGGATCCGCTACTGTGAAGCGCTCTGAGACGCCGTCCGGCGTGGAGGGGGCTATATAAATCAAAGTTGTTGTTTCCCATGAATAAATCAGGAACAATGCTCTATGCACAACAAAGATTTGATGTTCATGAAATGGTGGCCCAAACCTGTACAGGATGAGGCTGGTGATTTATTTTAAGAACAGAGATTTTGTGTTTGAAATTGATCCTTTGCTTTATTTTTCAGGACCATCTCTCTGAGCCTCGCTCCCCTCCAAACGGCGACAATGTAGACACCGGAATGGTCCTGGTGAACCCTTTTTGCCAAGAAACGCTTTTCTCAGCAAATGAAAGAGTTTCCGAGTTGTAGTCACATGAAGGAGGCCAGGAGTAGAGAGCTAGGTTTATTCCACTGTACAAAGTTCAAACACGTTCATGTAATCCTTCATCAGGAGGTTGTTCCAGTCAGAAACCTTCTTCCCCGCAAATTGCAATTCCTTTTTATATGTGTGAAGAAAAGTTTACAAGACTTTGCTTTATAAAATAAAAGTATTTCTAAACAGACAAACTATTTAACTATCTGGTCTATTGGTCTTTTTTATGTGATTTCCTGGTTCTCAGAGGTGTGTTTTTTCCACTGGTGTAATATTTTACATGATTTGTTTAAAACACTGTCATTTTAAGCAGCTTGTAATTTAAACTGTCGTGGTGCTGGTATCTTAGGCCAGAACAGTAAATGTGTCTGTGCACAGTTCTACCAAACTGAAATTAAAATTACTGAGAAATGTCAAGATTTTCTTTGGTTGAGTCCTGGCAACACGTTTTATGCACTTCTAAGTTCAACTGCACATTTGCCCCATGGGCATTGGGGATCCTGCTGAGACAGTAAAGCCTAACACGTGGGCCAGCATCTAGGCTTTAAATGTTGTTCATTTGCCTTGTCAATTATTTGGGGTGAAATGCTTAGATTGAACAGGTTATCTCTATACATTTACTTGCTTGGCAACTAATGTACACAACATGGATGGGGGTCCTACTTTGATCTCAGACTTCCTTGAGGTTCCAAAATTATTTTTCAATCTGACCAGTAAGGGTTACTGTGATCATCATCTGTTAAAAAAAAATGCCCAAAGCAGAGATGCAAACGTTTGTATTTGCTACACATTTAATCACACAAACGTTTTCACATGGGTAACATCTGACAGGTTCCATTGTCCCAGGTTTGAACAGAAACTGGACAGTGGGCAAATCCACACAAAACCCAATCAGAACATTCTTACATTGTAACCGGAACAGCCAGGAAAATATTTTGGCTGCTTTTCACCAAACTAGCCCATGCACAAAAACAAAGAGAGAAGCTAGTCCATGCTAGTCCACAAAACAAAGAGAGCAGAGAGAATGAATAACAACAACAAAATTACATTTTTACAGAGCCTTTCGCATCAGGAGGTGAAACTCCTGGGAGGTGAAATAACTGATCTTGGGTCTAATATTAGCAGTGTTATTCAGAATTTTTTAAAATTTTTAATACTGTGGAATGTTACGATATGGCATTGCTGCAGAATAGGTGTTCTGCAGATGAGGTCAAGGTATATTGTTGATGCAGTGTAAAGAAAGAAGGAACTTAACTCACTTTGTTCAGACTAAAGGCATTAAAACCATTGGATTAGATGTGGATGGCCTAAACTGTGCTGGTGGGAGAGTGGCAGCTGGGGAAAATAATTCTGTGATCAGTGCTTTGTAAATCTAGTAAAAAATTATCATATTTACATGGCAAATTGTGCAAAAGGTATAGATAGCAATTTATTTAAAAATAGTATTAATAAATACTGTACTTTAAGGCAACAATTGTAATATTCAAGATTTTTTAAATTATCTGTAGAAAACAAAGGCTGTGCTTCAGGACATCCATAATAATAAATAATAAGAAGAAATATCCTTGCATTCCATAGGAAGCTATCAGCAGGCATCATATAGGACTTCGGGGAAGTCCATAAACATTGAGGTGAACAGAAGCTTGAAGAGACAAAAGAACATTATTGTTTAAATTAGAATAGACTTTAGGAACAAATGACGAGTTTTTCCCGGCTAAAACAAACTCTACACAGATGATGATCCACATATTAGCAGATGGAGAGCTAAGCTATTGGCACAAAAACAATAATACATTACCATTGACATTTATATAGCACATTTCATTAGGTCAAAAGGGTCTTTATCTGAATAAATCTTGTGATATTGTAAACAGTAGTTAGTCTATATAACCCAAGCCTGTTTCACCATTAAAACTATGGCAAGTCTATAATTTGAACTATCTTGTCTTTTCACCATATATATTCCTTGATAGTCTCACCTACCATGCATCTAGCTCTACCGCACAAAATTTGGGAGCACTAATCAATTAATGATTAACAACAACAGCAAAATTACATTTTTATAGCATCTTTTACATAAGGAAGACATCCTAAGACACTGGACATACAGTGTTTCAAACCCAAATTGGGGGTCAGGATTGGGGAGGGAGGAGGGCAGGGGAGAAAGGAGGTCGACCTAAAGCACGGTCAAAGAGGTGGGCCTTGAGGTGGTCTTGATGGAGGCAAGGGATAGGACGAGGCAGAGGAACAACGGGGTGGAGTTTCAGAGGTTGGGGGCAGAATGGCTGAAGGCCCACCCACCAATGGTGGAGCGGGCGAGGTGGGGGTCGTGAAGCAGGCTGGAGCCCATTGAGTGGAGGGACCGAACAGGTAGATAAGAGGTTAGGAGGTGGCAGAGGTAGGCAGGAGCAAGGCCATGGAGGACTCTGAAGATGAGGGTCAGGATTTTGAATTGCATCCTCTGTGTGGTGAGAAGCCAATGGAGTCAGGCGAGGGTGGAGTGATATGGTCAGGGAGCCTTGGATAGCTGAGGGTTAAATAAGCCAAGGCTCCAGATTGGCTCAGTGAGATGGAGCGTGTATCCATAGATGGTGATGCTGTCAGCGCCAGAGGTGTGGAGGTGCTCATAGGAGCCAACTAGGAGAGCCTCCGTCTTGTTGACGTTCATGTTCTCAAGTTAGCTCTCAATCAGTGCTTGATGTCTGATAGACATTCTATTAGGATAGCAGTGGTCCTGGAGTCAAGGGTGAGGGAGATAGAGGTGGGTGTCATCAACAATGGGCAGAGAGAGCGAGGGACAATGGGCAGAGAGAGGGGGGGGGACAATGGGCAGAGAGAGGGGGGGGGGCAATGGGCAGAGAGAGAGGGGGGGCAATGGGCAGAGAGAGAGCGGGGGGCAATGGGCAGAGAGAGAGCGGGGGGCAATGGACAGAGAGCGAGGACAATGGGCAGAGAGCGGGGGGCAATGGGCAGAGAGAGAGCGGGGGGCAATGGGCAGAGAGCGAGGACAATGGGCAGAGAGAGAGGACAATGGGCAGAGAGAGGGGGGGACAATGGGCAGAGAGAGGGGGGGACAATGGGCAGAGAGTGAGGACAATGGGCAGAGAGAGGGGGGGGACAATGGGCAGAGAGTGAGGACAATGGGCAGAGAGAGAGGACAATGGGCAGAGGGGGGGGACAATGGACAGAGAGTGAGGACAATGGGCGGAGAGAGAGGACAATGGGCGGAGAGAGAGGACAATGGGCAGAGAGTGAGGACAATGGGCGGAGAGAGAGGACAATGGGCAGAGAGAGGGGGGGGACAATGGGCAGAGAGTGAGGACAATGGGCGGAGAGAGAGGACAATGGGCGGAGAGAGAGGACAATGGGCGGAGAGCGCGAGGGGGACAATGGGCTGGTGGTTGGGGGGAGCGGCCGGCGCCGGCGGGGCACGTGGACAGAGGGCTGTACAGGGCAGCTCAGTGGAGCCGCTCGGCACTGACTTGCTCGGCAGCACAGAGCTCAGTCATGCCGCTTCCCAGGCGGAAAACAACGCTGACCTCCTCCCCCGGCACAGCCCCGGCACCGGCCCCCACTGTGGCCCCTGTCGCCGGCTGGATGCGGCCGCGGGCTAACGAGGCGGTGGGGACCCGGGTGACCCGCAGGGCTCTGGGCATCAGCTCCATCTTCGTGCAGGGGCTTCGCACGGCGGACGCGGTGTCGGTGCCGAGCGGCAACGGGGGAGGCGGCGGTAACCTCGGGAGAGCCCTGGTGCTGAACCTGGACCAGCTCAACGGCCGCTTCGTGGAGTACATCGAGAAGGTGCGAGCGCTGGAGCAGCTCAACAGGGAGCTGGAGACTGAGATCCGCGACTGCCTGGACAGGAGAGGCAGCGCCCACAGCTCCTGCTCCAGCCTCAGGCAGGACTGGGAGCAGCTGTACTGCCAGGTAAGGCTGCACCAACCGGGGGACAACAAGCTGCTTACCGCGTGTCCCGTGAAGCGCTTTGAGACGTGCCAATGTAGTGGAGTCCTGCAGCTCAGTGGTTAGAACACTCGCGGGGGAGACCCGCGGTTCGAATCCAGGCAGGTCAGAGTGAAACCTCGGGCGGGTTTCCTTACTCCACAGCCTGATAATAATCCTCCAAATAAAACACACTGTAATAAATTGGTCATTTCAATCCACCAGTGTTAGTGGGGACACTGCTGTGCGCTATTGGCTGCCACGATTCGCCCACAAATATATACAGTCAATTCATTTTACACTATATTCTGTGAAGGGCTTGAGATGTCTGGAAGACTTGAAAAATGCTATATCAAATACAAGGATTATTATCATTGTCGAGCTGTAGTTATGTCAAAATATTTGCTAAAGGAACCCTTAATTCACTGGCAATTTAGGTGTTTTTTTGTGGGGAGAGAAACTCAACACCATGATTAGCGTATCCAACCCGGGCTGAGGTTTCTGTGTATTGTACCTGCACAAGGAAATCCCGGAGATAGATTGTTGGAATAGGATGCGCTCTCTCCCTGGAGGGATGCCTCCCGATGACTTAATCCTGAAAAGTATTAAACACAGGTTGGCAGCAGGCAAGGCTTGGAAACCCCGCCGAGAGTGTGCATAGTTTGCCATTGATGTTGCTGTCTGATAAGCTTTCCCGCTGCTTGACCAGTTAGAACCACTAACTGAATTAATCGTGTAAATCTAGACACGAGTGGGGTCTCTCCCCGATGATATTGAAGTGGATCGGCATCATATTAATAATAATAATAATCCTTGCCTTTGGTATAGAGCCTCATCACGTTGTCAAGACGTCCGAAGGTGCTTCACGATGCATTGTAAAGTGGATTGACCTTATTTTGTTGGTGAAACCTGACAGCTGGTCTGTGCACAGTAAACAGCTGTGGAGTGACTGACTTTCCCTGTAAAACTACAGGCTAATGCTCTTTTTTAACAGTAATAAAATGTATCTGGGACTCAGTTATCTAAAGTAAGTACTCATCATTTATGGTGTAAACATGGTTCGTCCTATGCTGTAACATTTTAATCAGGAAAGTAAACTGTATGTGACACGGAAAGAATTGCCTTGAGCTGTTCTGAGATCGACCAGCAGCAACATTTTACAGGGTGACCAAAAGGTCATGAATCTACTCTATTATCTCAAAATATATAATAATTTCCCTAAGACTTATTAGACTCTGTAATGCTATCACAACATTTTGGGGCACCCTTTAGTTGCTTGAACCATTCCATCATTCATTCACCCAACCTCACGAATGGTCTCTGCACATAATAGTCATCCAACTTCTACTGTTCCCAAATAATCCCGTGGATTTAACAGCGCACTGTTCTGTCGTCCTATATTGCAGGTCTCCGATGTGATCCTTGATAATGCTCGTCTTATGCTTCAGACAGAAAACACTCAAGCCACCGGAGAGGACTTCAAAGTCAGGTTGCACAGTTTTTGCTTTCTGGTTTTTTTTTGAGTCCATCTTTAAACTTTGTGGGAATGTTCTTACACGTTGGCAGGTTTTCTTATTGATCACATGTAGTGGGTTTGTCAACTCACAACCAGGCTGCCACGGAACAGCAGGTGCACGGAAGGTGAACTTTGCATGTTTCTTATTCTGCTAACTGAAGGTTCGGTTTCGATTGTACAGAGAAAGAGCAAGGGGTGGGGACAAGATAAAAGTGAAGAAAAGGTATCCCAAATTGATATTCAGAGGCAAAACAAGAGACATTTGACATTTATAATTATATTGATTTGTCAGTACATCGAGCAGCTAAAGTGAAAAGCCTTAACTGACCCAAGTGATCTTCAGTCCTGTTATTTAAAAATTGACATTTGCTGGTCCATTGAGGCTACCGTCTGAGCTATCAGACTACATATTACTGAAGTTTTTAAAGGTACATAAATGCAGGTTAAAAAGGGATGTTGACTGACATTTATCAACTTATGATTCCCCACGTAAGTCTCAGCAAGTTGCCTGTTAACTGTCAAATCACCCGATAACTCAGTTAATATGAAAGGAAAATTTTATCTTTTGTAATTTTTTACTTAAACTGTGACACAGGGTTTGTGATCCTGTGTCTGGTTTTCTTTAAAAAAAAACAGGATATTTGATGCAGGAAGAATAAAACCCACGATATGAATGGCAAAGATAATATTTTAAAACATGATTGAACCAATCAAAAACACTAAATACTGCAGTTGCTGGAAATCTGAAACAAATACAGAAATCACTGGGAACACTCAGCAGGTCAGGCAGCATCTATGGAGAAAGGAAAGTGCGTCAACGTTTCGGGTCCACCAAATATGCTAGGCAACCCTAGCATATTTTTTCCTGCATGTTATACAGTGAAGCTTCTTATAATGTGCTTGTCTGGGTTCAATAGCTCAGCAGTCACTTTATAAGGGAGGGGAAGTTGACCATGGCACGGTCGAAGAGGAGGGCCTAAAGCAGGACTTGAAGGAGGCTGGTGAGGGGACGAGGTGAAGGGATTGCGGGATGGAACTCCAAAGTTTGGGGGCAGAGTGGCTGAAGACTAGCCTGCCGATGGTGGATCGAGGGACATGGAGCGGGCCAGAGCCCGCTGAGCAGAGGGGCCAGGACCTCGAATCTTCTGGGTGATGGGAAAAAATGGATGATCTGGGTAGTCAGCTTGTTGTTATTGATGTGACTTTCTGCACTATGTTCACCAAGTGCGGCTTGCATTATTTCCTGTATGCTTTGCACGCAATTCATTCAGTGATATCAGTAGAATTGCATAGTACACAGGCACAAGACAAAGGAAGTGGTGTTAGGGACTCTTCTAGAATTTAGTGTGCAGTTGGCTTACACAGAAAGTTACATCAAAGTAACTTGGAAATGAGTCACTTTTTAGCTCAGGAAACTTGCAAAGGCTGGTAGTGATCTGACCTTCTCCATTCCCGTCTATCATAATCTTTCTTCGTTCTTTTAATATGACCCTTCATTCTTTGAACTATCCTCTTTGTTTTGATAAGCAGTCCATCTCATCTTTGTAAATGTTGAAATCAAAGCTTATTGTAATGTCTCCTAATCGTACCATATACTTTATCTGCACCTGAAAAGTAGAGAATTCCTTACTTGCGTTTACCTTCCTCCTACAATCTATGGGTTTATAATCCAAATTTTGTATCACTTGTCTAATTCATAGTTTATCTGCATCTGAAAAATACTTTGAGACTCTACCCCACGTGAAGGGAGCTATACAATGCATGTTGTTGTTATATTCTTTACTTTGCCTTGGTATGCATATGTTTTGTTTATTCACCGAGGTTGTTTTAAACAAATGTACCCAGTTTGGGGTCTTTATAGATCTCATTGGTATTTTCTCTGCTCTAATTATCAAGAGGATCCATTTTTATTCTTTCAATGTTTTTTACAATTTTTTTTCCCATACGTTCACTTTGCATTCCCATCTTATATTTTGTATTCATTAATCATTTGTGCTTTCCAGTCTTATTCTCTCCCTGTTATTTTAAAAAATCTTTTAAGAGATTTCTCCTTCTGTATTGTATAATTCTTTGATTCTAGGTTTTAAAAATCAGCTCAACAGTGTGATAGGGATCAATTAGGTTGATATTCTGCATGAATAAGATCATATGGGGTGAACGGCCTTCTTTATCCAAACTAATCCTGTGATTCATTTAACATTCCCTTCATGGCTGTATGTGGGACCAAAAATAGTTGCCATACATGCCTACAAAAACATTCATACATTTAACAGTAGTTTATGCTTAGCTCATTTCCATGAGTGACATTGAATTGCAAGTTCTTTCTTTACTTTCATATGCAATTTACTCTTGATTTACACTAACACTATTTTACAGGCTGATCTATTAGAGTAATGGTAGGATTTATAAAGACCTTCAGTTGACCTCCAAAGTGTGCTCAGACTATGAATTATTCTGTGGAATTTTGAAATTCAAGATATTTCTGGTTTTGAATTCCAATCTTCATTTCTTCAGCTGTGCCAGGTTAAGGTTAACATTGTGCTGGTGCCTAGGGCTGTTCAGTCCAGTTGGAAGACCAAGGCCATACATACTGTGTGTGTTATTACTCAATAAACCTTATCTAAAAGTTTAGGACAGTAGATTAAGTTTAACTCTGAACAAATTATATATTTTTCAAAAAGTGGTGAGGAAACTACCCTTTTCTTCCCCTGAGGTGTTTTCCTTACTGCTCTTCCAGTGATTTCCTATCACTTGCATATCTCTAATTTATCTATAAATTAAAATATTTTGCCATTAACCATCTTACGAGAACAATATGAGAGAAGGGCCTAGGCCAATTGAAACTTGTGCAAGTATCAATAAAGAAATTGAAATGATTTGGCATCTCCAGAATATTTGGAGAAGAAATGCATTTTAGGGTATGTTTGGGGGTATGGGGATTGGGAGGGAGGGGGGCTAGGGCTCCACGTTATAATGGCAATTTCGAGAGGATCTTTTTCAAAGAGCATTGTCATTGCAAGCACTGGGGAATTCAAAGATATTATTAACTGTAAGCTGCAATTGTGATTATGCCCCTGTTTGGGGTGAAGTTTGGAATGATCGCTTATGCTTCTCGACACTAAGTTAAGGCCCTTCATTAAGAATGGTTCTTTAAAGAGAGCAAAGAACCTTTATTAACTCTTAAACTGTTGGTAGGTCCAGGAAAATTCCAGGTTACCAGGGCAAACTTTTTTTAAAAAAACATTATTTAACCTGGGTTAGGGTTAGGAACTGAGTCAAACATTAATATGTATATATTATAGTAATAAAGCGACTCAAATATCAGAAGTAGATTTTTTGTATTTAGCACCCAATTAATATAAAGCATTTCATAATTTGTTTTAAATATGAAGTAATTTTCATCATAGCTTCTTTTTTATTCTCTCCTTCCCTTCTCTATCTCATCTTTATTTTGGTTTTACTTTATTTCCACCAAATATAAAATTTGCTGCTCCAACTGTTTTATTGACAATTAACGTTAAAAAAGCATCATGGCTTTTGTTCTGTAACTTGCAGATCTCACTTTCCTTTTGTGGAAGTGGGAATAGTGGGAGCAACACACAAACAATTGGATTCAGTTTAACTAATGGTTCCCAGTTTACAGTCATACGTGTAAAGCTTGACAAATCATTTCAATTTCTTTATTGATACTTGCACAAGTTTCAATTGGCCTAGGCCCTTCTCTCATATTGTTCTCGTAAGATGGTTAATGGCAAAATATTTTAATTTATAGATAAATTAGAGATATGCAAGTGATAGGAAATCCTTACTTGACCGGTGTTGTTGATGCTTATGAGTCAATCTTTGATCTATGTTTGAATATGGAATCAAGAAGGGAGCTTTCTGGGATAACAACCTATAGATGTAGATAATAACAACTTGCATTTATAAAGCACCCTTCTTGCAGGGTAGCAGCTTTGAGTGCTTAACGGTAGCAGAGTTTGACGCTGAGATGGATGGAGGTTGGGCCAGAGGAAGGTCGGCAAGGAGGGGTTAAGGCAGAAGGATCCATAGTTTCGGGAAATAGCGGCAGAAGGTAGGGCTGCAGATTGTGCAGTGGAGGAGATGAGGTACATGCAGGAGTCTGGAGCCTACTGAGTGAAGGGACGGATAGAGGAGTGGGATTTGAGGCTGTTCGTAAAGAAACATTTTTATGCGACAGTTCAAGACCACACAGTTTCTGTCTGAAAACAATACATGATATTTGCACTCCAAGACGCAGTCCGGTGTGAAGGGCACTACATAAATGCAAGTTGTTATTGTTGAATATTAGCAATGCTCTGTCGTTTGTTGTGAGCTACGATGGGAAATTCAACTCTTGTTTGAAGAATGGTGACTGTTACACATCAAGTAATCCAGTGATTGGACACAGGTAGATTTTTCTGACGTTCTCATTTCTTCAGATACGAAAATGAGCAACCATTCCGACAAGCAGTAGAAGAAGAGATCAGCACACTCTATAAAGTGATGGACGATGCTAAGATAGCTAAGCTGGAGCTGGAGAGTCAGATAGAACATATGAAAGAAGATGCTGCATACCTGACAAAGAATCATGAGCAGGTAGGAGCAATATCAAAGTTTATTTACTGTAATGCCTTTTGCTTGTTTTTCATGCAAAGCATTGAGTGAACTGGAGGCAAACAGCACTACATGAATAGAGCACTAGATGAAGAAGCTCGGATTAGTGATCTATTGACAGAGGAATCCTACCCCATTTGTTAATTGAATGTAATCACAGTTAGGTATTATGTTTAGAGATAGTTGTGTCTGGCTGAGCCCAATTACAGCAGAAATGAAAGATTAAACTACAAATGCCCTCAGGGAGGTGAGTATGATTCTGACATGGCCACTTATAGTGTACACGGTCCACACCCTGCAGAAGTATCGGACGTTGTTACTTTCAGCATGTTGGTCTGGAGATGGGATATTGATACTGTTTGATGAGAATGAAGGTTGTAAATCCAGAATCTATTAAGGCTCGGTCAGTTCGTTTTGAGTTTCATTAAAGCGTTTCTGCTATTTAAGGATAGACTATCTTTCAAGCAAATTCTTGAATTTTCAGCAGTACTGAGGGATCTGTTGGCAGAAAGTGATGTAGCTTTTCATGACACTGAATACTGGAGAAAAAAATTTTTTGAGTGTTATACACATTGCCTTTTTTGATGTTGGGTACTAATAGATTCCCCATTATGATCCCATAGTGAGGGGATGCGTGTTACATACAACAGAATTTTGACCCAGCTGTATATATTGAGTGAATTATATTATGCAATCATAATCTTTTGTAACTTACAAGGATGCCATTTCTCCTTTCCTGCACCAGCTCTCTAAAAAACCCATTCCCTTTTAACTACACCTCTACATATTTATATTTTTCAAATATTTGTCCAATTCCCTTTTAAAAAAAAGATATTATTACTTGAAGTCACATTGCCTAAGATGACATTCCAAAGCATTGCTGGGGGTCATTGTATTAGTGGAGGGGTCATCCTTTGGATAAGACATTAAACCGAGGTCCCATCTATCTGCCAGGCTGTTACACATCCCTTTGCATTATTTGAAAAGAGAAAGGGGTTTCTCCCGGTTTCCTAGCCATCAATAAAAATTGGTGACTTGTGTAATAACTGCTATGTGCAACTAGCTGTCCCAGTTGCCCACAAATATTTAGTCAAAAATCATGTAGAAAGCTTTGAGATGTCCTTCTAATGTGATAAGGATTATTACTGGTATTATTATGGACTTTGCTTGAACCAAGCCATTGTTTTTGGTAGGGAATTCCACGTCCTAATATCCTGCATGTGTGTAAAAACAAAAAAAATCCAAACTTCTCCCTTTGATTTTTGTTGTTGTTGTATGTTGATGATATTAAATTAATTCCCTCTAGTTACTAACTCTCCAACCAATGGAAATAATTTATCTTTATTTACCTTATTAAACCCAGCATAATTTTGAAAACTTATATTAGATTTGCTCGCATCCTCCTTTTTTCCAGTAAAATATTTTGAGGTTCTATATTCTTTTGTCCTCACCAAAGCTTCTGAACTCTAGCATCATCTTAATATTTCATTTGATTGATTTGCTGCCATTCAGCTCTTTGACTGATGAGAAGAATACATTTTCAGGGTGGAATAATTGGGGCAGAGAAAACCTCCTTTAGTTCCGTCACCTCTTTTAAGCCCTGAAATCCCAGGAAGAAGTAACAACCACTTTACGTGAGATGGTGTGTTTCCCTTGTGACAGGATGTAAAAGCACTGTACCTTCAGCTTGCTGACTCTCACATGGAGGAGATAGAAACTCCCATGGAAACCAGCCTGGACCACGTCCTGGAAGCAGTCCGAACTCACTGGGAAAAGACGATCGAAAAAAACCGTGCAGAAACCGATTCATGGTTTGACAACAAGGTGGGTTTCAAATATATTTTTGCGAGTGATCAAAGTGTAAATTGTATTTGCGTTGCCACATTCTTGAATCCATTGACAACTCATTGTTTCCAGCCATTCACAAAAGGCAGTGACAGGACCATGTCAGGACAGACCATCAGGAAATATTTCTTTCTACCCAGAGAGGACTGTGGAAATGGAACAGGTTACCAGAATGATAAGGGTTGAAGCCAGGACACTGAACTCATTTAAACTCTTTTTTTTAAAAAATAGCTTGACAGGTGGATGGTAGGGTGGGTATTTTAGAAGAATACGACGAAAATGTAGCAAAGGGCTTTCATCATCCAAACCCATCTTGTGATCTTGAGAAAACAAACTATCGTTAAATATGGAGAGACCTAAAATGCAATGGAAATTGTTCCTGTTTTAAAAAAATATATCATTAGAAGGTAGATGAGCATCCTCTGTCGTCTGGCACTCTATCAAATAAGTTCCTCCTCCTTTAAAGGCCTGAATTAAATTGATCTTCTTTGATCTTCAGCCATCCACCCACCCCCATGCTCTCCACCCCTCTTGTTTCTTTAGCCCCCAGTTCAGGCAGTTCAGGTGCAAAACCGTTGACTGTCCAGAGTCTTGGGAGGTTTTAGAGTACTATACTGTATATCTAAGATAGGCGGTGTTCAGTGACAGGTTACCTGATTTGGTTTTAGTTTTGAGGGTTAACATTTTTGGTGTGTTCAGCAGGTTTATAATTTTTTGATCGCATACTGCTTTATTTTAGTAAAGCTTTTGGCTACTGACATGTACTGGAATACTCGCTCAGCCAAGAGTTACAGAAAGAACAGACAATGACCACATTAGACACTTTTATTTGCACCACTATGAGTGAGCATTGGGCTGTTCGGGAATGGTGCTGTGTGCAGCTGACGGGTATTTTACTCACAATTGTAAAGACTGCTCTGTGACTGGTTCTAAAGTCTTTTCACTGTCCACTGCAATCTGAAAACGTTTTTTCTAGGCAGAAAACATTTTGAGCCGGTTTGGATGCAATTTGCTGTTTTCAGTTAAAAACATCTGAAACATAGCTGAACATTTGGGTAAAAATTCTATTCAGCGTTGTGCTTACAGTATCTCCCATTATAGTTACTCATCGTCAAAGGTAATGTGTTCCAAATGCACCTGGTTGTGCCACATTACTGCTTAATTTCTTGAACTGTGTTTTGTATAAGCACTCCGAGAGTTTTTGTCTTTGAAGCACTAATTTTCTGTCATTTTCTATGATTTTTTCTATCTCCATCTCAAACTGTTTAATATACAAACGAAAGTTACCTTGTTTCACCTTTTAAAAAATATATAGTTGAGTTGTGCTCATTTGCAAAGTTACACATGCTGATGATTATATAATACTGTATATTGTTTCCAATTAACTGAATGTGCAACCTTGCATATTTCTGCAACTGGATTCACAATTCAGGACTTGCATCATGCTGAACACCAATAATAAATCTACTGATTTGTTTTTGTCAGTAAAATTTGGAAGAAAATGACTTACCAATTGACTTTTACATTATGTAAAATTGGTAAAATGTGAATGGTGTAATGACAATGCCATAAATAATGACAACAACAACAACAACTTGCATTTATATACCACACTTTACACAGAGCAGCATTTGGGAGCTTTTAAATAACGCATTGCTGTTCTGATGTCTCCCCTCCCTTCACAAACCCCTATCAAAAACAAAGGTTTAACACTTTCCCCTCAACACAATGTCCATTTAAAATGCTGAGACATTATTATAAATAGTGATTGGTCAGTCGCATCATCTGTTTGTTTACTTTAATGAGAAAATGCTGATTCCTGGGTCTTGTGTTTCAGCTGAAAGTTCTATTTTGTTCAATGCCTGTTTTTACAATACTCTTTGAAAGCACATTATTGTTTTTTGTTGCTGACGGAGCACTGTTTGTGATCAAGCTGCAGTTATTTGAAATGTGGCTGCAATGCAATGTGTGCCTATAATGTCCCTACTCGTGATAATAAAACTAATATTTCAGGCTTTTAAAACTCATTGTTTGTATTGAACAGTCCGTAATTGAAAAGGTTATTCTGAGTCATTTCTGATTTATTTTAAACATATATTTACTCGGCTATTTATTTCACAGTCTGAAGTGGTGACAGCCAAACTGAGCCAAGAAGAGGAAGCAGTTGAAGCTCTGAGAGCAGAGTTCAATGACGTGGGAAGCAAAGTACAGAGTCTTCAAGCAGAAACTGAATCACTGAGAGCTCTGGTAAATAGTGCATTTACAAACTGTTATAGAGAAAGCCTCCCTGAACCTGTACAAATCTCACCATGGGGAGAAGACCCCACCTGCAACTACACACTTTATGTAATATTTTAGAGCATCCAGAATTTGGTAAATTGTACCATAATGAACATCATCTGTCTGAATGTGAGAACCTTTTTAAAGGTTTCACTGTCAGATCAAACATTGAATTCTGTGTATTTTTGTTATCTTCACAGAAAAGGGGTTTGGAGAATTCTTTGAATGACACAAAACACTGGTATCAAATTGAACTTCAGAATCTCGGTGCTGTCATCTCCAAGTTGAAGGCTGAGCTTTCAGAGATTCACTCTGATGTTGAGCAGCAGCAGGATGACTACGAGACCATCATAAATAACAAAATGAGACTGGAGATGGAGATTGGAGCTTACCATGGTCTTCTTGAGGGAGAAGAAAGCAGGTGTTGCTCTCAGTTATCTCCTCATATGTGACTAACACACATTCAGTGATTTCATGTTGAAATTATATCTTAACGTGTGTAATAATGCATTATACTTCAACACTTTAACAAAATCAATGAACAATTTTGCAAGAAAAGTACAGTACAATTAGGAATGTTAATTTACATGATGCACGGCATGATGTTTCCATAGGTTAATGATTTCCATAGGTTAATAAGAAGTTTCCTGATTGAGTCATGTTTTGTGTTTTTAGTTCAATCCCAAAGCACATGAGGGGGGAATAAAATCATGCCTTGATCTGTATAGAAATTTAGTTTTCGGATTTTCTGCACATTGAAATGAAATGTTTCCTCGGTGATAATTCACGACTAAATGAGTCTAAATTTTCCTGAACACAAAAAATCATCAGTGTTTCCACTGAATTTTTGAAAAGGGATTGCAAAAATCTTCTGGAAAAGTTCATTGCAGTACTTTAGGAGGATAAAATACAGACCTCGTTATATGGAGCCTTTAGACCAGACTAAGGTTGAATTTAATTGTAGTAGTCTCACTTGATTTCCATGAAGCAGATATTAGCTTTTATAGTTAATCAACCCTGCACTTATGGCTATTGGAAATAATTTTTCTCCTATATCATACTTTGCAGCAATCACCTTAAATTCCATATTCAGGCATTATATCCAGTCCTTGATTACCTTCAAAGACCACACCAAAACAATTTCTAATCTCCACATTTAATTCTTTTGGTTGTTTTCTTAAATTTGGGCCCACTCTTTCCTGTACACCCAAGCTTGAGGTACATGCAACATTATCTTATATTTAGGTTTGAACTGTTGTTTTCTTACATATATACCTGGGTGACTATCCATTTGCCTTTTGATTCATTAAGGCTGATTGCTTATTTTTATTACTCTCTCAGTGTAATGCAGATATGTTGTTACTCAATGGAGGCTCATTACCTGTGTTTACAAATTGAAATTGTTCTCCAGTGGTAAGAAGTTTAAAGCTTTTACTTAAAACTTCTAATACATGAAGAGAATAAAGGATTACAAGAGAGGCTGGGGAGGGAGAATTAGACTGGATGAAAGCTTATGCGGAGTATAAATCCATGTACTGTTTGGGTTGAATAGCCTGTTTCTGAAGCAGTAACTGTCCCAGTGCCTTGGGATGTCCTCCTGACGTGAAAGGTGCTATACAAGTGTAATTTTATTGTTGTTTTGCAGTTGGAGATTGTATGTAATTCTATGAAGTCTGGATCTTGCTGTTTCAAATTCAAATGTAATGACTAAGGAATCAAATATTTCTTCTGTTTTTAGATTGTCAAGTCCAGCAGTGTCTAGCCTTGGAGGTTTAGATTTCAGTTCTCCAGCAATGACAGAACAGTCTGAAGCCTCAACTGGTATGTATATTGTATCTGTAGACAGCAATTGTGTTAGTGTAATCTACCCAGTGGAGGAAACAAACCTAGAGTATTTCTAATTAAGTGGCTGAGAACTGCCATTGAGGGAAAATAAATGGGTGTAGTTGTGGTATTGTATGTTAAATCGAATAATACTATGGTTCTAGATTTAAGAATTGAAGAGAGAATAAATGGGATAAATCGTCATATTGAAAGTAAAGAATGAGAAGATGGTAGCATCTATGTTGGAACGAATTAGCAGAATAATTGGTTCAGTGAGTTGGTTAGATGTGTAGGAGGGAATTGAATTTGTACCTGCCTGGGAATGGAAAGATTTAAGATGTAAGGTGTAAATTAAACACGTTAGCATAAAATATAGAGTGTATTTGTTTAAGGGAGGTAGAAAGAAATTTCTCTGAGGTTGTCTTAACGTTTTATAAGAGGCTTGATTTTCAAAACTCATGACCCAATACATCCAACCAGGGATTGAAATGTGTTCTCAGCACACTATATTTGTAGTCCCAAAGAAATGTAAAGACTACATGCTGTATCACAATTAACTCTATACTTCACACAACTAGAACCAAAACATTTCCCAAGTATAATCTCTAAAAAAAAATCTTCGTCTGTAAATTCATTTTATGTATTTTAATTAAAAATTTGAGGGTAGAAAATTCTTACATTCAGTCCATGTCGGTAAATTGGCATTCAAGTTTGCTGAGTTACAATCTACCATATATACTGTATTCCAGACCCAGGAGGAATTTCTACCCCTAAATCTTTAAATGATTGAAAGACGTGATATTTCTATTGCCTATCATTAGTCATGGTTGAGACCAAAGTATGAATGTCATCTGTAGCATTACATTGTCTGAGGAATGAATATGGTGTGCACTGAGGTATATGAGCTGGTCATCTAATGAATACTGTATAGAGTGGAACAATCAGCAATAGAGCAGGTAAGGCTGATGACTCTTATAGATCATTGATCTGGAGGAGAAAGTGAGAAAAAGAACAGCCTCTCACTGCTGAGTTCAGTGGGGCAGTGGGATTGAATTGGCCTCGCCCCCTCCCTAGCCTCCAAGGCATGCCTCAAGACTCTCCTCTTTGACCATGCCATCGGTCACTCCCCCTTCCCTCCCCAAAACCAGCTCATGTCCTAAACACTGACTGTCCAGTGCCTTGAGACATCCTCCTGATGTTAAAGACGCTCTACAAATTGTCTTATTGTTGTTGTTGGTCTACTTGCTGAGCTGTGAGACTCAATGGACTGAATGGCCTCCTGTATTGTAGATTTCTGTTTCTAATCTAGAAAACACAGGTCACAACGTACAGCAAATGTATTAAAAGCTTTGCAACACTGATTAACCATCATAATTTATGGGATACAATATTTGACCAATACAGTACTTAATATTCTTTAAAATTTCAGCTGCTCCTGTCGGAGGAACAACATCCCAATAGGAGAAGGAGCCAGTGTTGATGTCATTCAATACAAACATTCCTGTAATGTGCATCTTGCACAAACGTGATATTTCGGCATCAACAGACCTTTGACAGTCTTGGCTCATTGAAGTACAGGAATGTGTTGATGTTTTTGACGTGTTGCATTCAGAAACTGCTTTCCTAAAAACATATTTATTTTATTTAACATTTGTATTTTTGAAATATTTTTTGAGATGTGAAAATTGAACAAGAGGTTTGCTTCACTGGTTATGCCACTTAACATAAAATGTTTTTAAAAATTACACTTAAAATTAGTTTAATTCGAGTGTTATGATTTAAAGACATGTTGCAAACTTTACACTTGATTGCCTAAAAAATTATATCAGATTAGCATCAATTCATTTCAGTAGCATTTTCACTTCGTTTTTCACTTTACACAGCATTGAATTAATGCCATCTAATCTGGATAATCTGCTACCAGCCATCAATGTTTTAGGACTTATGGTAGGAGATGGATTATGGACCAACACTGATTTGTCCTAATCAAATGCAAGAATACTTTTAGAAATATTCCCGAAACACCTGATTTTTTTTTTGCATGGATCTACTATGTGTGCTATAAAAATGATCGACTGGTCTGTGAAAGGATTTGTGCGTGAATTATTTCTTGTTCCAGAGGTTAACACCACACATATAAAATTGCTCCCAATGTAAATCAAAATATTAGGTTCTGTGTCACCTCAACCTTCAACCATTCACTGTTTTCAACAGTAATATGATCCCAGACATGTTATCTAATTACTGTATAGTATATACATTCCATGCAGATGGTATTTATACAGCAAATGCATGTATCCTGGTTTGACTCTGACTTTTACATCTGTAAATGGGCCACAATTCAGACAGAGACCAGGGTACAAAAGGCTCCTCTCTCCACCCCCAACGTTTGAATCATCCTATGCTCAGGTCTGGTATTTAGAAAATTCAATTCATATTAGTAGCTGATTCATATGCATTCTGTGTGACTGGATCTATGTACTTTTTGCTAGTGTTTACACCTGGGTAGGAGCAGAAGTCCAGTATTATAACTGAGTCCAAGAGCAGTAAGAATTCCATCTCCAAGAATTGGATGATGTGGAAGCGAGTAAAAGTAAGAAAAAATCCTTTAATTTAATGAAAAAACCTGTCTGGAATGATCTAATGAAACAGATTAAAGAAACTTCTTAACCAGTGGTTTTCTCATTGGACTAGAATGCATTCCCAATAATAAAAGTGCAGTACAGTAAAACCTTGTTTATCTGGCACCCAACCAACCGGAATAAAAGCTACATTAAAAGCTATGGAATAAATGCTCAATCTCAACCGGTATCTCCCATTATAATTCATCATTCCAGCAAATGGATCTCATACCGGAGCCATCCGGGACACTCGCGAATATGCTCAGTTTGCACATGCATGTATTAAACTTAACGAATGCTGGAATTTTTATTTTACCAAGTGTGCTGGAATACTTTATTGGTAAGTATCTATACAATATTCTGTTATTATTTAGTCTATTATTAATACAGTATGTTTTAAAATAAGTTAATTTTTTGTGTAGGATTTTCGGCAACTTGCTGCTCTAATATCCGGCATATTTAATTAACCAGCACCGGTCAGGTTCCAAGGGTGCCAGATAAACCAGTTTTTACTGTATTAAACATTTTTTTTTAAATTAGTTAGTAAAACATAGCTTCTTGTAAATCCTACATGAGTTTCTGCAATATTCCGTCAAAATTTCCAGTTTATGTTGCTTAAAATTAGGTGGAATTTATTGGATACATGAAGGATTAATGGTTGATTTGTGAAATCGCTAAATTGTATTATTTAGATGCTAGTTTTTTTTAAACATATGAAATATTTATACTTTGAATGGCACATTTTCTGACAGATGATTTATGTACCAGGGTAGAACTAAACTGGTAATTCTAGTACGAATCACAATTTTTCAGTGAAAGAGAAGGATGAAGATGTGGAAGTGGCTAATCACTGCTGATCAAACAAGCAAGGAAATGGTATACCCAAAGTCTCAGCATTGGTATAAGCTGTAAAAGCTTACATACAAGTCCAAAATAAATTGTGGATCAACAGGAAAATAAGACAGATTCTTGTGTAGATTTGGAAAAGGTAAGCCAAAGTAAAGCTAGGAAGGAGCGATGGTAAGTCTACATCACTGATGATGGTTGAACAACTTTAAAACCAGGAGATTTTAACAAAAAAAATTGTGTACAATAGTTGGAGAGAAACATGAGAGTTTTAAAGCATTGTAGATAAATACAGTATTAGGTTGCTTAAGGGAATTATTACAATATAATGGCTGGAGAAACCTAATGGGCAACTACAACACAGTGGAAATCTAGGCCATTTGTTGCCTGTTGTCCATATTATTAGGGAGCAGGGGTAATGGGAGATTAAGCACTCTGAATATTATAATTACCATATTACCTGAGGTGAGGAACAAACTGATCCCTGTGCCATGAAATGGTACACTTTATGTAATCAAAGGTGAATATATAAATAATACAGATGAGAACTCATTTAAAATGCATTTTCAGTTGGAATGTAAAAATATCAGTCCTAATAAGTAAAAGCAGTAATTCCCTTTTCATCTTATCCAAGCTTTTAACGATAATGAAGGTAATGATTAATGTTGGCTCTAGCCTCAGGGTGAACATAATTACACTTTTTTATATATGACCTAATGGTGTAACATGCTACAACTAGAGAGCAAACGGTACATGGAAAGAGCATTAAATGAAATGCTAGACATTTTACTACATCAATTAAGATTATACAGAAATACACTGTTCAATATCAGCTAAACTTGCTGCTGTGAATTCACCAATCTAGGATTATGCAGTTGCACACAGAGAGAAAGGAAAATTATATTCTTTCTTCTTGCTCCAACAGGGCATTTCATCTGGAATTTACTGCCTCCTGGTGTGCAAGCATTTTATTAAGAGTAGTTACATTTTCAGAATTCGAAAATAACTGTTTCTCAAGCCATAGTCTGATACGGAACTGATAAGTTCCATTCAGTTTGTGCCAAGAAAATGACAAGACCGATGAGAGAGGAGCGAAAAGTTGTGGGAAGTGTTTGAGGACGATTTGGTTTCAGAAGTGGCGAGGGAATAATGGGCAAGTGCGTTTTGATAGTATCAATAAGCTTTAACAGGCTCAGTGGTCTTCTGTGGGCCAAATAGTTTGCTGTTCCTTTGTTAAATGAATACAGAACATATACTTTTAAGTTTGAAGTTCAAAAGGAATATTTACATGATGAAATTATAGATGTTTTTAATCTATCTTGGAGAAAATGCTGAATAACATCTTACAGAATCTTACCAATGTGCCTCTAAAGAAAAATCTGCATATTTGTAGAAGGAATAGATCAGGCTTCCTGAACATGCTGGACTTCTTGGAAAAGGTAAGTAACTTCATAGACAAAGCTATAGACAAAATAGTGTGCCACTGAACCAGTTCTGTGTCTCTTGCTTAAGCTATTCTTAAGTGATACTGATCAAGGAGGATACATTTAGCTTTATTGCAAAATGTGTGGATGTCATCAAACTATATGGCCAGGTGACGAATATAGAGAAGTTTGATCTTATTTGAAGGAATTTGGATGAATAAAATGGGGAGGTATAGATGTGCTAAAAATTTAATTTGGGCAAATGAAGTGCAATACACATTAATGCAAGAAACGTGAAGCATGCACATAATGGTGGGTATCTATTGGCAAAGATGGCAAAGGTGATTTAGATCGGAAAGATTTGGGATCATAACTGAGCACATGCAGTCAACATACAACACGCTGGAGCAAAAAAAAATATGATTGATCTTGAAAGGACCACATTTCAACTGTTGTGGACAGGTTTTAGAAGCCTACCTTCAAAAGAATATTGATGTATTGAAGGAGATACAGAGAAGTGAATAGGATGATTCAGGGACTTACCATTAAAAAATTATCAGAGGCTTGCAGATTTAAATGGGTTTTCATTGGTCAAAAAGTAATTGAGACAGACACAATGTAGGACTTTAAAATGCAGAGAAGCATAAAACATAAGATATTTGCAGGTTATATGAATTGGGACTAAAATTCCAATCTTAAAAAATGTATTTGGCATAGAGCTTTGTGTGTATATTTATATATGCACAGAAGTGTAGATTCCCATAACAATCTACCAATTCTGTGTGGATTCAATTCCTTTTTTTCTATTTTAATTCCTACTTTTAAAAACCCCGGGTTGTGAATGGTATTGAAAGTTATAGAGTTACACATATTCTGCACAAGGATGATTAAACACTCAGCCTTTTCGGTACTCTACTGGGAATTACAATTTCATATTGTTGTATAACATAGATTGTAGATTGATAACCCGGAGTTTGAGTTGATTATGTTTGGAGATCGGGGAAACATTTTCAAAAATGTTATCATCTTGAAAGAATATGAGTAGATACCTCCCATAGGAAATTAAAAATGTTCTTCTATAACAGTGCATATTGTACATGATCTATTGACAGAGGGTTATCAATGGAAGGAAGAAGCTCGAAATAAGGATATGGCTCAATCAACCAAACAGCATTTCCTCATTTCATACTTAGTCTTAAAAAATGACATTCTCAGCATTTGTTCTTAAGGAGTCACAAATAACTAGCAACTGAATTCTCTGTATCATCACAAGGAATCTTGCTTCTCAGAATCCAAGAATCAGTAGAATGGGAGATAAAAAGAACTAAGACATGTTCTGTAGCCCCAAATAGTACCAAATAGAGTATACATAATGTCAGTTAAATCTGAATCCAGTACTCCAGCATTATTTCCTCTCATATGCAAAGATCAAGATAAATTGCAGAGAATCCAGTCGATACTGAGTCAATTACTGAATAAGCAGCTACCTGAGATTGATCATTGTTCACAAGGCTGAATGTCTATTCGGAACAATGAGATGCAGAAATGCATAGACACTAGCTTTGCTATAGTGTGAATAGAACTCTCCAACATTTGTGCATATTTAAACAGGCAATAAACCACAAATATGTAAGATTCAAGATTTATATCACTATTCATCATAACCTATAGGGTTGTACCCAAGTTACAAGGTCGCAAGTACTCAATTAGCATTCCCCCATTGAAATCTTTTGTTTTCTATGTGGTGTATAAAAATTCACAACGCGATTTAAACATTTCAGACATTATTTACACCTAACTTTGAACACATTTTGAAAACATGTGGATGTTACTAATTACATTACTGGTTTTTTTCTAGTTTATCATATCTGAGCAGATGGCACAAAAAATAAACCCTTTCAAATGCTGATAAAAATGATTAAAATCTTCCTCCTAAAAGGCAACTCCGGGGGTGGTGAGAAGCTAGCGGGGTGATGTCAAAATCAAGCCAATTGGTTTTGGTAAGCCAGTTTCTGAACAAGAAGTAGGAAAGCTTGCCACTTAGTGCTTTCCACAGGAAAGCCATGTGGTTTTATATGGTTAAACTCTAGCAGTACCATAATGCTCTGAGGCCTCCAAGCCTCTTGCAACCAATACTTTTCAGAATTAGATAAAACAGGATGAGTCCTATCAGGGAGAACATTTCTCTGGAATTTTCATGTGCCGGTTGGTTGCATGGAATTCTCAGTTTGGTTGGACACTGTTTAAACATAGCGATGGGTTTCTACATGTATCAGACACATGGCTGACCAAAAAAAGAGGAACCAAGAGACAACAAAATTACATTTCTATAGTGCCTTTCAATTCGGGAGGACGTCCCAAGGCACTAGACACTCAGTGTTTCAAACCCTTTGACTGGAATACCCTTGACTGGAAAGTTACACTAACGCAATTAAATTTGGAAACTTGAGGGATAACTGAGTTAGAAGTCGTGTTCTACTTTACTATGATTTGAGATTTTCAGACAAAGGCAATTTGTGGCTCATCCAATTGTAGTCAAGTTTACAGAGGACAGTTTGGGCCCTAACTTCAACAATCTTGAGGAAAGGCAATCTCATGTCACATCAATGATTGTATCTGAATTAAGACATACTACGATAAGTGAACCAAATCTGGTAACAGACTTGATAAACCCCAAATAAAACGAGTTTGGTTTAAAATGCTTAAAAGGGAGGATTAAATAAAATATATGGTTTTGAATATATAGCAATCTAGAAAGTACACAAATTAATAAGGAAGTACTGTAATAATTTGGGTATGAAAATAAGGTTTCATTCTAATCATTTTTTGTGATGTGAATTAACTATTGTTCCCAAATTGGCCCTTTAAAATATAAGATTTAAATTATAAAATTTTAAACAAAAAAAATTAATATTCCTAGGTCAGGGTCTGATCAGATATTCTACATATTAGCAGCCATGAAGCAGAATCCATACCATCATAGGGTTAAGCAATAGATCTGAAAGGTTTACCAAGTTTGAATTGCATATAACCAAATTATGTGACGTACATTTTCCTATTAAAAAAAACTCTGATGGGCTCCTTGAAGTAATATAAAAGAAAATGAGAAAATATAAATAGGATTAAAGAGTGTTTGTTCATCTTTAATTTTTTCAATGTTACAAAAATAATATGATATTGAGTTTGTAATCCCTTCTAACCCAATGATTGTAATTTATTGATCATGATGTTAACAATGTATATGGAATTTTATTGTAAAGGTTGCCAATAAAAAAATTTAACATTTAGATAAGAAAGTCTACTTCTTATAGCATTCCCTCTTTGTAAACTTTTGAATAGGTGTAGGCAAAAGCAGACATTCCCAAATACTAAAACATTTACCAACACTTCCGCGTAATTAAAATATCATGCATTGTCATGTTACAATCCTGTGATTGAATTGGGTAAATTCAGAACATATCTGCAGAAATACTACTTCATTGAGGGAGTAGTAAACTTATGGTACAGGCTCCCTAGGGAGACAGTGGAAGGAGAAAATGTTGTTTGCTTCAAGAACAAATTAGATAAGATTTCTGCTGAAAACAAATCTCGAGATACTGTACAGTATCTAGTTTGGGACACAATATGTCAAGCAACTGCCAGGTTGGTGAAAGGTGAACTAGATGGACCTAGATCTTCTTTCACATAGAAAATTCTTGTTTTTATCCGAGAATTCAATCGCAGCTGGTGTTTCACACCACCACATACTTCATATCACTTTTTGATGATTTTAGGCCATTAAAATTGATTCATGGTGATAACAGATATAACTAGTAAATATTTTATGTGTATTGCCATCTTCTAATTAAAAGTGCATGACATTGCCCAGCATGGAGGGCGCTATACAGGCAACCCTTGCCGAACGCGACTTTCTCGAGTGTGGATTCGCCTGTACGCGGAGAAATAAATGCGGCACTTTTTTGCGTAACCCAAGTAGAATTTGCGTATACGCGCGGGCTGGCCCTGCGCGAATGCGCATTTGGGAGAACGCCAGCCCCACGCGCAACGCACACTTGGAAGGACACCGCCAGCTCCCGCCTAAGTCCGCCTGATTCCTCGGCCTCGGAGCAACCTGATGGCATTGCATGGTAAAGTTCAATCAAGGTTGTTTCATTCATATTTACTGTATTCATATAGCCTAACACTTCCAGGACCAAACGTAAAATAATTTAGCCAAACTGTGGTAGTGTAAGGTGCTGTTTTATTGTCTCCAGTGAGTCAGTGAGAGCAGGGAGAGTGACGAGCGGGGAGAACGGGCCAGCCATCAGTACGCCTCAGTACGTACCTTGCATTGGTCGGGTGTGGATGTGCCTGAAGGCTTGAGGTTGGATAGGCTGTGGATGGATTCCCCTAACCCTTTTTTCCCATTAGTTATTAAGTTTACCGAATGCGATTTCACTGAATGCGCTATTTTCCAGGAACATAAATAAACCCCGCGTTTGGCGAGAGCCAACTGTATAAACGCAAGTTGTTGTAAAAACATACTCTTCGGTATCTTCTGATGTAATGTCATAGCCATTTCATTCTCACTTGCTTACTGTGCCCTCTATAAGTGAACGTAATGGCACTGCCAGCAATTAAACAACAACAAATTGCATGAAAATAGCTCTCTTCATGCAGGAGTTCATCTTGGAGCATTGTGAAAACATGCTAAATATTGAAATGGTTCATTCAAAATTTAAACCAAAGGTTGCATGTTATATCTACATCAAAAGCTGGTTTAGCAGAATGTGCATTCAGGGATTTGCACTGGCTTCTATTTTTCAACAAATGCCAGCAAATAAATAGCATACTTAAATACCTGTATTAGGTTAATGTATTTACACAAATGCATCAATATTTATCCACAATATTTGCTCAAATCAATTCATTTTGATTACTAAATTATTGCCTCTAAATAGCCACATGGTTTGTCACCGGATCTAGTGTCAACATTTATAAACTGTTGACTGATCTTGTGATGGTACCTCATTTCTGAATAACAAATTATCAAGTCAACAATCCAAGTTGTGCCTTTAGTTACTCGGAAATACATTTTTTATGAACCAGACTCAATATGGCTCAAGAACAACATATATTTATAGAGAGCCTTTCATGCCAGGAGGGCGTTCCAAAGCTCCAGGCTAATCTCTGATCTACAAATTAAGATTGATTAATTCAGCAGATCTTTCACTTTATGGTTTTGCATATAGGAACCGACTATGCGGCAACTCACAAGTTGCCGACTATGAGGCAACTCACAATTATTCTTGCCTTTGAGATGCGAACCAGTGACAGGAAATGATCCAAATGATGATTTGCCTCTCTTTTTATATATTACTGTCCACTATCCGGTAGACAACACATATCAATAGAAACGCAATACTTTTGGAACTGAAGGCAAGTCTGCAATTTCTCCTTCTCTGCCAGTGTATTTGCAGCTAACAGTTTATCTAGTTTTAAGCATTTTGGGGGGGGAATCCTGTAGCTCCGCGGTTAGAGCACTTGCCTTACATGCAACCTGGGTTCGATTCCAGGCAGTTCAAAACCTTGAGCAAGTTTCCTTACTCCACATGCCTGATAATAATCCCTCATCTCTCAAGAAATTAAATTGGTCATTTCAATCCATGATTTTTAGTGGGACACTGCTGTGCGTTGTTGGCTACCGCATTTCGTCCACATATATAGTCAATTAACTTTACAGTATATTCCATGAAATGCTTTGAGACATCTCAAATGTAAGAATTATTATAATATATTCTTTGCAACTCAGTCTTTTGTTGAATTGTACTTGATTACCTACCTAAGAATTTACACAATGACTGGTTGGTTCAACGGTGTGATAACATTTTATTTCTGTCCATTACAATTTTGCACAAATAAGACCGAATGTGGCTAAAATTACATATTAACCAAAACATTCTGCTTTGACATCACCACACATTTTACCAGCATGAAAGAGCTGGTTGAAGTTCAAAAGTTAACTCCAAAGTGATGAGTCACAAGGTTGTTTCAGACATAGCCAGTCTAGAGGTTTACAATTAGTGAACTGTGAAAAATAACCAGTTAGCTGTTGTTTTTAAATTAGATATTCATTACTATTTGATTCCTCGTGCAAATATCTTTCCCAATTTACATTGGATACAATTCTTACTTTGCATTGATTATCCAGAGAATCCATTTCTGATCAAATGTAAGTTTGCTGACTTTTTCTCAACATCTTTCTGACAATTGGTGCTAATTCTATTTATCCCATTTTGCTCAGATTCAGTAATTGTGTACAAGTTATAGAGCCTTCATATAAAATATACATGTACCTGATTTCTGGATTTGCATAGCACACATTTTTCTTGAGAGATTGGAATACTCCCAGGGAAGGTTGAAACAAACAGTGGTCAATAACAAATTAAAGCAGTTACGAGAAACTAAACCTTTGGACGTTCCTGGACTCTGGAAGCCCAAATGTGTCATCTTAGTTCTAGCTAAAATTAGCCGCCGCATTCATCTATAAAATACAGTTACTTCACAAAACAGTAAATCCTGTAAAGCACTTTAGTATGACCCTCCCTAAAGTAAAAGGCACTGTATCAAATGCAAGAATTATTAATTAATAGCAAACTTTAAAATCCATTCAAAATGCAAGCTTGTTATGACTGTTTCTAGAGGAGGCAAATCTTACATAATTACTTGATTAAATCATTAAAGCCATCCTAATGATTGAATAGATTTATGAGCTTTTTATTAGAATCATAGGTGGAGGGTGCTACATAAATGCAAGTTGTTGTTTTTGCTTGAGCTTTCAGGATACAGTCTACCCTGGTGGCAGTTTAAGGATTAATTTGTTGGAGAATCCTGAAAATAAGGAACTTTATATAGGTTTATCAGCCACATAGAATACCCTTCTGATCCTCAAGCTCCTAATGATGCTTAATTAATAGTAATTTTAAAAAGATCTGCAGCAGGTAATTGGTATGTATATTACCTGGTGACTAATAGTCTATATTTTATACAAAAAAGGGTTAGGCACTCTGAGCTCTAAATATCTAAGCAACTTTAAACCATCAATGCCCACAGGGAGTTTAATCCATTAATTAAGTGGCCCATTTAGACTGGATAGAGTTGAAGAATTCCCAGTGAGTTATTTAATTGTTATGTAAACTAGCAGGCAAGACCAGTAAATGCAATATATAAATCTACTGAGAACTGACTGGCGGTAGCCACAAGTTTATACTAAATGGTGCCATTTATTGGATTGATTTATGAAAAGGCAAAAGTTTTTTTAAAAATCTCTCTTCCTATTTTCAGATCTCGGCTAAAGACTTTTCTTTTCGACCACGTTTTCGGTCATCTTTTTTTCCCTTCCCCTGGCTTGGCCCTGGGATCCATTTTTGTGAAGCGCTCTGAGACGCCATCCGGCGTGGAGGGCGCTATAAATCCAAGTTGTTGTTGAGGATCAGAAACCATACTCCTTAGCTCCCATCAATGTCTTCTCACCTCTGGCTCCGACTTCCTTCACCTCCTAAGTAATTCTCCTCCTCCTACCCTCAGCCCTACTGTTAGAGATTAAATTCTCAGGTTGAAAATATCAATTTCTCCAGTCAAAAATTAGGTTACAGCCAGCCTCCGATTGACCAGGTACTACTGATTCATTTATTTTAAAGCAGGTTCTTTTATTCAGGTATACTCATTGAGCTGACACTAAAGCATATAAAACGACTACAACGACTACAATATACTACCCGGCACGCATTCTTCAGGTGAAAAAGGAATAGTCCTTTCTCTTCCTTGCCCCCTCTCAGTCGGTCTCGGGGAAAAGTAGGGATGTTGATCTCTTTGGGGGTCTGCTGTCACGTTACAGCTCTTCCATCAGTTGGTTCCCTTTCTCGAGAGCGGCTTGGCTCCTGTCATGTTATAGTATCTTCCATCAGGTCCTTCTCCTTCTGCTCCTCCGTCTCCGCTCTGCTCTATTCCTTTGTCTCAACACTTTTATCCTTTCTTGGACACATGGTGTTTACGTGAACCACCTCCTTCCCTATTTCCAGGTCACATGTGAAGTCCCAACAGCCACCTCTAAACATCAAGCTCCACCATAGTTAAGCACTCCCAAGATGCAACTCCACATGAAGGGCACATATCAATGCAAGTTGTCTTTGTCGAATCCCCTCAACCTTATATAATTAACAATCCTTGCATTTGATATAGCGCTTTATCACGTAATTGTGACATCTCAAAGCACCTCACAGAATATATCGTAAAGTGGGTATTGTGTGGGTGAAATGCGTCAGCCAATTGCATACCACATTGTCCCATAAATAGTCATGGATTCAGTGACCAAATTATTATTGTTATTTTTGAAGAGATTACCCGTGGAAAAGCCAATCGATTAACCAGATTCCAACTTACTGCTCGGTAAACAGAGGCGTGGGGAGCAAGGAAACTCAATTTGCCATTGCAGTAGAGGTTACTAGATTTGCTGGTAAAAGTTAATACTTGTGCAAACTGTATGTTGTCCTTTAAAGACATCACATTGCTTTTTCCCCAACCTATATATTTCAAATATTACATTGTTAAATATGCTTCTGATAAAGATTTATCTAACCACTATATTTTTGATTCATTAATCTGCCACTAAACAAATGAGGGAATCTCAATGCTAGGAATTCAACAACAAAATTACACTTATAAAATGCTTTTCACATCGGGTGGACGTTCCAAGGCGCTGAACAATCGGGTCGGGACCTGAGCAAGGGAAAGGGCAGAGTAGGGGTGGGAGAGAGTTAGGAAGGGAGTTGGGAGGGCAGCAGAAGGCACGATCGAAGAGGAGGGTCTTGAAACTGCCTTGAAGGAGGCAAGGAAGGGAGCAAGGCGAAGGGATTGTGGGATGGAGTTCCAGAGTTTGGGGGCAGAGACTGAAAATCCGTCCGCCAAAGGTAAGGCAGGTCGGGTGGGGGACATGGAGCAGGCCGGAGTCCACTAAATGGAGGGTGCAGACAGGTTCATAGGGGACAGTAGATCAGAAAGATAGTTGGGGGGGCAAGGCCCTGAATGGCCTTGGAAGTGAGGACAAGAATCATGAATTCGATCCTCTAGGGCAGTGGTTCTCAACCTTTTTCAGTAATGTACCCCATGTTAATTTTCAACATTATCGTGTACCCCCACCCAACCACATACACACACACACACACACCACTCCCCTCATTCCACTTGCATTTTATGACCAAGCTTTTCTTATAACAAAATAACTAGCACATACAAAACGAGGGGAATAACAATTAAATATACAATTTGGAAGGCTATAAAAACTAAATAAGTGAGCTAAATAAATCAATGTACCGCCACCTGGAAGTAATTTTGTAGCCCCTGGAGTACATGTACCCCTGATTGAGAACCACTGCTCGAGGGGTTGGGGAGCCAATGGAGCCGGGTGAGGGTGAGATGATGTGGTCACGGAGCTTGGCACGGGTGAGGATACAAGCTGCAGTGTTCTGGATGACCTGCAACTTGTGAAGAACCAGGAAGACCGACGACGAGGGAGTCAAACCATTCAACCCAAACAGTTTTCCAAATTTTCACAAGAATTAACTTCATATTTCTGCAGGTCAAAATGCTAGCCACAAAATTTTTCATGGCAATAGTCTGATTACTGATGTCCTAAGATAATGCCAGATTTTAGAAAATCCCAACATTGGAAGATGGTTTTCTAGATTCAAGATTTTTTTTCAATGCTTTTAAAGCTGAGACGGTAATGATTTTCAATTGAGTTTCCAGGATTCATTATAATGTGATCATTTGTAGTTCACAGGTAATTTGCCTATTATGTAAACCATCACATTTATGATTCTCTCGCCTATTAATTCCCTGCAAGTCCAGGAAAATTCCTAAGCCTAGAATTTTCTTTTAACAATTTAACTTAGTTTACATTACTTTCCGAAACTTTCAAATTCCCTTGGGTGAGAAATTGTCCTTTAACTGGATGAAAAAATATTTAATGTTGTGAGTACAAGACTGGTCAGGATAATATAAACATGCCAATCTTTTAAAACATCATAATGCAGTCTACCTCAATACCGTAGGTGCAGTTCAATCCTTGCATTTGATATAGCGCCTTATGTCATTGAGACATATCAAAGCAATTCACATTATACAGAACTGTAAAGTGTATTGCCTATATATTTTGTGGGTGAAACATAGCAGCCAATTGCAAATCGCAGTGACCTACAGTTGTAGATTGAGTAACCAAATTGTCAGCAGTTTTTTTTAAATGGTTGGTTTACCATCGGAAAGTGATCTGCCAATCAATCAACTGGGTTCCTATTTAATGCTAGGTAATGTGTGTGGTTTTGATCTGCCCGAGAATCAAACCCAGGTCCTTTCGCTCGCTTGGCAAGTCCTCTAACCAACATGCTACAGGATTTCAATAGTACTCCCAAAAAATCATTGTCTGGAACAATTCCCATAAAAATCGTTTGCTGTGTAGGGAAGCCAGAGCAGCCCCACCCCCCCTCACTGAGTCTCCGCCAGTGACCAGCAGAAACCGGCTTGTAGTTTGGACATTTGAAGGGCATTAGTGAGCGGGTCAGGTTGAGTCACGGTGGGGGAGGGTGACAAGGGCAGCAGGCCAGGGACCGACATGTTCGCTTTCCGCTCAGCCACGTGGGGAGCTGCCATGAGGTGGCGGGGGCTTCCTCTCTGGGCTGTAGGGCCTCACTGGGCTCAGTGCCGGGGGGTGGGTGGGGGGAGAGGGTCCCGGGGGCTATGTGTGTGAGGGGGGGGTCCCCGGGGTGTAGGACAGACAGACTGTATCGCCGGTGACGGTGGTAGCGATGGTGTAACCAAACTTGCTGCCTGGAACGCACGTGATCCTGGCGCGGGGTTGGCTCAGTGAACCCATTGGGCGGTGGGTGCGTCCGAGGACTGTGATTGGGCGGCGAGGTCCCAGCCCGCCGTCAATCAAACCGGCAGGGCTTCCGGTTCCGATTCGTCGAGTCCAGCCAGTTAAGTTAGGTTGCACGGAGTCGGCATGGGTGAGCGGCTGGTGCGGCCTGAGCATCAATAGCCACAGAGACGCCAGGAGCAGCAGCAGCCACCGCCGCCATGGCCGACAGCGAGCACCGCAGCCTCGACGACTTCTTCGCCAAGAGGGACAAGAAGAAAAAGAAAGAGAAAACCAAGTCGGCCAAGTCCGCCCCCGCGACCCAGGCCACCACCAGCGCCCCGCCGCCGGCCTCCACCCAAACCCCCACCCCGAGCGCGGCCTCCACCGCCCCCGCCACAGTCACCACCTCCTCGGCCTCCGCTGTCCCCGCAGATCCGGCCAACGCCGCCTCCGAGCCGCCGGCCGCCGGGGTTGAAGGAGGCCCCGAGCCTCCCGCCGCCACCCCCGCAGTGAACGCCGCCGTCACCAGCACCACCGCCACCGTGACCGCCTCGAAAAAAAACAAGAGGGAGAAGGAGCGGACCGGCAAGAGCGAGGGCCCGGACTCACAGCAGGAAAGGGCGAGGGTGAGAGTGAGTGCAGGCCGCGGGAAGGGGGGGGAGGGAGGCTGGGGAGGGAAGGATGTGGGGGTCAGAGATAGGGGGAGTGAGGGGCGGTGGAGCGGGGAGAGAGGCCTCGGGGAGGGGCTGGGAGGGAGGAGGGGGAGAGGCCCCGGGGAGGGAAGGAAGTGGGGGCCGCGGGGAGGGTGGGAGGCTCGGGGACAGCTGCCAACGTGACGGCTGTTCATTCAGAAGATGGGAAAGGAAAGACTCGGCCGTGTGGCAGCTGTGGGGCTGGTGCGCGGCACTGCCGCCGGTCAGGCCTACCCTCGGCCCAGCCGGCCGGCCGGGGTCTTACGGTGCTGGAGGAGACCGGAGTTGGGGGGAGGGATGCGGTAAGAACTAGAGGCGTGGGAAGGGGAGCAGCTGCACATAGACTCAGGATTGTTCACTTGTGTCTGTCTGAGAGGGAGGAAGGGAGGCACGTTACGATGAATGAGTAAATGGGCCACTGGGCTAGTGGTTAAGGACGGAAGACATGGGTTAAGATTGTGCAATGATTGGAAGCTGGACTAGAGGAGGGAATGCGAAATGGCTTTGAAGGTTTCCCCCCAACAGCATGCGAGGAAATGCAAAGGAACATTGAGATACCATGTGCTATCAGCAAAGGAAACCTTTGATTACAAAATTGCTCCTAGGTTGAAGGATGCCTGATAACTTCTCAGTCTATTCTTAGGAGTAGAATGCATTTTCATATGCTTCCTGCTAGTATTTTGTAATTTAAATTGTATTTTGTTTTACGCACATGATGGCTATTACAAGTTCAGGATGTTCTTCAGTATTTTCTTTTCCGTTGGTGCTATTTTGAGATTCACATTATGAAACTTGGCCCAAAATCATTCTATTTCATCAAGTCAGGATGCAAATTATATTTATTTCTTAGGAACCTGAGTAGTAAAATCTGCAGCTGAGTTAAACTATTTGCATATATAGAACCAAAAGTATAGTTGTTCAGTAGAATTTTAGTTGTTTTTTACTTGCTTTGGAGTATAGAACTTGCCTTCATTCAGTGTCCAGGTGTATTCTTTTGGGATTGAAATGGCCATTAGAGTTTTTGTTCAGTTACTAAATTTAAAAAAATGTAAAGAGCTGGGTGTGGGAAAGATCTAAACCAGTCCAAATAGATCCCAAAAGTTTAATCTGGTTTGATATTGTTTCTTGAATCAAGCTAATTATTAATTTGGCATTTAAACCACTCTACTGGATCTGGCCTCCTCCTTGTCCCCCAAATCTTCTGATCTACCATCGGTGGCCGTGCCTTCAGCCACTATGCCTCGAAGCTCTGGAACTCCCTTCGCATCGCCCCCTCTCCCATTTTCAGGTCGAGTCTGAAGTCTTCTTTTCGACCATGCCTTTGGCCACCTTTTCCCCCTTCCCCCTGTATCGGCCCCAGGCTCCACTGAGATGCCGTCTGGTGTGGAGGTGCTATATAAATCCAAGTTGTTGTTGTAAATTTACAGGGTGAAAACATTTCCTTAAGGAAAACAATGAAATGTACCCATCAAAGGATGAATCATGGGGCTTGATTGCTTTAACGTCACTAACTTTCAACAACAGAAATGGTTGTCACATAGAGAGCTGTAGAAGTACTACAACAATAAAATTATATTTGTAGAGCGCCTTTCATATCAAGAGTAGAACCAATATTTGAAGGGTGGGCAAACCGATTTGTCTAGGAAAGGTATTTGTGGTGAGGGAAATGATGAAAGGATGAGACAATGGTGGAACAGAGCTGTTTGCCTTCTCGTGTTCATGTTTTCTTACGTTCTTGGTTGCTGTTATGCTTCAAGTTGCATTTAACTCAAGTCAATGCTTCATGCAAGGTGTGCAAATTCCTGTCTTAGTGCAGAAATGTATGTTGAAGGAACATTGGCCCCAGGCTCCACTTTGGTGAAAAAAGTAGCTTAGTAGTTCGAACACTAGCCTTGCAAGCAAGAGACCTGGGTTTGATTGTTGGCAGAGTAAAACCTTGTGCGAGTTTCCTTACTCCTAATTCATCCCTCAAAAAAAAAAATTGGTCATTTAAATCCACAATTGTTTGTGGAACACTGCTGTGTGCAATTGGCCTTGTGTTTCACCTAGAAATATAGTCAATTCACTTTACAGTAGGGTCTAGTGATATATCGGTTATATCGATATAATTTTTCATATCGATATGCTGATATTGGAATTTCAAATATATCGATATATCGAAAATTTTTATATGAAAAAATATATCGTAACTATCGGTATATTGTTTCCGCCGATATATCTGTTATCGGTATAATGCAATCTTTTCTAGCTTACCTTGTCGCCAGCATTGCAACCTCCTGGGCCTAGAGCACGGAATGCGGACGCACCCCTGAATGCGAGCGCGTGCCCCCGAATGTGCGCGCATTCGGGGGGGGGGGGGGTGGGGGTGGGGTGGGGGGGGGCCGAATGCGCGCACACATCCGGATGCGCGCGCACCTCTGAATGCTCACACATGCGCAGTATAAAAACCCTGGAAATATCAATATTTTGGTATATATCGATATGAGCCCACCGATATATCGATATCGGAAAATTCTCATATCGACGGACCCTACTTTACAGTATATTCTATGAAGCACTTTGAGACAATAACAAAATTGCATGTATAGGGTGCCTTTCACATCGGGAATACATCTAGAAGATGTGAAAAGCGCTATGTCAAATGCAAGGAATGTTATTATTACACAGGTGCATGCTAGTAAATTTTCCCAGTTTTTTTCTGGAACGGGGAGCAAGTGTCAGATAGGTTTATAAAAGAAATCTGGCAATGGTAAACATTCTGTTTACTTGAGTGAAGAGTATTGCCCACAATGTTATACAACTTCTACATACCAATTGTTTGGGGCCTTAACTGAAATCAAGGACAAGTCAGGAACTTTGTTCAGATTTATGCTGTTTTGCTGCTATGGATTGCATATGTATACTTAATTTGTCACCCTACTCGCACATAATTTGCTAATGTTGTTAGGGCTGAATATATGCTATAATAATAGTTTGGTCATTTCAATCCTCGACTGCTTGTGGGACACTGCTGTGCGCAATTGGCTGCTGGGTTTCACTCAAGATATAGTCAATTCACTTTACAGTATATTCTGTGAAGCACTTTAAGACATCTAGAAGACATGAAAAGCGTTATATCAAATGCAAGGATTATTGTTATTAAGCAGGTGGTTGTTCCTGGAGTCTTACCTACATTGGTCTTGTGACCTCTAGAGGTAATAAGTATCATCGTAGTGTGGGTATGCCCCTCACTGTTGGGGAGATTGAGCACATTCCATAGAACTAAAAGGTTGAATCTTTCATTTGAAGACAAAAAAAAGTTACTCAATTTACCTCTGATGCATGAATGTTACTTTCTTGTGCACTTTTTTCATCAGTGAGGATGAGACATCTGGACCAGAGATGACTATTTTTGTTTCATAAACTCCTTTGGAATAAAAAGCTGGTTTGAAGTGAAATATAGTGAATAATATGGTAACATCCAGAAACATGAATAACCGATTAACCTGCATTTTTCAGGGTGACTTTGGATGAAGGAAAAATATTGGCCAGGAAAGATTAAGTTTGCAAGGATATGTGGAATTTGAAAAAATTGAAGAGGGAAGGAAGAGAAAAAACGCTGAACTATTGAGCTCAGATCGAGAACAACAACCAGTTTATGTACTTAAAGAATGTTAGCTCTCTTGTTCCCTTATTTTTGGGAATCATTGATTTGTATTATGGCATTTTCTGCAGCCTTCAATGTCCTGGGGTGAAGCTATATTTGTGTCTCACCAAGCCTTCAATAACAACAACTTGCATTTACACAAGAACAACAAAATTACATTTACATCGGGAGGATGTTATAAAATGCCCTCCATGCCGAACGGCGTCACAGAGTGGTTAAATATTCTACGCGTCAGTGAGATTTGTTGGACGCTGATTCCTTCCTGCAGGAACCTGTAGAGTATGCATTCAAATGGAAATTGCAGGTGCCTGGAAAACACATTGCTCATTTTTTATTAAAAAAAAAGGCCAAGTGGGTTTTCCCTTCCCACTCAGGTGGAGTAAGCAGCTTCAGCAAATTGCTTATTTAGTGATCTGTCTAATACTTGGCTCACTTCCAAGAAGAGCTAAGCAAGTCTAAGTGACAACCGTAGGATTTGAACCTGCAAGTATTTGGTTCGGAGCAGGCTCTCTAATCTAGCAGTAAAGAGTTTGTCCAGTACTGTACTATTTAATTATCTTTCTGAGTTTGCCATCACAGTTTTCTTCTAAAGAATTTATTTTACAATTTGTGAATAAGATCTCCAGATAGGAATGAATTTATAAAGTGTTCTCTTGTATCCATTCCAGAAGTGTTTTCTGGTACATTGACCAAGGAGGCTTTTTTTGATGCTGTGTCAATTTCAACATCTTCTTGCCCTGGTGGGATGGCCTTGATGTGAATGTCACAGAGAAACAAATGATCTAATACAGTGTTGTGGAATCTGAATGAATGTAATTGTTTTTAAGGTGTATTGGTTACATTCAGAAAACAATGCCTTCAATTAAATTTGTAGTTAATGTGTAGGAAGTATTGAGCTAAAGGAATGCAGGATTGAAAACTTTTAGTTCTAACTTTAAAATAGGGCTCCTTTCAAAAGCTGTATTAGCTTAACATATTCCAATCTTGTATTGTGTCAAATTAAATTGCTGGCTTTGCGCCGCATTGACAGTCTTGTGGCAGGGATCCATGTCATCTAAGAACTCATTCATTCAACTGGCAGATCATAGCTTTTGTTTGCTCAGTTGAGGCAGGAATTGACAAAAATTCAAAGGCTCAATGTTCTCAAACAACTCGTGGCTTCCATCTTTTCTCCCCCCACCCCAAATCTTAATGTTTGAGATTTAGTGGTGCTGTATATGGATTATTTAATCTTACCTATGATAATCGAGTCATGTTTTTTATTCATAATATGTACCGAATTTTTTTTGAAGATGCATCCAGTACATTGAAGTTTTGATGTTCATACATATAATGAAATATTTCTGTTAGAAGTTTTTAATGGTTATGTTAGGAATGGATTCTTGCCTATTGTAAAAGGTACATGCTTTGAGTTTTCTCGAGTGGGGGTGAGTTGGGTCTCCTGAACTGGCTCTTGATAATGGAATGTCAAATGGAATTTCTGGCCTGGCATTTCGGGAGGGCTTGGAAGTGGCATTAGCATGGATTCTTCCTACCCGTCTTCTGTTAACCCTACAATACAAAGCACTTGTAGGTATGATGTTCCCAGCTGAACAAGCAGCTGGAAGCTTGCCAGACAATGCTTTCAATGGCAACTTATCTGGTTCAGTTGGTAAAGCTCCAGCATTACTCCAAAGCACAAGTATTTTGATTCCATGTAATACATTCCACACCCTATCAGAGGTTAGTGAGAATGCTGGGTGTAAACTTATGACTCACAGGTTTGAAGGGTATTGATGCATCAACCTGCAGTCACTGGTCTATGTGGATAATTGGATAAATGTTTGAATGTGCTCACTCATTTCCTAAGCTTCCTGTTAAATTTCTATTGAATTCTGGTTTCCTAACTAGAAGTGTTCAATATTCAAAAGCAAAATAGATAATAATAATCCTTGCATTCGATATAGCACTTTTCACATCTTATTGGCGTCTCAAAGCGCTTCACAGAATATACTATAAAGTGAATTAACTTATATTTACGGGCGAAAGACGACAGCCAATAACTTTCATGTGATTTTTAAATTGCAAGCAAGTTGCATACATCTTGAAGTTTTTTTTTCTATTGAACACCTAGTAGATCTTTGAAATTGATTAAATGTGACTGATAATGAGTGTATGGACAAATGTGGCTGTGATAATGACATTTTGCCAGGTTTATCTTTCTGTTTCTACTATATTTCGGCATACTTTATTTGTGGCTTTAGGTTTGAGGCTATTATTGTGAAATTGAAGATCAAGCAGAATTTTGGAAAATCGTGTTAAATTCTGTTTCAAACCGGAAGCTTCTATTGAGTCCTTTATCACTTCAAAGTGTGTGAATTTGAAGAATTTTATAAATTAATTTTGCAGGGATGGATTAAATTGAAGGCGCAACAATAACATCTTGGTTCCTTTCAATCTTGGATTGATATGCAAAGAAATATTTGTGCAGTCAAGTTTTGTACACTAAATTTTCTAAAGATTGATCAAGAATACCTTTCCAAAAATCCATGGCACCTTTACCTAAATCTAGTGGGAAAAGATGCATTATGTGGATTTTTTTTAAGTTGCTAAAATATTGATGGCACTGAATTCACTGCTTCATATTAAATTATAGTTTGATACAGGGAGCAAGAAGACACCAAATATTTTAGACTTGATGATGAATATGAAACAATTATGTTCAGAATACAAAAGACAAGCTGGACAACGAGGTTTACGGGTGCTTGGTTATGGGATGGGGGGGAGAAAAGCATTTTCAGTCAGTTAGTAAACCTACAGTATAGATGATGCTATTCTGTAAGTTTACTAACCTACAGTATAGATGATGCTATTTATTCAATACAGTATACTGGATTTGTAAAAGTTATTACTATTGTGGTTTCAGGAAGATGAAGAATGGAAGGAGTTTGAGCAAAAGGAAGTTGATTACAGTGGACTCAGAATCCATGCCTTACAAATCAGGTGAGTTGTGGGGGTGCGGTGTGCATTAGCCACTTTGATTGTGGCATATTTTTGGTTGCCTTAGTCTTACTACGTTTAAAGTATTATTTGTACTACAGTTACAGATCACGAGTAGTATGACTAACGGTTGATTTTCTTATAGGGATGTATTCATCCAGCAATAGACCATTGATTTATGCAGCCTACCATTGGAGTTCCAAAAAAAATCCTTCAAAATCATCTACTTTATTTACTGCACATTTCACAATACAGTTTGGCCATATTATGCATCCTAGTTGGGTTCTGGTGTGCTGAAAGAGTGGGTCTGCTGTGGACCTGTGCTATATCAAGACCTGGTGTTAGCACTAAAAACTGTCCGACTTCCAGATTGTTTGGTTGGCACTGACATTTCAATGTAGTGTAACTATAATGTTTGCATGATTTGTTCCAAAGCAAAAACAGCTTAACCACTAGCTAGTTGAATTTTATAGATTTATTTGCCTCAATTTTATTAGATTTGTTCTAGATCATGTTTTGAAGCAGTTTGGTGTATACTTACCTTAGGACTTACTTGAATTTATTGGTACGAATATAATATGGGAAGCCATTACTTACATTGATGCAGTTTGTTGCACCAGCATACTGGTGCAATGCGCATAATATATTACTGCTGAAAGCAAAGTTGCTTTGTTTTAAATTACAATATGTACAGGACTTGTCACTAACATTACTTTGCAACTGCTGAAACATTGGACGCCCATGCTACCAAGGTTTTTATTTAATTTTTAGCAGTGGTTTTGAGAAGTTTGACTAACTTTTTTTCTCCATGATTAATATGTGAGTTACTTGTGGTTAGTAGTTTTATGGAAAATCATTTTGCACCAACTTCCCTGTTAGACAAAGTATAATTAATTTTTCCAGGGAATCATCAGAAAATTGTATGTTGGATTTTAATTTGCCGAGTTCTGACTTGGTAAATATTTTAAATATACTTTGTAAATATGTGTACTGCCTTTAGATATTACTGTTGAAGCTGCCTCTTACTGTAGCATGTGGGTATACAACTATTTTTCAGGGTACCGGGTAACTTTTTTTTTAAAAGTTAGTAACAAAAATCAGTGCAGTGACAAAATATACACTGTCTTGTATGGGCAAGCCTCTGGGATGTGCTATTAAGAGAGCACATTAATAGCATTGAGCATCTAACTTAATTTGGATCTGTGTTTGCTGTAGTTCACAATATTATTTGATAAGACTTTAGCACAGAAGTTGCAGTTGATGAAAGTTGTGGCTCTTAATGAGGGGAAATACCATTTTGTGTTAGTGATCACCAAACATTGTTTTTTAAAGGCAAGTTGTAAATGAATTAATGCTGTTGGAAGGGCCTCACCGCCTTGTGTTGGAATATTGGGTATCCCTGTAGCTGAATTTTGGGATGCTTGTCAAGTCATCTGAAGTAGGCAAATCTTTTTATGCATTGTTGAGCCTGGATTGATTAAGTGGATGTTGGCTTTCCTCAAAGCACAAATAATTGATTTTGTTTTGGGTGCTTTAGATGATAACCTTTTTTTGTTTGTTTACACATGAGCCAATGGTAGGTATTGAGAGCCTCTTGAAATTAAGAGCATTGATTTTGGTGACTAGTCCTAAAGACTTCACCATGTATGATTAATACCCTTTTATTTTTATCAGACCTTCTAAACACAATCGACTCTCTTGATGGAAAGAGAGAATTGGATGTAAAGTGATGAGGGCAAATCTGAGGTAATGCCCTATGGATTGTGCATGCCTCTTTATTCTGAATGCCTTGTATGATTATGTAATGAGTGATTCTATGAGAGATTTGGTAGCTCAAAATTCTCTTCCTTGAATAAATTTATTTATTAACTTTTTTTTAATAAGTAGAGGAATGACAGAGGTGTAGTGTAGCTCTACAATTTTCTTTGGAGAAATTGCTAGAGGATGTTTTCTGGAAGGCACAGGTCAGAATTGAATAAATAATCTGGAGTTTTGCATGATTACTTCTGGGATCGGGGGAGATTTATACAAAAAAAATTCCCTTAGGATGATCCACAGGCCACGGTGGTATAAATTATACAAGGTTTTCAAGGGAGGCTTGTTGTATTTTTAAATTCCTTTAAAAAATAAAAAAAATCTATTAAGCTCTCCTGTAGGGACAAGCCTCTGCTCCTAGTCTGGGGTGTGCTTCTGTGAAAGTTGAGGATTCAAAGCAGGGAGCTCCCAATTCCTCAGTACAGTGCTATCCACTTCACCATCGAGGCTGCCCAATTCCATGATGTCGTGTAGTTTATAAAGTAATTAACCATGTGGATTTGTTAGTGCATTTGGGTGGTTTAAGATTTTCGAATGAATGCAATACTTTTCACTCTTGTGCATTAGCGTGGCTCATCTCTTGCCTCTGAACGTTGTGGATTCAGGCACCACGTTGAGACTGTTGAGCTTACATTTTACGCTGATATTCCAATGAGATCTAGGATAGAACAAAATTGCTGGAGTTGCCATCTTTTCAGTAAGACATTAAACCACGGTTCTACAATAAGTCATTAAACCACGGTTTAAGCGCTCTGAGACCCCGGGTGTCCAGCGTGGAAGGCGCTATATAAATCGAAGTTGTTGTTGCTCTATCTGCTTGTTCAACGTTAAAGATCTCATGACACTTGGAAGGGAATTCTTCCCTTTATCCTGGCCAACCACCCACTGAAGAAAATTGCCAGTCATTTCATGGCTGTTGGGATACTGAATTGAACAGTGTGTTACGCCAGATTTGCCTACCATCAGTCACCTTACTGATATTACCAATGAAATGCTTTGAGTTTGTTCATTGTTAATCATATGCAAGTGCTATTAAGCAAGGACTTGGGGGGTGGAAAGACCTGTCACCCCTGAGAGCAGATATTCTTGTCATTAACTCCTGTTAACCCGGTAAGCCAAAGCTCTAGTAGGTAGGATGGCTCCAGATGGACAAGTCATAAATGATAGCAGTGTCAAACTTTGCGCTTCTAGCTAGTTAAACTCCAGCAGCACTCTCCAATACATATTCTGGGGGCCTCATAAAACTAAGGATTATTAAGTAGATAAATTGGGTGCTTTCCTCCAATTGTGAGTGCACATTCCAGGTGCAGATAAAGTTTCATGTGTAAATTACATACATATTATGTGGCAAAACCATGGGCAAGCTTCCTTACACCAATACACAATTGTTTACTGAGCAGCAAGTAGGATAATGATTGTGGATAGCTCTCTGGGAGTAATGATCTCTTCCCCCCAAAAAAAAGTTAAATCATAATAATTTTGGATACTCGGTGCATGATTGTTTGTGGGATATTGCTGTTCGCAATTGGCTGCTAGTTTCACCTGCAAAATATACAGTCACTTCTGTGAAGTGTTTTGAGATGTCTTGAAGATGTGATAAGGCGCTATATCAAATGCAACTTATTTTTAAAAAGCCACTAAAATCAGCTCTGGCAATGTATATGATCCCAAAGTCTGTAATTGCTTTTAATATCAAAATTCTGTTGTTTGGTTAACTTACAAGGTATCTTGACAATTCTACACATTGAGTTAAGTGCATTTGTGATTTTTGCATTGAACTTCACCAGTTACTAGGTATTTGACATGTAGGTTGTTTGAAAGAAGCTTATAATTAATTGTCATTGTAAATGATGTAGCACTTCATTGCGTCATCAGTGTTACAAAGCCCTTTACAGAAATTACTGTAATGTGCATTAACTGTTTGTGGGGGGAGCACAATATGTGGTGCATTGCAGCTTCTTCATGCAGTGAACTAATAGGACGTTTGACTTTGCTTACAGGTTGTGTTCCATGGTGGTGTAAAGTATCCATGCACTCTTCCCCTCCACACACCCCCAATCCTTTGACTCGGCTTTCCTTTTGGTCTGAATATTGTACTGGGAGCCAAATTGCTCACTTGAATTTAAGTAAAATTTGACCAATAACTTTTTTAATCTAATGAGCAGAATATTGAAAGAAATTTATTTTATGTGCTTACTTTAATACTTCTGTTTTTGTTTGATTTGATAGTGATGACAGAGAGGAAGACGATAATGACAAGAAAGAAGAACACTGTGAAGACGGAGAGAATATTCAATACAGAGAAGGAGAGAGGCTCTATGGGCCTTGGAACAAAACGCCTGCACAAATGCCTGTTCCTGTGGGTAAGTGTTGTGGTTGTTCTACAGATATTGAAGAAAGAATAAAATTTGCAGGCATCTTAAATTATTTGTAGACTATTCTTTATTTAAAGGATGTGTTTAGGAACACCAATGGATGGCAACTATCTAGGTACAGTAAAAGCCCGTTTATCCATGACCCGATCAACCGTAACTTCCGTATAACCGGCACCTCAAAAAAAGTCTGCATTCGATGAATCGGAATTTATGCGCAGTATAAAAACTCGATAGATCGGTTTAAGCAGGTATGAGCAAACCGATATATCCATATCCGGAGAAATCCCATATCGCCGTTCCCTAATGGATACTCACCAATAAAGCAATAAATATCGATTACAGTCTATAAACACAGCACACAATCAAAGGTATTTTTGTCTCTCTCTCTCCTTCCCTCTTTCTTTCTCACTCAGTCAGGCAGGCAGGCAAACTCAACCCCCCTCCACTCCTTTCATTTTCCATCTAAATTAATCAATTCCCCCCACCTCTCTTTCCCCCTCCCACTCCTCTCTCTTTCTCCCCCCCTCTCTTTCCCCCCCCTTTTCCCTCTCTTTCTCTCCCCCACCTCTCTCTCTCTCTCTCTCTCTCTCTCTCTCTCTCTCCCCCCCCCCCCCCCCCACCACTCTTTCCCTCTCTTTCTCCCACCCCCTCTTTCCCTCTCTTTCTCTCCTTCCCACCCCCCCTCCCCAACCCTCTCTCTCAAACCTGGAAGTGCACTACCTACCGGCAGTAGGTAGGTAGTGCACTTCCTCAGAGGTTACTTCTTCAGAGGTAATCGTTCTGTACTCTGTGAAGGAAAAAACAGCAGCGCCACCTTCAGGCACTAGTAGCAGCATTCCGAAATACTCATACAAGGGGAAAAAATGCAATTGTGCCGGATAAGACCCGGTTAATCGAATGGGGACCTTTTTTTTTCAAGGTGCCAGTTATATGGAAGTTACGGTTGATCGGGTCATGGATATAAGGGCTTTTACTGTACTTTGTAAATCCTATTTCAGGCGGTGTTTTTTTTTATCGTGTTAGTTTGCTCTACTGGGTTTATTTGGCTAAAAGACCAAGATCCACATTCTCTTGCCAAAACGTCCAAGTTAAATGTTGCTTTTAGCAATTGGGCAGAGTAGGCCAAAAGCCTTTGAGTTAATCACTACAATAATAATCCTTGCATTTGATATACTGCCTTATCACATCTTCAAGACTTCTCAAAGCACTTTACAGAATATACTGTAAAGTAAATTAACTACTTTGTAGGCGGATCATGGCAGCCAATCGCGCACAGCAGTGTCCCACACACACACTCTTCCCCTCCTGCCTGAAAAATGATCCGACAATCGACTAACAGTCGGGTTCCTACTTACCACTAAGTAAACAGGGGTGTGTGGCATAAAGAAACTTGTCCTGTTGGGAATCGATAGATAGCAGAATATAGCCCTCTTCGGATTTGCTTAACCATAATGGGAGAGGGTGTCACGTTCCCATCTGAACACAAAAAAAATCCTCAAGGATTGTGAAATACAGATACAGCTGCCAGTAATGTCTGGCGATATCGGTATAATTTTTCATATTGATATGCTGATATCGGAAATTTGAATATATCGGTTTATCGAAAAATTCGGTATATAAAAAGTCGGTATATCGCAAATATCGGTATATCGTGTCCGGCGATATATCGGTATAGTGTGAACTTTTTCAACTTACCTTGTCGCCGGCACTGCAAACCTCCTGGGCTTAGAGCACGGAATGCGCGCGCATATCAGAATGCGCGCACACCCCGAATGCGCGCGCATGCGCAGGATAAAAAAAAACCCGGCTATATTGATGTATCAGTATATATTGATACGAGCCCACCGATATATCAATATTGGAAAATTTCCATATCGACGGACCCTAGCTGCCAGTGACCATGTGCCTGGATGGTTGCCAATTCCTCTTTTTAAATACTGATTTTTGGCAAAATGCTCCAATGGGTTGGCTTAACTTAAGATCAGCTGAATAGAAATGTCTTATTTAGCAAAATGAAACAAATCTAACTTAAGGTATACGAAAACCATAAATTTGCAATGAGTTTGATAGATTGCTTTTCACATCTTCTAAACGTCTCAAAGTGCTTCTCAGACTATACTGTGTTTTACCCACAAATATAGTCAATTCACTTTACACTTTATTTTGTGAAGCACTTTGAGATTTCTAGAAGACATGAAAAGCGCTACATCAAATGCAACGATTATTTTATAATTTGGTCAGACAGATGTCTTGATTCAATTGGAATTTCATCATAGTGATTATAAGTATCCAAACCAGAGTTATACATGTGTATGCCACGTGCACATAGAAACTTCCTGCCTCTCTCCCTGGAGAATTTCAGTGCGTAATGGCTAAAGGCATGGCCATTGATTGTGGAGGGACAAACAGGAAGCTGGAGCCAGCCAAGTATAGCCAATGGGTGGTGGAGTGAGGGGGTGAACAAATCGGTGGGGAGGTGCGTGGATATGAAGGGATTTGAAAAGAATCTTGAAATTGATCTCTATAATTGTTTTGTAAGGCTTAGTATCGGGGTGATGGCGTTTTCTAATTAATTTAAATTGTTGATGGTGGAGCTGGGGAGACCAGTGAGGAGTTGTATTGGAATAGTCCGGTTGGGAAGTGACTTAGGTGTAGGCGAGGGTTTCGGCTGTGCCGGTTGTGAGGTATGGATGGAGCTGGAAACAAGGATGATCCTGGACAGGGAACGGATGTGAGATAGAAAGGGAAGCTGGGGATTGAACCTAATGCCTATGTTGTCACGGTTTCAGTAAGTCTGAGAGAGGGCATGGAGTGGTTGAGGAGTTCAGACCTGTGGGAGAGAAGGCATTGACGGGAACCAAAGGGTATGGCTTCTGTTTTTCCGACGTTCAGCTGCAGGAAAGTGATTGGTTCCGCATACACCGTAAAATATAAAATGAACTTGTTACAGTTGAAATATAATGGTGCACTCACAGGCCGCCCTTTAAGGGGAGAGAGTACTTCCTAGATACTATCCTTCCCTGTAACATCTGTGTTACAATCTGAAATCATAATTGGATGCATAACAAGGAAGGTACTGTTGGATATTCATAATATTTGAGGTACTGTTTGCCTTATTAGCTTTCAAAATGGTTTAATTAGATACTTAACTGTCTAATTATGACAGTGCAGCTAAGCCTGTTTCCTTTTGAAAATGGAATGAAAAAATTTGCCTTGATTAAAATCTTTGGGAGATGAAATATTTAGCAAATATAGTTATTTATTGTTTAAATTGGTACTTGAATCAAAATTGGGGATTTAAAGAAAAGCAATGTGCAGCTGCTGTTTTGTGTCAGACCTCTAGAGAGCATCCATCTTAAATCTGGTAGTGCAATTGTATTGCTTTGCTGCTAGAGATTCGTTAAGCCAGATTCTGTTACCAAATAGGAGCTTCTTTTCCTGGTTTAATAGATTACTGTTTTTAAAAACAGTAGAGCTGATTTCAAACAAAGTTTAATTGTTGGATTCTTTGCCTATTTGAAAATAAAATGCCTATTTCAAAATGCTCCATTCTGTCATGCTAAAGCTTTAGCCTACCTGTTTCTTTTGCACGTAAGTTAAGATAGCTGAAATTGTGACCCAAGGTGAATAAATTTTCACTGAAGAAGTGTCTTGCCCCTCAGCACCTAACCTGAATCAGTGAATCACAAGGTAAGTTTGCTCCAATGATGCATAGAGTAATGTTGAGGATCATAGCCATGTTCTCAATGTTTTTGAATTTTTGTGAGAAATTCTTCTTGTTTCTAACGCTATTGTTACTCAAGTTTCAGAAGTCCCAGAACCAAAGCCAAGTGGCGTGTATAGGCCTCCTGCAGCCAGGTCGGGTATGATGAGAAGAACTCAATTGCAAGGACCTCCAGAGATCTTCAATGATGCACAATTTCCATCCTTGCAAGCTTCTGCCAAGCATGTAGAAACCAGAAAGTAAGCAGTTGTATTAGATTTGTTTACAGTAGTGATTATTCTTGATTCTGTTTCTATAGGTGCCAGATCTAGGTGTCAGTGTTACAACTGTCTATGGCATCTCTGTTTTTTGGGGGGAACCTTAACCTAGTCATTACTGATTTTGTTTTAGGTTCTTCGTTTTCAATTTTGAGCTTCTTTTGATCGTACATTTGATTTGAAACTGATTCAGGAATTTTTCACCATATTAACTTACCATCCAGCATAATGGCCCAAACCTTACCTTTTGAGTCTCAGAAGATAAGGTTTTGTATGTTTTGCAGCTGGCTGGGCAATTAGCTGCTTATAATCCATTGTGTTTTCTCATTCATTTACCTCTCAACATAGTCAAAAAGAGAATTTTTTGTTTCTGTTGTGTAAAGAAAGAATCGAAATAATAAATCTAAAATTGCTGATTAAATCTGCCCCTGATTTATTACTTGGTTTTAAAACAAATTGCATAGAAACTTAATAGCCTTTCTCCTCCCTGCCCACAAACAGTGAGTTAAGTAGTAAATGTAATGTGGTACTGAGCCATACAGCCCAGAAGATCCTTGGGTTTGCTGTTTCCTGATCTCAGCTAGAACAGTACATTTGGTTTATCACAGTTGAGCCATTGTTGTGAGCTGGAGAATGTGTTCTTGGTTGATATTCCGGGATCCCTACTGCAACATCAGGGTGAGGATATGATAATTCAGTTTTGGTGCCATCACCCGCTGATGCTCTTTGTAAACCTGATGCTTGGAGTGAGCTACCAGGGGGTTGTCAGTGGAATTGTATGTAATAATAGTCAGCCTTCAAAATGGCTGCAGAACAATGTCAAGAAAAACTAGATGAAGATCTATCTTTTTAAGGCCAGAAAGTCGTAGTGGGAACAGATTGTATACTTTGATACTTCAATCACTTGAAAAAGTCATATTTTTCAGTGTTTGATTTATTTATACTGTGTGCATCCTTATTTGTTCAACCTCCACATACAGTTAATGAGGCTCCAGATTTGAATTGTCCCACTGCCATTGTGATTGTGTATAAAGTACGGCAAATTTATCTTACAACAAGCCTTTCACGTCTGGAGGATGTCCCAAGGCGCTGAAATATACAAGAACAAGCTATGCCAACAAGGAATTTAAAAAAGATATTTGAGGGAAATGTGTCCAAGGCAATTTTTTTTACCAGACCCATTGTTTGATGATGAACAAGTAATTCATATTAATCAATTGTGTGAGCCAGACCTACCATCAGAGGGAGAACTTACTTGTGAAAATGTACAACTAGCACTTTGCAACACTTGCAATTGATGCCTTCAACATTGTGGTTTGCCACTCCCAAGTTTTTTTTAAAAAAACATTCCAGGGGACATTGCTGTTAAGGGGAAAAAGTAGCACAACTCAGCAAGTCCCTCTGATGTTGGAAATCAATGGGGTTGGAAGTGTTAAAGAGTGATGGGTTACTTGTTTAAGAGATCCCACACAAAGCCAGCATAGAGCTGCTCTTCAGTAGATGCTTATTCCAGAATAGTAAAGTAGAATATAGTTTTAACTGAGCCTGATTATTCCTGGAATCTGCATTTAATGCTGCACCCTCTATGGTGTGGGATTTGGGCTATTGCTGTCCATGAATTCCAGGTGTTCAAATGAAGCATTTTGCACATTGGTCCCAGATGCCTTGAGATCTTATCCAACACAAGGAGGAATGACATCTTAAGATGACCTTGAGGCAGATAGCTGCTCTGCCACCATTTAGCAGCCTGGTGATCATGTTTGAATAGTGGATCCATGTGCCACAGTGTGTAAAGTGGCTCTACTGTTAGGGTCCATATCTGTAGAAATGGTGAGTATGTATATATTTCCTTTTGCTGGTTCTGTGCATTGGGACTAAAACTGATCATCTAATAGCCCTGATCTGGATGCCACTCGAAGCTCCATGGAATAATTCATGAAGCAGTTCTACCATGGTTTGACAATGCTTTCATGCTGTGATTTTTTTTTAATATGCCAGTGTTCTAAGCAATAGAACCTCTGATCTTTGCTTTCTGTTCTGCTTTGCCAAAATGTATTTGTTTGTGGATGTTGAATGAAAGAGGAGTATTAGATTACCTACCTAGGTAAGGTCTTCCTCATTTAAAAAAAAGTAGTTCAACCTCCACATACAACCCCCTATAAGCTGTCCCTCCACAATTAATTTCTCTCTGGCCTGCTGCACTCAGATCAAACTTGTCTTGTTTTTCATTCCGTGCATCATTTTGGTCTGTGCTGTTCGCTCTTTTCAAATAAAATGTAATGCCTTCCCAGCCTATCTATATCCTGGTGGGAAAAGATCACACAATCATCATGACTAATTTTTAGTTTCAAAGGGGACAGTGTGCCTGTGGTTTTTTCCCCCCCATTTGGACAGCCTATTCATTTGTATGTGGAGGTTGAACTGCATTAAAAGAATGAGGAAGACCATACTGATGGTAGGTAATCGGTCATTTGGTCTATTTTCTAGTTTTGTGTTACAGAAGGTGAGCATGTTTGCTTTCCTGATCATTATAACTTGTTTTCCAGAGATAAAGAAATGGAGAAGACCTTTGAAATGGTGAAACATAAAAACAGAGCCAGAGAGGATGGTTCTAAAAGTCAGTCCGTTCAGCTGGAACTAGGCAACCAGTTTGCTGTTCTTGGGGAGCAATAAATGTTGATAACGTAATTTACAGACTGCTGCTCTGTGTTCCATCCCAGGTAACTAAACTACAGCTATGGAACCCATCTGTCTTCACCCTACAATGCCAGGAAATACGTAATCCAGCTGGTGTAGGCTTCTGTGGACAAACGAAGCATCTGTGCAAGGCATCATGAGAATTTTAAGTTTGAAGCACAATAACTGCTGTCATCTACTGTGGACTGGAGTGAAAAGGGGTTTGAATGAAGTGTCAGTTGCTCGTGGAGAGACATTTTTTTTCCCGCATAAAGACGAGAAATGTAGCCATTTAAAGTGGTCATTTGTTCAGAGTCCTGCTTTCTAGTTGAATGTTAAGCCTTTCTCAAAGGTGACTACCTCAGTTTGGGAGTGAGAACTGTGGACACCAATTTTTGACTATGTCTCGTTTACCACCTCAAGTTTGCTATCATTTTTTTTAAAAAAGTGTTACAGAACCATAGAAGAACTTTAAACTGCTAAATTCCTGAGATTGGGAATATAAATTGTATAAATCAGTCTACGAGTTCTATATTTCAGACTGCACACCTTTTTAAGTGACCTTACTGTAAAATAAGATCCCATGTGTCCATAGGAGCATTTGCTTTTCACACTAGGGCTAAGTGACTGCATGCAATGACTTGGACCACCACTTCCCTTCATAAGATTATTCTCAGCATTTTTTTGATGGCTGTAATACAGAGCTGCTTATCCAGAGCAGCACACTTGCCTACATCTTACTGATGGTAAGAGAGCATTGCCTGAGGTCTGGGGTAGATTTGTTCCTTTTGTAACAATTACGTCCACTGTAGCTTTCCACTTGATTTGGAAATGGCATAAATAACCGCATGGCCCTCCAATCTGCTTCCTAAGATCTGCAGAAGCAAACTAGCACTATCTGTGGGGTTACTAGTAGTTGTAAGAAATAATGGCTGATCAAGCACCAACCTGTAAATATTAAACAGGGCAGAGGTTTGCAACAAATGTTCCTTTTAAACAGTGAGCATAATCTTACTTGAACACACCAACTGAAGTGTTTGACAGTGTGGGTTTATTAGTGATAATCCACACACCCATATTTAAACCTTTTGAAGGTTTTGTCCCTAAATCTTGAAGTTGAATTTAATTTGTCTTATGTCATTGACAACGACTTGCCAAATGAGATATGGTGGGGGGGGGGGGGGGGGGAAATGGGGGTTAAGGTTATGGTTTAAATATAACTGCTGTACACCTATTTATGATGACATTGGTACAGCAATGTTTCTTACTGTTTTGATTTTAAAGCAACTGATATTTTTTAATTGGACATGATCTAAAATGTGATCTCTTTAAAGACCATTTGTGTTCAAATTCCCTTCATTTTGGCTTGTGGTAGAATTGATTTCCGAAGAAAGAACAGCTATATTTTTCTTGGAATAGACATTCTGGGTTTGTTGTAAAATGCACATTCGGACACATTCTGTGCTTGTAAATGGAACAGCAGCTATTGTCTGAATACTTTGAATCCTGGGCACGTAGTATGGCTGTACTGGAGAAAACTGTCAAATGAAATAAATCCGTAAATCTGCATCACACGATTGCTTCTTTTTCAAATCATTTGAACTACATTGCGTTATTTGTACTGCCTTTTTTTGAAGTCTGGCCAAATTGAGCGATAGCAAATGTTCTGTAAACATTAGTTGTCCTCACTGATGCAAAACATTTGCAGAACCAAAGTTATAGATTTTCAATAGAAAAGCCTTGCGAAAGGATTTGTTCCCCTCCACACAGTGATTACGTGGAACAGATTTTCAACAGAAACGGGGTGCTGATTACTAATTATTTAGTTAAGTGCATGAAATCATATCTGAGCAATAACCAACCAAACTATACATGTACCATAAGTCTGCGGCACTCCGGGAGATGGTGGAGAGGGCAGGGGACAGCTAGATGAGGGAATGAGTAAGGATGACTAGTTTGAATGATGAGTGGATGAATCTTTTCCAGATTATTACTGTTTATTATTGTTTGTCGAGTTATTAGGGAATAACTCGACAAAACTTGCTCTAGGAAGGTGGGGGTGAGTCAGAGTCCATTAGAATAGGTTTTGTACAGACTGAAAACTCAGGCTTGACTTGGTCTCTCCTCATTCTGTATTTTTTGTAACAAAGCAAGACCTGGATGAGAGCTTTCTTCAGTTGAATGTCAACAAGACTGAGACCCTTTTGCTTGGCTCCTGTCAAGAGCTTCCACACCTCAGGTGCTGATGGCCTCACCATCCGACATGTAGAAACCTGCAGCTCAGTGGTTAGAGAACTCGCCTTGCAAGCAAGAGACCAGGTTTCATTCCAGGCAGGGTGAAACATTGGGCAAGTTTCCTCACTCCACATGCATGACAATAATCCCTCAAAAAACAATAATAAATCCATGACTGTTGGTGGGACACTGCTGTGCACAATTGGCTGGCATGTTTTGTCCACAAATATACGGTCAATTCACTTTACAGTATATTTTGTGAAGCACTTTGAAACATTAGAGGATGTGATATAGAGTGCTATATCAAATGCAAGGATTACTATTATCCAGGAATGCACACCACACTCAGCCAGTAGTGAACTTTGGTATCTTTGACCCTCAACCTTTGTACCCCACATCAAGTTTGCAGGGTTGTGGGGAGAAAATCGGGGAATGGGAATGAATTGGAAAGGTCTTCTAACAAAGACAGAATGGACTGAATGGCCTCCTGTGCTCTGATTCTATGATCTGTGCAATGACCCTCTCAGCATTCCCCACATCCGCAACATTGCCTGGCGTGTCCTCTCCCGAAGCTCTGACCCTATGGAGCTCTGAGATGCTGCCTGGCGTGGAGGGCGCTATATAAATCCAAGTTGTTCGTCCTTATCTAGCTCCACTGGCTCCCTCTCCCTCAAAAGCTTAAGAGTTCATTAACCTCAAAGCCATCCAAGGTCTTGCTTCTCCCTACATTTGTGACCTACTAACACAACAGACCTGTCCGCTCCCTCCACTTAGCAAGCTCCAGCCTGCTCCATATCTCCTGCCCAGGCCACCCTACAATCAGTGGGCTATAGTTTTTCTACCCTCACCCTTTGGAAGTCCCATTTCACAGTCCCTTTGCCTCACTACTTCCCTTACCTCCTTCACGTCTCGTCTTATTCTAACGACTTTTGAGTGCTTGATTTTAATCAATTTTTTCACACATGAACAATGGGAGGCAGGAAGGCAACTCATCCCAGGAACAGAGGCACTTGCCAATGGGGAGAGAATTAGAACTAAATTAATTCAACACAAACTTTTTTTTAAGCAAAAAGGGAAATGCCCTAGTTTGGTGCAACCATTCCGCAACTAGACCTGCTCCGTCCCTTTCCCCTTACCATCTGTGTTTGAAAATATTATTGAAGGCAAACTGCAGATAACTGAACAACTCTGAATTATGCCTTACCCTCTGCATTTACCATTTACTTTCTGTGCCCCCGTCTTAATTTATCTGAATCTAAATTCACAAATCAGTTACTCTACAGTGAATTCCAGGCAGGGTGAAACCTTGGGTAAGTTTCCTTACTCCACACGCCTAATAATAATCTGTCCCCAAAAAAAGCAATAATGAATTTGTTGTTTAAATCCACGACTTTTTCTGCTGAAAGGTGTTGAACTGCCTGTTATGCTACCAGGTACAGAGGAAGCAGGAGAGATGCATTTAAACACAGGGATAGGATAGATGGATGACTCAAGGTAAAAGGTAAGGCTCGATTTGAATCAAATGTTCAGGCAGATGGCTAATTATAGGGAGCATATCAAGGCATAAATATAATGGTAATATGTAAACGACAAACAATGGGGTGAAAGGCAAAAGGGAAAGATTCTCAGTCTGGGTTGGTTAATCTTAAACCCAGTGATGGTTGTCACCCAACCAACCAATAGAAGGTAAGATCTAAACGTGGAAGGCAAAAGAAATGGGCTCATGCATCAGTTTTAAATCACTGACATTTGACATCAGTGGAACGCTGCACCTCAGTGGTTAGAGCACTCGCCTTAGAAGTGAGAGACCTGTGTTCAATTCCAGGCAGGGCGAAACCGTGGGCAACTTTCCTTACTTCATACGTCTGGTAATAATGCCTTTTTAAAAATATTTTTTTTGGGTAATTTCAATCCACGACTGTTTGTGGGACATTGCTGTGCACAATTGGCTGCTGCATTTCACCCACAAATATACAGTCAATTCACTTTACAGTATATTCTGTGAAGCGCTTTTAGATGTCCAGAAGACTTGGTGAAAAGCGCTATAATCAAATGCAAGGGTTATTATTATTTGTTTTCTGGTTTTATCATCTTATTGCTAGAAGCAACAACACACATAATAGCTTGTGACTAATACTAGAGCTGGTTGTGCAATTTTACTTTTCATTGATTGTTTCGCTTGGTATTGATGTGACTGGTAACATTTAACACTAAATAAGTAAACTCGCCCCTTCCCTAGCCTCCAAGAGCCGCCTCAAGACCCTCCTCTTCCACCAAGCCATCAGTCACCACCCTTCCCCTCCGCCCTACCAATCTCTGCTTGGGTCCAAAAGACTTGACTGTGCAGTGCCTTGGGACATCCTCCTGATGTGGAAGGCGATATACAAATGTAATTTTGCTGTTGTTCAGCACTTTATATTGTAAACCCCACAGGAAAAGATTATAACAATGTTAAATAAAAACTTTGAATGGGATACTAATTATTACATTAAAAAGAATTTGTGGGTGAGATGAGCATTTCAGATTGAAGACAACAACAACAAAATTACAGTTGTGTAGCGCCTTTCATGACAGGAGGACGTCCCAAGGCGCTGAAACAGTTTGTTTTGTCATATTTTTCTATGCTTCTAAGTTTTATTTTTAAGGTGTGCCAGATTTAAATATGAAACATTTAACCTTGTAATTCATTCTGATAGTGGGGGCGCTGCCAGATCTTTTGAAAAACAAATCAAAACCCCATTTTGCAAGCCAGTAGAATGATAGTAGATGTGAACTCATTTAAAAACATTTAAATTGCCTGTGTCAGCCTGGCTCAGTTGGCAGCGCTCACCATTGAGTCAGAACAATCAGGGTTCAAACCCCACTATGGGACTTGGAACTCGCATTGTGTGGAACAGACTGATACTTCAGTGCAATTCTGGAGGAGTGCTGCATTGGAAAATGTGCCATCCTTTGGTAGAGAGGTCCTGTCTGTCTGCAAAGTGGATGTTAAAGATCCCCTGGTCTTTTTGGAAAGAGAAGAGTTTTTTCCTGGTATCCTGGCCAACAACCCCCCTCATAAAATGTGTTTGCCTAAAAAATACAATCACTGTACTTTACAAGCATATCCAGTGAAGTGCTTTGAGATATCCTGATGTGTGAGGGACTGGATAAACGTAAGGATTATTAAATAAAAAATATAAATCCTTGCATTTGATATTATTTAAAATTAAAATTATAAATCCTTGCATTTGATACGGTTTGAGGAACACTTCTGCGTTGGGTGACGTCTCAAAGGGCTTCAAATGCATTACTGTAAAGTATTGTGACTAATTTATTACCATAAAGTCAAATATAATTTATTGTGATTGTTGGGTGAGAATGCCATTTTCACTGGAGGGCTTGTAAAAGCAGCATCTTGTGGCCAGTCTATTTAAAGCACTAGCACTGGCCCTTCTTGTGCATTGATCAGCTCAAGGAACTTGGTACCCCTCTTGTCCTCACTTCTGGGCAATCCATCCACTGGCCATGTCAGACTCAGACCACTGACCAGTCATTATACCAGGGGCCAAAAACTTAGAGTTCCCAAATGTGATATTGACTCCAATTTGGGGAGTTTGAGATTTGTTATATGGAATCTCATTCAGGGACTTGGTTGAGGTTTTCTCTGATTGGCAGTCTCTCCTGTGGTTATCAAGCTCCATTTTTTCTTGTCTTAGATGAAGGAGCACCTGGTTTCTCAAAGGTTTGATGTGTTGGAGCAACAGAGCGCGTGGCTACTCTGGAGATGACATTGTGAATTTCACTGCTGCTCGAGGGAGCTGGGGCATGCAGGTTCTTTTGAAAACCCCCCCAAAATGTCATTTTGAACCAGTAACTTTTTAATGTACAGTGAAAGCCAGTTTATCCGGCACTATGGTGGCCAATGCTGGTTTTAGCGCCTGCCGGATATTCGGCCGAAAACGCAAAAAAAAACCCAATAATTTTCAATGCATTTTTCCAGATAAATTCTGGTTAATCGAATGCAGACTTTTTTTTATACGGAAGTTACAGTTGATCGGGTGCCGGATAAACAGGCTTTTACTGTATTTCCAGCCTGTGACAGCAACACTGGAATTACTACTACCTGCAATCCCAATCTCAAGAGATCGAGTGTTCAATAGAAAAATCTATTTTATGCATTCATTTCTGGCATATAATACAATCATCAAATGTTTACATGACAGACACTGTTAAGCCTATCATATCTGTGCTTGTACTGGTTTCCCTACTGACCTCTTAATCACATTGTCCTGTAATGTAATGTATTGTTTAATCTTCTTAAGTATTTATCTCATTCCCTTTGAAATGCTGTTATTAGATTGTATGGATTTGGTTTCAGCAACTATTTAAACATTTATGTTAACATTTGAATGCCTATTCCTTAAACGTTTTTGGGGGCGGGGGGTGGTGGTGGGGGCAGCTGGATGCCTGACACACACAAACCGTGTGTCACCTACACATGGAAATTTTGCTTTGTCTGGAATGGGTTACATACTCTCCCTTGAGACACATCTTGCTTTATCTTATTCCGGAGTTTTTTCTAATTTACACTGTAAATTGCTTGGCATTTATCTTTCTCTGCTCTCCCTAACTCACAATGTATTTCGGTATTTGTGTTCTCAATGCTGCCAGAGGAAACAAGTCGTAGCAGCCTTTGTAAACTAAATATTTCTGTGTCTGATACTTAATACTATACTCATAAACATTTTACGTATTTTTGGTTGAAATGCTTTTATAATAACCAGTGAAGTGAATGGTTGTACATCTGTCATTTTGTTTTCATTTTTTTTGCAGGTATTGTTAGCTAATATTGAGGGTTTACTCTCCGTTCATCAGTCCTCGTGCTGGAGATCAGACAGAAAGATTCCACGACTCTACCAAGTGTAGCGAGAGCACATGAACGTATTCATGTCTCGGATTTGTAACTATTCCACATATATCATTAATAAAGTTCTAGCATTACACTTCTTTAGTAAAGTTTTATGTTTTTTTTAATGCTTTAGTGTTTAATGCTCTCCCGTAACTGGTGTAGGTGGGAAATCATGTTGTAAATAGGTGGATTAATAATCCAATGTAGGTCTTTGAGGTAGGAGGAGAGTGAATAAATATTGTTAAGCTAAACTTTGCCTAAATCAAGCTAAAGATGTGGAATTTCTGGTTCCGTATGTATTTGTGTAGCTCAGCACCTTGTGAGAAATAATTGATCATTTATGGACCTGTATTATTGTCTAATTCCTATTATAATCTGCCATATAATATGTAGAGTACGAAGCAGATAAGAAAGGTTACTGAGTGGATTTAGACAAATGAAGGCATGTGTGGAAGGTGTAGTGTAATTAGAAAGGTGGAGCTGTCTAGTGTATTGGCAAATTAATCCCCAAAGCTTTCAAAACTAGAGTTGTGTAATAGGCAAAAAAAAAATCACTAAGAAGAATGGCTAAAAGGAATCGTGGAAGTATCAGAGATGCAATCAAATTTGCAGAAAGGAATGCAAGACTGAATAGGAGACTGAAGAGGAACCACAGATCTTATTTGAAATGACCTGGAATCCTCTGGAAGCTGGACATTGTACCCAATTCTTTGGGAAATTAAAGAGAAAATTATTCTTTTTAAAAAGAAAATAATAAACTCAAAATGTATTTTACCAACTTGGGAGGGAAAAGCTGGAAACTGCAGGTAACTTAACAACTACACCACCAACAACAACTTAGACTTATTTAGCGCCCTCCATGCCGGATGGCGTCTTGGAGTGCTTCCCAATAATGAATCCCAGGGCCGAGCCGGGAGGGTGGGGTGGGGGGAAAGGTGACCGAAAGCGCGGTCGAAAAAAAAGATCTGTAGCCGTGACCTGAAAATAGGAGAGGAGGCAAGCCGAAGGGAGTTCCAAAGCCTTGGGGAGTAGTGGCTGTAGGCATGGCCGCAGACGGAACGGAGGCTTTCAGGAGACAAGGGGGCCAGACCCGGTACAGCAAAGGCAATGGCTGTTGTGAGGGGAGAGGTCAGAGAGGTAGAGGGTGCAGAGGTTTGGAGGGATTTGCGGAATACTACACATGAACTCCCAAGAATACTGCACATTTTGCTGTACAAAAAGGGATTCTTAAATCCCAAACCTATTGTGTAGGATGAGCTAACAGTGCATTCTGTCCTCCTCACCATTGCTAATTATCACATCAGATATTATCAATTGAGATGATGTTGTAATGATTGTTTCGCCATCAACATGCTTTCACTTATTAGGGAAATTCATTTAATTGATATTTTTTCAGAAGTTTTGTATAAGCCACAATGTCGATGGTAGATGTAATATATAACTGATCCATACAGAGATCAGGGGGACAGGGATCAGCAGCATTGGAGGTGGAGGCCTGTCATAGCCTTCCCAACTCAACCCAATGATCTGGTCACTGGACTGCAGAGGCCATTACAAACTGAGTCCAAACTCTCCCCATTTAGCTGTCAAGAACATATACAACCAGCAGAGGGTGCTGCAGAGGACAAGAGCAGAAACCCTGACTTGTTTCACATTCTCTAACCCATACCTGCAGCTGAACAGTGAACAGCATGGACCAGGATTCAGATCGCGTCTGTAAACTGCAACGCTATCCACGACACAAGACGGGCTACCCCGGAAGCGCTCAAGAGACGCCGTCCAGCATAGAGGGCGCTTTATAAATTGAAGTTGTTGTTGTTGAATCCTTATGGATGCACAAGCTATTGATTAAGCAGCCCACACCTGATCGAAATATAACTAGATACTAGGGTCCGGCGATATATCGCTAAAACCCAATATAATTTTCATATCGATACGCCGATATAGGCATTTCAAAAATATCGATATATCGAGGTAAAAATCGGAATGTGCGCACACTGAACTACAAGACCCAGAATGCTCATCTCTATACACAATGCACAGACCGAGGTGCAAAGCCGCCATATTGTATTCACAGTCCTCGAATACAATATACAGGTATGCAAGGGGTGGGGGGTGAGAGACGGGTGGGGGGGGGGGGGGGGGTAAAGAGATGGCTGGGGAGTGAGGGGGAGAGAGATGGCTGGGAGGGCAGGGAGTGGGAGAGAGACGGCTGGGGGTGGTGGGGGGGAGAGAGATGGGTGGGGGGGAGAGAGATGACTGGGGGGGTGGGGGGGGGGGAGAGAGAGACGGCTGGGGGGGGGGGGGTGAGGGTGGAAGAGAGACGGCTTGGGGGAGGTGAGGGGGGAGAGACAGACGGCGGCGGGGGGGGAGGGAGAGAGAGACAGCTGTGGGGGGTGGGGGGGGGAGAGGGTCGGCGGGGGGGTGTAGGGGGAGAGAGACGGCTGGGGGGGAGACGGGATGGATGTGATAATATAGAGATGGGGGGGATGTGAGAGAGACAGAGACGCAGATAGAAAAACACAGAGATGGAGAGAGTGAGAGACACAGAGAAAGATATTTACCTCCTGAGGCCCCGAATGCTTGCGCACCCGGAATGCGCGCGCACACGGAACGCGCGTGCACTCCAAATGTGCGCACCGCGCGCGCAGTACGAAAACCCCGAAAATATCGATATTTCGGTATATCTCAATATGAGCCCATCGATATATCTAAATCGGAAAATTTCCATATCGACGGACCCTACTAGATACATAATAATAATCCTTGCATTTTATATAGCACTTTTCACATCTTATCAACGTCTCAAACCGCTTCACAGAATATACTCTAAAGTGAATTGACTGTATATTTGTGGGCGAAATGCAGCAGCCAATTGCACGCAGCAGTGTCCCACAGTCATGGATTGAAGTGACCAATTTATTATTATTGTGGTTTCTTTGGACGATTATTATTAGGTGTGAGAAGTAAAGGAAACTTGCCTAAGGTTTTCCTCCGATCTGCCTGGATTCGAACAGAGGGCTCACGCTTGTAAGGCGAGTGCTCTTGGTTTAGGTACTTCACATTGGAGTTCCTAGTCTTTAAAGGAGTTGTAATGGTCTAACTCTAATCACAAATGTTTGCTAATATGTGTTTGTTTATTGCTCCAGCATATTATATTGCTATTATTATGTGCCAATCAAGCTCGCTAGCCAAAGTAGCCTTCAGCTCTCCTACCTAATATTCCTATTGGTAATAAAGAACTTGCATTTAAGCAACTGCTTATAACATTAATTACCATTGAGTGAGGTGACTATTTTTATAGGTGAACACATATCCATTTGTATATTGGCACAAGGTTCCACAAACAGCCATGAAGTAAATAAAGAAATTTATTTAAGCATACAATCCAATACAATCAAATATCTAGCTTGTAGATGAAACTCTACAAACACAAGAGTCCTGATCAATACATTTCAAATTTTCAACAGTTTAAAAGATTTCTATTGGGTATTTTTAACATTGCAAATTGCAATTTATCATATACCAGGACAAAATTCTTCATTTCACTTGCTGGTTTCATGAGTTGCATTTCTTCACAAACGTGAACAATGTGAACTGAGAACAAATGTGTTGCGTTATCAGAATAATTTCCTGTGCTGAGCTCACGGTGGTTGAATTCTAAGTAGGTTCAAAGACGAAATATAAATAATTCAACAAAAAAAGATCGTTTTTCAGAATCAGAACTCTTCAAGTGTTTTCCGTTTCCGAGATATCCCCATTCTGGGGTCTTGTAAAAGTTGTACAGCTTCAGGAAGAAAGTAATTTTCTACCGAAGGAGGAGACTCCTAAGGAAAGAAACGGTGAAACAACATTTCATCCAACATGAAGCAGTTATATAGTAGCAGTTAAATAACACTGAAGGGTTCAGGCAATGAGTAGAGGAATAAAGTAGAGATATGTCCACTGGTGAAGCTAGCACAAGCAAACGGTTCCCTTCTGTCCTGTAAACATTCTATGCTCCTACACACAACAATAATAGAGCACAGTGGTCACTGAGCAAGAAGTGGGAGCAATTCAAAAATGCTGAAGGGAAATCAAAAAGACAATCAACATGGGTCACATTAAAACCATTTTGAAATCACTGCATCCTTTCCAATGGGAAGCTCGGCATGCTGTGCATTGTATGTACAGGAGGCTGGTAATTAATACTGAAGAACAATGAAAAATTGTACACTTTGTAAATATTGGTACAGTAGACGCCTGTTTATCCGGCACCTGCGGGACCTGGCCAATGCCGGTTAAAGCGCCTGCCAGATATTCGGGCGGCCCACGGCCAAAAACCCACCACAAAAAAAATTCTGTTCTTTTAACACACACCATACACACCAGACTAAATAATAACAGATAATAACAGAATATTGTATTGGTACTTATTGTTAAAACTACTCTCTTGCGCTTCTCACCTTTATCGATTGAGGTTTACAGTCCAGCGATTCTTTTTTAAATGGAAGACGCCAAGCGGGTGAAAAAAACAGCAGCGCGATTTTACTAGCGGCAGCCGATAACCCTACAACAAACAAACAAAACTTACATTTATATAGTGCCTTTCACGTCGAGAGGACATCCCAAGGCGCTGTAAACCCTAGACTCTACTAGCAGCAAACCAAAATACTGCACCTACGCAACAATGTGGGTTATCGGCTAGGGTTATCAGCTTGCCGCTAGTAAGGCTTTAAAGTCACGCTGCTGTTTTTTTCACCCGCATAGCGCCCTCCATTTTAAGAAGAATCGCTGGACTATAAATTTTAACCGCAGCATCATGGCTTCAAGCGCAGCATCTACCAGTAAAGGTGAGAAGCGCAAGAGTAGTTTTTAACAATAAGTACAATACAATATTCTGTTATTATCTGTTATTTTTATGCACTGACAAATGCTCCATCGCTATTGTTCCGTATACGTTCCGGTTTATCGAATGGGGACTTTTTTTGGGGCGTACCGGGTATACGGAATTGCCGGTTCATCAAGTCACGGATAAACGGGCTTCTACTGTAAAATAATTCAGGGCACTATCTGCGTTCAGGTTACAATTGCATCCCCTTGTCAATGATCGCTGTTGTCTGAAACCCTCAATTATAAATGATGATAATCCTTGCATTCTATATTGTTTCTATAACGTATTTGAAGTCTCAAAGTACATCATAGAGGACAGCTGCAAAAATCTAGTGATTGCATTTGTCACATAATATACCCTAAAGTGAATTGATTATATTTTGTAGGTGAAACACGGCAATCAATTGTGCACAGCAGTATTCCACAAACAGTTATGGATTGAGTGACCAAATCATTAATTTTTTTAAGAGATTATTCCCCCTGAAAAAAGCTACCCACTAATTGACTAACTTGTTTCTTCTTCCTACAGTAAAAGCCCGTTTATCTAGCCCGACCAACCGTAACTTCCATAAACCGGCACATCAAAAAAAGGTCTGCATTCGATTAACCAGAATTTATCCGGAAAAATGCATTAAAATTTATTTTTTGTATGTGTTTTTGGCCGAATATCCAGCACGCGCTTTAACCGGCATTGGCCAGGTCCAGAGGGTGCCGGATAAACAGGCTTTTACTGTACTATGTAAACATATGCAGTAAGAAAACTCGCCCAACATTTCACCCCGCCTGGATGGGACTCGAATCCAGGTCCTCTTGCTTGCGAGGCAAATACTCTAACGAATGCTCTACAGGACTCTAAAGCCAATGTGTGCACAGCGAAGTCCCACAAACAGCCACAAAATGAATGACTAACATTAACTGGAGGATTGTTGGCAAGGTTCCTCGACTGTTCAAAAGCATTCCAGGATTTTAATGTCCAAGAAAATAGGGCCTCCATTTAACATCTCAAGTGTAGACAGTACTTTCAGTACTACACTGCAACATCACAAAGGCCTAATGTGAGCTTAAAATCCAGAGGTGAGATTGCTACTGACAAAGCCATTCTGATCAATTATATCACTCTGAGCGAAATACGACAAACATACAGTCAATTCACTTTACTGTATATTCTGTGAAGTGCTTTGAGACATCGATAAGTTGTGAAAAGCGCTATATCAAATGCAAAGATTATTATTATTGTTATTATTGTATCATAAAGTCCCACTGCTATAATACTCATTGTGTGAACCAACCTGCATGAGATAGTCTGCAATGTACTCTGGCTTGAGGCACATCACTCTTTGTTTAACAGCCTCAGCGACATTCACTCGCGGGTCATCCGGCTTTAATTTGCTGAAGTCAGCAAACAGGTGGGTGGCGCCCCTGTAGTCAAATGGCAAATGGCTGGGAGAAACCTGCAATACAAAGGGTCGCTTCCAATATCCATCACTCAAACAAAACACAGCAAAACAGGTGCGTTGGGAGGGAGAGCTAGTGTACATTGCTTACCTAGCCAAATCCCTGCTACATTTGGGAGAATTTGGAATAGAAAATTAAGAAAATGCATTCATGCCTAAGGGAAAAGACAGAAAATAAAAAAGGGTATTGACCAGGACAGAGATCAATGGTAGTTTCTAATCTTATGTAACAAAAAGGCTGGACTATAACCACCTCCTAGGGCAGTATACAAATCCTCACTGTTCTGCACTAAGATACGAGCATAATAAGGATATAATGTACTAATGGATGACTCGAATTGACTCACATAGAAGCTGGAAATATCGTGACCAGAAACACAACAAAATTACATTTATCGCACCTTTCATGTCAGTAGGATGTCCCAAGGCATTACAGTCAGGGGTCAGGACTCGAGCATGGGGGAGGAGTGGGGTTAGAATGAGGGTGTGCAGAGAGTGACAGTGGCTGAAGGCACAGTCAAAAAAGAGGTTCTTGAAACCGGCCTTGAAGGAGGCAAGGGAGGGAGCAATATATCAACAGAATCAGCTCCAGATTGAGAAATGGAACTTTGACCCAATAATGATCAATGTATCATCCATAATATAGAATACTAGAGTCTCTAGTGTACACATGACCATTACATTCAAGGTTAATTGGCTACCAACACAAGCAAACATTAGGATAAAATTGAGACATCAGATTACATCAGATTACTCGCTTGATTGGCAGGAAATTGTCCTTAATGGTCACACGCCTTTTGTTCAGCGCCTTGGGACGTCCTCCCGACGTGAAAGGCGCTCTATAAATGTAAATTGTTGTTGTTGTTGTTGTTAATGACAGGTTTGGGACTGAGCACCCAAAATCACATGTCTGGTCTAGATTAAGAAAACTGTTTGGCCCATTTGATCTCATCCTTCCAGAAAACCCAGCCCACCTCTAATTACAGCATCAAGTTGTATATTAATGGAGTTCATTGTCCTGGCCTCACAACTGCAACTTGTACTTTATACAGAGCTCTTCACACAGGGTTTTCTGTCTGCAGCCAGGTAAGACTTTTTACAGATTTTTATGAGTGTTAAAATTCTTAGGAAGTGACTACAATTAGAAATCAACCACCGAGAGAGACTGGGAAGGCCTGAAGGTGTTGGGGAGATGTTTCCTGTTGGGATTGATAAAGTAGTCAGCAAATGTACAAAAACACACATTTTAATACATAACATTTTAAAACTTACATTCATATCACAAATATCAAGGATACCCACCTTAGCTCCACCCGAAAGCAGCAGTCGCCTGAATCCTGCCTCCTTGGCCTGATCAACATTTAAAATAATCTTCCAACCACTAAACGCACCAATCTGTTCAAACAACAACAGCTCGGTCATACACCACACACATTCAAACCCAAATAAAATCATGCTGGATTCATCATTCTCCCCATCGTGAAAAATTTAACCGGATAATCTGAATAATTCATTCCTCTTCCTAAAGTTTACATGGAATAGTGGTTTGTAAAGATAAAATCAGTTATTACTTCTCATATGGATATATGGACACTCTTTTCTGGGGTGTATTACACTTATTGTGGAGTCCTGTAGCTCATTGGTTAGAGCACTCGCCTTACAAGTGAGAGACCTGAATTCAATTCCAGGCAGAGCGAAACCTTGGACAAGTTTCCTTACTCCACACGCCTGGTAATAATCCCTCAAAAAAAGTAATAAATTGGTCATTTAAAACCACAGCTGTCCATCACTGGTGCGCAATTGGCTGCCGTGTTTTGCCCACAAATATACAGTCCATTCACTTTACAGTACTGTACATTCTGTGAAGCACTTTGAGATGTTTAGAAGACTTGAAAAGCGCTATATCAAATGCAAGGATTATTATTATCAGCGCAATACTGATGGATTCTCTTGAATTTACATTTGCCTTTTCACTTTGCTGTTCTAAATTGATCACTAGACTTTCACTGTCAGAACCCGGGCTATCAGTGGAATATTGGGAAGTGCCGGAGTTCTCCTTTGAGAATAGGAGACACTGGCTGTCCGGCAATAGAGGAATAAATTTTCCAGTCAAATCAAATGTCTAAGAGAATAATTATTTGTAAGGACAATAACGAACAATTCAAATCCTTTCAATCTTCGCAACATTGAGTTCCTGAAAACCTGACACTTTTGTTCTTCTATGCACACAATTTATTTTCCCAACTTTTAAACCAAATCTGCAGATTTCCATAATGTTAGTTTGGGTCCCTGGAATTTCCCAGTGGAAAAATGAAATTCCCCAAAGTCTGGATCAAGGAGAACCTAATCTAATGGTGTGTGGAGGATGTGAGAATGAATTTGGAATAAACTAGAAGGGAATGGGTGGGGGAGGGGGGGGGGCGGGAGGGGCAGATAAATGGGACTGAAAGCATTGTTCTTAGAAGAGCCAGCACAGACATGATGGACCAAATGACCTTCTACTGTGCTGTGAGTGTCTATGAAAAATACCTCCACGTCAGTGCCCTCAAGCCTCTGCTTCTCCAGCCTTTTCCTCCACATCATGGCAGCTGCTGCCAACTTCTTCTGCTGCACACCAAGATTTGGCAGCGCGTCCAGCACAAAACTGCTTCCCCACTCGTAGGTTTCCTCCTGGTAAACAAAATGAGTATTCATAAATTACTCCTGTGAAGATTAACAACTGAAATCAATAACCTGTTGACACAAAAATAATGGCTCAGCAGGCAGACACCAAGCACAACACTAAGCACTGTGGTGAAGAGAAACAAGAGTGGGCTATTCAGTCAGTCAAGCCTACTCTGCCATTTCCTTATACCATCGCTGATCTGTAATTTAATGCAGTACCATTTCCCTGACTTTTCTTCCTACCCAATTCCCTTACCAGTCAAGTGTTTAAACTACTTCCTTCAAACTTTCACACTGGCTTTGCATTCTCAGCCCTTTGAGGAATTCCACACCTCTTGAGGAACTCTACAGCTCATGACAAATAGGTAGTCCTCGCTCTAATTTCTAGATAATACCCGCTTGTTCTGGAATCTGCAACCACAGGAAGGAATCCTCCTTCACTGTCAATTCCTTTACCATCTTAAAGGTTGGGGATGTTTTCAGTTCAAATCTCAGGCTATGATGAATGAGCTAGTTGGGGACATTACAATTGACTTCAGTTCCAGGCAGGAGAAATAATCTCCAGAAACTCCTTTTCCCATTAAACCAGTGATCTTTACTGGAAAGTTGGGTGAGGCCAGATCTGGGCTCAATTGTTAATTCTCTCCTCTGGTCAACTCGCCCCTGACCACTGGACTCTCACACGAAGAACAGCCACTCAAAACACCACAAGGCACCAAATGCTTAACGGTTCCTGGCTCAGGCTGGGCACTTTCCTGGGCTTAGTTTCATAACAGGCTGAAACTTTTCCAAATTAAGGCATCCAGGAATTCCCATACATTCCTCTTATTTTAAGTGAATTTGCTGCAAAACACAACCTGGATAAATTTGGCTGCAGTTCTGCAAGCCTCCAAATAGGATCGATGAAGAACCCACTTCCCAGCTGCCATGGAAGCCAAGTACTTTTCATTCCGCAGGGGCTGCCCCACAATGATGTGCGTGCAGGAGGGGTCAAAGCACTGCCTGTCCAGCACCACTGCACCTACATCAAAATACAAAGTGCAATCGTCAAATCCAGTCTGCCCTTTGAAGCAAGCCAGGCATTTGCCAACATGTCTTCCATGGGTTTCAGGAAGGTCTCAGTGGTATAGGAGCTGAGGGTCTACTGTACAGATGTCTTCTTGGGCAATAGGAACGGGAGAGGGTTATTAAGACATGGAACTTGGAAGGCAGGTCAGGGCGAAACCTTGGGCAAATTTCCTTACTCCACACGCCTAATAATAATCCGTCCAAAAAAACCACAATAATAAAGTTGGTCATTTCAATCCATGACTGTTTGTGGGACACTGCTGTGCGCAATTGGCTGCCGCGTTTCGCCCACAAATATATAATCAATTCACTTTACAGTGTATATTCTGTGAACCGCTTTGAGGCATCTAGAAATGCAAGGATCATCATTATTATATTTGTTTAAAACAAAAAGGATAATTCTGAACAAAAATCACGTACCTAGCTCCTCAATCAGATGGCAATAGTCAATTCGTTCCTGAGGGTTGAGAGAAGATAACTGGAATCTGCGTTGAACCTGCACTTCTTTAGTCTCACTCTGATTAACGTGAACCTTTGTGACAAAGTTACAATTAGTTTATCGAAAACTAATTAATTATACAAACAGTCGTTGTCTTCACTTGAACACATGTTTGCACAGCGGTAGAAAACAGCATAAAATGCTTTTTTATTTAAAATCATACATTACTACTGTACTTGCATTTATATAGTACAAAAGCAAAAACAAAAATCACAGGTCAGGCAGCATCTATGGAGAAAGGTAAAGGGAGTCAACGTTTCGGGTCCACGAGTTCTGATGAAGAGTCGTGGACCCAAAACGTTGGCTCCCTTTCCTTGCTCCATAGATGCTGCCTGACCTGCTGAGTGTTCCCAGTGATTTCTGGTTTTGTTTCAGATTTCCAGCATCTGCAGTATTTTGTGTTTTGGCATTTATATAGTGTTTTTCATCCAGGATAGTGGAGTCTGCACAGGAGTGGGGGTTGGAAACCAAGTAAAGCAAAAGGGGTAGTAGAGGTGGGTCTTCGGGATGGATATGAAGATAGACTAGAGGGAGTTAAAGGAAGTGACAGGAAATGCCAGAGATTAGGGGCCCACTGACTGCTATCACAGTATTAGGCCTGTATTAGCTATGTTAAAGTGACACACTGAGCAATGGAATATGAGCAGCCCAAATCTGCAATGGCAATCATGCAATGTAATCACTCTGCCCCATCCCGCCCACTGACCACATCAACCGTCTCCATGTCCACTATTTGACATGATGTACATCAAGGAATGGCTGTCGGCATATGATACCCCAAGGCATACATCTTCGGATGAAAATTTCTGCCTTCGGAGTTTCTGTGTGGAACCAGCAATTTCAGCAGCATGTGAGTTTTGCTACTGACTTAACGGATCCTATCAACATGAAGAAGCAACCACTGATCCACTGAAACCTTGTGATCTGTCTTTCTGAAGTTTCATCTTCAAACACAGAGTCAATTTCTATTTTGTCAGAAATATTTGCATGGATAGTTCCTGTGACTAATTAATTTCATACAGGTCATGAAATGCTGATCAAGAGCCACGTTTTCAAAGCAATCTGACATCACAGGGCTGCTTTTCTTTGGTAATATAATGACCCAGTGCCATTTTTGAAACACGCTTCTATCCTAAATGCCATTTGCAATCTAAAAGGGCATTTGGCAAATTGGAAATATGCCCAGCGCAAACGTCAGGAACTCCACAGTGATACAACAGTGAAGTCCTGTAGCTCAGTGGTTAGAGCACTCGCCTTGCAAGTGTGAGACCTGTGTTCAAATCCAGGCAGGTCAGGGCATAACCTTGAGCAAGTTTCCTTACTCCACATGTCTAATAATAATCCCTCCAAAAAAGCACTTTGATATGTCTAGAAGACATGAAAAGCACTAAATCAAATTCAAGGATTATTATTATTATTGAAATAATTCAATGTAAAGATCATAGCTCCATTCAGCTCATTATGTCTGTCCTGGCTGCTTGTTCAGTCTTCCTGGCTTGCCTTTAGCCCATACTCCCCACTGACTGTAAGTGTATTCACACACACGCACAACACTTAACTGATTATCCTGTGGAATGCTTTGACATATTCTTCTGGCGTGAAAGGCACACTATTAAATGCAAAAATTATATCACTTTTATTTTTTCCTTTTTCATTCTTAGGAGAGTGCTGAAATCTCGTGGGTTTCACTCCTAGTTTATATCATCATCATCTGTTCATCAACATAAAAATGTATCCTCTGTATAACATATTTTGGGAAATGCAATTCATGTTTATATTAAACATCAAAATGTTTTTCTGACCTGGTCTTTAGGCTGTGGGGCCACAGGAGGTTTTGCCAGTGGAAATGCTATACTGGGAGCCTGAGGGGTGAGAATCAGCTCCTCCCCCATGGCCTGAATCTCGCAGCTTCTCTTGCCTCGCGATGGTGGTGCTTCCGTTATACAAGTAAAATCGAGATCACAGGTTGCTGTATGATTGAACAGTAAACACAACCACTTACACACAATCACACCGCTCACTGAAGATTACCCTTCATACCGACAATCTTTGGTATTATCAAAGCGAATTATCCTGCATTGGTAACGCTTCAACCGAACAGAAAATTTCAAGGCACTGAGAGTGTGAATTGCCTCATGGAGTTAAATCTTATTGAGGTCAATCCGCTGAACTGATTACTTGAATAATTTGAGTCAGAACCACACTATGTTTCTGCTTTCTCAAATGGTTAACACTGGCCTGGAATAGGATGCAATCCTTTCAACTGTTGGCAAATCACTGATTGTCCACTAAACTATAGTGACCAAGTCTGGCAGACCCAGTTGACACACTTTGGCAGGAATTAAAAAGCACTAAAGGAACTGGATTATAAAATTAGAACTAAATTTAAGAATTTTGCTACATTTTGTACTATAATAGACCTTGCATTTGATGTAATGCCTTATCACATTTTCTGGACGTCTCAAAGTGCTTCACAGAATATACTGTAAAGTGAATTGACTGTGTATTGGGACGTCCTCCCGACGTGAAAGGCGCTCTATAAATGTAAATTGTTGTTGTTGTTGTATATGTGGGCAAAATGCGGCAGCCAATTGAGCACAGCGGTGTTCCACAAACAGTCATGGATTGAAATGACCAATTTATTATAGTTTGTTCTGAGGGATTATTATCGGATGTGTGGAGCAAGGAAACTTGCCCAAGGTTTCTCCCACCTGAAACCCAGGTCTCTCGCTTGTGAAATGAGGACTCTGACCACTGAGCTACAGGACTCCATAATCCACTATCTTAAATGTTAAGACGTCAGTTTGAAGACCATGAGAGTTTTCAGGCCTCAGATGATTAAGAATTTGGTAAATATCATATTTTGTTACAAATTAAACTTTACACATTTTAATACACAACCTATAATTACTAAAAAAAAACAACCAAAAAATATGTAAAACACACGAGATTTTAACTCACCTATTTTGGCCATTTCTGCATCAGTAAGGGAATCCTTGCGATTCACAAGTTCATCCCCTGTTTTCTCTGGGTTTCTTTGAGGTAGCTCAGAGTACTGTGAGGGGCTGCCTGGCCACTGCATGTTGTTAGCCAGCTTGGCCCTTTCTTCTCTAGCTGTTGGATCATCCCAAATGATCTGCTCACTCTGTGATGGCTCTGTATTGATATCCATGGCTGCCTGCCGCGATTGCCTGAAGATAAATCATCCTCTTAATACAACAACTTGTATTTCTATATCACCCTTCACCTGGGTGGCGTCTCTCTAATACTGAGGTTTGAACGAGTAAATGCAAAGTAATCCATTTCTGCCTGGATAATTCTTTAAAATAATTACAAGGACTTTCCAACAAGGTTGGCTCAATTGGTAGCATTTCGTTCAAAACATTGTGGCTCGAATCCCCAAATTGAGTCCTTGAGCTCTCATCCAAAGGACAGCAACTCCGATACTGCCTCTCGCTCCTCCTGCACTGCATTGGAGCCTCAGCTCAAGTTGTGAGCTCAAGTCCAGATGTGCGGTTTGAACTCACAACCTAATGAGCACAGGCAAGAGTGTTATAAAATGAGCATCTAAGAGAGTAGCAGTAATGAAGGCCCCGAGATCTATAGAAACATCTGCAGTCAGTACCTCACCTCAGAGATTCCAGTGCTCTGCTCCGCTCTAACCGAACAACATTCTCAGCTAATGGTGGAGAGTAATCCAGAGCTACCCTGGATAAAGAACCACGGTGACCTGCTCCCTTCTCCACTTTAGTAGCAGACATGATCTCCTCTAACTGACGCTGAAAATTCTCCCTCATCTCTGAGGTTTCCGTCAAATCTGCAGCAGGTAAGAAAGGGCCAAATCAACAAAACAATTCAGCAATTACAAAGCAGATTTATTTAAATCGCCTGAAGGTATTAGAACACGGGATTATACCCACATTAAACAATCCAATGCAGAAAACGTTTACTGGTGATAATCCCATAACTCTCCATTTAATATATAATCACTTTATTTGACATTGAAATGTCTCAAGAGTCCCACAAGATATACTGTAAAGTGGTGCGATAGTTATAAAGCGCCTTCGGACGTCCTCCCGACGTGAAAGGCGCTTTATAAGTTTAAGTTGTTGTTGTTGTATTTTGTAGACAAAACGAGGCAGCCAATTTGCACAAGGAGTTAACGAACAATTGTATCGGGGGGATTTGAGGGGATCTATAACATCTACCTGGAGGCGACCTCTGATTAACGTCTCATCTGAAAGACATCAACTCCGACAATGCAACACCCCCCAGCACTGGAGTGTCAGCCTAAGCTAAGTTCTGACATTGTGGTTGAATCTGTAACTCAGGAGCACGAGTGCTTCCACCTGAGCCAGGCTGACACCTGGTAATTCAATGTATAATGGATGGAAACGGACCCGTCTTGTATCTAGAACAGAAAGAATCTGCAACATCTAATATTTGAGGTGTTTCAGCAGGGGTTGCAGAGGAGCAATCTGCTCACAGAGTTCTATCGGGAATTACATAATATTTACAACATTTATGGCATGTTGTTCTGGTAAAGGTATTGATGTTGCTACCTCCACTTCCTTCATTTGGAATATCTGGCTCTTGATCAAGTGCAATTTCTTCTTTTGAGTGCTCATCACTCTCAGTCCCCATTTCCTCATCCACTGGTACAGGGCAGCTCTGCCAAAAAACATAGGAGATCAATAATTCTCAACACTAGAATACAACATTTGTTTCTTTCATTGCTCCAAATGTTAGAGCGTTTAATGTAGATGTTTAAACCTGGATGTAACATAAATTAAATGCACCCTTCAACAGTATTGAGAATTAAAAACAAGCAAATTTTGTGTTTGGGAAGCACAGCTTGTTTTGGGAGATTATCCGACTCAATCAGTTGCATGCTCAATCAGTACCTGTTCAGTATCTTGTCTGGCTTGTGAAGAGAACATGGGGGTGCAGGCTCTGGAGTCTTGAACTCCACTGATGTCCAGACTCATCTTTGGGTTGTAGGTGTGAGGATAGAGCGACTCAGCCACTCGCTTCTGCTCATCGGCGCACTGCAGCAAAACACTCCCTAGATTCAGTGATTGACTAAACATAGAAAGTTTACAGCACAGGAGGCCATTCTGCCTAGCAAGTTGCTCACTCCCATACTATAGCCATCAACTCAAATCCCATTCACAAATAATATAATCCGTGCATTTTGATATAGATCTGTTCACATCTTATCAATGTCTCAAAGCGCTTCACAGAATATACTGTAAAGTGAATTGACTGTATATTCATCTGCACTTTCCTCAATTGTTCATCCAGTTTCCTTTCAGATACTGTTAAAGATGCTTTACAGAAGAGAACAACTGCAACTAAGACATCATACTGGAACTAAGACACTAAACTTTGCAGGAGTTACACTTAAACTGAAGGAAACCGTTGGCAGTGAAGGCATATGCAGTCTCTCAGGAACTTGAGGCATCTATAAAAATACAATTTAGTGTGACTGGGCTATTCTGAGCAAGCGTACCCAACCTCCACCGAATGCCCACACCAGTCGCTGACAGCTTGCATCTCTGGATCCAAAGTTTGTCAGGAATTTTTATAGTGTAGCCTGACACTCGAGGGCAGTACTGAGGGAGCATTTGAGTTGACAGAGGTGATGGCGGTGCCATCATTCATATAACACGTCAAACTTAAGACTCATTTGCCTGTTCAAGTGGATATAAAAAGTGGTACGACACCGCTTAAAACAGAAATGTGCTGTGGTGAACTGTCCTCCAGATAAATTGACCCTTCACTTTGTAGATATAGTAATCTCCTACAAAAAGATGTCACCGGACACGAAATTTGTGACGTTTCTTAACAGGATTATTTGCCAACAATGTTTTCTTTATCAAGCTGTGATGATGAGGCAGGCTAGCTCCCCTCCTAAGTGCAAGCCAGTTCCTGCGCTAAAAGAAAAATAGCTGATGTCAGGGTCATCAGGTCATTGCCAATGCCATCACGTGCGTTGCTAGCTCTTTGAAGGATTCTTGGATTAAAACTCTGGAGTGGCACCAAATGTTGCAGCAGGAGTCAGAGCAGAAATGTCAAAAGCCAACATTAACACAGACACCACAAACCACTAACAAATAATCATTAGTGAAGCACAGCAATATGGTTTGCTTACCGCTAACAGCCAGTGTTCAGAGACTATGTATACACCTTTGTCTTTGACAGCTCTGTATTCTCGATTGTTGTCATTCTGCCGTCCCTGGTAGACGAAATGAGTGACTGTTTCATCATAACTCCACCTGTTGACAATGAGTAAGACAGGAATGAGAGGCTCAAGCCGATAAAATAAATAATAATTCTTACAATAATCCTTACATTTGTCATCATGCCTGGACAGTCATGGGTTTGCAGCTGAGGTGGGGGTTGGATTCGGGAGGGGCGGGAAGGTGACTGAAGGCGTGGTCAAAGTGAGGGGAAAGGGCTCCAGAGGGGGTGGCAGAAAGGCTGAGGGTCTGTAGATGGTAGTGGGCAGAGTTGGGACGTTGAGAAGACCCACAAACTAAACACAATATACCTGTATTCTGCTCCAAGTGAGGCAGCAATAGCGTTCAGTTCGGCCTGTTTTTTACCCAGCTTCTTACTCACACAAATCACCATATTTCCCAGCAATTTATCTTCCTGTCAAATTAAAGTGAAAAGATGTTAAGTTGCATAAACACTTCTCAACTTACAGTATGTTCCACAAGAGCCTTCAAACGCCAATAATACAATAAAATCTTAACACAATTAAAATTTTGGAAACAAAATCTAGAGAAATGCGACACAGTGAACACATTGAGAAAATATGTTCTTCTTTTGCCCACTGCCTGCAGTGTCCAAATCCCGGACTGTCCTGTGCCGTGTGGAGTCCTGTAGCTCAGTGGTTAGAGCGCTCGCCTCACAAGCGAGAAAACTGGGTTCAATTTCAGTCAGGGCGAAACTTGGACAAATTTTCTTACTCCACACGCCTAGTAATAATCCCACATGAAGGGTGCTATACAAATGTAATTTGCTCTTATCCTCCTTTTTGAATGATGGCAATTTTTACTTTCATGTGAAGGCAGAACAAACCAGGTAGAGTTTGGTTTGAAGCTGCGTTCTATGTGAGTGTCACTTTTCTCTCTATTATCTGTGTAGAGATGACCTCAGCACCTGAAGGTCAGGGAGGTGGATATCAATCACAGGGCTCTGCTGGTCATACACTTGTGAAAGCCCCAGTTAGGACAGTGTCAGGGACATGGTTCAATAACCTGCAGATACTCACTGTCTGAGCTAACACAATGATTAACGACAGACTGGGTAAGGTACCAGCAGGTTGACTGATAGCCATAGAACCTGACCCCCAATTGAACAACAAATAAAATTGCTTCGGGGGTGGGGGAGGGGAGTCGGAAGAATGGAAGGAAAACAAATTGGGAACAGAAATATAAATACAAAATGCACCTATATCAATGGTTTACTTTACCATCTTTTAAAGAAGCTGGAAACAAAATGACCTCTTAGAAAACATGACACCAGTTCTCTGGCAAGGTGGGAACATACAGACCTGCGGTACCTTTGCTGCATCAGAAACGTGAAGCCGTGGGCTGGCTGTGGAAGCTGCTGCCACATTCCGAGTGCTGTTTGCCTGAGCCAACTTGAGGTTCCTGCTAACCAGCTCAGACAGTGGAGTGCTCATCGTCCTGCTCCGCTGGTGAGGACCCCCTGGAGTTTCCAGAGCAGCTAAAGCATCCTGTGAGCAGGCAGCATCAGTGAGGTAACAAGGCAAAGAAACGCGGGTGTGTGTAAGTGACTCCACAATGTATACATTAACAGATATCCAATAGTAACTACACAAGGGATCAGATAAACGATACAGGGAATGCCTACATAACAATATACTGTACCACCATGCACAGAATAACTAACACCTGGGAAGGACTACACATTATATAGAATAACAGAGATCTGAGAGTCACTATAAAACAGCCACTTAGCCCATCTCATTGTTTCAAATTCCTGATAATAATAATAATAATAATAATAATCATCCTTGCATTTGATATAGTGCTTTTCACATCTTCTAGACGTCTCAAAGCGCTTCACAGAATATACTGTAAAGTGATTTACTTGTGGGCGAAACACAGCAGCCAATTAAATTAGTTTCTGGCAGTGCCTGGTCCCTGTTGATGTACTTTAGGAACCAATTAATGATCTGTTTTGGGGTAGCTAAGCTAAGTCGGGTCTCCTCGGAACTGAACTGGCTCTAAGCTAACACGCTTGGCAACAGAAGATTGGAATCATCGACTCTCTATGGCAGTCTCAGTAGCCTGATTCCTAAACCAGGCGGGTCCGCAATACTCCAGGGAATGCTGACAACACACCAGCCAACCTGGCTCATCAGTAGGACTTGCGAAGGGCAGACTAGTCCCTGGGGCCGGGATTCTTTCCACTCAGTTCCCAGTGACCTTGCAGTCACACTACTGGGTAGAAAGTTTGTGCTGCTTGTCAATTTGGGATTACTCTACCCATTATTGTGGGTACGCGTTAGTTAATCTGCAGCAGTTCTCCATGCACACTCCAGGTCCCTAAGACTTGACTTTTGCTAACCTGAACCTAATACTTTCGGAATTAGGTAAGAAGGAAAAGTCTCTTCAGGGAGAGAAGACACATTCCATTATTCAGGAATTTCTATATGTAGGTCTGATTGTCTGTGTGAGTATGCCTGTGCCTCCCTCTCCTCTGTTTTTGTGCCTGTGTGTGTCGAATTCAAGATCCTCGTCCTCACCTTCAAGGCCTTACATGGCCTTGCCCCGCCCTACTTAACCAATCTACTCTCCCCCTACAAGCCCACCCGGACCCTCCGTTCAGCAGGACTTGGCCTGCTCCAAGCCCCCCGTCTGAACCGCCCCACCATAGGAGGCCGGGCCTTCAGTTTTTCCGCTCCCACCCTATGGAATTCCATCCCTCAATCCCTCTGTCTCGTTTCTTCCCTTTCCTCTTTCAAGGCCGGTTTGAAGACTTTCCTCTTCGACCGTGCCTTTTGTTCCACCCAGAATTTTTCGACCTCCCCTACGTGTTTCACCCCTTCCCGTACACTCCCCTCCCAGCTCGGGTCACACGCCTCCTGTGCAGTGCCTTGGGACATCCTCCCGACGTGAAAGGCGCTTTATAAGTGTAATTTGTTGTTAATTTGTTGTTCTCTATGTGTTTGGTGCCTCTATGCGAGTGTGGATCTCTTCCTGAGAATGCGTCTCCCTCTGTTTGTGAGTGAGTACCAAACTTTTTTGTGGTCAGCTGGATGTCTGATACATGTGGAAACACATCCCTGTGCTTAAGGGTATCCAAAGCAAACTGAAAATGTACCTCTTTAAATTGCAATTTACTCTCCCAGCCCCTTCCTCCCCAGCTCAGATACACATTCAGCACTACAATGGATTCGGGACATCCTCCTGACATGAAAGGCATGATACAAATGTCAATTTTTATTATTATTAATATACAATTTACATTTATATCTTGCCTTCCATATCAGGAGGATGTCTCAAAAGTGCATCACAGGATGGATTATAAAGTTTAGTGAGTTTTTTCGTAGGCAAATGCTAAATTGTATTGCAAGCCAAGTATGTGCAGCCACATAAATGACACCTATATACTATACACAGCAACAAAATTAGATTTATAGAGCATCTTTCACATCCGGAGGACGTCCCAAGACGCTGAACACAAACTCAAAGCACCAAAGTAAATAATTTTCTCCATTAGAAAGTCAGCATTGGGATCGCCAAGTTAGTTAGGTTCATATAATATTGTACTTACATTTAATAATACTGTACTTACTTCAGGACATTTCAAAATTACACATGATGTACTGTAAAGCAGAGTGACTGTATTTGTAGCAGTGTTCGTCGATATGGAAATTTTCCGATTTCGATATATCGATGGGCTCATATCAATATATACTGATATATCGATATTTACGAGGGTTTCGCGCGTTGCGAGGTTCGTGCGCATTCGGGGCCTATCTCCTTAGGAGGTAAATATCTCTCTCTGTGTGTCTCTCACACTCACTCTCTCCATCTCTGTGTTTTTCTGTCTGTGTCTCTGTGTCTCTCTCCCCACCCACCCACCCACCCACCCACCCATCCATCTGTATATTATCACATCCCCCGCGTCTCTCCCCCCCACCCTGCCGTCTCTCCTCCACCCTCCCCCCGCTGTCTCTCCCCCTCAGTCTCTCTCCCCCCACACCCCTTGCATACCTGTATATTGTATTCGAGGACTATGAATACAATATGGCGGCTTGCACCTCGGTCTGTGCATTGTGTATAGAGATGAGCATTCTGGGTCTTGTGGTTCAGTGCGCGTGCATTCGGATGTGCGCGCTCATTCCATGCTCTAGGCCCAGGAGGTTGCAATGCCAGAAACGATATACCGACATTTACGATATACTGATTTTTTCCGATATATAGATTTTTCGATATATTGATATTTTTCAAGTTCCTATATCGGCATATCGATATGAAATTTATATCAGATATAACCGATATATCGATATATCGCCGGACCCTAATTTGTAGGCAACATCAGTTCACATGCAATTTAATTTTGCTTAAGCTGAGTTACAGAAAGAGATTCCTACAGTACCTGAATATCAAATGATGGCTTGAACAGCTTGTCCTTGCTCAGGAATTTTGAAGGAGTGTCGAGCTGCAGTGGGCTTTCTCTCTGGGGCGCAGGCACAGTTTCCGTTAACTTTGGGCCGTTGTGCCGATCTAGAATTGACTGGAAGTTCTTACTCTGGAGTTTGCTAAAGTCCATCAGGGAGACAGCGGGATTGAGCCGAGTCTTTACCCTGGATGAGGCAGTGTCAGATCTGTGTTCTTGTGCTCTGTTCATGTCAGCAGGTTTGGAGGCCCGAGCCTCTACTACATTCATAAAAGGAGATGGAAGATGTGAGAGACTTTAACAACAACAAAATTATATTTATAGAGCGCCTTTCAGAGCGTCGGGAGGACGTCCCAAAGCGCTGGAACCCAGAGTGAGCTCAATACTGATCCTACGCTGTACCAATCGCAACACATGGAGACAATAGAACAGCGGTCCACCAACAAAATACATTTACTTGATTTAATATTTCTTGGTATTAATATATGTATTAATACCAAGAAATATTCATATTCATAAATCATATGTACAATCAAGAAAAAACTAGACACTATTGATTTATGGGCAACAACTATTTGAACTAATATAGCTCCACCCACGAAGGGTAGTGCCTGAAAGCACTTAATAGCAGCAGAGCCTGACTCCGAGGTAGTGGGGTGGCGGGTGCGGGGGTGGCCATAAGCATAGTCGAACACGAAGATTTTGTGGAGGAACTTGAAAAGGGGCAGAGAGGGTAGAAGGCGGAGAGATTGAGGGAGTGTTCTAGAGTTTCAGGCCACAGTGGCTGAAAGCAAGACCTCCGATGGTGGGGCGGAGGGTGTGAGAGACGAGTAGGAGGTCAGCGACATTGAAGTTGAGCGGAGGCACCTGGTGGTGGATTGGGGAGTGAGGAGGTCGGAGAGGACCTCCGACGTCTGGACGTACCTAAACTAAGTGTGAATGTTCAACAGGCCACTTCTTGATGGGCAAAACTGGGCCGTGGGCCAAGTGATGGCCACCATTGCAATACAGTAGCAAAGAATAGGCCCTATTACACCCAACCCAGACATTTCATCACGTATGGTCCATACGTCTTTACACCCCAAGATGCTTTCCCCAGGCTTCACAATATTTATGATGCCTTCTGCCCAGCCCACCATTTTTCCAATCCCAGTGATGCACAAAACCTAACATTCTCACATTTACCATCAATGGCATTTTCCACGAGGAATTTGTTTTCCTGAGCTTTCTTCCCTGTCTGAGCCGTCTCGAACAACCAGGCCGCAGTCACAGTCGGCAAGTTCCACTTTTTAGCAGCTTCATATTTGGAACCTTCAGGTTCTCGCAGTACAAGGTGAGAGCTGGCGAGCATGCCCTTCCTTAAATTTGCTTTTCGAACAAAATACTCCTGCACTCTTAAAGGGTACAACAAAACCGTGTCAAACAGGCCAATGGTGGGATAAAAGACTGTAACTGCCAAGTTCCAAATAGACTTAAAAGGTTCTGCGAGATTCAACAACAACAACACTATTTTTGGACACAATATCCAAATTGCAATGCAGTAATATCAATAAGATGTTTAAAATTAGCTTTGAAAAACAGTCACTTAACTTTATAGGAAATCCCATCAAGCACTTTAAGACAGCTCTGCAGCATTATAGCAAATACAAGACTTATTAAATGATGTGGGTCTACTGGCATTTACCTTGCTCCAAGGTGTTCGGCTAAGTTAATTAGTGCATCTCTCTCTGCCCCAGTAAATTGGCTAACAGAAAGTACGCAGTTGTTCAACGCAGTGCTTCCATCCATAATGGACATAGGAGTAAAGAGGGGATTAGAATCTAAGGCCAACAGGCACTGCTGATCAATGCACATGATCTGCAAATAAACCAACAGAAACATCAACAAGCTGAATATTTCAACCACACCAAAACAATAACAACAAAATTACACTTGGAAAGCGACTTTAACGTCAGGAGGACGTCCCAAGGCACTGGACAATCACTGCTTCAACCCGAGCTGAGGTTAGTGGGGGTGGGAGGGAAGGGGGGGGGATTAGGAGTTGCCGATGGGTCCATCAAATAGGAGAGTCTTGAGGTGAGACTTGACGGAGGCCAGGGAGTGAGTGAGGCGGAGGGACTGCGGGATGGAGTTCCAGAGGTTGGGGACAGAATGGCTGAAGGCTCACCCGTCAATGGTGGGGTGGGTGGGTCGAGGGACGTGGAGCAGGCCAGAGCCAACAGAAAAGGTTCACTTAAAAAAGTATCAGACTACATGATTCTTTCACAAATGAGGGTAAATAAATATTGAATAATCCTCTACAGACGTCTTGCGTTACTCTGCTCTTTCACTAGTTATTGTGGCAATCATGAAAAATGCAAAGTTGTATGGCACCAGTATCATAATTATCAATCTGTTATTGAAGATTGGCACGATGTGAACTCTCCCTGCCTCAGAATTCAACACTGTGTTGGGCCTGAAAGCAGTTCCAAGATACTGCCTGGGTCTTAATAATTCTTAGGTAGAAATTTAAGGTCACAAGAATTCGGAGGCTCAAATGGCAGAGATGCTTCACTCTGGCCACCACTTCTCCTCAGAAATATTTTGGGGCTTGCCAGAACCAGGACGTGAGTTTCAAAACACATTTCCAAAGCAACAGAGGGAAGAGAGGGAGAAAACACTTGAAAATACTCCAAATCAATATCCACCAGGGATCTAACAGCAAAACATCCCCTTTTCCGAGCAACTTGTGTATTTAGTAGTACATCGGCCAGTAGTGTTTAGTTTATGTCACTACTGTACTCGCATATCATTTATACAAGTTAAACAAATGTTATAAAAACGCAGCTTCTCACCAGCCATGTATTTGTAATCACTTCTGCTACAGTCGCATCCACATTAGCCCCCAGCAAAGGAACAACAGCGTAGTCTGCAACCACACGGCTGTGGGGTGGTAATACTCTGCCACCGCTGTCCCGGATTAATTCACCCAGATAAACAGCGTCTTCATTACTGAAGCCAAATAAAATAAACCTCTTCTTGCCGAACAGACTCTCCTCAGATGCAGGCTCAGCCAGGAATGTGGAATCGTTTGCAAGCCTCGTCTGTTCCTGAACATTAACCCTGGTTGTGTCATTGAAGTTACTTTCTGATTTTTCATGATCTGCAAGTCCACCTATATATATATTATTTTTTTTAAATAGGAAAAATTAAATTAGGAAAATACTACAATATTAAAATTTACATTTAAAAAATCTTCAAAATCACACTCTCACTCTCTCTGCTGGAAATCTTAACTGAAAAGATAAAAGTTCTAACCTATGGTTGTTTCGTTGTCTATGTATTGGGACAACAGATCCTCATCCGCCTTCTGCTGTCTGCCTGGACTAGCCATCACTGCTCTGTTGCTATTCACAGTCAAACAAGCTTGCTTGGTCCTTGGCTTATCTGGGATCAGAACGTCAGCAGGTTGATAGGTCGGATGGAAATATCGCTCCTCAGGAAGAAGGCAGCTCTTGGAGACACATTCCACCAACCACCTTGCTGTAACCACATACGGCCTAATATACAGGTTAATTAATTAGACAATTTGCAGCAAATTGCCCATCAGAAATTCACACAGAAAAGATAACAATAATAATCCTTCAAGATTAAGTACAAGAGCTTCTTTCAAACTGGAAATGTGTTTAAATAAAAGGTCATGTAAGCGTGGATCTTTCATAGTAAAGTATATTTAGCAATAAACATTCATAAGCTCCTTCTTTTAAAAAAAAACTCTTCTTGCAATACTTTTATACATTTGATTTACTGAAGCTCAATAATGGTCCCAAGCAAAATCAAGCATAGCCTGCCTTTAACAGGGAAGAGTACGGTTGGAATGAGGGCATCAGGCCAGTTTTATGCACCATTGTGTAGTCTCTCAGCTCCACAAGTTCTGGGAAATAGGTTTTGCCTCTGCAAATAAATTCACTTATTTTTATTTTTTCTAAAGAAACAGAAAAATGTACTTTATTATGAAAGATCCAGGCTTACCTGACCTTTTGTTTAAACCCGTTTCAGTTTGAAAGAAGCACTTGTACTTATTTTAGGTATTGTTAAACATGTTTTTATTATGAAAAGTGCACTCACTGTACCTGTGTGACATTTTGTTTAAACACACTTTGAGTTCCTCCTCCTCTTCTCCCACAATCACATGAGTAACATCCTCACTGAACTGATTGAATCGCACTCCGCCACCAAAATTGATAATTCGACGCAATTTATCCAACTTCTTACCACAGAATCCAGATAAATAAATCTGTAAAACATATATTTACACGCAATAATAATAATCCTTGCATTTGATATAGCACTTTTCACAACTTATCAATGTCTCAAAGCGCTTCACAGTATATACAGTGAGCAAAACGTGGCAGCCAATTGTGCACAGCAGTGTTCCACAAACAGTCGTAGATCGAAATTAACCAATTTTATTACTGTGTTTTTCTTGGACGGATTATTAGTAGGCGTGTGGAATAAGGAAACTTGCCCAAGGTTCCGCCCTGATCTGCTTGGATTCGAACGCAGGCCTCACACTTGTAAGGCAAGTGCTCTAACCACTGAGCTACAGGAGCTCCACATACAGTAGTTATGCCTCATCAAAATAGGAATTCATCACCAATTTCCTTACATTTAAAAATAAAAATCAACAATGCAACTTAAGGAAACGCCTATTTTGAGTAGGTCTCTTTTCAGAAGTTGGTGGTTGGTGTTGCATGGTCGGGCGTTTAACCACATTGTCTAGGCTGAACCTCCTATGAGGTGCTGGGGGTTTGCTGCATTGCTAGATGTGCCCTCCTTTTTGACCGTGCCTTTAGCCGTCTCCTACCTCTCTATCCTCCCTAATCCCAGCCCACCCCGCTCCCTCACGCTCAGGTGCTGACCTCTGACTGTTCAGCACCTTGGGTCGTCCTCTCACAATGAAAGGCCTCTCTACAAATGTAATTTTGTTGTTGTTGAGGCATTAACCTCAGGTATCATTTACCTGTTCAGGTGGACACTAAGGTTCCCATAATGTTATTCATAAAGAGAAGGGAATTTCTCTGGCCAACAATCCCCAAAATAAAATTGGTCATTTACTTAATGGCTGTTTGTAGGCCATTTCAACAACAACAACAACTTCGATTTATATAGCGCCCTCCACACCGGATGGCGTCTGAGACGCCATCCCCCCCCCCCCCCCCTCCCCCCCCCCCTCCAGCCGTCTCTCTCCCCTCACCCCTTGCATACCTGTATATTGTATTCTAGGACTATGAATACAATATGGCAGCTTTGCACCTCAGTCTGTGCATTGTGTATAGAGATGAGCATTCTGGGTCTTGTAGTTCAGTGCGCGTGCATTCTGATTTTTTTCCTCGATATATCGACTTTTCGATATATCGATATTTTTAAAATGTCTATATCGGCGTATCGATATGAAAATTATATCGGGTATAACTGATATATCGCCGGACCCTACTCTATACCCCTATTTATAAAGCCTAGTATCCCATATGCCTTCTTAACGGCTTTGTCTACTTGTCCTGCCACCTTCAAAGAGTCGCTAATACAAATCCCCAGGTCTCTCTGTTCCCAACACACCCCTTAAAATTGTACTATCTAGCCTGTATTGCCTCCTTAGCTGTGACCTGAAACTGGGAAGAGAGGTGACGAGGCGAAGGGAGTGAGGAAGGGAGTTCCAGAGCCTTGGGGCATGGTGGCTGAAGGCACGGCCGCCGCTGGTGGAGCGGAGGATTCAGGAGACATGGAGGAGGCCAGACCCGGTGGGTAGAAGGCAGCGGTGTTGGTTTGGGGAGAGGAGATCAGAGAGTTAGGGGGTGCAGAGGAGTGGCACGCTTTTGTCACCTCTAGGCTTGACTACGGCAACTCCCTCCTTGTCGGCCTCCCCCAACAACAAAGTTACACGTATAACGCCTGAAAGGGCGCCTTTCAGGAGGACGTCCCAAGGCAGTCAATGTTTCAACCCCAAGCTGGGGCCGGGGACGGGGAGGGAAGTAGGCCATTTGGGGTGACTGATGGGACCATCGAAGAGGAGGGTCTTGAAGCGGGATGTGAAAGAGGGCAGGGAGGGGACAAGGCGGAAGGAATGCGGGATGGAATTCCAGAGGTTAGGGGCAGAGTGGCTGAAGGCTTGCCCTCCAATGGTGGGGCGGGTGACATGGAATAGGCCGGAGGTTGCTGAATGGAGGTGCGGGCAGGTTGATAGGGGGTTAGGAGATTGCAGAAGTAGGGTGTCGCGAGCCCAGGAGGGCTTTGAAGGTGAGGACCAGGATCTTGAATTGAATCCTCTGGGTGATGGGGAGCCAATGGAGTAGGTCGAGAATGGGGGAGATAGCATTACGGTGTTTGGAGTGGTAGAGGACACTGGCCGCAGAGTTCTGGATTATCTGCAGCCTATGGAGGGAGGAGTTGGGAAGGCTGACAAGCAGGGCATTGGCATAGTCGAATCTGGATGTGATGAAGGCACGAATGAGGGTTTCCCCAGCACCCCCACTCGGATCCCGATCCCCAACTGTTCAGTGTCTTACGATGTCCTCCTGACAAGAAAGGCGCTCTATAAATGTAATTTTGTTGTTGTTGATTGCTGTATTGAAACTAGGTGCCATATTTAGCTACAAAAACAGTGACTGCACTTCAAAGAACAATTAAGAAATTCTAAGACATTTCAACATGAGAGGCCACCATATCAGGTACAAATATTAGGATGGAATACAGTACACATCAAATCCTAAATGTTAAATCAGCATCATGTTTTATAGCCACCACAAGCGAGACAATGCTCTCCTGAGAGAATTCAAAAGAAACATTGACTTACTTTACATCCATCTAACAAGTCTTCAGAAACTTCCAAACTACTGATATCCAGAGCTTCAAGAGGATCAGAAGGCATTCCCAGCTTAGTGGACATAGCAGAAAAGGCAGATTCATTGATAGTGCTCATGCTAATGTTGGAAATGTGACTGACGTCTGGCAGTGGTTGAGCTATGGGGGTGGAGGGGGATAGAGAGAAACAGATTATGCCTCCTGGTATTGGTGCTAGTATTGATATGGGAATCTAATACTTCTGAAAAATGTAATTCCACGTCCCTACCATCTTCAGTCCCATAAATATTGTTTGTCGGCTGTATTTCTTCAGAGGAGAAATACATTTCCGAGAATTATTTCATAGGAATGTAAAGAACCAGAAAAGACCTTTGAAGTCCATCTGGTGGGACACAAAGTTTAACAAAATCTTACACAAACTCAAATATATATTTACAAATATGGCACTTAAATCAGAGCTCATCTTATCGATATCCTTTAGGACTTTGAATACTTAAGCCCCATCGTCTCTTCTATAAGGTGAATATTTTCAGCATTCTTAGCTCAACCTAGGCATCAGGTTTGATCCCCAATTAATTCAAAAATCTGCTTCCCGTAACATCAACCGTCCAAAACTCCTACCTCTATTATCTTTCTAGGATTCAATGGTTCCGGGTTGCCGCCAGATCAATTTCAAAATCCTACACTTGCTTGTACCCCTCTCTAATACTCGTTGCTTTCGTTCAGTCTTCACTCAGCTGGCTCTGCTTTCCTGAACATCCCTCGTCCCAGCATTTTACAACAAGCGGCCGTGCTTTCAACCACAATACCTCAAAACTATGGAACTCTCTGCCTCAATCTTTACGTCTTTTCCTTGCCAGTCTGTGCAGATTACAACTGAAAATCTTCCCCTTCGACCGTGCCTACCGCCACCTCTCTCCTCTCCACCACTGTTAAGCACTCCGACTCTCCCCCACGTGAAGGGTGCTATATAAATGCAAGGTTTTGTTATTATTTAACTGGTTGCCTTTCTTTGATTACCTACTCAAATGGCAAAATGTCCTTACTACAATGCCCAAACAGAACAATCTTCTGTAATACCTTGCATAAGTTCAGTGTTACTTCCTGCGAATTGTGCCCTATCCCTTTAGTTACACACCAAAATTCTCACCTCTTTTTCCCCCCATCATCACATATATTAACCTATGTGATCAGCAATCTATCCACTAGTGGCCCTAAATCTCTTTTATCTTGTGTATTGTAGACTAACACTACTTAAGTTTGTTTTTCTAGTCCACTTTCTCTAGTCTACCCATGAAAATAGTCTTATCACCGGTTAGTCCAAATCTGGGCAAGGGCAAGTGCAAGGGCAAGTAGAATTCTGGAAAGATGAGCTTAGACAAGCGGACAACCTTTTTCATCTGACCTTCCTCTTTAATGCAAACCTTCCTGTAAGTATAGTTTTGCCTTTCAATTGAATTAGTGATACGGTTGAGTAATATTCTACTTACAATTCCGTGTGTTTCCATTGTTGGTTGGAGTTGAGCTACTTGGAGCACTGTCCACAGATTCTGGTTGGTGTTGAACTTTGTAGATGGATTCATCCTGACATGTACCATTTTCAATGGAGTCAAAGAACCACTGGATGGATACACAGTACACATTCCACTTTTGTGCACATTCAAACTTCTGGCCTTGGCACGTAAAAATAAAAATAGTAGATATGTTACTTTTTACAGTCCAATGGTCTTTTCAATGTCCGCTAAACTTTCCACATTTTACACAACTAAAGTCATTCACATTTGATTAACTGAGGCTGGTTGAATCAAGTCATCTGGCCATTTAATAAGTACTCAAGATCCTAAAGTGTATGGGTAAGGTAAGATATTGTATTTTCTCCTTCATTAGGAATTTCAGGATTTTTACTTGTTGACAAACAGTTCAGCAGCTACTCGGGTAGAGAACATTGGACTTCTGTAGCTCAGTGGCTAGAACATTGGCCTTGCAAGCGAGAATTCCTGGGTTCGATTTCTGGCAGGACAAAATGTTGGGCAAGTTTCCTTACTCTACATGTTTCTGACTACCTAGCAGTAAGTAGGAACCCAGCTGTTAGTCGATCCATATTGTTTTTTCAGGGATAATAATTCTTTCAAAATAAACTTAACTAATTTAGTTACTCAATCCTTGAATCAATCCATTTGTTAGATATTGCTGTACGGAATTGGTTGCTGCATTTCATCCACAAAATATACAGTCAATTCACTTAGCAGTGTATTCTGTGAAGCATTTTGAGGATTATTATTAGACATATTGCAGAGAAAACATCCAGTCTATCTGAAAAGGTCTTTGCCGATTTGTATATTGAGAGGGTAAAGAGAAAAAAACGTTCCGTTCAACTTTAAAAAGTCGATTTGTCTAATTCCTCCTCGCAACTAAAACAGTCATTAAAACCTTAACCTGCCCATATACATCAGGATCGTGAATATGTCAATAGTACTTAATATTGGTTTGCCCAAAACTGTACAGTGCGTCAAAGATCTAAGAACTCAACTATTGCATATCTTGCAATTACCTTTAGCTTCTTGCACGATAAGATGAGTACATTCGTTCATCTTCAGCTGCCCTGTGTACTGCCCACCATGCTCCAGGGTAAGGCGTTTCACTTCTTGCCTATCCAGAGTGGTCAGTCCAGTCACGCAGACAGTACAGCCAAGGAATGGAGGACACAGATGTTCGTCCAGATTCACATCTGTGCAGCTTATCATGCTGTTCAAAAGAAAGTGGCGTATTCTATTAGCTACAACTACATGAGCAGCGCCATCTATTGCACAGATTTGCTGTTGGGCACGGCTTTAAAATCCCACAACCTTCAGCCAACAGATGGTAATACAAATCAACCCGTTTAACTCCCTCCCCAGAGTTCACTTACACACTGCATCTAAAATTAACCAACTGTTCCAATGAATTTACCGAGTAGAGCTTTGGTTGTCTGAGGGCATTCAACAGAAAACAACTTGTTATGCAGCAATGGAGGATAATGAATACCTTAGAATAACTTGTATTTATGTGGCCAATTGTACATAATGTCTAACAGCACTTTACAAAAACAATTGATTTGCAAAATTGATTATGGCAGCCAATCTCGGCAGGTGGGATCCCACAATTGACAGTGAGATGAGTTGGCAATTAAACTGAAATTTCCTCACAATTTCAGTTAAGATAAGGAATGAATATGAATAAATTAAGATAAGGAATGAATATGGAGCCAGGAAAACAAGGAAACAAAACAAGTATCTTTGAAATTGTGACACACCAATCCTTTTATGTTTATCTGAATCAAAAGAGCAGATAGAACCTAAATGAATAAGACAATTAAATAAAGGGCTCATGGATATAAATACTGTAATTGGTTATTCATTATTCTACAAAAGATAAAATACTTCAAGTATGGCCTCCAACAGCTCAGTTGGTAAAGCTACTTTACTGTATAAACCAAAAGCAGATATCCAGTTTGCCTTATGTGTTGTTTGGTCAGGGAAGTGGGGGAAAAAAACAGGACAAGATTTCTGCTCTTCACCTGCAAATTCCCTTACTCTCAGCTGGTAATATCTTGTATGTGAGCACCAAGTGAGGAAATGATTGGGTTTGGCTGTGAGAAACATTGCTCCTGACACCCTGACACTAATGGCCAGGGCTCATGTAACAATAAGCACATTGTTAATAATAATAATCCTTGAATTTGATATAGCGCTTTTCACGTCTTCTAGACGTCTCAAAGCGCTTCATGGAATACACTGTAAAGTGAATTGACTGTATATTTGTGGGCGAAATGCGACAGCCAAATGCGCACAGCAGTGTCCCACAAACAGTCGTGGATTCACATTTTTATTTTTGTTAACATTGTGAGTAAATTGTTGTTAACATTTTGAAAGGTGGCCAATAATTGTAACAACAACAACAACAATTTACATTTATATAGCGCCTTTCACGTCGGGAGGACGTCCCAAGGCACTAAACAAGAGGCATGTGACTTTAGGGACTTTACCGGAGTAAAATAACAACAACTACAAAATGACACTTGTATAATGCCTTTCACGTCGAGAGGATGTCCCAAGGTGCTGGACAGACACGAGCTAGATCGGGGAGGGTGGAGGGAAAGGAGGGGATTCGGTGTGACTGATGGGACCGTCGAAGAGGAGGGTCTTGAGATGGTATTTGAAGGAGATTAGGGAGGGGGACTGCAGGATGGAATTCCAGAGGTTGGGGGCAGAGTGGCTGGGAGGAGATTTTAATTGTATTCTGGAGAGAGACGGGAGATCAACCAGATCTGATGGGGAGTTAGGGGCTGCGTCCAAGCTGCTCCAAAAAGTGGTTGCAGATGGACGTTTGAGTGACGTTTTCAAGGCTCCAGATGATGGGGCCCCCAAACGATTCACCTATTCTAACCCCAGTGGGTCGGTCTTCTCACGAATAGATTTTCTATTCGTATCGAGAAGATTAGAAGTGACTAAGACTGAAGTGAGGCCGGCGTCCCTTACCGACCATCGCCTCCTGCTGACGAACTTACTAGTTCACGGAAGCACGAGGAGGGGTCGAGGGACGTGGAAGCTGAACGTAAAGCTTTTGACCCGTAAGAATGTAGAGGAGTTGCGGAAGGAGTACCGAGGGTGGAAAACCTTGAGGGACTTCTGTGACTCCTCTACAGAATGGTGGGAAATGGTGAAGAGTAGAATCAAATAATTCTTTGTCCGAAAAGGGGTTCAATTGGCAAAGGCCACGAACCGGGAAAGAGAGAGACTGCAGAAGGAGTTGCAAAAGCTCCTAAAGCAGCAGCTAGAAGGTATAGAGGTTAGGGAGGCAATTAAAGAGGTGAGAGACCAGCAAGGAGTGCTGCTCGCCTCAGAAGCTTCCAAGATCTTTTTCCGCTCCAGAGTGCGCACGATAGAACAAGACGAGAAGTGTACTAGCTTCTTCTTCCGGAAAGTGAACAGAGGTAGCTCTGTGATTTCCGGGTTGAAGGATAGAGACGACTCTGTGTGCACAGAACAGGAAGACATGAGGAGGATCGCAAGATCCTTCTATGAGGACCTGTACCGCGAGAAAGCCACGGAGAGCATGGCCACTCGGGATTTTCTCTCTGCCCTCACCGAAGTGGTGGACGAGGGGAGTCGAGAACATCTGGATCGGCCGCTCTCGTTTGAAGAGCTGACCAAGACGGTAGGTTCCCTCAGGACAGGTAAGACCCCGGGGAGCGATGGCCTCCCGGTGGAACTGTACTTAGTCCTGTGGGACGTGATCGGACCGGTCCTCCTGGAAGTGTACGAGAGTATGCTTCAAGAAGGAACCATGGCAGACTCGATGAGGAAAGGTAACATCACCTTGATCTATAAAGAGAAAGGCAAGAAGGCGGATTTAAAGAACTGGAGACCTATATCTCTATTAAACGTAGACTATAAGATCTTAGCAAAGGTGATCTCAGAGAGGATGAAGACTGTCATGGAGCAGGTAATTCACCCCGATCAGACCTGCGCGGTGCCAGGCCGGAGGATCTCTGACAACCTTGGGTTGTTAAGGGATACCATCGCATACGTGCAGGAGAGAGGGGGGAAGACCTGCCTCATCAGTCTGGACCAAGAGAAAGCTTTTGACCGAGTATCTCATGAATACATGTATGAGGTACTTGCCAAAATGGGTTTCGGACAAAGAATTCGCGATTGGGTCCACCTGCTCTACAGAGATATCTGCAGTGCAGTGATGGTTAATGGGAACGAAACGCTGCCTTTCCCCGTCAGGTCGGGAGTAAGACAGGGGTGCCCCCTCTCCCCTATCCTGTTTGTCTGTTGCATCGAGCCCTTTGCACAGGCAATCAGGAGGGAGCAGAGCATCAAAGGCGTCATCATCCCGGGCAGCCAAGGCATGCAAGCCAAGGTGTCCTTGTATATGGATGATGTTACGGTCTTTTGCTCAGATCACCGATCGATTGAGAGCCTGATGGGTATCTGCAATCTTTTTGAACGGGCTACGGGTGCCAAAGTGAATCGCCAAAAAAGTGAGGTGATGTACTTTGGCAACTGGTCAGACCGGGCGAAGGTACCCTTTGAAGTAAAACCAGAATACATTAAAATCTTAGGCATCTGGTTTGGGGCCGCTGGGGCAAGGGGGAAGAACTGGGAGATGGCAATAGCGCGAATTAGGGGACGGTTGAAGCAGTGGCAGGAACGCATGCTTTCAATCACTGGGAAGAACCTGGTGATTAAGTGTGAGGCGATCTCTGGATTACTGTACGTGGCGCAAGTTTGGCCCTTGACCAAACGCAGCGCCACCGCAGTCACCAGAGCTATCTTTAGGTTTGTCTGGGGCTCTGGGATGGATCGTGTCCGCAGGGCCGCGATGTACAAGACCCCAGACAAAGGAGGGAAGGGTGTCCCTGATGTAGCCCGGACTATCATGGCCACCTTTGTGTGTGGCTGCGTGAGGGTCTGCCAGGAGCCAAGATATGAAGGCACTGCGTGCAGATATATGCTGGGCTTCTATCTGTACCCAGTGCTAAGAAGGTTAGGATTGGCTGAGCTGCCACGGAACTCCCCTCTGGGTTGGAATGCCCCGAGGTACCTGGAAGAGATCGAGACATTCCTATCCGAGAACAGGGTGGATCCCTCTGAAGTTCCCAGGTGGACACCACGGACGGTGTTAGACATCATCCGAGAGAGAGAGGTGGACGAAACCTTGGTAGGGTACCCTCCGGTGACCGTTAGTCACATCTGGGAGAACGTTTCATCCCCAGCTCTGACTAACAAACACCAGGATGTGGCCTGGATGACGGTCAAGAGAGTTCTTGGACTCAAGAGCTTTCTGACAAGAAGAGGCTTAGTGCAGTCAGAGAGTTGCCCTCGGGAGGGCTGTGGAGGGAAGGAGAATGAGGAACATCTGTTCCTGCATTGTGCCTTTGCCAAACAGGTGTGGAACAAGACAGAGTGGCTACTCTCGCGGTTCATCCCGGGAGTCCCTCTGTCAGCCCACTCGGTGTTGTATGGCCTCTTCCCAGGAACACACGAAGTGACCGACCTACAATGTGCCTGGAGGGTCATCAACTCGGTCAAGCATGGCCTATGGGTCTGCCGCAACCGAGAGACCTCCGGACATGGAAATAGGTCAGTGTCGGCCTGTTACAGGAGGGCGATGGTAAGTGTCCGGGAATATGTCATCAGGGACGCCCTGGAGATAGGCTCGGTCGAGGCTAAGGATAGGTGGGGTGTGTTTTAGTATGCCACTGCTTAGAACGTCAGGGACACTATCCGCAGTGTTTGTGGGGGGACGCTCGACCTGTAACCAGAGAGTGTCCCCAAGTGAAGGTTTTCTTTGTAGATGCCTCTCCCCATAAAGGGGAGAGCATCGGTGTGTTTTTTTTTCCAAATGTCTGTTTTTGGTTTTTTGGCCTACCGTAAGGAAAGGATGGTGGAGCTGGGATTAGCCCCTTTGTAACTGCTCCCTGTAAAAAAAGGCAGCAGTGCAGAGAAACGAGGAGGCCTGACATAAGGAAATGTGGGGATTAGGCGTTTTTGTGTCGAGAAGGACAGGTTTTTTGTTTTTCTCCACAAAGACAGTGGAAGGTTTTGTTTTGTTGGGAGTGGTGATTGGGTTGGTTTTTTGTTCCGCGTGGGTACTGAGTCAAGGCCGATGCGGAATGTCACGGGAAAAAGGACGTAGGCGATTTAATGTCACGGGGAAGGTTTAAAAAACAAATCTATATGTTTTTAACAAAAAAAATAAATATATTTGTTTAAAAAAAAGGCAGAGTGGCTGAAGACTTGCACACTGATGGTGGGGCAGGTGGGTCGAGGGATATGGAGCAGGCCAGAGTCCACTGATCGGAGCGAGCAGGCAGGTTGGTAGGGGGTTAGGAGATCGCAACAAAATGCAAGTAACACTCCAAATGATAGGTTTGTTTTTAATCTTTTAAAGGGACCATCACAGACATCATTAACATAACTGCCGGTAAATAAGTATTTCCAAAAGTTATAGCAGAAGCTTCAAGTGTAGACAAGTGATTCATCTAGGTTTCATAACTGCCCCACCTGGTACCTAGGGCTGCTACAACAACAACTACAAAATTACATTTATAAAGCGCCTTTCACATCAGGAGGGTATCCCAAGACGCAGGTAGGAGTATTTCACTCTGAAGAGTTGCTTTGTCAGACTTACACCAACAAGCAGATGCTCAGATTCAGTTGTTAGCACTGGGTCAGAAAATGGAGTTCAAATTCCATGTTGAAATTGAGGTCACAATCCAGATAACACCCCAGTATAGTGCTGGGGCAGTACTGGATTGTCAAAGATCTTATCTTTCAGATGGGACATTAAACTGAAGTTTCATCTGTCTACTCAGATCTGTAATATGTGGCTGTAAATCATGCTATTTAAAAAGAGAAGAGTTTCACACAAAGTCCTAGTCAAGAATTCCCCAGATTAATTGATTATTCGCCTCATGGCTGTTTTGTCGGGCTTGCTTGGCACTAATGCTATTTCCAATTGATGAGAAGCTATAAAACTGATAGTTCTTTTCCTAACTCAATAGGGCCACAGAACGGGCATTATCAAATGCAAATAATCATAGAAAAAGTTGCATCAGGTTAGACAGTAAAAAGACTAAACTAGCTGTCAGCCCAATATTTAAAAGAGATTTGTTCTGCAAGATAAACCTAGACATGAAAATATGCTTCCCAAACGATGCAGAACAACAACATCACTCAACAGGACAATATTCAAGAAGGGATTGAACTCTGACAGAATGGGAGGGAAGATTTTAAGCAGGGCCAATCCTGACTGGACTGCTCCAATCTCCTCTAGACTTTTCCTGGTGGTCACAGCGATGAAGATGCTTTGCAGCATTTAATTGATTTCAATAACCAGATTAATTTATCTAAAGATTCTCCAAGGCAGAATACAAGAATTCTCCACTGATAGAGGAAAGATAGTAGTTTTAACATCTTATGTTAAAACCTTTGCTTCCCTCTCCTGATTAGGTTAGCTAGTTTATGTTATGTTAAAAACCTTTTATTTCCCTCTCCTTTGATATGGTTAGCTAGTTTATGTTATGATAAGAACCTTTTGTTTCCCTCTCCTTTGATATGGTTAGCTAGTTTATGTTATGATAAGAACCTTTTGCTTCCCCTCTCCTTTGATATGGGATTAGTGGGTGAGGTAACCGTTTTGTTCATTTGTCTTGTCTGTATAAAGGTTGAAGAAACTCTTCATCCGGGGTCTGATGTCTGACAGGGGGACATTGGACCCTATAGGTATACGGGAGTCTGTAATCCTGAATCCTGTATGCGTATAGAACAATAAACCTACTTACCTCTTGTTTTTAACTGTATTGACTGACTATTTTCTAGTTACAGATTGTCTAAATTCTGAACCTAACATTTGGGGGCTCGTCCGGGATCCCAACATCTCCGATCACTCGGCGGTGCAAGCTCCAGGTTAGGTCTGTACGGGGACTGTCAGGGACAGGTCGATTCTTTTGATGAGAAAAGAAAGCGGACCCCAGTCGCCGTAAAGGTGAAGGGACCCGTACAGGACAAAAGTTATCTGGGATAACTGGACGAATCTCGGATCGAGAAGGATCTTGGGGAGATTAGTCGCCTGGAGCGGTCCGAAGAGGAGTGGGGTGAGTGACGGGATTCCCGAAATTGGATCATTAACGTTTTTTGTCAGAAAAGAGACTGTCAAAAACAATCGGTAGTGGGAATAGCAAAGGAGGTTGTTGTGTGTGTGTTGTAAGAGGACAAGAGCGACTCCCATTGAGAGACGCATATTCTCCTCTCCTTCACTTTAAAATACTGGGTTTGAATCCCTAGGTGGTGAACGAGGTTCACTTTAACTAATAAAACACAGGGGAGTCGCACTCCTAAACAATATCACGATAGCGCGCGCTGCAAGTACATATTTAGAGTATAAGTATTAGAAATAAAGAATAATAAATATTTGTTATGTTTACAGTATAAGTTATTTAGAGAAGCATTAAGTAATATACAGTATAAGTGTTGATAAAGTATAAATGTCTAAGTGAATAAGCGATTGTGATGCACCCGATAAAGCATAAGGAATTTTACAGTATGAAGAGAAGCTTTTGTTGTATGTTTTATGTAATGTATGCATTTAAAGAGGACAATGGTGGGTCTGACTTTGCTCTGGACGCGGAGTATGGCCAGATTTCATCCATGTTCCATAGGTTTTGGATTATTTAAAAAGTACCGGACCGTGATAGGTCTGACTTTGCTCTGGACGCGGAGTATAAGCCAGATACTACCCACGTTCCATATGTACTGAGTAATAGCAAAGTAAAAATACAACCAAAAATTTGGAACATTTGATGCAAGCATGAAGCGAGTAAGTAGAGTAAATTTGAAGATATAAGAAAATTACCTTACAAATCCAAGAGACACCTGAAATAGACCACACCCTATTGAGGGGTTATGGATAGGGCCGGATGAATTACCAGTATTACCGAAAGCATTGTTTCCCATAGCGGCTGAATTGAGCCATGGTAAATGTCATGTCTCAAAAGGAGGGATGGTATCTATGGTAAACAGCAGATATACAACCTTTGGATTCTCTTCTTATACAATTTTTTTTTGTAAGAAGTGTCTCACATGTTTACAGAACAACCCGCAGGGAGGGATGGCATGCCCAAAAGGTAAAATTCCACTTCCCTCTGAACCATTTGCCCATTGGATGATGGATTTCATCCATCTGACACCGAGCGAGGGGAAACAACATTGCTTCGTGATGGTGTGCCCATTCTCAGGTTGGATAGAAGCATTCCCAACGTCAAAAATAGATGCACTTACAGTTGCGAAAATTTTATGTAGAGAGATTATTCCCAGATGGGGCATCCCACAAGTCTTGTATAGTGATAATGGGCCAGAATTCAGGAATGTAGTCCTGGATCATGTGGGAACACAATTGGGCATAAAACTGAAAAAACACTGTGCATACCATCCAGTCAGCAGGACTAGTGGAGAGACATAATGGTACATTAAAAAACAAGTTAAAAAAAGCAATGCAGGAAACCGGGAGGGGATGGGTTGCATGTCTTCCACTGGCATTAACGAGTATGCGCATCATCAGGGGAAACAAACCCTTGTCCCCATTTGAGATAGTGCAAGGGAAAGCCTACAGAATTCACCACCTCGGGGATAATGAAGGTCAATTGAAGGAAGCCTGCTTAGCAGATTACATGAGAAATATGCTAACAAATAAAAAGGCAATGTTGAATATCCTACCACCACAGGAGCAAGCTGAGCCACTGTCGACACCACGACTACAACCTGGAGATTGGATACTAATTAAGGACGTGAAAAGAAAAACGTGGCATCAACCTAAGTGGAAAGGACCATACCAAGTGCTGCTGACAACGCCAACGGCGGTCAGAATTGCAGAGAGAAGTTCCTGGGTCCATCTCACACACTGTAAAAAGGTAACAGAAGGGACCAGTCAGTAAAGACACCTGACGGGCGTAAAAAGCCCGGCTACAAAGGGGGGTGCGTACAAAAGGTTGCACTCGTCTCAACCCCGGTGAAGAAAAAAACACAAACGCCACAGGTAAAAGGGAACTGACTGGTCACTGCCATGTTTACAATTGTATTGCTGTCAGTAGTAGGATGCCTGGTAAATGCAGCCGAGAAAAAGCACGTCTCAGGGGAGAGAGGGAAAACCCTGTCCTTTGACTGTAATCCTTGGCCTTATAGGGAGGGATACAGAGCGCGGCAGCAACGTATACTACCGCCATAAAAACGATAAGAAGTACTTCTGCAAAAACCCCTGTGGACCCTATGATTGGTATTCAGTGGTGGCTGCCACTAATACTGGGCATGTCACAGGGTCCCGGTTTAGCATATCAAAGGTACGAAATAGCAACGGAGCTAAAGTAAGGATTACGCAGCTTGCCGATTCGGATGCTGGGATATGGTGGTGTGGCATAGCCAAACCATATTCAGACTTATACCAAAAAATAATAATCAATGTCCTCAGCCCGCAGCACTCAATGATTGCAGAAGTAACCTGGGTATCTACTACCGAAGAGGAAGAATTGATTGAGGAGTTGGCTGTATCAGGGGAAGAGGATGATTGGACACTCACAGATAGAAACATAAGATCCGCAACAAGGGCATTAAGTGTATGCAATGACAATCACGCATGTGCACTGTCAATATTACAGGCAGAAAGCTTAGAGATAAAGCATCGTTGGATTTGCCAACAAATGAGTTCCAGGCTGCATGTGGTGCCATTAACCGTAAAAAACCATTTGAATAAAACAAGAAATGACGATGCCATTCCTGATAACATGGCCCGTTTGCTGGTCATTTTGGGCCAACGTGGGGACTGCAGGGGCATTGACCAAGATCAATGGATTAGCGGCACAACTACACGCCTTGGCCAACGAGACAGAGGAGGCGATCAAAGTGATTGATGGTGAAATAGGGGCAATGCGAAAAGCGGTGATACAACACCGACTGATTATAGACATACTAACGGCAGAAAAAGGTGGGGCTTGCAAAATGCTGGGCACTAGCTGCTGTTTCTTTATCCCAGACGGACACCAAAATTTGACTAATGTTATCTCTCATATGCAATCCGCTATCAGGGAACCTAAGAGGCCGGTGGATTGGTTGAGCACATGGCTCTCCGGATGGGGGTGGGGGGCATGGCTGTGGAAGATCGGCATATTCCTACCGATAGTAATCCTTGTACTCATGCTGTTCTCTTGCTGTGTTGTGCCTTTGGTTCGAGGAACTGTTACAAAGATGATTTCCAGTAATCTAATGATGTCACAACAGAAGCACGTTACCTTACTGGAAGAAGGTTACCTGGATGAGGAGGATGAACAGCCAAAAAGGGGGGAAGATGATCTCCGCTTAAAAGAATTATTCTCCAACGGACTGTACTATAGTTAAAGGAAATGATGTTTTCTCTCTAAATTCTGAAATCCACAACGAGCGAATTGCTGATGTACCCTATTTCTTTTATTACGATCAAGGAGAATGTTTTAAAAATATCATAAAAAGGAGGGAATGATAGAGGAAAGATAGTAGTTTTAACATCTTATGTTAAAACCTTTGCTTCCCTCTCCTGATTAGGTTAGCTAGTTTATGTTATGTTAAAAACCTTTTATTTCCCTCTCCTTTGATATGGTTAACTAGTTTATGTTATGATAAGAACCTTTTGTTTCCCTCTCCTTTGATATGGTTAGCTAGTTTATGTTATGATAAGAACCTTTTGCTTCCCCTCTCCTTTGATATGGGATTAGTGGGTGAGGTAACCGTTTTGTTCATTTGTCTTCTCTGTATAAAGGTTGAAGAAACTCTTCATCCGGGGTCTGATGCCTGACAGGGGGACATTGGACCCTATAGGTATACGGGAGTCTGTAATCCTGAATCCTGTATGCGTATAGAACAATAAACCTACTTACCTCTTGTTTTTAACTGTATTGACTGACTATTTTCTAGTTAGATTGTCTAAATTCTGAACCTAACGCCACCTTTTGGGGAAAGTAATATCTATATAGGAGGCGAGTGCTATCAATGTGCAGTCCTGTAGCTCAGTGGTTAGAGCACTCGCCTTACAAGCGTGACACCTGTGTTTGAATTCAGGCACGTCGGGGCAAAACCGTGGGCAAGTTTCCTTCCTCCACACGCCTAATAATCCATAAAAAATAACCGGTTAACCACCTAGTCATTTCAATCCACGACTGTTTGTGGGACACTGCTGTGCACAATTGGCTGCTGCGTTTTGCTCACAAATATAGTCAATTCACTTTACAGTATATTCTGTGAAGCGCTTTGAGATGTCTAGAAGACGTGAAAAGCACTACATCAAATGCAAGGATTATTATTATAAACATTGGTAAAATCTACCTCATACTGTAATAAATGCAACACACTAAATAATTCAGATGTCAACGCTTTCAAACAACAGCTACTCCTTACCTGTGTTGAGACTGTTCCCAGCATGTTTTCACCCAGGATGGAAGTAAAATTGGTTGCTTCAGACTAGCAGCCACTAAATACTTTTTACTTCCAACTTCTCCAGCTATGAGATGCGTCACTGAAACGTTTAAATCCCGTAAGATCCTCCCACCCATCAGCTGCACACATTCATGTACCTCATCCTGTTGAAAGAAAACAAGATGTACGACACATTGATTTCATTTGGACCCATTATACATTTGTAAGTTTGATGTACTAACTTCAAAGCATAGAACATTTAAATCTCAGGACAGAGCCATTAGGCCACCATGGACGTGCTTGTCCTGACTCTCCCACTGGAGCTATTTACTCTAACCCCATTCCCCTGCTCTTTATCAATACTATTTACTGCACGTGACCGGCATTTGGTTGTCCTGACCGACAAAACATTTAGGGTTTCAAGTGCCCTGAGCATGTAGGCTCAAACCAGCTCTGAGCTTGGTAGACTTCAGGTATGGTCCAGACTCGAGCCGTGGTACATCTAAACCGAGAGGTCAATGCCCAGGTGAATGGACAACCCCAACGCTTGGATGAACAAAAACCAAATGGGTGAAAGCTTGCCTACCGACGGTGGGGCGGAGGACATGAAGCGGGCCTGAGTTGGCCTGGCATTTTATAACTTGGCAAAAGGTTTCTTCAAAATTATGACCTCAAATGATGTGCGGTCACTCTGCACTAAAACACTTACCCTGTCCTCCTTGTCCAGACTTGTGCATGAAATCACCACTTCAGCCATGGTCATGTTGTAAACAGGATGTACGGCTTTGGGCACACATTGCTGTTGCTGAACACAGAACAGGATGACTTGTGGGCCAACAATCCTACAGCCCAGCTGGGCGGGGAGAGTAAATTGACGATTAAAACATTTAAAACTATTGCCCAAATAATATCTTGCGGCTTTACTGTATTAAAAACGACTATCCACACTATATACACAATAGCAGATCAAACAATCTCACAACCAAACAACATTTCTAGAGAACCTTTCAAGTCGGGAGGATGTCCCAAAGTCCCGATTTTAAACCTGCACATCCTGTGCGCCACATTAATGTTCAATATTAAGATGCGAACCGGACTGCCCCCAAGTCCCACACCTAAAATGCCTGGCCCCCTACAGGATGGAAAACTGCCCCCACACAAGCATCTCTGCCAATACAACAACTTGCACTTATATAGAGCCCTCCACGCAGAGCAGCATCTCAGAACACTTAACAGCGACAGAACCTGATTCTGAGCCAGGGGGAGGTGACTGTGAACATGGTTCAAAAAGAAGGGACTTCTTTCCCTTCGAGGGGGCAAGGCGGAGGGATTGAGAGAGTGCTGCAGTTTCAGGGCGTAGTGGCTGAATGCACAACCTCCAATTTATCTAATACACCAGTACAAGGGTTCCACCACTTCACAAGTATACAGGTGTATTTGCAGGTGGACGGCAGGCAATTTGCACACAGCATTGGCCAATTCATTTTATCTGTATGATTGTTGTTCAGTACAATGGGAGAAATTCCCTTATCAATTTGAATACCGTATTCCTCGCTTAATGTTGTAGTTGTGTTCTTGAAAAGTGCAACTTTAAGCGAAACAACGTTAAGCAAACACATTTTCCCCATAAGAATTAATGTAAAAAACTCAAGTTAGGTTCTTTGGGACATTTTTCGTCAAAAGTTTCTAAAAAAAAACACATTATACTCGCTCCCTGACTGCCTGTCCAGCTCACTCACTCGCTCCCTGACTGCCTGCCCAGCTCACTCACTCGCTGCTGGCTGGTCTCACTCGCTGCCAACCTGCCTCGCTGTCTCACTGCCAGCCTGGTTCACTCCCAACCAGCCCGTCACTCTCTTAGGCTGCCAGTCAATCAGTGGCCAGTTGAAAATGGCAATGCAATAAAGTACAGGTAAGTGAGTCCGTTCGGGCCGACTTTAGCTGAACTCGCGTGATCAGGAGGGAGGGTTCATGAGACCCCTAAATCCACTGGCTCCACCACTGGACTGTGCCACAAGTGTAAGGCAACAAATCATATACCTTTTTGAGATGATTAAAAGCTTCTCCTTCAAACGAGTCACATATGTAGAGTGAGCTGTCTTTTTCTTTCAGACAAACTGCTTCATTTTCCTGTACACTCTGCAAAAGGTCCTCTGGCTGAAATTCTTCCACAGCCTGCAGACGAATGAGGGGAGGATGGCTTTCAAATTGGTTTATAAATAACATAGACACAATATACATATAGTATACTCTAACTTTTATTTACTTACCTCATAAGCTTTGGTAAAATATTCTGAATTTCTTTTTTTCGTTGTTACAAACTTTACAAAAGGCAAGGTGTCAGATTTTGACATTTTCTGTCTAAATTGAGAGACAAAAACATGTACAAATCATTGTTGAAACATGAAATACTTGAGATAAATAATACCAATGGCATACCACTGAATCATAATAATAATCCTTGAATTTGATATAGCGCTTTTCACATCTTCTAGACGTCTCAAAGCGCTTCACAGAATATACTGGAAAGTGCATTGACTGTATATTTGTAGGCGAAATGCGGCAGCCAATTGCAAAATACTTGAATACTAGCTGCGTTGGTAGGTAGCAGCAGGCTTGAGTCAGAGGGTTTGATCTCAGAGTCCAAGCCGATACTCCAATACAGTGCTGGGTTGTCCCAAGTATTCTGATCACCAATCCCTCAAATAAAACTGGCTGTTTGCGAGACAAAAATAAAATAAAATTGTGGGGCATTGCTGGCACAAATTGTCTACTCTGCCTGCCTAAAAAATACAGAGAGTACACTTTACTGTAAATCCTGTGAAACTCTCTGAGGCATGCTATCGATGTGAAAGCTCTGCATGTGTAGGGTGCTGAACAGTCAGGGATTTGGACCCGAGCTGGGGTTGGGATCGGGGAGGGTGGAGGGCAGGGAGTGGAGGGTGGCCGAAGGCTCGGTCGAAGAGGGTTTTGGGACGAGCCTTGAAGGAGGCAAGGGAGGGAGTGAGGTGAAGGTAATGTGACATGGAGTTTCATAGGGTGGAGCCCGTATCCAGTTGATGGGATGGCCCGAGCAGGGAGCATGCTGCATGGAGGGAGTGGATGGCGGGGGGGTGCAGTGTGATGGAGTCACAAAGTCTGGAGTTGGAGAGGACACAAGCTGTAGGCTGGATGATCTGCAGCTTGTGAAAAGTTGGGAATTCCGACAAGCAGGGAGTAGGTGTAGTCGAGCCTAGAGGGGATGAACTCATGGGTGAAGGATTCGGCAGTTACTGTAGATCAAATGCAACAAATATTATTAATAAAATAATAATGTGTAAAAACTGTATGTGTGTCTCACCAGCTCTCAGTGTGTGTGTGTGTGTCACTAGCTCAGTGTGTGTGTGTCACTAGCTCAGTGTGTGTGTGTCACTAGCTCAGTGTGTGTGTGTGTGTCACTAGCTCAGTGTGTGTGTGTGTGTCACTAGCTCAGTGTGTGTGTGTCTCACTAGCTCAGTGTGTGTGTGTGTCTCACTAGCTCAGTGTGTGTGTGTGTCTCACTAGCTCAGTGTGTGTGTGTCTCACTAGCTCAGTGTGTATGTGTCTCACTAGCTCAGTGTGTGTGTCTCACTAGCTCAGTGTGTCTGTGTGTCTCGCTAGCTCAGTGTGTCTGTGTGTCTCACTAGCTCAGTGTGTCTGTGTCTCACTAGTTCAGCGTGGGTGGGTGTCTCACTAGCTGGGTGTGTGTCTCACTAGCTCAGTGTGTGTCTGTGTCTCACTAGCTCAGTGTGTGTGTGTGTCTCACTAGCCCAGTGTGTGTGTCTCACTAGCTCAGTGTGTGTGTGTGTGTGTGTGTGTCTCACTAACTCAGTGTGTCTGTGTCTCACTAGTTCAGCATGGGTGTGTGTCTCACTAGCTCAGTATGTGTCACTAGCTCTGAGTGTATGTGTATCTCACTAGCTCAGTGTGTGTGTGTGTCTCACTAGCTCAGTGTGTGTGTGTGGGTCTCACTAGCTCAGTGTGTGTGTGCGTGTGTCTCACTAGCTCAGTGTGTGTGTGCGTGTGTCTCACTAGCTCAGTGTGTGTGTGTCTCACTAGCTCAGTGTGTGTGTGTGTGTGTCTCACTAGCTCAGTGTGTGTCTCACGAGCTCAATGTGTGTGTGTCTCACTAACTCAGTGTGTCTGTGTCCCACTAGTTCAGCATGGGTGTGTGTCTCACTAGCTCAGTATGTGTCTCACTAGCTGTGTGTGTGTGTGTGTCTCACTAGCTCAGTGTGTGTGTGTCTCACTAGCTCAGTGTGTGTGTGTCTCACTAGCTCAGTGTGTGTGTCTCACTAGCTCAGTGTGTGTGTGTGTCTCACTAGCTGGGTGTGTGTGTCTCACTAGCTCAGTGTGTGTGTGTGTCTCACTAGCTCAGTGTGTATGTGTCTCACTAGCTCAGTGTGTCTGTGTGTCTCACTAGCTCAGTGTGTCTGTGTCTCACTAGTTCAGCGTGGGTGGGTGTCTCACTAGCTGGGTGTGTGTCTCACTAGCTCAGTGTGTGTCTGTGTCTCACTAGCTCAGTGTGTGTGTCTCACTAGCTCAGTGTGTGTGTGTGTCTCACTAGCTCAGTGTGTGTGTCTCACTAACTTAGTGTGTCTGTGTCTCACTAGTTCAGCATGGGTGTGTGTCTCACTAGCTCAATATGTGTCTCACTAGCTCTGAGTGCATGTGTATCTCACTAGCTCAGTGTGTGTGTGTGTCTCACTAGCTGTGTGTGTGTGTGTGTCTCACTAGCTCAGTGTGTGTGTGTGGGTCTCACTAGCTCAGTGTGTGTGTGTGTGTGTGTCTCACTAGCTCAGTGTGTGTGTCTCACTAGCTCAGTGTGTGTGTGTCTCACTAGCTCAGTGTGTGTGTGTGTCTCACTAGCTCAGTGTGTGTGTGTGTGTCTCACTAGCTCAGTGTGTGTGTGTATGTGTGTGTGTCTCACTAGCTCAGTGTGTGTGTGTCTCACTAGCTCAGTGTGTGTGTGCGTGTGTCTCACTAGCTCAGTGTGTGTGTGTCTCACCAGCTCAGTGTGTGTGTCTCACTAGCTCAGTGTGTGTGTGTCTCACTAGCTCAGTGTGTGTGTCTCACTAGCTCAGTGTGTGTGTGTCTCACTAGCTCAGTGTGTGTGTGTCTCACTAGCTCAGTGTGTGTGTGTGTGTCACTAGCTCAGTGTGTGTGTGTGTCACTAGCTCAGTGTGTGTGTGTGTCACTAGCTCAGTGTGTGTGTGTCTCACTAGCTCAGTGTGTGTGTCTCACTAGCTCAGTGTGTGTGTGTGTCTCACTAGCTCAGTGTGTGTCTCACGAGCTCAATGTGTGTGTCTCACTAACTCAGTGTGTGTGTCTCACTAGCTCAGTGTGTGTGTCTCACTAGCTCAGTGTGTGTGTGTGTCACCAGCTCAGTGTGTATGTGTGTGTGTCACTAGCTCAGTGTGTGTGTGTGTGTCACCAGCTCAGTGTGTATGTGTGTGTGTCTCACTAGCTCAGTGTGTGTGTGTCTCACTAGCTCAGTGTGTGTGTCTCACTAGCTCAGTGTGTGTGTCACTAACTCAGTGTGTGTGTGTCACTAGCTCAGTGTGTGTGTGTGTCACTAGCTCAGTGTGTGTGTGTGTTACTAGCTCAGTGTGTGTGTGTCACTAGCTCAGTGTGTGTGTGTGTCACTAGCTCAGTGTGTGTTACTAGCTCAGTGTGTGTGTGTGTCACTAGCTCAGTGTGTGTGTGTGTTACTAGCTCAGTGTGTGTGTGTGTGTCACTAGCTCAGTGTGTGTGTGTCACTAGCTCAGTGTGTGTGTGTCACTAGCTCAGTGTGTGTGTGTGTCTCACTAGCTCAGTGTGTGTGTGTGTCTCACTAGCTCAGTGTGTGTCTCACGAGCTCAATGTGTGTGTCTCACTAACTCAGTGTGTGTGTCTCACTAGCTCAGTGTGTGTGTCTCACTAGCTCAGTGTGTGTGTGTGTCACCAGCTCAGTGTGTGTGTGTGTGTCTCACTAGCTCAGTGTGTGTGTGTCTCACTAGCTCAGTGTGTGTGTGTGTGTCTCACTAGCTCAGTGTGTGTGTGTCACTAACTCAGTGTGTGTGTCACTAGCTCAGTGTGTGTGTGTCACTAGCTCAGTGTGTGTGTGTGTTACTAGCTCAGTGTGTGTGTGTCACTAGCTCAGTGTGTGTGTGTGTCACTAGCTCAGTGTGTGTTACTAGCTCAGTGTGTGTGTGTCACTAGCTCAGTGTGTGTGTGTGTTACTAGCTCAGTGTGTGTGTCACTAGCTCAGTGTGTGTGTCACTAGCTCAGTGTGTGTGTGTCACTAGCTCAGTGTGTGTGTGTGTGTCACTAGCTCAGTGTGTGTGTGTGTGTCACTAGCTCAGTGTGTGTGTCTCACTAGCTCAGTGTGTGTGTGTCACTAGCTGTGTGTGTGTGTGTCACTAGCTCAGTGTGTGTGTGTGTCACTAGCTCAGTGTGTGTGTGTGTCACTAGCTCAGTGTGTGTGTGTCACTAGCTCAGTGTGTGTGTGTGTTACTAGCTCAGTGTGTGCGTGTGTGTCACCAGCTCAGTGTGTGTGTGTCACTAACTCAGTGTGTGTGTGTCACTAGCTCAGTGTGTGTGTGTCACTAGCTCAGTGTGTGTGTGTGTGTCACTAGCTCAGTGTGTGTGTGTGTTACTAGCTCAGTGTGTGTGTGTGTCACTAGCTCAGTGTGTGTGTGTGTCACTAGCTCAGTGTGTGTTACTAGCTCAGTGTGTGTGTGTGTCACTAGCTCAGTGTGTGTGTGTGTTACTAGCTCAGTGTGTGTGTGTGTGTCACTAGCTCAGTGTGTGTGTGTCACTAGCTCAGTGTGTGTGTGTCACTAGCTCAGTGTGTGTGTGTGTGTCACTAGCTCAGTGTGTGTGTGTGTGTCACTAGCTCAGTGTGTGTGTGTCACTAGCTGTGTGTGTGTGTGTCACTAGCTCAGTGTGTGTGTGTGTCACTAGCTCAGTGTGTGTCACTAGCTCAGTGTGTGTGTGTGTCACTAGCTCAGTGTGTGTGTGTCACTAGCTCAGTGTGTGTGTGTGTCTCACTAGCTCAGTGTGTGTCACTAGCTCAGTGTGTGTGTGTGTGTCACTAGCTCAGTGTGTGTGTGTGTCTCACTAGCTCAGTGTGTGTGTGTCACTAGCTCAGTGTGTGTGTGTCACTAGCTCAGTGTGTGTGTGTGTGTCACTAGCTCAGTGTGTGTGTCACTAGCTCAGTGTGTGTGTGTGTGTCACTAGCTCAGTGTGTGTGTGTGTGTCACTAGCTCAGTGTGTGTGTGTGTCTCACTAGCTCAGTGTGTGTGTCACTAGCTCAGTGTGTGTGTGTCAATAGCTCAGTGTGTGTGTGTGTGTCACTAGCTGTGTGTGTGTGTGTGTCACTAGCTCAGTGTGTGTGTGTCACTAGCTCAGTGTGTGTGTGTGTGTCACTAGCTCAGTGTGTGTGTGTGTGTCACTAGCTCAGTGTGTGTGTGTCTCACTAGCTCAGTGTGTGTGTGTCACTAGCTGTGTGTGTGTGTGTCACTAGCTCAGTGTGTGTGTGTGTCACTAGCTCAGTGTGTGTGTGTCACTAGCTCAGTGTGTGTGTGTGTCACTAGCTCAGTGTGTGTGTGTCACTAGCTCAGTGTGTGTGTGTGTTACTAGCTCAGTGTGTGTGTGTGTCACTAGCTCAGTGTGTGTGTGTCACTAGCTCAGTGTGTGTGTGTGTCTCACTAGCTCAGTGTGTGTGTCACTAGCTCAGTGTGTGTGTGTGTGTCACTAGCTCAGTGTGTGTGTGTGTCTCACTAGCTCAGTGTGTGTGTGTCACTAGCTCAGTGTGTGTGTGTGTCACTAGCTCAGTGTGTGTTACTAGCTCAGTGTGTGTGTGTGTCACTAGCTCAGTGTGTGTGTGTGTTACTAGCTCAGTGTGTGTGTGTGTGTCACTAGCTCAGTGTGTGTGTGTCACTAGCTGTGTGTGTGTGTGTCACTAGCTCAGTGTGTGTGTGTGTCACTAGCTCAGTGTGTGTGTGTCACTAGCTCAGTGTGTGTGTGTGTCACTAGCTCAGTGTGTGTGTGTCACTAGCTCAGTGTGTGTGTGTGTCTCACTAGCTCAGTGTGTGTGTCACTAGCTCAGTGTGTGTGTGTGTGTCACTAGCTCAGTGTGTGTGTGTGTCTCACTAGCTCAGTGTGTGTGTGTCACTAGCTCAGTGTGTGTGTGTCACTAGCTCAGTGTGTGTGTGTGTGTCACTAGCTCAGTGTGTGTCACTAGCTCAGTGTGTGTGTCACTAGCTCAGTGTGTGTGTGTGTGTCACTAGCTCAGTGTGTGTGTGTGTGTCACTAGCTCAGTGTGTGTGTGTGTCTCACTAGCTCAGTGTGTGTGTCACTAGCTCAGTGTGTGTGTGTCAATAGCTCAGTGTGTGTGTGTGTGTCACTAGCTGTGTGTGTGTGTGTGTCACTAGCTCAGTGTGTGTGTGTCACTAGCTCAGTGTGTGTGTGTGTGTCACTAGCTCAGTGTGTGTGTGTGTGTCACTAGCTCAGTGTGTGTGTGTCTCACTAGCTCAGTGTGTGTGTGTCACTAGCTGTGTGTGTGTGTGTCACTAGCTCAGTGTGTGTGTGTGTCACTAGCTCAGTGTGTGTGTGTCACTAGCTCAGTGTGTGTGTGTGTCACTAGCTCAGTGTGTGTGTGTCACTAGCTCAGTGTGTGTGTGTGTTACTAGCTCAGTGTGTGTGTGTGTCACTAGCTCAGTGTGTGTGTGTCACTAGCTCAGTGTGTGTGTGTGTCTCACTAGCTCAGTGTGTGTGTCACTAGCTCAGTGTGTGTGTGTGTGTCACTAGCTCAGTGTGTGTGTGTGTCTCACTAGCTCAGTGTGTGTGTGTCACTAGCTCAGTGTGTGTGTGTCACTAGCTCAGTGTGTGTGTGTGTGTCACTAGCTCAGTGTGTGTCACTAGCTCAGTGTGTGTGTCACTAGCTCAGTGTGTGTGTGTGTGTCACTAGCTCAGTGTGTGTGTGTGTGTCACTAGCTCAGTGTGTGTGTGTGTCTCACTAGCTCAGTGTGTGTGTCACTAGCTCAGTGTGTGTGTGTCAATAGCTCAGTGTGTGTGTGTGTGTCACTAGCTGTGTGTGTGTGTGTGTCACTAGCTCAGTGTGTGTGTGTCACTAGCTCAGTGTGTGTGTGTGTGTCACTAGCTCAGTGTGTGTGTGTGTGTCACTAGCTCAGTGTGTGTGTGTCTCACTAGCTCAGTGTGTGTGTGTCACTAGCTGTGTGTGTGTGTCACTAGCTCAGTGTGTGTGTGTCACTAACTCAGTGTGTGTGTGTCACTAGCTCAGTGTGTGTGTGTGTTACTAGCTCAGTGTGTGTGTGTGTGTCACTAGCTCAGTGTGTGTGTGTGTCTCACTAGCTCAGTGTGTGTGTCTCACTAGCTCAGTGTGTGTGTGTGTCTCACTAGCTCAGTGTGTGTGTGTGTTACTAGCTCAGTGTGTGTGTGTGTGTCACTAGCTCAGTGTGTGTGTGTGTCTCACTAGCTCAGTGTGTGTGTCTCACTAGCTCAGTGTGTGTGTGTGTCTCACTAGCTCAGTGTGTGTGTGTCACTAGCTCAGTGTGTGTGTGTCAATAGCTCAGTGTGTGTGTGTGTGTCACTAGCTGTGTGTGTGTGTGTGTCACTAGCTCAGTGTGTGTGTGTGTGTCACTAGCTCAGTGTGTGTGTGTGTGTCACTAGCTCAGTGTGTGTGTGTCTCACTAGCTCAGTGTGTGTGTGTCACTAGCTGTGTGTGTGTGTGTCACTAGCTCAGTGTGTGTGTGTGTCACTAGCTCAGTGTGTGTGTGTCACTAGCTCAGTGTGTGTGTGTGTTACTAGCTCAGTGTGTGTGTGTGTCACTAGCTCAGTGTGTGTGTGTCTCACTAGCTCAGTGTGTGTGTCACTAGCTCAGTGTGTGTGTGTGTGTCACTAGCTCAGTGTGTGTGTGTGTCTCACGAGCTCAGTGTGTGTGTCTCACTAGCTCAGTGTGTGTGTGTCACTAGCTCAGTGTGTGTGTGTCACTAGCTCAGTGTGTGTGTGTGTGTCACTAGCTCAGTGTGTGTGTGTGTGTCACTAGCTCAGTGTGTGTGTGTGTCTCACTAGCTCAGTGTGTGTGTGTGTCACTAGCTCAGTGTGTGTGTGTCACTAGCTCAGTGTGTGTGTGTGTCACTAGCTCAGTGTGTGTGTGTATCTCACTAGCTGTGTGTGTGTCACTAGCTCAGTGTGTGTGTGTCTCACTAGCTCAGTGTGTGTGTCTCACTAGCTCAGTGTGTGTGTCTCACTAGCTCAGTGTGTGTGTGTCACTAGCTCAGTGTGTGTGTGTGTCTCACTAGCTCAGTGTGTGTGTCTCACTAGCTCAGTGTGTGTGTGTCTCACTAGCTCAGTGTGTGTGTGTCACTAGCTCAGTGTGTGTGTGTCACTAGCTCAGTGTGTGTGTGTGTGTCACTAGCTCAGTGTGTGTGTGTGTGTCACTAGCTCAGTGTGTGTGTGTGTCTCACTAGCTCAGTGTGTGTGTGTCACTAGCTCAGTGTGTGTGTGTCACTAGCTCAGTGTGTGTGTGTCACTAGCTCAGTGTGTGTGTCACTAGCTCAGTGTGTGTGTCACTAGCTCAGTGTGTGTGTGTGTGTCACTAGCTCAGTGTGTGTGTGTGTCACTAGCTCAGTGTGTGTGTGTCACTAGCTCAGTGTGTGTGTCACTAGCTCAGTGTGTGTGTGTGTGTGTCTCACTAGCTCAGTGTGTGTGTGTGTCACTAGCTCAGTGTGTGTGTGTCACTAGCTCAGTGTGTGTGTGTGTGTGTCTCACTAGCTCAGTGTGTGTGTGTCTCACTAGCTCAGTGTGTGTGTGTGTCACTAGCTCAGTGTGTGTGTGTGTGTCACTAGCTCAGTGTGTGTGTGTGTGTCACTAGCTCAGTGTGTGTGTCACTAGCTCAGTGTGTGTGTGTGTCACTAGCTCAGTGTGTGTGTGTGTCACTAGCTCAGTGTGTGTGTGTGTCACTAGCTCAGTGTGTGTGTGTGTCACTAGCTCAGTGTGTGTGTGTCACTAGCTCAGTGTGTGTGTGTGTCACTAGCTCAGTGTGTGTGTGTGTCACTAGCTCAGTGTGTGTGTGTGTCACTAGCTCAGTGTGTGTGTCACTAGCTCAGTGTGTGTGTGTGTCACTAGCTCAGTGTGTGTGTGTGTCACTAGCTCAGTGTGTGTGTGTCACTAGCTCAGTGTGTGTGTGTGTCACTAGCTCAGTGTGTGTGTGTGTCACTAGCTCAGTGTGTGTGTGTGTCACTAGCTCAGTGTGTGTGTGTGTCACTAGCTCAGTGTGTGTGTGTAGGGGGGGGGTCTCTCTGTCCCTGACCCTCTCACCGTTTCTCTGTTTTCATTTCGGCGCCACAATGTCTCCCGGAACCGGAAATACAGGGTCAGCGTTCAACAGACAAATACCCCCCCCCCCAACACCCCCCCCCCCCAACACACACACCCTCACCCCCCCCCCCCCCAACACACACACACCCCCCCCCACCCAACACCCCCCCCCCCCAACACACACCCCCACCCACACCCTCACACACACCCCCAACACAGACACACCCCAACACACACCCCCCCCCACACACACACACACCCACAACACCCCCCCCCCCCAACACCCCCCCCACACACACCCCCTCACACACACACCCCAACACCCCCCCCCCCAACACACCCTCACACACCCCCCCACAACACACACCCCCCACACACACACCCTCACACACACCCCCCAACACCCCCCCCCAACACACCCTCACACACCCCCCAACACCCCCCCCCCCCACACACACCCCCTCACACACACACCCCAACACCCCCCCCCCCAACACACCCTCACACACCCCCCCACAACACACACCCCCCACACACACACCCTCACACACACCCCCCAACACCCCCCCCCCAACACACCCTCACACACCCCCCAACACCCCCCCCCCCACACACACACCCTCACACACACCCCCACCCCCCCCAACACCCCCCACCCCCACACACACCCTCACACACACCCCCACACACACCCCCCAACACCCCCCCCCCCCCAACACACCCTCACACACACCGCCCAACACCCCCCCCCCCAACACACCCTCACACACACCCCCACCCCCCCCAACACCCCCCCCCCACACACACACACCCTCACACCCCCCCCCCACACACACACCCTCACCCCCCCCCCCAACACCCCCCCCCCCCCCCAACACCCCCCCCCACACACACCCCCACCCCCCCCAACACACACCCTCACACACACACCCAACACACACCCCCCCCCCCAACACACCCTCACACACCCCCCCACAACACCCCCCCCCCACAACACCCCCCCCCCACACACACACCCTCACACCCCCCCCCAACACACACCCCCCCACAACACACACCCCCCCCAACACACACACACCCCCCACAACACACACCCCCCCAACACACACACCCCCACAACACACACCCTCACCCCCCCCACACACACCCCCCAACACCCCCCCCACACACACACCCCCCAACACCCTCCCACAACACACACCCCCACCCCCCCCCAACACACACCGTCACACCCCCCCCACCCCCCACAACATACACCCTCACACACACACCCACAACACACACCCTACACCCCCCACAACCTCACACACCCTACAACAACAACAACCTAAACTTATAAACGCCTTTCACATCGGGAGGACGTCCCAAGGCGCTGCACAGGAGGCATGTGACCTGAGCTGGGAGGGGAGTGTTCAGGAAGGGGTGAAACACGTAGGGGAGGTTGAAAAATTCAGGGGGGAACAAAAGGCACGGTCGAAGAGGAAAGTCTTCAAACCGGCCTTGAAAGAGGAAAGGGAAGAAACAAGGTGGAGGGATTGGGGGATGGAATTCCACAGGGTGGGAGCGGAGAAACTGAAGGCCCGGCCTCCGATGGTGGGGCGGTTCGGGCGGGGGGCTTGGAGCAGGCCAAGACCTGCTGAACGGAGGGTCCGGGTGGGCTTATAGGGGGAAAGTAAATTGGTTAAATAGGGCGGGGCAAGGCCGTGTAAGGCCTTGAAGGTGAGGACGAGGATCTTGAACTCGATCCTCTGGGGGATGGGGAGCCAGTGGAGACGGGTGGGGGTGGGGGTTATGTGGTCGCAGAGGCGGGTGCGGGATAGTACACGGGCTGCAGAGTTTGGGATGGCCTGCAGCCTGTGAATGGAGGAACTGGGGAGGCCGACGAGGAGAGAGTTTCCGTAGTCCAGCCGTGAGGTGATGTACGCGTGCAACACACACCCTCACCCCCCATAACACACCCCCCACCCCCCACAACATCTCCCCTCACACACCCCCCACAACATACACCCTCACACCCACATAACACACACCCTCACACACACACCCTCACACACCCCCCTACCCCCCACAACACACACCCTCACACACACCCCCCCACACAACATACACCCTCACACCCACCCCCCACAACACACACACTCCCCCCCAACACACACCCTCACACACACCTCCACCCCCCACAACACATACCCTCACACTTTCTGTGATTGATGTACAAGTTCACCTAAATCCCTACAATACTAACACTACCTAGTGTCTCCCCCTTCTAGAAAATAATCCGGTTTTCATTTTTTCCTACCTAGATGAGTAACTTCACGTTTCCCCACGTTATACTGTATTCCTTCTGCCACCTTTTTGCCCACTCATCTATCCTGTCTGCAATCCCTTTGCATTCTCCTTGTGTCACCCTCAAAGCTCACTCTCCCACCTAGCTTCATATCGTCTGTGAGTTTAGACACATTAAGCTCTATTTAATAATCGATAATATTTAATAATAATAAAAGGTCAATTTCATTGTTTGTGTGACGCTGCTGTGCGCAATTGGCTGCTGCGTTTCACCCACAATTATACAGTCAGTTCACTTTGCAGCAAGTTCAAGGTGTGTTACAGCTGTAGATGTAACCAGATTAGCAAAACATAGGAGTGATGTGATGGAAAACATGGAAAGAATGCTGAGTGTCTGGATTGAGGATCAGAACCAGCGTAATATACTATACAGTTACCCCAAGTACCCCTTCTTGCCTATGTGTGTTAATTTGTGTGCTATGCTGTGTAGCATTAAATCTTCGCCGCAGCCTCTAAGGCGAGTATATCTTATAGACCAAACCAGCACACAATATTCTAGGTGCAGTCTCACCGAGGCCCTATACAGTTGCAGCAAAACTTCCCTACTCATATTCTAATCCTTTTGTAATGAACACCTACTATGTTTTCTCCTGTTAACCACTCTTCGATCCATGCTAGTATATTACCTTTAATTCCATGAGCCCTTATCTTATGTAACAGCCTTTTATGTGGCACCTTGTTGAACGCCTTCTGAAAATCCAGATATACTATATCCACTGATTTCCCTCCTATCTAATTTTACATCTTAAAAAAAACTAAGATTCATTACAGACAATTTTCCTTTCATAAAGCCATGTTGACTCTGCCCAATCCCACAATACTCCTAGCATTTGACTTTGCCGTTATCACGTCTTCTAGACTGTGTCTCAAAGCACTTCACAGAGTATACTATCAAGTGAATTGACTGGATATTTGTGGGCAAACTGCAGCAGCCGATTGTGCACGGCATCATCCCCACAAACAGTCGTGGATTGAATTGATCAATTTATTTATTTTTTTGAACGATTATTACCAGACATCTGGTGTAAGGAAACTTGCCCGGGCTTTCAACCCGACCTGGAATCGAACCTATGTCTCTCGCTTGGAAGGTGAATGCTCTAACCACTGAGCTACAGGACTCCACAATCAGATTTTAGTCCCATCAATTTCTCTTGTATTCATGTTTTACTGACATAAATTTATTTAAGTTCCTCACTAACATTAGCCTCTTGATTCCCCGCTATTTTAGTTAAGTTTTCAGTGTCTTCTAAAGTAAAGACAGAAACAAATTACTTTATTAGTTTAATGACTCTGCCGTTTCTTTATTCCCCATCATAATTTCTCCTATCTCTGCCTGCAACGGACCTGCATGAACTTTTGTTAATCTCTTCCATTTTATATGCAGGTGGAGTCCTGCAGCTCAGGGGTTAGAGCACTCGCCTCGCAGGCGAGAGATCTGGGTTTGATTTCCAGCAGGTCAGGGCAAAACCTGATTATTATATTCTTTTAAAAGCTCTTACAGTCTGTCTGTATCTCTAGCTAGTTTACTCTCATATTCCATCTTCTCCCTCTTGATCAGTTTCTTTGCTGATCCTTTGCTGATCTCTAAAACCCTTCCAATCCTAGAACATAAGAATAAGGAGCAGCAGTAGACCATTCCGCCCTTCGAGCCTGCCCCGCTGTTCAATAATATCATGGGAAAACTCAGCAGGTCAGGCAGCATCTATGGAGAAAGGAAAAGTGAGTCAATGTTTCGGGTCCACGACTCTTCGTCAGAACTGGGGTATATTGGGAGGGAGAGGCTTTTAAGGATTAACAGAGGGGGAGAGGCAGGGCAAGGGGGTAGCAACAAAACTGCAAAGAGGTGTTAATAACGTTAAAACAAACAGAGGGGCTGAATTTGCCAAAGAACAGGCAGATCAGATGGTCGCAGAAGAGGAGGGAGGTGAGCTGTTATGGCCTGAAATTGTTGAAATCAATATTAAGGCCAGAGGCCTTTTAACGTTGGTGCAATCGGTGCAACACACCAACGGGTCTCTCATATTGCGGGCCCCCAAAATAATGCAAAAAATCATCGAAATGGGAGGATTTGAGTGTGCTGTGCTCTTGTCTTGTGTGAAATACTGCACTGTATTGTATAGTGAAAATCAGAGCTCTTCCCAGCCTGGCGGAGCAGGCAGTCTGCCTAAAGAGGCATTGCAATCGCAACGGGAGCTGGTTTGAGGTGAGAGGAGGTCAGAGAGGTAGAGGCGTGCAGAGGAGTGGAGGGATTGGAAGACAAGGGTGAGGCTCTTGAAGTCGATCCTCTCTGGGATAGGGAGCCAGGATCACATGAACGAAAGTACTAATAACCATTGACGGGCCCCCTAAGAAAATTGCACCTAGTGCAGGTAAGCCCTGATTTAGGACGCTTTTTAGGCCGTTTCGATTGAACAAACATAATATTTTAACACCTTTTTATCGATATAGGACACTTGGTTTCGTTTCAATGAACAAAATTCTTTTTTGCGCATGCACAGTACATATTTTGAATATCGCAGTCGTTTTTGGCGCATCCTTTTTGTCCATACACACAGTACAGAGCATATTTGTGCGTAAATCGCGTTCGCACCTGATATAGTGTATCCAAGAGTTTGAACTGGCCAATAGCATGTCGCCACATTGTTTAAAAGCCAGCTGATTTTCAAGCAACACCATGCCATGTCAGTATTACAGTAATTTCCAAACATTCCTGAGCAACTTCGAGCGATTTACAGCCTCTACCGTGTTTCTACCACGTCAGGAAAAGAGAGGCAGTAAGTGAAATGAGCAGCGGTAATATCACTAGCGGCCAGAAACCGCACAAAGTCATCACTTTAAATATTAAATTGGAGGTGATAAAGCACATCTGGCAAAAAAGGTACGGATGTCGGGAGGACTTTAAGGCTAGCTAGATCTATGGTGGCTACTATAAAACAGAATAAGGACAATATACTGGCAAGTTCAAGGTGTATTACAGCTACAGGTGCAAGCAGATTATCAAAACATAGGACTGTATTAAAGTACAATACTGTACAGTTACCCCAAGTACCCCTTCTGGCTTATGTGTGTTATTTGATGTGTTATTTTGTATGATTTGTGTGTTGTTTAGTGGGTTTAAGGCCCGCAAATTTTGTGAAAAGAACGCATCTTGGGTTATATGATGGGACTGCATGGGAAATCACGTTTCGAATTAGGACGTTTCGATCTGAGTAGTTTTTCAGGAACGCAACCCCGTCCTAAATTGAGGTTTCCCTGACAGTAAAACCTTGTTTATCTGGTACCCAACCAAACGGCACACTCAACCAACCGGTATCTCCCAATACAATTCATCATTGCAGCAACCGGATCTCACACTGTCGCCATCTAGGACACTCGCGGTATGCTCACTTTGCACATGCCTGGTGCATGTTAGGCCGCGCTACCTTTAGGTGAACAAGGCAGTTGCCCAGGGCCCTGATCAGCATATTAACAGCTGTCAAGGTTGGGGGGATAGTACCTGAACTCCCGCTCCCTCTGTACACTGATTGGCTAATGGTCCTCAACAGTCACGTCAACCCAGCGTCCCGTTGGTCGCCACTCGCGTCAATCAGACGGGCAACATTCACGCCCCACCAACACACAGTCTAACACGCCCCATTAGATTGAGTTCACTTTTAACAGCTTGCCCTCAAGGCTGCTCGCGCCCTTTGCTATTGACCCAATCAATTAATAAGGTTCTGATGAAGAGTCGTGGACCCGAAACGTTAACTCGCTTTCCTTTCTCCATAGATGCTGTCTGATCTGCTGAGTTTCCCCAGCAACTTCTGTTTTTGTTTCAGATTCCCAGCATCTGTAGTATCTTTTTAATTAATAAGGTTAGTTCGCTTCTTTTTAAATAAAATAATAGTTATACATATACTGTATAGATATCTTGAAGCACGATACAAATAAAACAACCATTACCGGGGGTGGGGGGGGAGCTGACAAAGGAAGCCATTCTTTACCGAACGCTGGAATGTTTTTTTACTGATCATTTTACTGAGTGTGCTGGAATGCTCTATCGGTAATCCATACAATATTGTGTTATTATTTAGTCTATTATTAATATGGTATGTTTTAAAATAAGTTAATTTTTTGAGTTGGATTTTCAGCAACTTGCCACTCGAACATCCGGCAGATTGCATTAATCGGCACCAGGCAGGTCCCGAGGGTGCCGGATAACGAAGGTTTTACTGTTGTTAGAAGTCTTAAAAACGCCTCTGATTGAGGCCAGAGGGCTGTAAGGTCCCCAGCAGATGGATAAGGTGCTGTTGCTCGAGCTTGTGCTGCGGTTTGTTGGAACAGCATAGGAGTCTGTGGATGGAGAGATCAGACTGTGAGTTGGAAGGAGTTAAAACGGCATGAAAGAGGTAAGTCAGGGTTGTATTTCCTGACAGAACGGAGGTGTTCAGCAAATCTGCATTTCCAGTCTACATTTTAAACTAATATTAAATAAAACCCCCCAAACAACACTACTAGTATTGAAGATTGAAATAATTGTTTAATAAACACAGGTATCCCCTGATTCTGGAAAATGTCACGCAAATCGAAATGTCATAAAGCAGATAAAGTCGTCGATAAAAAGGTGTTAAAAAATAGTTTGTTAAATCGAAAATGTGTAAATAGAAGCGTCGTAAACCTGGGGATACCTGTACTGTATATAAACAAGATAAAAATACAATTAAGAGAACACCTACTGGAGATGGTGGATGTGGTCAGTGGGTGGAGTGGTGGGAGGGGGCGGAGTCATTCAGAAGAAGGGGTGGGGTTATTACCAGATAGGCCCCTCCCTCCCTCCCTCCCTCCCTGTCACCAAACAGCTGATGGTTGCCAGGTGTTTGTGTCTTTGTACATTTTGTCTAAAGTCGAATTGTACGAAGGAACAAACACGAGCCAGCGATCAGCTGTTTGGTGACGCGGCGTGTGGTAATCCCGTCCCTTTATCTGAATCTCTCCGCCCACTGACCACATAGATTCATAGAATTTTACGGCACAAAAGGAGGCCATTCGGCCCATCTAGTCTGTGCCGGCTCTTTGAAAAGAGCGATTCAATCCCACTGCCCTGCCCGCTCCCCATAGCCTAATAGACCTGTTCACCCTAAATAAAGATCTAATTCCCTCTTAAAAGTTGTTATCGAATCAGCCTCCACCACCTTTTCAGGCAATGCATTCCAGATTCGAACAACTCGCTGAGTGAAAACATTTCTCCTCAGCTCCCCTCTACTTCGCCTTGAAATTATTTTAAATCTGTGACCACGAGTCACAGATTCGCCCACGAGTGGAAATAGTTTTTCTCTATTTGCCCTGTCGAAACCCCTCATGATCTTATAAACCTCTATTAGGTCTCCCCTCAATCTTCTCTGCTCCAGAGAGAATAACCCTAGCCTATCTAGCCTCTCCTCATAGCTGAAGTCCCTCAATCCTGGCACCATCCTAGTAAATCTTCGTTGTACCCTTTCCAATGCCTTCACATCCTTTCTGTAGTGTGGTGACCAGAATTGAACACAGTATTCCAGCTGAGGCCTCACCAAAGTCTTATAGAGGTTAGTCAGCACTTCCTGACTTTTGTACTCTATACCCCTATTTATAAAGCCTAGTATCCCATATGCCTTCTTAACAGCCTTGTCTACCTGTCCTGCCACCTTCAACGAGTCACTAACACAAATCCCCAGGTCTCTCTGTTCCTTCACACCATTTAAAATTGTACTATCTAGCCTATATTGCCTCCCTTCATTTCTTCTCCCAAAATGCATCACCTCACACTTCTCTGCATTAAACTTCATCTGCCATGTGTCTGCCCACTTTACCAATTTGTCTATATCCTCTTGCAGATGGCTACTATCCTCCTCACTGTTTACTGTTCTCCCTAACTTAGTGTCATCTGCAAACTTGGAAACTGTACTCCGTACACCCAAGTGCAGATCATTGATGTAGATTACAAACAGCAATGGTCCCAAAACTGATCCCTGTGGCACACCACTGCTCACTTCCCTCCAATCTGAAAAACAGCCGCTCACTACAACTCTCTGCTTTCTGTCTCGCAGCCAGTTGTGGATCCACGCTGCCACTGTCCCTTTTACGCCATGGGCCTTTAATTTCATAATAAGTCTCTCATGTGGCACTTTGTCAAATGCCTTTTGAAAGTCCATGTAAACTACATCAACTGCGCTACCATTATCCACCCATTCCGTTACCTCATCAAAAAATTCTATCAGATTTGTAAGGCAAGATTTGCCTTTAACAAATCCATGTTGACTGTCCTTTATTAGCCTATATCTTTCTAAGTGAAGATCTACCTTGTCCCTGATTATGGACTCTAGAAGTTTGCCCACTACCGACGTTAGACTGACTGGTCTGTAGTTACCAGGCTTGTCCTTCTGCCCCTTTTTATACAAGGGAGTAACCATCTCCAGTAAGTGTACCCTTAATTGTATTTATTATCTTATTTATATAAACTAATAATTGATATAAACAACTAATAATTGATATAAACAACTAATAATTGATATAAACAACTAATAATTGATATAAACAACTAATAATTGATATAAACAACTAATAATCAATATCATCAGCTAATATCCCTTCAATTAATCCAATTTTCTATTTTTTTTCTAACTATTTATTAATCAACAACATATAATTGAAACAATATATATCAGGACGACTCATAGCGAGGAGTTCCAGTACATTGTTTCAGTTAAAGTCATACTTTTCAAGAACACATCCCCGACTTCAATTGAGGACTCCAGTATTCCCCTCCCCTCCCTTCTCACCAATCAATCAATCAACCAACCAACCAACCAACCATTCATTTATATAGCGCCTTTCACGTCGGGAGGACGTCCCCAGGCGCTGAACAATCAGGTGGTGGGGGTGGGGGAGGCGGTGTCCGGGTAGGGGGAAGGAGAGTAGGAAAATTGACTGTATATTTGTGGGCGAAACATGGCAGGCAAATTGCGCACAGCAGTGTCCCACAAACAGTCACGGAAGTGGGGCCAGGGGAGAAAAGGGGAAAAGTGGGTAAGAGGGGAGAGGGAGGAAAGGTGGGAGGCGGTTAAAATCAGGGAGAAATGGGAAGAAAGGGGGGTAAGGGGAAGAGGGAGGAAAGGGGGAGAGGGGGAGCGAGTGAGGTTAGAACAGTGGTTCCCAATTTTTTTTTGCTGTGCCCCAAATTAACCACCAGCAGGTCCTCCACCACTAGGGGGCGATGTCGCGATTGACACTCAGCTCAGCCAAAACATTATCTCCCTCTTTTGTGGACTCAGTGCAACTCCTATGTGCAGTACCCTCTTTATGATTGCAATTGTTAGAAAGAGGAAAGGCAGCGGTAGCTTGTGCCTATTTCACCCGTTACTGAGACACTGAGAAAGGAACGCGCATGTGCATCGGAACTACATTCAACTCAATGGGTAAAAAAGGCACGGCGTCTCTCTGCCTTTCTGTTGCTTTTAAGATAAGACATATAAAATCGCAGTTAAATAATTTTGGTAGTGTCTACTAAAAATCATTTGCATTATGTAAAATGTGTATTGTAAAAATATAAACCATTAAATAATCATCTACAATTTAAAGTTTTTATTTTCATAAAGTAGGCACTGCCTCCCCTGCCTACACGTCCATGCTTTACGGTATATTCTGTGAAGCGCTATATCAAGGATTATTATTTCTTCATCTATGTCGTTGATGCAGACTGTAAACAGTTGAGGGATAAGCACTGATCCTTGAGACACTCCACTAGTCACTTCCTATCAGGAGTCGTGCAATGAAACATGTTTAAGGAGGGAGCAGTTGGTTAGTTTTCCCCTACCCACTGCTAGGCTGCTAACTGTCTTCCAGATGGATAATAAATGAATAACCTACCAGTTGGATTTAGCAGTAACCAAATCGGTTTTATTCCTAAAGGTATCGATGCAGTTTTTGAATGCAGTTGCAAAAGAGAACATTTCTATTTTATGCCAATTGTTTCAGAAATTCCATAAGCTTCAAACATCAAATTGCAACATAGCAGCAAGTTATAATGCCAAAGGCATATTCTGTAGAATTATCACACACTTGCTACAATACTGTATAATTAAGGATGCTAATTCCCTTTGTACTTTATTCTTAAAATTTTATGTACAAGGAGGACTGATTTACTAATGTACATTCAAATATAGAAAGTTTACACATGGGTATTGTATAGAACAGGTCACAATGACACTAGATATTTATAGTATGTGAACATCCATGTTATATTTTCCAGAAGCTCTTTTTGCATCAGTAATAGAAGGCAATTATACATATAAATGGTTTATAGTTGCAATAAGCTAACTCATTTTGAAGATTAACAAATAGCAGAATTAGAGAGGTCCAAGGCCTGATTTAGGAAACACATTTAGTTGATGCCAATCTTGCTTTTCAGAAAATATTTCATACTACCATGCCCTTAAGGTGGCAGTCAAGTGTTCCACATTTGGGCGTCAGAAAGCAATTTTACTCCTCTGCTATCTAACAAACAGAGGACTGTAAAACACCAATTATAAAATTAAGAAAAAATCCAGTATCGAGATTCACAGTCTTAATACAACTACAAAGGAACAAAAATACTTCAGTTACAAGAAAAAACCTTGCATACTCTGTCTCTGCTTTGATCCATATGGTGCTACCATTGTTAAATGCTGAACATCTTGGATCACTGGCAAAATGATCACTTTACAAATAAAAATTATAGACAGAGCTGTTACACTTATAATGCAACACAAAGGAGACATGGGACAGCTCATTTTCATTTTGATTCCATACAACCCTCCAATGAGAGGGTCATAGTAAAACAAGAATGGTTCATAGATATGACAGTTCAATCTTGAAGGCATGGAGTGTAGATCATGTTTCATCTGCCCAAGTCAACCACATCGTTGTCTACAGGGGGTGGCCCACTCGGTAATACTGTTGTCATTGTCCCTGCAGTTAGATAACCAGCGATTCCAGGGCCTGCAGAAAGTGATGCAAATAATCAAAGTGAATCTCCAGTAGAATTCAGACTGCGCTGCAGCCCTACCACAACTACAGTAAACGGAATATTCAGCTGCAAAACTGGCATTAAAAAAATACCACTGAAAAGGTAAAGATTCAAAGCAACAATAAAATGTGAATATATCTGCATTATATATTTGTGGGTATAGTTATTCTGTGATACTTGATCCATTCCTCTTGTGTCTACCTCTTCACTACCCCCAAATGTATTCCACATCCCTCCTCAACAAACCTTCTAGTTGTTATACCCTTACATTTGTAAGGATAACCCAGTATTCTCAACTGAGAAGGCAGATAACCAACAACTAGGCTTTACCAAACCGCCTCCCCCACCAGTGACAGAGATATATTCAATGAAGCAGATAGGCCCACAATTTATCCCTGCTTTGGGGGACTCAACACTCCCAAATAGCATCCCCGAGATTGGCAAGTCGAGTGTTGAATTCACAAGCTATAATACCTCCACAATACATGGAGCCGTTTTACCCCAGTTAGCATTAGTGAAATGTACTTTGTATAAAATAGGCAGATAGAGTTTATTTTTCTCTATACGCTAGTACATGAAAGTGATCCAGGTGACCCCAGATATGTCATGTGTATCAAAGGATTCAACTTGGGTGAGAGCGGTGGGGGCAGAAGAGGAAACAGAATTCTACCACGTGTGGGTACACTGAAACAGTGCATCCGGTTTTAAAAGTTTACAGTACGTTGTAGAGGATTCACTAGTGTTAACGACCTAAAGCAAGCAATAATTTGGGGGAAAGGTTTACAGCATCAGGAACTGTCACCAGTTGTACATTCCAAAATATTAAGCTTGATAAGGAAACAAATCAGTTACATATTCCAAATAATCTTGGGAATACAACTTGATTTTAAAATGTGATGTAATTGAGTGTTTGTGTTAACAGAAATTTGTTAACACTATTAACATTTGCCCGCGATATATTCACAAAAGATTTGAAAAGAAAACTTGCATAAATATTGTGAAAGAAGCTTATACAGTAGAAGCCCGTTTATCCGGCACCCGCGGGACCTGGTCAATGCCGGTTAAAGCGCCTGCCGGATATTCGGGCAGCTCGTGGCCGAAAACCCTCTACAAAAAAATTTAACTTCTTTTAACACACACCATACACACCAGACTAGGTAATAGCAAATAGTGGCAGAGTATCGTGTTGGTGCTTGTTGTTGGGGCTGCTCTCTTGCGCTTCTCACCTTTACTGATTGGGGTTTACAGTCCAGCGATTCTTTTTTGAATGGGGGACGCCAGGCGGTGAAAGAAACGGCAGCGCGATTTTAAAGTCGCGCAACTTTACTAGCTGCAAGCCGAAGCCCTAGACTCTACTAGGGGCAAACCCAAATACTGCACCTGCGCGACAATATGGTTTATTGGCTAGCGTTATCGGCTTGCGCTTGTACGACTTTAAAGTCATTCGCGCTCCGTTTTTTTCACCCACTTGGCATGCTCCATTTTGGGAGGGGTTGCTGGACTGTAAACCTCAACCGCAGCATCATGGCTTCAAGCGCAACATCTACCAGTGGGAGTGGGGGGGCGCAGGAAAGTGGTTTTCACGGTGATTGCCAATGTAATATTCTGTTATTATTTATGCATTTACAAATGCTCCACTGCTATTGTTCCGGATAAGTTCCAGTTTATCAAATGGAGACTTTTTTGGGGCGTGCCAGTTATACGGAAGTCCCGGTGCATCGAGTCACGGATAAACGGGCTTCTACTGTATTTAACTGTACAAGTCTCACAAAACAAATTTAGCAAGAATATAATCTACCTTTGTCAGACCTAATGAGAAATGAGCATAGTGCTGGAATAGAAGCCCTAAAGGCCACTTCTGAGGTGAAGGGGACTAGTACCAGTAAGGAGGGAAGGTGAGACACCTGGAGGGAAGAGAAAAGATACAGAAGATGACAGGGGAAAGCACAGAGAGAAAGCAATAGATTTCACTCTTTGGTAAGTAAGGAGGAAAAAAGTTTGCATTAGTATAAGCCCCGCAAATTTCCTATGAATTGGTAAATAAATTCAAGGTCATTGCCAATGCTAAAGATGCAGCAAATAATTTAGAGATAAAAAAAACACTTTTCCTCTTAAGTCAGTAAATGGCAGTTTTCATTCCATCTGGGCTGGATTTAGCTTCTGGGTCTCAAAGGTAGAGTTATAAAACAGTTGGTTCACATAAATTAAAGATGTGGTCCAACAAATTGCCACTGACACCCGAGTGGCTTTTTTTCCTCTTTCAACCTCAAAGATAACATGGTTTCCATGAGGTCGAGTGCATAAAGGTTCTAAATACATTGGAGAAATATGGACTCAATAAATTTAACAATAATTTATTAAAATAAAGGGAAAATGAAATGCACATTGGGCCAAATGGCCTGCTCCTGTGATATCGTTCTATCGTTCTAAACTGTAAGATTATTTTAGGTAGAGGGACACATAAGAGGAGGGTGTTTCCAGCAGCCAGGAAAACAATATTAGTATAGAATATTAGGGATGGACAGAGGGGACTAAGGAGGGGAAGGATGCGGGAGAAAAAAAGTAGACTGACAACTTGTAATTCAATTTACAGAATAAAATTATCTGTACCTGTCTTAAATGCAATACAAGTAGAAATCTTACTAACCTGTAAGATATCCTGCTGTTTGTGACTCAGAAATGAACAAATCGTGCTTCTGGTCTTTAAAGGCACTCCAGACAGAAGAACGAGACAGGATTTCATTCACCTAAGACAAAAATAGCAGAAGTTCAAAACCAATTCTCATCTTGTTAGCAGCCTTTAAAAAATTACAATATTAAAACGCATTGGATTTTTTTAAAAAATAGTATTTTCTTTCAGCCAGCCATCCCACCAAGCCCAATTATACCACAACCCAATGATCTACAAAAACACAAGTTGTCCCACAGGAACCTCCCCAAACCCAAACTTGGGCCCCAAAAGCTGTCTGCATTAGACCCAATAGCTTACATTACAACTCTGGATCACTTCTCTAATTGGGCAAGCTCAGTCTGAGCCTAGTGACCAAGAATCAAGATAGTCCTTATTCTGGTTTCTCCATTACAATAATAATGGAGATTATGGATGCTATAATGGATGCTATATCCTTGCATTTGATATAGCGCTTTTTCACGTTTTCTATTTTCTGGACGCCTCAAAGCACTTCACAGAATATACTGCAAAGTGAATTGACTGTATATTCTGGGGCGAGATGTGGCAGCCAATTGCGCACAGCAGTGTCCCACACAGTTGTGGATTGAAATAACCAATTTATGACCAAAATGGGCGGAAGAAATGAATTTGAGCTATTTAAGATGGAAAGGTTTGCAACATTTAGATTCAAGTGAATGTGTGCTGTGTGTGTAAAAATAACTAGGGAGGCAAATAAGGACAAGAATAGAAATCAATTCAGAGCTTTGGGGAGGAGAAAAAAAACTAACATAAATGTTGGTACAAGTAAGTACACAAGTGTTTGAAAAGGGATCAAGAACACGACTAAAATACTTCAGTGTAAGTAGACAGAGTGAAAGGCATTTGTTCAAGAACCAGCCTGTACAGAGACCGGATGCCTTTCTAGTTCCTAACTTTACGTCAGAACCTGAACAACTGAAATAAATTTCATTGGGTTTTACAAGCTTACCTGTTCGCCAAACTGCAGACTCCGTGTCATCGATTTAAGTGCGTTTACTATCTGAGCTTTTGTGGCTGCTGGGTTTTCAAGGCTTTCTAAACCAATTCCTTCCAGTAGCCTCAATAGATATGGAACCAGCTCAGCTTTCAATCCCTGTTGGCAAACAAAATTCTCAACATGACAGTCTAAATAGATAAAGCGTGTTTTTTTTTAAAAAGAAGCTAAAGTAAAATGAAAAAGTTGGGAGCTTAAATGTATGCACCCGCTGCCTTTGCTCCTCTGGGTTTGGCCTCCTCCATGTCCCCCGAGTCCTCCACTCCACCCTCGGTGGCCGGGCCTTTAGCCACTACACCCCGAGACTCTGGAACTCCCTTCCTCACTCCCTTCGCCTCGCCCCCTCTCTTCCCAGTTTCAGGTCACAGTTGAAGACCGTTCTCTTCGACCGCGCTTTTGATCACCTTTCTGCCCCTGCCCCGGTCCCAGGATCCGCTATTTTGAAGCGCTCTGAGACGCCGTCCGGCGTGGAGGGCACTATATAAATCGAAGTTGTTGTTGTTGTTATGCATTGGTTAAATGAAAAGTACAGGTAAATCCCGCTTAACATTGCATTGTTTCATTTTTTTTGTTATTATTTGGCTGATACATTGGGAACATATATTCATTTAACGTTGCGACGATCGCTACTACGTCATTCGCCAGCAGTGGAAAGGGGGCACGAAGGCACTAGGACTTGGGAGTGAGCCGGGCCGGCAGCGAGAGAGCCAGCCAGCCGGCAGCGAGTGAGACCGGCAGTGAGTGAGTGAGCCGAGCAGGCAGTCTTTGGGAACATATATTCATTTAGCGTTGTATGGCGAGTAGAATTTTTTTAAAAAGAAAATATTGATGAAAAATGTCCAAAAGAACCTAACTCCACTTTTTACATTTATTATGGTAAAAATGTATTTGTTTAAAGTCGTTTTGCTTCCAAGACACACTTTTCAAGAACCAAACTACGACGTTAAGTGGGGTCTACCTGAATCCTGAATCCCCCAAATAAGATTGTTTTGAACCACCCAGTCTAGGAAGGCGCCAGTTTCAAATTTTGGTTATTGAGTTAATCTCAGCTGTTTTCATTGTTCTACTGAACTGTTGTTATCAAGCAGATCATTATGGAATCACAGCAGTGGGCTCAATTGAGCTAAGACACCCATTCTCTCAGTCAAATATGAAATATGCCCACATTAATTACCCAAGGCACCAAAAGATAACCAACACTCATGCAAACAATGTCCATCAGCTCTGCAATTAAGTATAAGTATGCAATTTGCCAATTAAATTCCCACTACTGCAAGTGGTAATTTACTTGAAAATTGTTCAGCAAATACTAGATTCATAAGAGACTTGGTAAAGAGGAACAAAAATCAATCTGTAACCAATCTGATCTTGATCAGTATTTATATACTGGTTACCTAAAGTTTTTGGAAGGCAATTCGATTGCTAGGATCTCAGATTCCAACCATACCCACCTGTGCCACTAATTCAGTTTGTTCTTTCTGAAACATCCGATTTAGTGCTTCAGTGGCGAGGCCGACCATATCCGACCGCAATTTCATTCCATTCATCAGAGGTCCAATAGTTTCTAATGCTGCCATAGCTCGAACACATAACTTAAAAAGGAAAAATTCAGGTTAAACCATTTCAACACACCAGTGCATCTACTCTATTCTATCCTGAATCAACACTTGAAATCTCAGGCCAGACAAGCAATTGCTTCAAGCTGCAGAAGTGAAGGCCATGTGAAGAAGCTAACTCAAAGAATGCATAATTTAAAGATTCCACAATAATAGTGCTGAATGTTTAACATAAAGCCTGATCTTGTAGGGGCATTCAAAACTCACTGGTTGGCACTCTAGCGGGAATTGAAGGCTGCGGTGGTTAGTAAACTAGATCTCAGACTGAACAAAATAATGTTATAAATAAAGCAAGTTTTCAAATAATTTAAAGTTGCAAAGGAACATCATCGTGTCTTTAAAAAGGATTAATGAACTTTGGAGTGAATTCACCAGTGAAAGTTTTAAACTCTCAAGTCAAGTCAGTCTCTCTCATGGAAAGAACGATTCATGGAAGGTGCAAAAGCCACTATGCAGTTCAACATAATTCTACAACAGTGGATCCAACTTTTAAAGGAACAGGTGAAACTCTAAATTTTGAATAAAATGGTCAAATGTGAAACATTATAAACACAGCAACATTTTACCTCATTGTCAGCAAGTGCATGAATAACCCGAATCGATGACTTGGGGATGGCAGTGTTTTTATGGTTGAGAGCATTAATAACTTTAGGAAGGTGGCCTAACGGAGGTATTTGGTCTGCTAGCTGAGGCTGGGAATAAAAGAGGCAGACTGTTGCTGTGGTGACGGTTTCTAAGGTTTCACCCTGTAAAGGGAGGGGGAAGAGAGAAGAAAATATGCCATTAGTCTTTCATTTCTTTACATGTTTAACCTGTAGATTGTAATATTCTATTTGGGTCAATGCGATTGTCCAATTTCACAAACAGCCCATGCAATTAATGCTGTGGTTATCACTCACACATTTTTAATCAACTGACATTTGTCTGATGGCCATATTTCCATGGAAACACACTTACATGTGGATTATTTGCTTCCAGCAGTTCTGTAAGTTTCTCCATCAATGAAACAAGAAATTCACGAGGTTTTCGAAGAACCCAACCAGGTTGTACAATAAAGATCCTCAAGAAGACCCCTCCGACAGAGAGTTCACCTCCAGCTTCAGTAAACATTACAGTAAAGTCCTCAGGTAACTGAAGAGAAAAAGATCATGCATTTTGATATCAAAATATATCACTCAAAAATAGAGCCCATCTACTTGACAGTATATCTTGTGAAGCACTTTGGGACGTCTCAACGATGTGATAACAACAACAAAATTACATTAATAGAGCGCCTTTCATGTCGGGAGGACATCCCAAAGTGCAGAACAGTCAGTCAACCAAATAGAATGTTTTTCCAGTTACTGGTGGCATAAAGAGAATGATTTTCTGATCCCTCTGATGGCAATTTGAAGCTGCAGTGTGCACTCAGTTTAGGGTTATTTTAATCTCAACATTTAATGTGGACTCAGGAAAGGAAGATTCTCCCTTACATTTTGGACGTACAATTTTTATTTGTAGTAATTACCTAGAAAATATAATCACTACACTTCAGAGTAAAATCTTGTAAAGATTTTGATGTATTCTAACACGAAAGACGCTACATCAGGTGGAAGGAAACTATCACAGGGCAATGTTTGAAACTTTAGCTGCTTGTGTAAGAGGACAATGTCTAAACGGTGTTTAGTGGATGAACAGTTTACCTCACCCATTAAAAATTAGTTTAACAAATAAGGTGTAACATTCACAACCCATCAAACAGCTAATTACTGCTTATATTATGAATCAATAATATAATAATGCTTACATTTGAAAATAGTGCCTCATTACATTGTCAAGACATATCACAGCACTTCACCTGATATACTGGAATGACAATTTTTGGGGGGAAACATTGTGCAGCTTGGATATTACAAGTTTCAAATTGGCGAAAACAAACGTTTTATGCATCAGTTATCTTGGAATCTGTTGTCCAGCATTTATAACCAATATTCACTATCAGATATTAATCATCAATTCAATTTTCTCTGGATAATGAGATGAAGGTGGGTAGGTGGAGTCAGATTAGAAGATTAGTCATGATTTTATTGATTGGCGGGGCAGGCTCAAGGGTCGGATGGCCTACTCCTGCTCTTTATTCTTATGAAGACAAAAGTGAAACAAAAAACTTTCCTGTGATAAAATCACCTCTGATTGCATAATGGCATTATTTTCACAAAAAGACGTTTGGTTACCGATCATTGATTTTTAACTTAACACAAAAAATCCACCCAAAAAAATACAAAATTATACTCTTAGTCACAATATCTGTACTCCCATTTGGGAGATTTTGGGGAGTATGCAATTGTTATTTACATTTACAACTTCCATCCCAAGAATTATCCATCATCTTACTGCTATTGTCTTACCTTCCAATTTACTTCTGGATTATCACGCTGTTGCTTGAAGTGGCTTTAAAAAGGAAAGAAAGTTGAACTTTAGATATTCCAGAATGAATCCAGGATTTATTAAAGGACATCAACTGGACTTAATGCAAGGTCCTCAAAAACAATTTGCACAAACTGCTTACTAGCTTCTCATTCTAGGGGTAAGATGTACAACTCCCAGTTTACATGCTAATACACAGGAAGATGCTAAGGCAATCATATGAATTTAATGCCTTAGTTTACAGTAAGCTGTATACTTGATAATTAAATTTGGTTATTCCTCAATTTGTAAGAATGCCTGGCATCATCGTTAAAATAAGATTCCTAATAAATGACATAACATTTAAAAAAACAAACTTTACTGTTATTTGTGTGAACACTCCATAATAAATTGAAATAATTCTTTACAAACATCTCGTTTCTTCCCTTTCCTCTTTCAAGGCCGGTTTGAAGACTTTCCTCTTCGACCGTGCCTTTTGTTCCACCCAGAATTTTTCCACCTCCCCTACGTTTCACCCCTCCCCGTACACTCCCCTCCCAGCTCGGGTCACACGCCTCCTGTACAGCGCCTTGGGACGTCCTCCCGACGTGAAAGGCGCTTTATAAGTGTAATTTGTTGTTGTTGTTGAACATGAAATTGGTTAGAAAGGAACAGAACGAGGCCATTCTGCTTTGGACTTCTCTGAAATCGAGAGCATCAACTAAATCACACGATTTGTGACCTTGTGTAAACTTTCCTATATGAGTGCATCAGGTAAAGAGTAATGGTAACCAATATATGTTAGCCTTCTTACTTGAGCATCATTTCCTGAACAGTTGTAGATACTTTCTCCCTGGAGTTTTCATTCCAGATCAGCTCTGGATTTTCGTGGGTGCCCTCAAATATCTGCACAGATGCTTCAGGGTTGTCCCTCATGGCATCCATGAACACACCAGGCAGAAACTTGGTCAATATAATTCTTACCTAATTCAAGAGGGCAATAGTTATTAAAACAAATTAAGAAGCTGTTAAAAAAAACATTTGGATGCATTGCGTTGATAACTAAATACATGTTAAATGATTTGCACTAAAAACTGTCAGAACTTCTTCCATTAGAATAAACTCATCTTCTAAAATTATATCAAATTATAAATCCCAGGCTCCAATCTGCCTTCTTGATGATTTCTGATCCCAACTTGTGACACGTGCATCTGTACCCTCAGAAAACTCCACTCTATTGAGACTATTTGGGTTAAATTTAATATATTTACTTCCACTTATGGTTTATTTGATAATGTAGCAGCTCACATTTACCGGTTTTTATTCCAACTAGCTGAATACGGAAAGTATTTAAAATACTCTCTTCAAACTAGCTCAAGCAGTAGCAGTGGCTGTAGTAGAATCCTCTCACTTAATTTGGAATCTTTAGTGTTTGGTAGGAGCAACACAACCGCAGAATCAGTGGATCTTCCCAGGCGATTGGGTGGGGACATTAGTGTCCCTCAGGTGTCAATTTATGCAGCATCTTCACATAATTCTTGCATTTGATATAGAGCCTCATCAACAGTTGAACTGTTTCAAAAAATCGTTGGCATATTCAAAGTGGAGATGGTGTGGGAGGTAGAACCTGAACCAGTCAGCAACAGGTTATAATAATAATAAATAATAATAATCCTTGAATTTGATATAGCTCTTTTTATGTCTTCTAAACGTCTTAAAGCACTTCACAGAATACACTGTAAAGTGCATTGACTGTATATTTGTGGGCGAAACACGGCAGCCAATTGCACACAGCAATGTCCCACAAAGAGTCGTGGATTGAAATGTCCAATTTTATTGTGGATTTTTTGCAGGGATTATTATCAGGCGTGTGGTGTATGGAAATTTGCTCAATGTTTCACCCTGACCTGCCTGGATTCGAACACAGGTCTCACACTTGTAAGGCGAGTGCTCTAACCACTGAGCTACAGGACTCCACATTACCGCCAAATGTGGTGAATGTGTGTTTACAGGTGAACTTGACAGACAATTTGCACACAGTGTTCTACAAACAGCCATGGAGTGAATAATCAATTTTATTTAGAGGTTTGTCTTCCAGAACAGCAGGAAGCATGGTCTTCTCTTTTTGGAAAATGCAATGGGATTTTAACTAGCATTTGGGACCAGAGTATAATATCTCATCTGAAGCACAAAAGCTTCCAAAACACAGCATTCTCCCTATACTGAATTGGAAAGGCAACTTGGACAATGAGCTGAAAGCCCAAAGGGGCATCAACCCATAATCAATAGGATTTACATGTGGGTAAAATGATCTGTCAAGCATACTCTGTTCTTTGCAGATTGCGGGCAGACATTGAGATAATATTCTGAGAGTCTCCACGGTCCTGCATCTTATTTTTCCTACACCGAGACAGGAGATCAAGATCCTTTGGCAAAACCAATGTCAAATGCGAACTTGTAGTTAATCACAGATTGATCCAATTTCATTAAACGTTGTTATGAAATGCATACCTTTGGCCCAATAAGTTTGTCTGTAATCATTTTGGCAAACAACTCTGCAGTCTGTGCTCGAATCTGGGGATGCGTTGAGTTACAAAACATGTCCAGCAGATATATAAGAGCACCTGCACAGAAGCAGAATAAAGTTGTTGAATTCTCAAGTTTGACGTTCATAGGATGTTCATCTAATGAACAAACTTGTACAACACACACACAAAATAGCAATTTGAGGGGTACTTTGATAGATGGTATGAACCTCACATACCATTTGTTCCCCACTACTGAAGAATCAAGATTTAGAGACACTGGATCAGTCTAACAATGGCTTACAAACAGTGTTTTCAATTGTAATGAATACAAACCCAAATTAAAGACATTTTACAACTAACAAAGCTTATCTAAATGAATAACAATAGATGTGCAACAATTCATGCTTTAAAATTTTCGTTCTGTGCTGAGAAGCACCATATTTCCATTGTTGCCTGGTGATTCAGCCTAAACAACAATCAAACAAGTCAAACTATTTCTCACCATTGGTATCCTTTCATCATTGTAATAAAAAATGGCAATTTACACAAGATTTACACAAAGATAATAATAATCCTTGTATTTGATATATGGCTTTTCATGTTTTCTGGACTTAAAGTGCTTCACAAAATAGACTGTAAAGTGAATTGACTATGTATTTGTAATTGAAAGATCACTGCACAACAGTGGTATGTGCCATCAAATACATCAGAACTGCACAACATCAGAAGTGTAGAAAACCCTAAAATAAACTCAATATCAGAAAAATTGAGATAAATATGGAATAAGGTAGCTTTTAAACCACTTTCTAAAAATGGGTCAATTAATCTACTGTGTCCTAATAAGACTTGAAGCAAATTATGTTGCATTGTCAAGAGAAACTGGAAGCCAACAAATAGATGATTTACCATTATACTGTATCTAGATTCATCTTGATCTGCAAAAACCTCAGAAAAATTCAACTTAAGACGAATTGTAATTCATTGTATTACATGTATCAATTATTCAATTTCCTGACATGCCATGTGTATTAGCTTTGGATGGGCAATTATTTTTAAACTACTGGCAAATACATTTATTATAAATACAACTTCTCATCTTAACTTGCTTGGCTGCTTTGCTTCTAACAGTGAACTCCACTTTGGGTTAATATGGATAACTTGGACTGGATTTTGATTAGAGTTTCCACAATTAAATAATTTTTCTTTTGCAGTTGGGAAAACAAACATACCTTTTCCCATGGCTTCTTTGATAATCTTTGTATTTGACGTCAAAGCATGAAGTGTTTCAAGTACAAGTTGGCGACCTTGAAAAAAATACAATGTGTTGATGCACAAAATAACCTGTAATTTATCATTTCAGATTTGAGCTCATTTGAATGGAGAGCAGCAAACAGAGGTGATGCTATATTCCAGTCATGTGAACAGAAAAGTGGAGGAAAAAAAGGTCAATTCAGGAGCTTCTGTCGCCACCTGGTGGCTGGTTAAAAGCTCTGAATGCCAACCATTAAACAGTAAAACCTCCATCATCCGACATTTCGAAAGCCGGCAACTCCCTAAAACCGGCAAGATTTCAAAAATACAAACGGTATAAATAGTTTTTCGATATCAGCAAATCTCCCCCAAATTGGGAACAGCTGCTCTGCCATCCGGCGCTGTAGTGGAGCTCAGCCATTGTTTGGCTTCAGGGCTGTGTTTACAGCACATGTGATGTAATTGGGCGAGGCTTCCCCAGCCATTTCTAGGGTAGGTTCTAAATACAGGCAAACTCTGAAATCCGGGAGGTGAGTGGGTCCAACCGTGCCAGATTATCAAGGTTTTACTGTAGCAGGTTTAATTAAAAATAAATTTTAAATGCTTTAAAACAATACACATCAGATGCTGCACAACACCAATAAACAGTTCTGTTTCTTATCTGCAGACTGTTCATATGTACAACTTTTCACCTGAGAGCCAGGTACCAGTGAAGGGCAGACAGACCAATGGCACAGACCATTACATTTCTCAAATTGCAATACTTGAAAAATGTTTGGGAAGTCTCCTTGATGGCCAGTTAATAATCCTTACGTTTGATGTATCATCTTTCAAGTCACATTAGTAAGAGATTAATTAAGCCACTTGCTTTAAAGTTTGTCAGGGATGAAATTGATTTCTGAAGTAATGCTTATGAAAAAAATTTAAAGCCAAAAATATCCTACCAGATCCAACATTTATAAAAGCATCTGATGTTTGGTTAAATACAGGTGATAGCAGGTTTCAAATTAAGTTAGCTATGAAAAATAAATCTGCACTGATACAATTCCTTTTGAACAAAGTAAATTATTGTAAATTAGGTACTTACTGGATGGCAATGATTGCAGCAGAATAAGAAGGTTCGCAAGGACCATCGAGTCAGCAATGTTAGATACACATTCTTGGTTGGCAGTCACTATATTCACCACCTGCAGTACAACAGCAACACATTTAGAAGCCCGTTTTGCAGACTAATACACACAAGTTTTACAAACAGCTGAGATGATGCTTCAAGTTAACTACAGCAATAAATTTATTATTAAACTGCTGAAGACCTGCACAGCTAAAGAGCTATTCACAGGTTGTTCACAGAGTGCATAACACCAGCTTATTCTCCACTTTGGTCTCTGCACTTGGCAGTTCTAAACAGGGATTCAACAGACACTTGGCCACAAGGAGCAAGAATATCCAGATATGATCCCTGGTTAATATGCTAAATATCTCATATTTGGTTAACTTGAGACCTGTTCAGAGCAACATTGGAAGTACCATAGGGTGTTGCTGCCCTTACGCAGTTGCAATAAAAATGCAGCCTGCAAATAACAACAAAATTACATTTATAGAGCAACGTTTCACGTCGGGAGGAGAAATAAAGATTGAGTACAGAAAACATAAGTAGTGTGTAGCAAAACTTACCTCTAGTGCGAGTTGTTGAACCTGGCCAGCACCATGCACCCGTAAGAGCGAGAAAATCAACTTGAAATGACCAGTGCATTCACTCTCAGCACCTACAAAATTAATGTCAGCTAAAATTAAAAACTGGAAAAACACAATATTAAAATATCACACCAGCTAACTTGATGGTTGCTCCATAAATTACCTGGGGATGTCTAGCTAATGGGTATACTAACGTTTTTGACCTATTGGATAAAGATTTTGGTAGAATTTTGATTGAGAATCTTTGCAAAGAGAACATTAATGTGAGGAAAATACTTAATTAAGTGTTGGGAAAAAGGTGTCAATGGAGAGCAAGCATTATACAAGTTCATAGAATCTTACAGGACAAAAGGAGGCCATTCGGCCCATTGCTTTTTAAAAAGAGCAATTTAATCCCACTCTCCAGCTCTCTCTCCATAACCTCGCAAACCCGTCCTCCCCAAATAAATGTCTATCTCTCTTTTAAAAGTTGTTATCGAATCGGGCTCTACCACCTTTTCAGGCAATGCATTCCAGATTCGAACAACTCGCTGAGTGAAAACATTTCTCCTCACCTCCCCTCTGCTTCTTTTTGAAACTATTTTAAATCTGTGACCACGAGTCACTGATACACCCACCAGTGGAAACAGTTTTTCCCTATCTACTCTGTCAAATCCCCTCAAGAACTTAAAAACATCTATTAGGTCTCCTCGCAACCTTCTTTGTTCCAATGAGAATAAACCTAGCCTCTCTAGCCTTTCCTCATAGCTGAAGTCCCTCATTCCTGGTACCATTCTAGTAAATCTCTGCACCCTTCCCAATGCCTTAACATCATGTTGACTCAGAAAATGCATGGGAACATACCACAGGAGAAATTGAGAGATGAACAGATTTTGCAACATGCTTTAACAAACACAAGTTTCCAGGCAGTAGAGCAATGCTTGTGTTTCAGGTATAAACAAATCATTTGATTAGAATAACAATTAGTGGTAGGCGTTCAACGCTTTGTGCAAAACTGTCAGTTTTACCGCAACTCTAAGCTTCGCTCCCCCATTACCCCAGTCCTTGCCAGACTCCACTGGCTCCCTATCCCAGAGAGGATCGACTTCAAGATCCTCACCCTTGTTTTCAAATCCCTCCACTCCTCTGCACCCCCCTATCTCTCTGATCTCTTCTCCCCCCAACCCAGTACCCAGTGCCTTCGCTCCTCTGGGTCTGGCCTCCTCCATGTCCCCCGAGTCCTCCGCTCCACCCTCGGTGGCCGTGCCTTTAGCCACTACGCCCCGAGGCTCTGGAACTCCCTTCCTCACTCGCTTCGCCCCCTCTCTTCCCAGTTTCAGGTCACAGTTGAAGACCTTTCTCTTTGACCGAGCTTTTGGTCACCTTCCTGCCCCTGCCTCGGTCCCGGGATCCGCTATTGTGAAGCGCTCTGAGACGCCGTCTGGCGTGGAGGGAGCTATATAAATAGAAGTTGTTGTTGTTGTTGAAGTCAAAGGTAAAGATGTTCTCTCCTACTTAAACAAAATTGTTACTAATTTCAGTTATGGTATGGTATCTCTCTATATACAACAACTTGTATTTAGACAGCGCTTGATAGTGGCAGAGTCTGACACCAAGTCGGGGGGAGGAGCAACCAAGTGCTCTTTGAGTACACCTATCTAAGTACTTTGGAATAAGAATCCCTTCAATAAGATATAATGATAACAATGATTTTTGCATTTGATACAGCGCTTTTCATGTCTTCTAAATGTCTTCAGAATATGCTGGAAAGTGAATTGACTGTATATTTGTGGGCAAAATGCAGCAGCTAATTGCAGTGTCCCACAAATGATCGTGGAACAAGCAACCAAATTATTATTATTTTTTTTCTTCAGGGATTATTATCCCCAGAAAAGTGATCCATTAATCGACTAACAACTGGGTTCCTCCTTATAGCTAAGTAAACAGAGACGTGTGGAGTAGGAAACTTTCCACCTACTGTCAATCACCTCTACAGGACACTGACCTGGATTGTTCTTGATAACATTACGCAAGGCTTCTAAAGCCATTTCGGCCCGTCTTAACCTATCCCCATGCTGATCAGACTCCACTTTCCCAGTCTGAGTCATAGCCATCAGAGTGTGAAGATATTGAGCTTGTGATCCTATGTAGTCCAGAAGGCTGGCTGCAAAAGCTTTTGGAGTCTAGGATAGAATAAAATTAGCAATTAATAGTATTTTCTTCAGAACTTAACTCCAAAAAGCATTTTAAGACAGTTCATGTGGCAATGAACTTCATTTTCTAAAGTCAACATTGCCTTATGGCAATTTATTATCTCACCTCTAATGGGAATGTTGGCTGCTCATTGTAGACTCTGACGAAAATCTCACCAACCACAAGCTCTTTAGCATGTTCACTGAAGATAAATTCAGCACCATAATTTTTATCGCAATCCCCCTTTGAAAAGAAACAAAAGTGGTGAAGTGCATCTAACGAGGCAATTATGCCAAAGACAGTGCTTGAATTTACAATAACAATAGTTGTGTTTGATTAAGTGCCTTTTCATGTCTTCGGAACATCTCAAAGTGCTTCACAGAATATCCTGTAAAGTTAATTGACTATATTTTGTGGGTGAAACGCGGCAGCCAATTGCGCAGAGCAGTGTACCGCAAACAGTCATGGATTGAAATGACCAATTTTGTTTTGAAGAAAATGTGATAAACTGTAAAAAGGAGCAGTTAACCAAAACGAGACACTCGTCTACCATGGCCACGACCCAAGCACATTGGCAATATTCTCCCTGAACAGTAAATCATAGGGAGCAAGACACAAGATGCCCTTTCAAAGGCAAGAGGATGATCTTTGCCAAATAGGGAGCAAATGATATATCCATAATGAAGAAGTTTCCAGAGAGCCAAATTCAAACTAAATTATCCTGGAACTGAAGGCATTAAATAATTTCCACAGAATGAGGACAAGCCCATTGAAGGAGTCCAGGTCATGACTTGTCTTTTCTTCAGACTGAACTTCAACTCCTGACTAGGGAATGTTCTTTGAGATCTATAGACTGATTAGAAGTCTACAATAGCAACAACAATTTCGATTTATATAGCGCCCTCCACGCTGGACGGCGTCTCAGAGTGCTTTACAATAGCGGATTCTGGGACCGAGCCAGGAGCAGGGGCAGAGAGGTGACCAAAAGCACGATCGAAGAGAAAGGTCTTCAGCTGTGACCTGAAACTGGGGAAGGTGAAGGGAGTGAGGAAGGGAGTTCCAGAGCCTCGGGGTGTAGTGGCTGAAGGCACGGCCACCGAGGGTGGAGCGGAGGATTCGGGGGACATGGAGGAAGCCAGACCCAGAGAAGCGAAGGCAGCGGTGGAGGGATTTGAAAACAAGGGTGAGGATCTTGAAGTCGATCCTCTCTGGGATAGGAAGCCAGTGAAGTCTGGCAAGGACTGGGGTAATGGGGGAGCGAAGCTTGGAGCGGGTGAGTATGCGGGCGGCAGAGTTTTGGATTAGCTGAATTTTGTGGATTGTGGTGGAGGGGAGGCTGGAGGAGGGCGTTGCAATAGTTCAGCCGAGAGGTGACAAATGCATGGACCAGGGTTTCAGCGGCTTTTAGGGTGAGGTATTGCCGGAGACGGGCGATCCGTCGGAGGTGGTAGAAGGCAGTGCTGGTAACGGACAGGATGTGGGGGAGGAAGAACAGTTGGGTGCGAACTTGATGCCCAGGTTGCGCACAGGTTCGGAGAGTTTCAGGGGTAGGCCGGGAAGGTGGAGGTGAGAGCCGTGTGAATGGAGACGTTGACGAGAGCCAAGGAGTATGGCCTCTGTCTTGTTGACATTCAGCTGCAAGAAACTTGCGCTCATCCAGTCCCTGATGTCTGATAGGCAGGCTGACAGAACACCAGGGGACTGGGGGGTCGCAAAGTGAAGTGGAAAAATAGAGTTGTGTGTCATCCTCGTACATGTGGAACCGTGCCCCATGTCTGCAGATGACATCCCCAAGAGGGAGTGTATAGATGAGGAAAAGGAGGAGGCCAAGGAAGGATCCCTGGGGTACCCCACAGGTAACTGGGTAAGAGCGGGAGGGAAAAAACATTTGTGGAGATGTACTGCTGCCAGTTTGTGAGTTAGGACTCGAACCAGGCGAGTGCAGTCCCACTGAGGGGGAAAAAAACGTGGTAAAAAAAAACACAATTGGGGATAACCATACTTGAAGCTTTGATGGTATACATTTACACTGTCAGATGGACTGAAAGTCTTTTCCAGTCCCATAAATTCTATTCAGAACAGAAGTATTATCTACCCAATGGGAAAAATGTCAAAAGACCTACCCTTTTCACCATGCTTTCTTGCTGTCCTACAAGAAACTCTAGCATCTCAGCCCTGGTACCATTATTCCAAATTAAATATGGATTCTCAGTGTTACTGTTGAGCATCTTGAGAATCTGAAAATAGAAAATAAGTTCAATTATGAAGCCTTGAAAGTTAAGTTTATCAAACTACAAATGTACCAAGATTCACTGTAAAACTATTATACAATGGCTAGTTTGCAGGGCTTACAAATTAAGTACAAATCAGCGCTCCCCCTCTCCATTCAGGCCAGTCACAAAACATACCTTTCACAGCACTTCCAGTCATTTCTCTGAATCTGATAGCCCAACAGAAAATTGTATTGTTAATTACTGATATCTTTTGCTGTTCTACCACTTGTGCTAGTCAATTTCTATATGCATAACAACAACAACAACATTACATTTATAGAGTGCCTTTCATGTCGGGAGACGTCCCAAGGCACTGGACCTTTCCCTCCATCCTCCTCGTCCACGACCCCAGCTCAGGTCTGAAAGAATGACTGTCTAGTGCCTTGGGACATCCTCCTGACATGAAAGGCGCTATACAAGTGTAATTATGTTGTTGTTGTTTTTCCTTAAAAAAGATTCACATTTAAAATATGCTTATTTTCTTGATGCTGCTATCTATCCTCCAGCAACACTCTGTGAAAGGTGTTACTTTAATTTATTAAAGCTTTAATGCACGAAATGCAAGAAGCTAAAGGGTAAAAAAAAAGGGCCTAATTTGTAATTATGTCGATTGAATCTTGTGAAGAGATCTTGATAGGGAGAGAGATTATTTTAACCAACAAGATTGATAGAGTAATCAGTGGAGTCTTCCCACTCACCTTGCAAGCCAAAGCCCCAATAGGTAGGATGTTCCTAGCTGGTCAAGCAATGGGATGTTTGCCAGGCAGTGGGTGCAAACCTAAGAAATGTGGGTTTAGCTAGTTAATCGCCTTGGGACATCTTCCCGATGTGAAAGGTGCTATCCAAATGCAATTTTGTTGTTGTTAAACTGCAGCATGTCAAGCCTTTGCTCTTGCGAACTGGTATCAAATACTATCTGAAATTTGGTAAACAGGATATGTACACCTTCCATTCAAGGCACAGGGAGATTGTAATGGATAAATGGAACTCTTTGACTGGAATACTCAATGCACGTATCAGACATCCAGCTGACTAAAATAAATAGCTGAAAAATGCTTTAAAGTTAAGAGCTGATAGAAACACCCCAAAACATATAATAATAACAATAATAATCGCATTTGATACAGTGTTTTTCATGTCTTCGAGAAGTCTCAATCAATTAACAACCAGGTTCTTACTTACTGCTGGGTAAACAGAGAAGTGCGGAGTAAGGAAACTTGCCTAACAATTTGCATACAATGAAAGATTATTCATGAGTAAACAATTGGATTATATCCTTAAAAAACAAAGTTTGCAAAAGCCTTTAAGTTTATGATAAAATATGAAAATAAAGTGTATGTGAAAATACTAGCTTTCAAAAGATGCTATTGCAATACAACAATATTGAATATCTCCAGTCATGCTTGTACATTTTTTTTAAAAATAGCATAAGAGAACAAGAGATGTACCTCTGCAGGACTATCTTGAGAAAGCCTTGTGGACACATAAGGTGATAAAAGAGCTCCCAAACTTTTCCGTATTGTAGGATTTTCAGGTGTTGCATTTTCTTCCATCAGATATCCACCCAACCGACTCAAAGCAATTACACAAAGCTTTGCAAGACTATTAGAAACTTCCTGTTTAAAAGTAGAGAATTAATTTGGCTGCAATTTATTTTTTCTCAAAACAAAGATCACAAACTATTAATTATTCACAAGTCTACAAGCAAGTAAATGCAGCACAAACTCCAATCAATTTAAATGCCAAAAAAAACACGAGTACAACGGAAATTGTTTGCACACATTACACTATGCAGACTGGTGTTTAGTTTAAATAAATACCTGCTGGTTGGTTTCCTCGCACTTTTGAATTCCACTTTCTTCCAGTGTATAGTCATAGTTGAAGAGGTAGACAAGAAGGTGCCACAGAATACCAGCTTGAAATAAATGTGTCTGCAGCCAGTAATCCACAGCAAACGAACCAACACATTCAACTGCCAGCATGGCCACTCGAGGCAGACACTGTATATGAAGACGAGCAGCATTGAGAATATTGTGATCAGAATCTAACCATTTGTCAAATGGAGTGTATTGCATATATTTCTCAGCAGTACAATCAAATATTAATATGCACAATGTGCTTGCACATCACAATTTAAAAAGAAATCTGTAACAGTGATGGAAAATGACAAGTCTATTACGACCATGCTGCAATAAGTGCACAAGTACTTACTTTCCCATAAAACAGCAATCGGCAGAGGTCTCTGATGACGTTGGGCATTTCAGTTATTTTTTCCCTGCAATCTTCAAATTGAGCTGCCACACTGTAGCATTTACAAATGTGCCCACACACCTGAAGCAGAAAGGGAACATTAATTCTATAGGATCAGTTTAGTGAATAAAACTCATGCTAAAGCCAAATTTAAACCATGCTTACTTGCACAGCCATATCTTCCTTTTTGCTGGAGTTTGTTAACACCGCTACACAACGGGCAAATCCATCCTGCAACACCTGAAAAACAAACACAACCTATAACCACTCCATTTCTTGTGTAAGGTTGCACCCTTACAGAAAATGGCCTCCAAAATATCCCCAAACAGGTTTGACAGTTTAAATCTCAATGTTAATGTTGACAACAACAACAAATTACACTTATAAAGCGCCTTCGGGAATTTACTTTGCTCAAGAGTTCCCAGTTATACTCAGACAAGCTCCCAGAAAATTTAAAGTCAACAAACATTACAGTACTATTCCGTGAAACACTTTGAGACTTTTCAAAGTCAAATGCAACAACAATAAAATTACATTTATAGTACTCTCCTTGGAGGACGTCCCTAGGCACTGAACAGTTAGGTCGGGACTTGAGCAGGGGGGGGAAGGGTCTGGGTAGGGGGAAAGAGAGTAGGAGAGGGGGGAGAGAGGAGGGGAGCAAAAGGCACGATTGAAGAGGAAGGTCTTAAGACCAGCCTTGAAGGAGGAAAGGGAGGAAGCGAGGCGAAGGGATTGCGGAATGGAGTTCCAGAGTCTGGGGGCAGAGAGGCCGAAAGCCCAGCCACCGATGGTAGGGCGGTTCAGGTGGGGGACCTGGAGCAGGCCAGAGCCCGCTGAACAGAGGGAACAGGGAGGCTGATAGGGAGACAGCAGGTCAGAGAGATGAATGGCCATGAATGGCCTTGAAAGTGAGGATGAGGATCTTGAATTCGAGTATGCAAATATTATTATTAATGCAAGTATTATTATTAATGGGACTTTAGCCAAGCTAGGTCTCTAGAAAATATGGATGAGGATCACCATTTGGAAACCCAGCTAATCTATTCATATACAAGTCGCAATTGGTTTAGTACTAAATATACAAGCTTCATTGAATATACTAATATACTAGGGCAATTATGATATTACAGAGTTTTTTTTTAATCGGGAAGTTGCAAGGTATTTTGTTTACGGTTGCTGGCAGTAATTTTATTTAATCGCATTTTGTTCATAATCTATTAATTACAGTTACTCATGTCATTAATGAAGGTTTCCTTTTCAACAGATTGTAGACTCTATTTCAGCCATTTTTGCTTAAACCATATCTTATTCTAACAACTGCCTAAAACTCTTAACTTCAGTTTCTGGTAGTAATCCCAAATTGATGTCTCGTTAAGAAGTCTTTACTCAAAACTAACAGAATTCAGATCTCAATCTGGTTCAATTTCAATGAAATCTCAACTGGTCAAACATCGCCATGAGCACAAAAACAAGTTTCAAGACACAAGTTTATTTAGAACAGAAATTACAGGAGTTCAATCAACCTTAATCTGGTATTTATCCACTGGTGCTAGCTGTTCAAATTAAAATTATTCTCTCATATTTTTAGTTTTAAAATGTTTATTCAATTAGTTTTTTTTAATAAATTTTATGCTCTCACATCAAAAGCCACTTGGGGAAAATATTTCATATTCTGATTAATTACCGCTAACAGTTGAGGCCATTTAAATACAGTAAAAGTCTGTTTATCCGTGACCCGATCAACCATAACTTAAGTATAACCAGCACCTCAAAAAAAGGTCCTCACTCGAATAACCGGATCTTATCCGGCACAATCGCGGTGGCGCATTTAATGAGTGGATTGTCACACGAGCGTACAGTACGATTAGTTCTGAATGCTGTCAGTAGTGGCACTCTCCCTCTCCTTCCTTCCTCTCTATCTCTCCCTCTCTCTTTCTATCTCTTCCCCTTTCTTTCTCTTTCTCTCTCTCTCTGATGGAAACTACATTGCCTGTGTAGCAATAATACTGTTTTGGTGGGCCAAGTAGAGAGAAGGTGGGGGGAAAAGATAGGGAAAGGGGGTTGGGGAGAGAAAGAGAGAGGATGGGAGGGGGAGAGAGAGAGAGAGAGAGAGAGGAGTGGGAGGGGGAGAGAGAGGTAGAGGAGAGGAGGGGAGAGAGAGAGAGGGAGTGAGTTGATTAATTTAAATGGAAATTAGAGGAGTGGAGGGGAGTTGGGTTTGGAGCCATTGAGATGCCAGACTGACTGAGTGTGTGTGAAAGAGAGAAGGGGGGGAAGGAGGAAGAGAAAGAAAGAAAAAAAATGGAAAAAAACGACAGTACCGCTTTAAGGCACTACCATCCACCATTGTAGAAGTCTGCTTTGTGATTGTGTGCTGTGTTTATAGATTGCAATCAATATTTATTGCTTTATTGGTAAGTATTCACACAATATTCTGTTATTATTTAGTCTATTGTTAATATGGTATGTTTAAAAAAAGTTTTAAAAACTTTGTGTTGGGTTTTCGGCAGCTGGCCGCCCAAATATCCGGCACGCGGTTTAACCAGCATTGGCCAGGTCCCAAGGGTGCCGGATAAACGGGCTTTTACTGTAGAATGAAATTACCTTGTGAATTTAAGAGAAGGTAGTTTCTCTTATCCTGGCCTATAATCCCCCACTTGTTTCACGGCTGTTCTCAATTTGGCTGTCATGTTCACCTATCAATAGTGATAGGTGAACAATAAAATGCCATTTCACAATAAAATGCCGTGAAGCACTTTGAGACATGGCGAACTTCATCTCCCCAAAAATACACTTTTTTAGGGAATTGAAACTAAAGGTGTATTGTCACATTCAGTGAAGTACACACCCAGAATTCTTCTATTTTTAGACACTAGCTAAATGTGAAGTATAGTTCTTCCCTAAATACATTCTACACATTTATTGCTGTCCAGCTTTATGAATGTACCTCTAGTCCATTCTCTCTGCGTAGCTCCTCAGCGTTCAATGCTGAACAATTGACGGTGTGGAAAGCCAATTCAGTGGCAGCTGGCAACAGAGAAACTTTGGAAAATAGGTGATCATCTGATATTTCCATGGTAATGGTCTTGATCAGCATTGGGTAACCAGCATATTTATAGGGCTGTAAATCTAAAAAGAAATGCAATATATGAAAAAATTCTAAACAGAACAAATTGCTAACAATTGCATTTACCAGCAATTTAAACTTGAAACACCTATAGTTCTGATAAATCATTCAAATGGTGCAAGTACCCAAGCCCATCTTGAATCCATCTTGGTTTTCAATGCAATTGTGAGAATAAAGAATAACATTTCCAGCATAACCTACTTGAATTCAAATACAAAATGATTCAGGATCACAAGCCACATTCACAAAATGACAGCTTTTTCCCCTAACTCACCACCATCTTTATTTCCTGTAAGTCTTGGGGATAAAAAAAACATCAAGACTGCTTCACAGATCTGGAATTTGCCTGTTGTGACACAATTCAAATTGTTGGTTTGCTACAGTATTACGTACCAAAGTGGTACCTCAGTAAAAAAAAGGTTATAAACAGAAACATTCAAGGCTGGAATTCCGAGACCCTAATTTATTGTGAAATAAATCATTCAGGCGTTGCTTTATACAACTTCCTCTCCATTCTCCTGTTTCGGAACTTAATTCCTGGTAAGTATGGGATAATTTAAAGTTAAATTAGGCTATAATTTAGGTTGTGGAGTCCTGTTGTTCAGTGCTTAAAGCACTTGCCTCACAAACAAGAATCCTAGGTTTGATTCTAGGTAGGGCAAAACATTGGGTAAGTTTCCTTACTCCATACCCGATAATAATCCCTCAAGAATAAAAAAAAGTAATAAATTGGTCACTTCAATCCACGACTGTTTGTCGGACACTGCTGTGCGCAATAGGCTGCCGCATTTTGTCCACAAATATACAGTCAATTCACTTGACAGTATATTCTGTCAAACGCTTTGAGACGTCTAGAACAGCGGTTCTCAACCAGGGGTACATGTACCCCAGTGGGTACAAAATTACTTCTGGGGATACAGGATTTATTGATTTATTTAGCTCTCTTATTTAGCATTTTATAGCATTCCAAATTATATATATATGGATGTAATTGTTATTCCGCTTGTTTTGTATGTGCTAGTTATTTTGCTAGATAAGAAAAGCTTGGTCATAAAATGCAAGTGGAATGAGGGGGGTGGTGTGTGTGTGTGTGTGTGTGGTTGGGTGGGGGTACACGATAATGTTGAAAGTTAACAAGGGGTACATTACTGAAAAATGTTGAGAACCACTGGTCTAGAATACGTGAAATCAAATGGAACGATCGTTATTATCACTACTGTATATCTACAATCCTAGGAATAGAAGCATCTTTGACCTGAAGCCTCACAGGATCACTCCCCACCTTTGAAAGACTTTTCACCCTCTTTTTGTTACTCTGGTGACAGTCTTAACAGTCTGATGAAAATTAAAGAGTGTGTTTACATAATGTATTGAAGAACACAAAGGAGGTGCAGTTACCTTTTTTGTGCCCATTGAAAAGAATACTCTGAGTTTTCAGGATGAGAATGATATTTTCTGGATCGGGTCCATCCACCATTTTCAAAGACTTCGTGCACAGAAATTCATAGGCTTTATTCACCTTTTCAAATATATCCTTTAGAACACAGATGTTTTGATTAGATCAGAAAACATTTGATATTTAGTGAGCAAAATAGTCATGATACCTTAACTGACTGTTTTCCATCTCGCCCCCTCCCTAGCCTCCTCTAAGTCCTGCCTCAAGACCCTCCTCTTCGCCAGTGGCATTGGTCACCCTCTTATCCCCCTGTACCCTCCACCCTCCCCGATACCAGCTTGGGTCCGAAACACTGACTGTCCAGTGCCTTGGGACGTCCTCCCAACTTTAAAGGCGCTATATGTATGGAATTTTGTTGTTTCCTTAGAACAAAGTCATGCAAATGTAAAAAAAACCCACTGTTTCAACATGTTCTGTGGCAGCAAAAAACTCATCAAATAATTATGGTATATGAAACACATGGTGGAGAATCAATACTAGTTATGTAATATTATATTTTACAATATATTTTATGTTGTGGTTTGCACTTTAGTTGAAAACAAGTTTTTCACATATGTTTTTCAAATACATATAAAAATAAATATTTTATTCACAGAACATACCCTGCCTTCAGGATTCTTGTCTGGATGGTATTTCTGTGCAAGCCTGAAGTAGGCTTTTCTTATCTTGCTTTCATCATTTCTATCAAAGAAATTCAAAACAAAGTTGGAAACAGTTACATTTAGGAAACTCACATTAATATTCTAAAAGAAGCAAAGTATTTAACAATGGGCTGGAAAATGTGAAATTCCAAATCATAAAGATACTTCTGCAAAAGAGAGGTCAACCTCCAGGAGAAAGCAAACCATAAAGTTTGGGAGTGATGATGCCTTACTATAATACACGAGCAAACAGACTTGGATGATGTCAGATATAATAATAATAATCCTTGCATTTCATTCAGCGCTTTTCACATCTTCTAGATGTGACAAAGCGCTTCACAGAATATGCTGTAAAAATACTGTGAATTGACTGTATATTTGTGGACGAAATGTGGCAGGCAATTGCGCACAGCAGTGTCTCATAAACAGTAGTGGTTTGAAATAACCAATTTTTTTTTATTTTTTAGGGATTATTATTAGGCATGTGGAGTAAGGAAACTTGCCCAAGGTTTCGCCCTGACCTGCCTGGATTCGAACACAGGTCTCACACTTGTAAGGCGAGTGCTCTAACCATTGAGCTACAGGACTCTCTCAGGACTTCCTGTAGGATATTTATCCTACAGGAAAGATTTCAACCTTTGTCAAACAAATATTCCCTTCAATGAAGGTCAGACACAACTCCAGTGTAAACCAGATACATCAATGGCATTAGAAGATGTCAAACACATCATAAAGAATGTTAAATTCAACCTCCATCTATCACCAAACATACACTCACATTCCGTGTCCCTTTGGAAGATTCAACACCTCAAATGCTTCATCCATAGACATTGAAGGAGGTTTCTTTTCTACTTCTTTTTTCCAAGCTTCCAGAGTGTCTTTGAGCAACCTTACCTGAAGGCAGATTTGTAAATAATAAAAATCAGGCAAGTGTTAATTAGTAAAAACACTTATTCCAAACTTAAATTTGATCTTGCTATCACTAATATGCTAGACCTATACTATGCATTATTTATTTGCTACAAGTCATTTTCAGTAAACATTTCCATTCAGAAAAGTAACTATCAATACAGTACTTACAGGATCTTTAATAGGCCAGTCAGGAAAGTGAACAATATCACAGAGATGCTTAAGATAGTAGATATTACAGAAAAGTTCATTCTCCAACTGGGGATAGATGATGACTGGTATCGGACAATATTGGTACAGTGCTCTTGTGTTGCTTTGTAGGCGAGGTGTGAAGTCTGCTAAATGGGCAGCAATCTTCTCAATCATGAGACGCCTACAAATGTTATAAAATTTGTGATTAGACTTAACACATTCAAAGCTTCATGTACTCAAGCTTCAACCTTACAGGAATATTACTTTAAGTTAGCTAGTGTTTAAAAATAGGAGAAATTGTTGGCAATATAAATAACTCGTAATAAATTCAGAATGTAATAGTAATCCTACTGAGACCATCAAGTTCAAGATACTCATCACTTTTAAGACCCTTCACAGTCTTGGCCCACTCAACCTAAAATCCTCCCTCTTGTCCTCCACTGCTTCCTTTAACATCCTTCCCTATTGCCTTCCCCACCAGTGACAATCAGGCCTTCAGCCTTTCTGATCCCATTCTCAGAAACCTTCTCTTTGACCACACCTTGGCCCCTACCCTTCCCCAATCCAACCTCCAGCTCGCATGTAAACTGACTGTCAGGTAGCACCCGCACCCCCAGCAGCTGAAGGGTTTGCGGGGCATTGGATCAAGATCAACGCATTAATGTCAAGTCCATATTAGGCAATGTTGGCAAGGTAAATATTTAGATAGAAATCAGACTACAATTTTCAGATTCTAATATTCCTTTTCCGGAATCTATCTAATTGCCTTCAAGATAAGTTAAGGACTTTTGTTCAACGTTCTCAGAATTCCACATTCAATTCACCCTGTATGTAAAGAATGCTTTCTAATCTTCCCTTTAATTCTTCTTGTGACCAAATCCAGCCTTTAATCATCTCAATCGCAAAGAAAATGTCCCAACTTCATATGGTAGCAATGGCTCAGATTACTGATTCAACTGGAGATTCCAGAAGGGATGTCATCAGAACAGAAAACCTTGCTAGAAAACTCAGTCCATTTCCACAGATTGATAAACTGTGACAGATATGTCAGAAGGAAGAGCTTGAGTTAATACCTCATTTCATTGCTCCAAATTGCTTCTGGAGTGTCAAATTCACCTAGAAAAATCTCGGAAAATTTTTCTGGCTCATAGTTTTCCAAATAACAGACCATTGCTTCAGGAAGAATGTGCCCCAGCACACTTCGCTGCACCAGGTCTTGTCCTTTTGCCTGAATAAACAGGAGGGAAAAAAGTTATCTTTCAAATGCAATTTTCACAATGATTAAAACAATTTGCAGTGCTACTTATATAGGATTATGGCATTTTACAAATGGTGCTCTGAATACAGCCTGAATATGGAGAACAGTTGGATTACAATTGTTTCCATTCTGTTAAAGTTGTGATATTCGAACCTTCCCAAAGAGGGATTCAAATAATAAGAAAATCTCACATTGCTCACCACAATTGAAAAATATCGAAGAAACAGTTGGAATCAGGGCTATGAACTTCACAAATCATGCCTCATAGAGCAGTTGCCTCTCAAGTGAGAGACCTGGGTTCAATACCCGCTTTTCGTGGGTAATAATTCCTTCAAAAAGTCACTTCAATCTAGGAATGTTTGTGGGACACCAATGTGCGCAATTGGCTACCAATATAAACAATCAATTCACTTTACAGTATACTTTGTGAAGCATGGTGAGACATTTCAATGACATGATAAAGTATGGGAAATGCAGGGATTATTATTTTTATAATGTGGGTTCTGGACATACTGGTCAGTTCACAATAAAAAATAATACTGCTTCGAAGAACATGAAAATGTTATTCCAACAATGCAGAATCTAAGATGTCAAGTTAGATAACTGAATTTTCTTTCATTTACTAGTGAGTACCAGGAGAAATTTGTGGAGACCTGTAGCTCAGTGGTTAGAATACACGCGTTACAAGTGTGAGATCTGTGTTCAGGTCAGGACGAAACCTTGGGCAAGTTTACTCCACATGCCTAATAATAATCCCTCAAAACAAAATTAAAAAAATTAGTCATTTCAATCCACGACTGTTTGTAGGACACTGCTGTGCACAATTGGCTGACGTATTTTGCCCACAAATATACAGTCAATTCACTTTATAGTATATTCTGTGAAGCGCTTTGAGATGTCTAGAAGACGTGAAAAATGCTATATCAAATGCAAATATTATTATATTATTTATATTATTATTAAATTCAATACAATTTTTGCCACAAGAGATTAGACGTGTTGTTTGAAATAGTCTTGACTAATATTATTTGAAGCCAAAGGAGCAGATTTAATTTTCTTTCATTCCATAGTTTGTGCAAACTATATGAAAATACATTCAAGACTTGGGAAATAATCCACTGAAATAATATGAAACCTTTCAGGTTCCAAACGTTTTCTACAGGAAACGACTGGAGCTATCTCAGGTTACAACTCTGAGATTAACTACATCTGAACTTTCACAGGATGTGACACTAGCAATTAATGGTGACTACAGATGGAACTACTGAAACTGAGCTAAAGGTAAATCCAAAAGGATTAAATACAGTACTCGCTATTTGGTCTGAGATTCAGTGCTGAACAACAAGAAACGTTTTAAAAAAAAAAACGAGAGAGGTAATCTATTATCCAGCACCAAAAGAAGTTGGAAGAGACATTTCATAATTAGAATGGTCTAGCCGTTCATGAAATTTACGAGATCTATATTGGTTATCAATCTTCCACTCTAAAGGGACATACCTATACATACCACAATTCCAACTTAGTGGAGAGAGTTAGGGAGGCCGACAAGCAGGGAATTTGTATAGTCAAGCCTGGATGTTATGAATGCGTGTATGAGCAGCTTGGCAGCCTGTGGTGTGAGACAAGGGCGGAGCTGGGCAAATTTGCAGAGGTGGGGGAAAGCAGAGCCGATCATGGCACACATGTGGGGTAAAAAGAATAGCTGAGGGTCAAACAAGATGCCAAGGACAAGCTCAGTGATTTGGAGTGTGCATCCTTGGATGGTGATTTTGTCAGTGCCTGAGGTGTGGAGACACTGACGGGAACAATCCGGAGGGTTTCGGCCTTGTTGACATTCAAATTAAGAAAGGTGGCTCTCATACAGGACTTGATGTCTGAAAGTCATTCTATCAGGACAGAAGTGGTCCTGGAGTCAAGGGTGGTTGGGTGTCATCCCCATACATGTGGAAGTTGACCCCATGTCTGTGGATGATATCCAAGAGGGAGCATATGGAAGAGGGGGGTTGCGAGGGCAGAGCCCTGAGGAACACCATACAAGGGGGGCTGGAGGAGGACAACAACAAATAAGAAAATTACATTTATACTGTGCCTTTCACATCGGGAGGACGTCCCAAGGCGATGAACAGTCAGGTTGGAACCAGAGCAAGGGAGAGTAGCAAGGTAGCGAGGGATGGGCAGCAGAGAGATAGGAAGGGAGGGAGAAAGTTGGGAGGGCAGCAGAAGGTATGATCGAAGAGGAGGGTTTTGAGACCAGCCTTAAAGGAGGCAAGGGAGGAAGCATGGCGAAGGGACTGTGGGATGGAATTCCACAGTGATGGGGGCAGAGAGGCTGAAAGCCCATTCGCTGATGGTACAGCGGGTCAGGTGGGGGACATGGAGCAGACTGGAGCCCGCTGAACAGAGTGGGCGGGCAGGTTCGTAGGGGGACAGCAGGTCAGATATGTAGGAGCGGGCAAGACCGTGAATGGCCTTGAAGGTGAGGATGAGGATCTTGAATTCGATCCTCTGTGGGGTTGAGGAGCCAATGGAGCTGGGCAAGGGTGGGAGTGATGTGGCCGCGGAGCTTGGTGCGGGAGAGGACACGAGCTGCAGAGTTCTGGATGATCTGCAACGTGTGAAGGGAAGAGCCAGGAAGGCCAACGAGGAGGGAGTTTCCATAGTCGAGCCTTGAGGTGACGAATGTGTGGACTAGGATTTCGGCAACCTGAGGGTTGAGGCAGTGGCGGAGTCTGGCGATATTGCGAAGATGGTGGAAGGCAGTATTGGTGATGACGCAGATGTGAGGGAGGAAGGACAGTTCAGGGTCGAACAAGACATCCAGGTTGCTGACTGGCTTAGAGAGTTGGAGAGTGCATCTAATGTGCACCTACAAATGCATCTAAATCCCTACAGTACTACCAAGTACTTTGAGACATCCTTCTGATATGTATGGCACTATAAGTAAATTTGTATTCCACATTAATAGTTTGTAATCACACCGGGATGTGTTATTGAAATTTCAGGCACAGGAAGCGATTTACCACAATTCAAGCATTTAAAATAGAATCAAATATTTGGATATACATAACGGGGTTTGGCAAAGACCAAATGAAATAAATAAATCCAGCAGAGAGCTATCAAGATACAGGTGCAGCCTCCATGTAGCATATTTCTCTGATGAAATAACTATGATAATTCACATTAAAAGATTAACAATTCTATTGTAAATTTTACAGAATAATCTGCAATTAATCACCAGGATTTTACTAAATGTATTCTCCCTTGAACTCATAGGCATGCATGCTAAATTTCTGCTTGGTTGGGGAGGGGGGTGGAAATGAAAGATCTATTCGTAGAATAAATTAAAAATCAAATGACTTGCAACTATGGTTCCTTAAAATAGGTCAGAATCTCTTGCTTTTCTCAAATAACTTGCACACAGATCACAATTGAAAGAAAAAAATGCTAATTTAAAAAATAACAGGTAAATTTAGAATTGGTAACATATATTCAAGCTTGTTAATACAAATATTAAGATACTAATATACAACATTTATACAACTTCTTTGCACTGACCTCTTCAGATCTGAATGCCTGTTTCAGGTGAGTATATTTCAAAAACCTAGAGGATAAGAGTACATATTTGTAAATGAAATGTTTTTGTAAGTCTAAGTTGGACAAAAGTATTATTTGAAAGTAAATACAGTATCCGTTTATCCGGCTCCCTCGTGACCTGGCCAATGCTGGTTAAAGCGCATGCTGAATATTCGGCCGAAAACCCAACACAAAAATAATAATTAAAAAACAAGATTTTTAATTAAAAAATTCAACATACCATATTAATAATAGACTAAATAATAACAGAATATTGTATGGATACTTATTAATAAAGCAATAAATATCGATTACAGTCAAAGGTTTTTTTCTTTCTCTCCCTCCTTCCTTCTCTCTCTTTCACACACACACACACAGTCAGTCTAGCATCTCAGTGGCTCCAAACCCAACCATCCTTCACTCCTCTCATTTTCCATCTAAATTAATTAAACCCCCACCCTCTCTCCCCTACCTCTCTCTCCTGCCTCTCTTTCCCTCTCTTTCTCCCACCCTACCGCAGGATTCAAAAGTAATCGTACTGTACTCATTGTGAGGGGAAAAAAACAGCAGCGCCACCTTCAGTCACTAATAGCAGCATACCAAAATACTGATACAGTACAAGAAAACAAAATGCGATTGTGCAGGACAAGACCCGGTTAATCGAATATGGACTTTTTTTGAGGTGCGGGTTATACGGAAGTTACGGTTGATCGGGTCACGGATAAACGGGCTTTTACTGTAAAAAGTTTCCACTTTGAAGTTTTTTTCATGATTGATCTCACCTGGCAATAGGCAGCACATTGGAACCCGTGTACATCATTATAAAGAAGAAGACACCAGTAAGGTAGAGGCGAGGTAATTGTGGGTTGTCTTGCATGATGTGGTACAACAAATTGGCAACTTTCTCAACCAGAATAGGATCAAATGTTATTAACAGCTGTGAGAGGAAACAAATGAATAATTGAATTTATGTCAGTATCCTAAAGAGAAAAATTCCAAACCATATTTGTAAAATTAAAGGTCACGCAAACCAGGTGACATTTTGCTACATTAGAACATGAAGAAAGTTTTTTCTTGGTCGGCCAGACGTCTGACACAAATGCAAAAACCCATCACCATGTTTAGGAGTATCCAAACAAAAGTTTCACGTATCCCATCTACACATGGAAATTCGAGAGATATTTATTGGAATGGAATGCCCTGGATGGATACTCAATTGCAGAAAATAATAGGTGTAGGTTGGCAAGAGCCAAGGCTTGATGCCAAAGAAAACCCATACATACCTGAACAATGTGAGAGAGACAAGTATTGTCTGTAAGCAACCTCTTTATTTTCGGAAGTGGTCGAATAATGGCATAATCCTGATCTCTGGAATACATTAAGGAAAAACATATTCAAGAAAATGCTTTGAATAACTTCAATCAATTATTCTATATATTGCAGCACATTATTAACAAATCACCTTACAGTTCATTTTCTAACAACATCAATAAGAAAACTAAATAGTTTTACTTTCCTGAATCTTCTTTAAACAGTGAAAAATAAAAAGCTTTGAAAAGCTGACGGCAAATCATTAGTGTCTTTGAAGCTTTAAAAAATAAGTGTATCAGGTGTAATATAAGTTTTGTACCTGCTGGGGAAATATTCACACATGGTGACAAGCATGTTAAGAATAAGGGTAGCAAGGTCAGTCTCATTCAGTACAGCCTGTCCGCTGGCTAACAGACACCACTTCAGTTGTGGGATAGCTTGCAGTGGTCGCCATCCATCCATACCCTGGGCCCAACAACGAGTCTTTGGTACCAGCACACCCGTTTTCCAAAACTCCTGAATCTAGGGCAGAAAACAAAAAAATCACGATAAAACAAAATACTGATTTAGTTATATTTAATTCTAACAAACAAAAACTAGAGTTCAGACCCAGAACATGCAGCCCCCTGCTTAAAGATGATCAGACTAAGTCTTCCTACAGGCCAGATAAGTCTGCAGTTAGCTGGCCCTGCACTAGTAAGAGGTGGTATATATTCAATTTATTTGCTAAGGGGAATCATCTGAACTAAGTGTGGTCAGTTGGGCAGTCAGCCTTAGAGCACTCGCCTTACAAGCGAGAGACCTGGGTTCAATTCCAGGCAGGGTGAAGCCATGGGCAAGTTTCCTTACTCCACACACAAAACAATAATCTCTCCAAAAAAAATTGTTCATTTCAATCCACGACTGTTTGTGGAACATTGCTGTGTGCAATTAGCTATCGCATTTTGCCCACATCTATAGTCTATTCTGTGAAGCGCTGTGAGGCATCTAGAAGACATGAAAAGCGCTATATCAAATGCAAGGATTATTACTATTATTTTTTTAGACAACCTATTAGGCAAAGATCGGCAAGGCTTGGGGACCCCAGAGTGTTCTCATGTACTGCTGCAGTTCAAGTAGCTATAACAGCATAGCTTGCCATCAAGAGCATTGTCTGACTAGCTTGTCCAGTTAGAGCTACCCTCCCGCTTAGAGCTCTGGGATAACAAGAGCTGAGTGGTAAGAATCACTGCCTACAGTAACTCGTCTGTCCTTTCAAGTTTTGACAATGAGTCACCAGCAGTGCCTCAGAGCAGCGTGGACCCACCTGACTCAGGAACTGCACTACGGAGACCACCACAGAGGGGTGGCTGGAATCCAATATTGCTGCAAAATGCATGTTATTGGGGGCAGCTCATCCCCAAGGACAGCTTGCTTTCCTCCCCGCTCCCTAAAGAATCACAAGGCTCACTCATGCTCCACAACCATCACAGAATTGCAAACCCCAAATATACCTCTTCAAAGCTATAAGGACCAAGTCTCTCTTTATCTGCATTGCCAAAATACCATTCCTTTTCACTTTCTCTCTTCATATCAGGTGCTGCTTCGATAACATTGCTCTGAAAGATTGAAAAGGAATCATTATTTTTTGGGAATGAAATATTCTTAAAACATGATTACATGATGCAACTGCCCTCACCTGCAGTGGTACAGTAGCTCTGCTGGTATGGAGATGAGCCAGTGTCAATAAATCCACAAGAATTCGAATTCCATTAGAGTCCATGATTTCCTTCACATTTTTCTGTAAAATAATGCATTTCCAATTTTCATTTGATTCATAATTTAATGTTTTAAGGTAATATCTGCAACACATTTTAAATGATCTTTCCGACAGTAAATGGTCCATAATCATACACAATAATCAACAGAGATAGGTTTGAAATTTTGCTCATTACTTACCTTGTTAAGAATCAGTTTGTGTAGGAAAAGAATGAGTCTGTCTCGCTCTAATCGGTCTGTGCACTGTAAAAGCAAAGTTCGCAGAGAATTTGTAGTTTGATTATAACCTTACAAGAGATGCCAGCACAAATTTAGTCAAATCTAGATTTAATATTATGGAATTATGCTAGGATCAACTGCATTTGTGAAAATCTTTTAGGATAATTTATCAACATAACTGATTTCATGCAGCACTATTTTTCATAATTACATGTGGTTACTATACAGACAATTTTATACCAATCTCAGTGATATTGATATAACAGGACATGCAAATAGAGGAATAGTCTGAACTAAGTGTTGTCAGATGAGCTATCAGCTTATGAAGGAAACATTATAAATGATGCAGAAGACTGCATAAAAGCAGCATCACCAATTGTTGTGAGTCCCCAATACTTCTTCCCAACAGTATATAACTACACATCATACTTGGAATGTTAACAACACTCCTACATTAAACTCTACTCTCCAGCTGACCTGGAGAATTTAGAAATTGATACAGTGAATAACCATGTTGGACTCTTAAAACCTTAAAGATGGTAAAGACACATTAAAAAAGTACCCAGAAGATTAAAATATTTGACAATCAGAGGTGGTTTTAACCAGAGATAGAAAGAGAAGACAGCTGGAAGCCAAAGGAGCTAACACTAACACAAATAATGGACTTGATCAAAATATAGCAAACGCAAACCTTCAAAAGTAGAATTGTATAGACTGCAGGCAGAGTACACAACAACGAATCAACCATCAGATTGAATGTGGCAGAAAGTTAATGGTCAGGACTATTGTGAATGATGGAAAGGCAAAGGACACCTGAGTGAGAGATGATCACCTGACAAAAATAGCAACAGCAACATATATTTGTACAGTGCCTTTCACATCAGTAGGATGTCCCAATGCACTGGACAGTCAGGGATCCGCACCCGAGCTAGTGGTTGGGATTAGAAAGGGTGGAGGGAGGATGACTGCAGGCATGGTTTTGAGACAATCCTGAAGGAGGCGAGGGAGGCAGAGGGACTGTGGGATGCAGTTCCACAGGGCGGGAGCAGAGGTTGAAAGCCGAACCGCCAACGGTAATGTGGGCAAGGCAGGGGACGTGAAGCAGACCAAAGCCTGCTGAGCGGATGGTGCGACGGGTTGGTTGGGGTTTAGGACGTCGCAGAGGCACGAAGCATCAATGCCATGGAGGCCTTTGAAGGTGAGGAACAGGAACATTGAACTGTATCCTCTTGAGTGATAAGGAGCCAGTGCAGCCAGGCGAGGATTAGGGTGATAGGGTCGCAGTGTCTGGTGTGGGAGAGGATAGTTTTTAAAAGGACTCCCCCAACACCCACAACCTTTTTATGAAAATGTTCCCTGAACTAGCTAACCACACATCAGTGCTCCTCATATCTCTTCCTCATGGATGCATGCTAACTCGATACGGGTGCTTTCTTAAATTTGCAACTGTCGCCAATTAAACAAGATACAGGTATTGGCGACAGTTCAGGGCTCACCTTACTGTCAAGTGAGCAAGGTTGCTGCAGCACTAGTTCATGCAACTAGAAAGCGTTGAATTCTGATCTGTTAAACAAGCTGATACTTCACCCCAAAAGCTTTGAAACGGGCAATATGAGCTATCTTTCCTGTTTCATCATAGGATCAGGCTTGGCTGTGATGCCCTGGTCAAACTGCCTGCTGATGTGTTCCATTGTCTCATTGAGGCTGGTCTGAATCAAAAACCTGAATCATTTCTTCATAAATAAGTCCTTGAAGCCCTTATAATTAACAAGATTCAGCCTTAGAGATGGATACAAAAATACGTCTTGTGGGACAGTTAGATGGGTACTCTACATACCGATGCCCTACGCTTACCTGAATTAATTACCTGAGGTAATTTACTAATCTGGACAGTAATCTTAACTGCAAAGATCTTGAAATGTGGAATTAATGCGCATTGTCCAGAAATCTGGCAAATCAGGTTAGTGTGGATGAAAATATTCAGATTATTAAACAGATTCAATGAATATTGAATTAACACTGCAGATATCCAGCAACATGCATAAATGGTGCAGCATCACTGAAAATTATAAAATGATTAAGGACACATGATTAGTACATCTCGACAACAGCAGCCATTGTGGCTGCCCATAATATTTAAAAGGGAATCGAACATCTGAAAAGCATGTAGAGAAAGCTCAGGGAGTTAGGAATAGAATTAGCTCCAGTGGAGGAGACACAGGGATACAGTAGAACCAAAGGGAAAAAAGTGGAAACGGTTGAAGAACCATATGCCAGGCATTTCTCTGGTTTCAATCTTAGAGAGAGTATAATTTCTACTAAGAACACGGCCTAATATGCAGCTCAACTCAGTTGTAAAGCTATAAACAAATTAAATATGAAAGATTTGTAATGCTCACCCTGTCCAACATTCCAATAATGTATTTTGTATCACTGAATGGTCCTATTTCCTCATAGCATTTGCCGTAAACAATTGTCAAAGCTTGCAAACATAAACACTTCATATTCACTTTAGGGGTAAGTAAGAAGCGATGATATAACTCATTGAAAAATTCATACCTGTAACAATAAATGCACATATTGAAAAAGAGCAAGATAAAACATGCAATGTAATGAAGCAGAACAATATCAGAAGGAACACAAGTCTTACGATCTCTTGATTGCACCAGTCTCTTCGTTTTCATCTTCTTCTAACAAAAGGCGTAGATAATAGTCCCCAATTTTAATTTCATCCACAAGGCACTCGTACTTAACCTGATATACAAAAATACACCGTAAAAATATCTTGTCCATATCTTGTCCAACAGATCATGTTCAATAGCAGTACAAGTGTACATCAGCAAACTGAGATGTAACAAATATATTTATATTGTGGCTTTCATTTCGGGACGACATCCCAAGGCATGCCCCCAATCTCTGGAAATCCATCCCACAGTCCCTCCGCCTCGCCCTGGCCTCCTTCAAGTCTCGCCTCAAGACTCTCCTCTTCGACGGACCCATCGGCAAGTCCAAATCGGCCCCCCTCCAGCCTCACTACCCTCTGCCCCTAATCCCTGTCCTCAGCTCGGGTCTGAAGCAGTCCAGCGCCTTTGGATGTTCCCCTGACGTGAAAGGCGCTTAATAAGTAGAATTTTGTTGTTTTTGTTGTTCTTTATCCATCAGAGGATAAAGATGGACAAAAGTATGGTCAGAGAGGATGATGGTTAGAAGTGGACCTTGAAAAAAGCAAGGGAAGGTGTGAATCAAAGCCAGGCTAGATATCAGGCATTGTGGTAAACTACCATCTACAGAAGTAGAATATAAAATTATCAAAAGGCAGGATTTCTGATCCTGTGACATTCCCTGGTGTATGTCTGTGCGTGCACAACCAACTAAGCCTAGAGAATAATTGTGATGCCCACAAATGAACATGTATGAATTAGGGTCCGTCGATATGGAAATTTTCCGATTTAGATATATCGATGGGCTCATATCGAGATATACAGAAATATCGATATTTTCGGGCTTTTTGTACTGCGCATGCGCGCGCAGCGCGCGCATTCGGAGTGCGTGCACGTTCCGGGTGCGCGCGCATTCGGGGCCTATCTCCTCAGGAGGTAAATATCTTTCTCTCTCTGTGTCTCTCACTCTCTCCATCTCTGTGTTTTTCTATCTGCGTGTCTCTCTCACATCACCCACATCTCTATCTGTATACTATCACATCCACCCCGTCTCTCCACCCCGTCTCTCCCCCTACCCCCCACCCCCAGCCATCTCTCTCCCCCCCACCTCCCCCAGCCGTCTCTCTCCCCCTCACCCCCCCCCCCCCCCCACCAGCCATCTCTCTCCCCCTCACTCCCCCACCCAGCAATCTCTCTCCCCCCCACCCCCGGCCGTCTCTCTCCCCCCCCTCCCCCACCCCTTGCATACCTGTATATTGTATTCGAGGACCGTGAATACAATATGGCGGCTTTGCACCTCGGTCTGTGCATTGTTTATAGAGATGAGCATTCTGGGTCTTGGAGTTCAGTGTGCGGCATTCCGATTTTTTACCTCGGTATATCGATATTTTTAAAATGCCTATATCGGCGTATCGATATGAAAATTATATCGGGTTTTAGCGATATATCGATATATCGACAGACCCTAGTATGAATATTGCCGATTTGGGTGATTATTTTTGCCAAAAGTACCTGTGAAACGTAGCCAAGGACATTTGAAGGCTGGCAAATGTTAGGTGAACTTATTCTACTTGTTATTCAAGAGTGATTTTAACTAACTGTTAATCTGTTTCTGGGCGTGAAAATCACTCTTGATATGCTTTATTTTCACTGTGGCCAATTAACCATAAATAATGACTTTGTTGATTGAGTAGGCAATACTAGAAGGCTACTCAAATCTAATTCATATCAAATTCAAACCCAGATAGACAAGTTACGTTGCTGAATTTTAGAAACTGCGACACACCATTCAATGACATACATTTCACCACCTCTTGTAATCACAGCTCACTACCTTCCTACCACATCCCTTTCTATTTTCCAAGCATCTACCCACTACTTTGCTTAATCTTTTAATTGATTCCACAAATTATTAAAAGCAGACTTGAAACAGACCAACCCTCACCCAGACCACTGTCACCTCCTACCTCGACTATTCCAATACTCACTTTGCCAGTGTCCACTACCCACAAATTATAACTTATTCGGAACTCTTGTGTACTCGCCCAGATTAAACCCTGTATCCCCATCATACCAGTGCTTGCCAGGCTCCACTGGCTCATCACAGAATATTCACTTAGAACCTCTTACTTGTCTAGAAATCCTTAGAACACACTGCACCTCCCTACGTCTGACGCGCTTTCTCTCTAAAACCTACTATATCTCCGTTCAGCTGGCTCTGACCTCCTGCTTAACCCTTCCGCTCCACTATTGGCGGGCGTGTTTTCAGCCATTGTGCCCCGAAGCGTTGGAACTCTGTTCCTCAATCCCCCTACACTGATTTTGGATCACAACTGAACACTTCCTCTTCAACCTCACTTTCGGTCATCCCCTCCCTCCCTCCAGCTTGGGAGTCAGGCTCCAATTACAAACTTCAAGTAGGACAGCAATTATATTATTCTTACTTCAAATTCTTGGTGATTCCAAGAAATGACATTAATGCTACCAAGCTCTCGATCAATGTTAAAAGCCCTCATTTCCGCCTCAAATGCATCTCTCAATTCTTCTCGTGTCTTGTAATTCCAAATCAAGTTGGACTTGGCATGATCCATCTGAAATCTGTGGGAAAGGAGTGGGGGAGAACTCAGTTTGTAAGATGCAGTTGTCATATTTAAAACATAAAATTTGGAATCATTTTGTAAATGAAAAATCTTAAAGGGTGGAAAAAGTTCAATGTTCTCTATTTTAAATATAGCATTTGCACCAGGGCAAGAATGAAATTATCCCTTCTTTATATGGAGTTATCACAGAATCTCCACAGTTCTATAAATTCAGTAGTAAAATCAAACGATTAAAAATAGAAAAATATAATTATTAAAGAGAGGAAGGAAGAGGCAATCTATATAGTCAGGCGAGTTTAAATCAGTAATGAAAAAAATGGCGAGAAGCCATGATCATTGCACTCTTAATTGCAAGGTACCAATGTCCCAGCCCAAAAATTCAAACAAAGGATTGATCAGTCATTGTGTAAAACTGCTTCTGAAGATTAGCTACTGAATTTCCCTGCCAACCCATCTATACTCTTCAAAGCGCAGCTCCTACGTGAAGTCCTTCACAATGCATTGACTCATTTTGATACCTGTGACAGTAATAGAATCAGTAATGTGGATAGATCTCAAAAGATTCATGCGTAACTGGTATCAAATATGGCGATAATTTGCCGACAACACGGCACCCATTTTGTGCACAGCAAGATCTGACAAATGGTTAAGATATTTGGCAACAGTACAAGCAATCAAAACTGCAAAGGTCTTACTTGTAGTAGAAGAGTTCCCAGTTAGCTTCAATTTTAATCCTCTGTCTCCTCTTTCTCAAAACAACTGGTTTTTGGTTTGGATTCTGAGAAATGAAACAGCTTAAACAAATTAGTTTGTAAATAAGAAAATTAAAGTTTAGGAAAAAATATTAGCATCTGAGGCAAACAGGATTTCAGCCATTTACAAAATCAGTGTTTTTTTTTTAAAAAAATCAGGAATGGGAATAATACTAGTCTTGCAAATTTCATGCATAAATATAATAAAACTTGCATATGTCTTACCTTTATAAATTGTATAATCGCCTAAGTCGCACATCTACCCAAATCCCATTCAGTTTCCTATCAAAACTGCTTAGATTTCTTTGCAATGCTCATATTTATCACCTGACTTGTAATGCTGTTCCCTTTCGTCTATTACTCCCAATTTATTGGCTGCATTGAGTCGCGGGAAACATATTGATCCATCAAAGCATGCCCAGAAGAACTTAAATTTCCCATGATTCGATGCTCGTCAGTAAGTGTTTATTACATTGAATTGCAGAAAATGTAGTCTTGAACCATCATTGCATTCGTGCTTACTGGCTGCATTTAATTACGCATGTGCAGTGTGGATTACTGATTAAATCAGATTTTAGATTTGCTTGCACTTTGCACAAGTCATATCAAGTGTTATGGTCCCAACTGATATGACGTATGTGAGTTTTACTGCACATGAATCAAAGTTGTTGTTATATTACACTCATACCACCAGATTGTAATGGTTAAAGATAGTAAAAATCTATAATATACATAAGACTGAATAAACCTTGCATCCTACTAGATGAAGCAGCAACTCCATTTAAAGGCTGCACACATTTTTTTAAAAGTCAAGCAAACAATTTAAAGCCCCATCTTCCAATCCCAAATATAGCTTCATTGAATATCAACTTGCATCAGTAATGCCAATTGCATTGGACAAAATAGTGAATGTTGATTAAGGGCTCATTCACATAGATCTTCAAACACAATGCTATATTACCTACTGAAATCAGATTTTTTTTTTCTGAACAGAGTTTATCTTCCACATGTCCAAAGGCGTGCTCATTGAAGCTATTCTCAATTCATGACATCGCATTACATCATTTACTTTAATACCACAGAAAAACCCTGTATATTGTTCAATATGTAAATATTGTTCCTTATTCTTTTACTTTTCAATCTTTCTGAAATTTAATATTCAAGGATATTGAGTTCCATTGTGGTTTGAGTGAAGGAAAATTTCCCATCAAAACTATGACATCTCGCTCCCAAAGTGATTGATACTTCAATCTGATCTCTACCTCCCATGTTTCACACAATACTTACACAAACCTATTTTAATTATTTCTCAGTGAACTCTTAATATACTATGATTTTTAAATCTCTTACTGCCAGACAAGTCCATCTCTTAGCTTTCATATTGCAAACACAATTCTGCTGGTTTGAGCATTTCATCTGACATACCAGCTGTGCTATTGCGGAGAGAAAGGAAATGAAGAGCAGCACAGAGCAATCCCATATCCGATCTTCAGCCTGCTTGGAGGACTACTTGCAGCTGCCAGAAATATCACTTACAGCTAAGGATTCAAAACCTCAACAACACACACATTCATTCATTTTTCTTTTCAACCTATAACTTCTGAATACCTGTTTAGCCAATAAACTCAGGTTGAAGCACTTTAAGGGATTTAATAGATTTGCTTTCATAAAACTATATTTTGTACCTTATACTATGGTGCTAGATTTGAAACTTGTCTTTTATAGAAATATAAAAAGTCAGTTGAAGGAGCTACAATATTTGACAGAAGGAAAAGCTATTCAACAGAAAATCCAAAACATTTGATATTCAAAACAGAATTTGTTTTGAATATGAATATTGTGCTTTTCACAACTTCCAGACATCTCAAAGCATTTCACAGAATATACAGTAAATTGAATTCACTGTACATTTGTGGGCGAAACGCAGCAGCCAATTGCGCACAGCAGTGTCCCACAAATAATCGTGGATTGAGTGACCAAATTATTGTTTTTTTGGAAGGGATTATTATTAGGCGTGTGGAGTAAGGAAACTTGCTCAAAGTTTCACTCTGCCTGGAATCTAACCCAGCTCTTTCGCTTGCAAGGCAAGTGTTCAAACCACTGAGCTACAGGGCTACACAGATTAGTGTGCATATAAACATATTAGGAAATCGCTTGTAGCTCACCAATTGTCAATTTGTAGAGGATGACAGATTTTCAATTGCTTATCTCAGTTCCCTCCATGTGCTGTTCCTTTGACAGGAACAGTACATGGGAAATGGCAGACAACTGGACGTACAGGGGAAAAAATACATAGGGAAGCACTGAAATATTGGGTAAATGTAGGAAATTCAGAACAAAATAGATTGATGGCTGAAACTAAAATTGAGCGAAATCATGAGCTGAAAATCGATAAGCGAAGAAAAAAAAAAGCTGGAAAATCAGTAGAGGTAATAACCCAGATTTTATTATGAAGAGCTCTCTTTATAGATTTTCCACATGCCTGACCAGGGAGAGGAATTACACTACTGTAGATTTTCCAAATTCCTGGCTGGGAGAGAAATGACTGAGGAATCTATTGTAGATTTTCCAAATGCCTGGCTGGGGAGAGGAATCAGCTTGAATGACTGCATATAAATTCAAAAGCCATCAAAATTGATTTCTGAATTTCCTGAGGTTGTGAATGAATAAATGAGTTGGGGTGAAGAACTATATTTTCTGATGGCAAGAAATATCTCTTAAATCTTACTACTTTCAGCTCACTACCAACAGATATTCCAATACTCTATAAACAAGGATTTAATTTGACTATGTACACGACCACACAAATATGCAGTTTGCAGAAAAGCAAATGACTTTGGATTGCAAAACTTGCAGTGAATTAGCAACTTGTTTGCCATGTACTAGCAGCTCAGAAAGAAAAGTCATTTGGGTTTGTTATACACAGAATACATGAAAACAAATTGGCATATTTGAAAAAAAACTGAAATGTTCCATGTAAAACAAGAGACAGAATAGAAACTAGGAGGTACTAATCAAATAATGTAGACAAATCAATGGAGACAAAAAGCAGGTAAGACGGTGTAAGCAGTATAATAGTTTTGAGCACAGGGATAGTGACACTCAAGAGAACAGTAGTTACAGTAAACTCTTGATAATAATCCTTGCATTTTATATAGTGCCTTATTGCATCTTCTCAACATTTCAAAGTGCTTCACATAACACAAATAATAATAATCCTTGCATTTGATATAGCGCTTTTCATGTCTTCTAGATGTCTCAAAGCGCTTCACAGAATATATTGTAAAATGAATTGACTGTATATTTGTGGGCGAAACGCGGCAGCCAATTGCGGACAACAGTGTCCCACAAACAGTCGTGGATTGAAATGACCAATTTTATTATTGTGTTTATTTTTTGGAGGGAAAACGTCTCAGTGATGAGTTATCCAGAGTGGCGAGTTAAACATATATTACATATATAAATATACACACACATATATATATACTGTACATAAATAAATATGGCCAGGATATTAATAGCATGACGATTTCAGTAGCAACGATAAATTAAGCCATGGTCAAGTTATCAGGAATTTACTGCAATTCCATCTCACAGCCTTCGGCTGACAAGTTCATGGAATTTACTTTTGAAGATAAATTAAAATCCCAAATTAATTCCTGGTCTTATCAGAGAGTTGAGCATTTCCGCTTCAACTGTGTTTAGTACAATTATAGAGTTGCATTGGGGTAGGTTAGGATCCGCCATACAGTATTTGCTGGTATTTAGGTTAGTTCCTTATCTATCTTCTGTATCAGTGTAGCAGCTCCTCCCTCAGTCAGTAAGGCAGATGACCGGTATATAAACTGTAGCTCCTGGTTGAGCGGCAGCAGCTGCAGTGTGAGAAGGTTACAGAATGTCCCGCCATGCTACTGTCTGGAGGCTGTGCAGCAAAGTGTTTTTACCCGGTCATGGTGGCTCGGTCTCGGCATGAGCACTGCCGCCGGCTCGACTTCTCCCCCTGCCCCGGCCTCGCCCCCGGTGGCCCTGGTGACGGCTTCAACCGAGGGCATTGGGCTGGCGGTGGCCCGGCAACTGGCCAGGGTCGGGGTTCGGGTAACGCTGAGCAGCCGGCAGGCAACCAAGGTGAAGCGGGTGGTGTCCGAGCTGCGGGCGAGGGCCTGGACGTGTCTGGGGTGCTTTGTCATGTGGGGCGGGCGGAAGAGAGGGAGGGGCTGGTGGCCGAGGCCCTGGCCCGGTTTGGGGCCATTGACATCCTGGTGTCCAATGCGGCCGTGAACCCGGCGGTGGGCGACACCCTGGCCTGTACCGAGGAGCAATGGGCCAAGATCTTCCAAGTCAATGTGACGGCGATGGCGCTGCTGGCTCAGCTGGTGGTGCCTCACCTCAGGCAGCGAGGGGGTGGCTCCATTGTGCTACTGGGCTCCCTCACAGTGTATAGGCCCTCACGGCCTATCGGTGCCTACACAGTGAGTAAGACGGCTCTGCTGGGGCTGACCAAGGCCCTGACCGAGGAGCTCGTCCCTGTTAACATCCGCGTCAACTGCATGGTCCCCGACCTGATCCACACCCACTTCAGCTCAGTGCTGTGGTCCAAGCCGGGCACTGCCAAGCGGTTCATGGACATGATCCACATTGGAAGGATGGGGCAGCCAGAGGAGTGCGCCGGGGCCGTAGCTTTCCTCTGCTCGCCCGACGCCTCCTACATCACCGGGGAGACCCTGACGGTGGCGGGTGGCATGTTTTCCGGGCTCTGAATGTGGGGATGGGGCTAACTCGGGATCTGCCTGCCATGTCCCTGTCAGGGTGACCTCCGTATCGTATTAATACTATAATAGTATTGGAACTCCGCGGTATTTGTTGTCCCAATATCTGTTATTTTGATTGTACGTTGTTGATGAAAATAATCACAAAATGCAGTAATTTTTCGAAGTTTAGAAAAAATGGGCACAAACCACATGCGCAACCACATGCTAGCGATCAGCTGTGTGGGGACGTGATGTGGGAACGCAGCTCAGCAGCCAACAGGATAATGAGTGGCTACTAGGGCCCGTCGATATATCGGTTATATCCGATATAATTTTCATATTGATATGCCAATATCGGAATTTAAAATATATCGATGTATCGAAAAATTCGATATAAAAAAATATCGGTACCTTGTCGCCGGCATTGCAACCTCCTGGGCCTAGAGCATGGAATGTGCCCGCACCCCGAATGCGCGCACACTGAACTACAAGACCCAGAATGCTCATCTCTACACAATGCACAGACCGGGGTGCAAGCCGCCATATTGTATTCATAGTCCTCGAAAACAATATACAAGGGGTGGGGGGAGAGGGAGGGAGAGACGGGGGGGGAGAGGGAGGGAGAGACGGGGGTGGGGAGGAAGGGAAAGACAGGGGGGAGAGAGGGAAGGAGAGACGGGGGGGGGGGGGGGTGGTGCAGGGAAGAGGGAGGGAGAGACAAGACAGAGAGACACAGAGAGAGAGAGATATTTACCTCCTGAGGAGATAGGCCCCGAATGCGCGCACACCTCCGAATGCGTGCGAATGCGCTGTATAAAACCCCCAAAAATATCGATATATATCGACATGAGCCAACCGATATATCCATATCGGAAATTTCCCATATCGACGGGCTCTAGTGGCTACAAGCTGTTGTACCAGAAAATAAAAGCAGTTCAGCAAACATTGGACAGAGTTTTTAAACAGCCATCTGCAGCTTCATCAAAATGGCTCAGCCCCCACCACACTCCGTTGCCCACTACCACATCAACTATCTCCAATAAGTTTTCTCATCGTTGTATTATTATTTAATTGATATATTGATACTTAGTAAACATTTATTTCAATTCTCAATAGTAGGAGTGTTTTTGCTCTTTATTTAATATTTGTGTAAGAATATTTAGACAAGAAATGTACCGAGGGAACGTAACCCCTATTTATATCATTACGACTATGGTAATTTGCGTTTCATCATTAGTTGTTTCAGTTAAAATCGCATTTTTCAAGAACACATCCCTAACATTAATTGAGTAGTAGTAATAATATAATAATTCTTGCATTTGATATAGCGCTTTTCACAACTTATCGATGTCTCAAAGCGCTTCACAGAATATACTGCAAAGTGAATTGACTGTACACATGTGGGCGAAACGTAAACATAATACTATGTCAGACTGGAACTGAGGTTGATCTGCAATTTGTCTGCAGGAAATCGTCTGACTGTAAAGATGCTAAGGGATGGTATTATGCTATAGGTGATGGTTTTATTATAATTGATTCAATAATCTGCCCAACAATGCACTCTTGAACAAGAAAGCTGTGCTGGCAAGGACCAATTGCAAAGTTTTTTTTGTTTTAGTTGTTTTAATTTCTAGGGTCCAAAACCAAATCTTTATACTGTGGGCATGGTGAAACAAACCACAAACAGATAAGGCAGCGTTAGTAAAAATCTATCTGTGAAGGGGATTTTGAATCATTAAAGGGTGTGGATACTTAGAAATTATGGAATTTAAAAGTTAAGTTAGGCACAATATTGTGGATCATTCTTAATTCTGGAAAGTGTATAATAAAATGGTTTCCCAAATAAATCTAGATTCATGATTTTTTTTTGCAATCTAACGCCATCTTAAATTTGATGGAAAATTCATCTGACAGCCTAAAATTCTTTTGTTTGTCAGTCCTCTGATTGTCAGACCCTCCTGGTCACTGACTTGTCTGTTACCCACCCTCTCTCTCTACCTTTCAATCCCTCACCCACTCTGTCTGACTGACATTCACTGACACACTCATTGATCAGCTCATACACTCTAATCCCATCCCACTTCCACTGACTGACTCGCACACTCCAACCCAATCACACTTTCGAAGCCTAACACACCTGATAATAATTCCTCAAAAAAAACAGTAATGAATTGGTCATTTCAATCCACGACTGTCTGTGGGACACTGCTGTGCCCAATTGGCTGTTGCTTTTCACCCACAAATATACAGTCAATTCACTTTAGAATATATTCTGTGAAACACTTTGAGACGTCTAGCAGATGTAAAAAACAATATATAAGATGCAAGGATTATTATTATAAACCACTCAAGATGCTTCTCTATAAATATTTGGGGAAAGAAAAATATTCCAACTGACTAACTTGTAAAATAAAGTATTCTCTGCACTAATAGTTGGATCACAATTGCACTAGATTACGTCTATAGCCTTTTCATCATGTTGTTTAACCTATACTATACATTTATACTGATGGAAAGCCATGACGAGAAACCATAAAACGCTCTCTTTAAACAAACAGAGTTTAAAATGTTTCAACAATACTTATGAAAATATTCTGGGTAAAACAAATACTAAAAATAGTAATTGAATGAATTATATTCCATCAGAATCTTGAGACATTACTGAGAAATGCAGAAAAAGTGTGAGAGTATATCAGGAATGCAATGATTGGGAGTACAGTATAGCAAAAGCCCGTTTATCCAGCACAATGCCGCTTAAAGTGCGTGCCGGATATTTGGCTGAAAACACACAAACAATTAATTTGAATTAAAAAAATTATATATTTAAAACATACCATATTAATAATAAACTAAATAATAATAGAATATTGTATGGATACTAGGGTCCGGCGATATATCGATATATCGCTAAAACCCGACATAATTTTCATATTGATACGCCGATATAGGCATTTCAAAAATATCAAAAAATCGATATATCGAGGTAAAAAATCGGAATGCCGCACACTGAACTACAAGACCCAGAATGCTCATCTCTATACACAATGCACAGACCGAGGTGCAAAGCCATATTGTATTCACAGTCCTAGAATACAATATACAGGTATGCCAGGGGTGGGGGGGGGGGGAGAGAGACGGCGGGGAGAGAGAAGGCTGGGGGGAGAGGGGGAGAGAGACGGCTGGGGGTAGAGGGGGAGAGAGACGGCTGGTCGGGGGGGGGAGGGGGAGAGAGACGGCTGGGGGGGGTGGGGGAAGGGGAGAGAGACGGCTGGGTGGGGGGGGAGGGGGAGAGAGACGGCTGGGGGGGGCAGGGGGAGAGAGACGGCTGGGGGGAGGGGGAGAGAGATGGCCGGGAGGGGGGAGAGAGACAACGGGGGTGGGGGGGGGTAGATGTGAGAGAGGAGAGAGACACAGACAGAAAAACAGATGGAGAGAGTGAGAGACACAGAGGGAGAAAGATATTTACCTCCTGAGGAGATAGACCACGAATGCGCGCGCACTCCGAATGCGTGCATCGTGCGCGCATGTGCAGTACGAAAAACCTGAAAATATCGATATTTCGGTATATCTCGACATGAGCCCATCGATATATCTAAATCGGAAAATTTCCATATCGTGGTCTATCTCCATAACGGACCCTACAATCTAGTAAACCTTCTTTGCACCCTTTCCAATGCCTTAAAGGGTAATATTTCCCTTTATTTCCAATCAAGAGAATGCAATGCTAAAAATAACTACATATATTGCAAGTTTAAAAAAAATAGAAAACTCAATCAAAAGGGTATAAACAATGGATAGGAGCTTGGTAACTTTAGTATATTCCAGAGTTAAGGGCCATTTTTAACGGGCCAGTTAAAAGTGAAATCAGAAAACTTTGAATACAAGGGAGACAAATACATGCACATTTTTAGGGTCTATGGAGAAAAACATGGGATTCCCTTATAACAACCAGAACAAAACTGCTAACTGAAATACTAATTCTCCAATATTAAAACCTCCAATATTTGTTGTGATACTCAAGATCATGTTATAGTAAAAGCCCGTTTATTCGGCACTCGATCAACCTTAACTTCCATATAACCGGAATTGCAAAAAAAAAGGTCCACATTCGATTAACCGGAATTTATCCAGAAAAATGCATAGAATTTTTTTTTTTTGCGTTTTCGGCCGACAATCCGGCACGTACTTTAACCGGCATTGGCCAGGTCCCAAAGGTGCCGGATAAACGGGCTTTTACTGTAATATGTAGCATCATACTAGCTAGGTTTGCTTCTAAAGTAAAACAATCTTACAATCACCACAATGCTTTGCAACATTAAATGAATAGAATAAATCATTAAATAGTTCTAGAAACTCATGGGACATGGGCTGGTCAATATAATTTTAGAAGGTGAAAACAGGGCAACCCAATTATACAGCAGAAGCCAGTTTATCTGTGACTCGATGCACCAGCACTTCCGTATAACCGGCACACCAAAAAAAGTCCCCATTCAATAAACCAGAACTTATCTGGAACAATAGCAATGCAGCATTTGTAAATGCATGAATAATAACATAATAACAGAATATTGTATTGGCACTCACCGTCAAAACCACTTTCCTGCGCCCCCCACCCTCGCTGGTAGATGCTGCGCTTGAAGCCATGAGGCTGCGGTTGAGGTTTACAGTCCAGTGACTCTCCCCAAAATGGAGCACGCCAAGCGTGTGAAAAAAACGGGAGCGCGTATGCCTTCAAAGTCATACTAGCGGTAAGCTGGTAACGGTAGCTGATAACCCACATTGCTGTGCAGGTGCAGTATTTGGGTTTGCCGCTAGTAGTCTAGGGCTTGGGCTTGCGGTTAGTAAAGTTGCGTGACTTTAAAATCGCGCTGCCGCCTCCCTCACCCGCCTGGCACCCTCCACTCAAAAAATAATCGCTGGACCGCAAACCCCAACCAGTAAAGGTGAGAAGCGCAAGAGAGCAGCCCCAACAACAAGCACCAACACAATACTCCGCCACTATCCGTTATTACCTAGTCTGGTGTGTATGGTGTGTGTTAAAAGAACTAAATTTTTTTGTAGTGAGTTTTCAGCCGCGGGCCGCCCGAATATCCGACCCGGCAGGCGCTTTAACCGGCATTGGCCAGGTCCCGCGGGTGCCAGATAAATGGGCTTCTACTGTACCATGGTGATTGCGGTCTACAAGCTCAGACCCATATTAAAACAAAGTATATTGTACTAAATGAATCAGTTTTAATGTGGCTGAAGTGACCAAAATCCAGGCCATTAGGTCGCTGCTGATATCCCTTGCTTTGGGAAGTAATACAAGTCCAAGCTATTAACCTGTAGTAACCTTAAAACATTGCCAGTTTCAATATGGTTCCTGTGTTACAAGGTTAATAAAACATTCCTTTTAATTTGGCCTCAAAAACTTGAATCTAAATTGAAAGGAATGAAAACCTTTCATTAGAGTGTACACTTTATACTGCCTGAAGGTAGTCCTCATTCTTTGCAGAATCTAGAAAACACTGAATCCAGATCCTTCAGGCTAGTTTACATTTCTACTTCATATTTTTCTTAGAAATCAATCAGTTTTGCTTCACACAATATGGCGTTAAGTCAACAGATCCTGGGAGTGAAGGACATTTGTAATCAAGAAAACAATGGGTCGATATTGTATTTCCTCATTCATTGAATACAGTATAACAACCAAATACCAATCAATACACCAAACAGTGGAATATATGTCTTATAACAACAACAAAATGACACTTGTATAGCGCCTTTCACGTTAGGAGGACTTCCCAAGGTGCTGGAGTCATCATTTCAGACCCGAGCTGGGGTCGGGGACGAGGAGGGTATAGGGAAAGGGGAGGATTTGGGGTGACCGATGGGACCGTCGAAGGAGGGTCTTGAGGCAGGACTTGAAGGCGGCCAAGGAGGGGGAGAGGTGGAGAGACTGCGGGATGGAGTTCTAGAGGTTGGAGGCAGAGTGGCTGAAGGCTCGTCCACCAATGGTGAGGTGGGTGGCTTGGGGAACGTGGAGCAGGCCGGAGCCTGCTGAGCGGAGGGTGCGGGCAGGTTAGTAACAGGAGGTTGCAGATGTAGGTTGGGATGAGGCTGTGGAGGCTTTCAATGTGAGGACCAGCATCTTGAATTGGATACTCTGGGGATGGGGAGCCAATGGAGTCGGACGAGGAAGATGGGGTCATGGAGCGATAGAGGACACGGCCGCAGATTTCTGGATTATCTGCAACCTGTGGAGGGAGGAATTGGAAAGGCCGACAACCAATGCGTTCACATAGCCGAGCCGGGATGTAATAAAGGCACGAATTAGGGTTTCAGTTTTAGGGGTAAGGTAATGGCGGAGTTGGGCAATAGAACAACTTGCAAACTAGCAGTCTTTCCCACACCAATTATATATTGGGAAACTTGGAACATAAGAAAACTCACATTCAGATAGTAAATGATACTACCTACACTAAGGAATCCACATTTTTCCTTCAGTTAACTAAAACTTACTTGAATTATACCAAAATAGCAGTCAAGGGGGATTTAAAGGAAAAAAGACTGAGTATCTTAGGGCACAGCTATTAGTCATAAGCTAAAGTAATAGTCATAAGAGTGGTCTCACAACTTAAAAAAGGTTTAGAATATACTACTGGAGATATCATCTGCTGATATTGGGTCAAATTCCACATAAATGCAGATGACATCCAAATCAACCTTTCCTCCTCTAGGCATGACCAAGCCCACCAATACTTTGGCTGCCTGCTTGTCAGATATCAAGGCCTGGATAAGCACCAACTTTCTGCAGAACATACCTCTTTGGCTCCTGTCAACGTCTTCTCACTGGCATCCCTGACCTTATTTCCCTTGCTTATCCTTCTGACATACAGCACTCATTCACCACCTAAGATTCAGGTTAATACCCAGTTGTGCTGGACTACATCCAATCACTGACCAGGACCATTTGCCTCACCACCATACCGCCCACCTTCAATCATATTCAACGTCACTGAAACCCTCTTTTACACTTTCATCATCTGCTGTCTGAATTTCTCCAATGTTCTCCTTTGTTGGTCTCCCCAGAGCCACTCTTCACAAATGCAATTGATTCAAAACACCAAGGCCAATGTCGGCGGTCATGCCTTAAGCCACTACACCACAAACCTCTGCCTACCTCAATTACTCCGTCTTGCCTACTCTTTGCCAGTGTTAAAAATACAAGTGAAGACTTTCCTCTTCAATCATAGCTACCATGCCCTCATATAAATCTGGCCCTTCAGTATCTGCCAACAAAGCACCTCACAAGATGTGTTGTGTAGTGTAGTTGCCTGTATTTTTAGGCAAACACGAGCACTGACTGGCAAGGCCAACAAGAAAACCCCCACCAAAAAAACAGCACTAATTTAGCATGGGAAGAAACAGGTAGAAATGTCACTGTTCCATTTCTCATAGTTTTGTTGCTTCATGCAGATTTTTGGTGGGTGTGAAGAAAGATAAGGTGAAAGCCAGACCAATTATAATCCTGATTGCAGTTGTTCTTTACAATTTAAATTGCCTACAGGTTTAAACAATACCCAAAGAATAACATTACAGAAATTCCAGCCCAATGTAATACACTACAACACCATCAAGTGCAGACAATTAGGAGGTAGGACAAGCAAGGTCAATAAACACAAGAAAACAGCTCCTACTTACCAGACTGTTCCTGTCCTGCTTTTGTTTGACAGCAAGAATAAAAAGAAAGCCAAAGTAAACTTTAAAGCAAAGTGGAAACTAACATTTCTAATGGCATTTGTTAGTATTTAATTGCTGCCAAAATGCACGAAAAAATACCAAGCCTTACGAGTTTATTCATGTTATAACTGAAGCCACACATAAAACTTTCAATGAAGCCCCACATCATTATGAATCAGAATGTTACCCACATTCAAAGTATGATTATCTTCAAACCAGTTAACTATAACACAGCATACTTCAGACAAATTTCAAATACACCAATCCTTCAATTTATAGGATTGGTTTCAATAAAATGTGAATTATTTCAATGAAATGCGGACATAGGCCTAAAGATCCTCCTCAGCACATCAACTCTTCTTAAACTAAAGGATTTATGACCATTCACTTTACACTACATTTTGTGAAGCGCTTTGAGACATCTACATGATCAGCCATTATATCAAATGTAAGGATTATTATTGATACTTTTTGATTCAATACCCTGTGACTGGCAATTTGCATCCACATTCTCTATTACAGTTCCCTCTGGTAGAATGATGAGGCAGTTTGAAATAGCGAAGTTTCAAGCAACTGACACCATATATTTAAAAATGAACTTAAACCTTGAAGAAAATAGGGTATGAAACTTCACAATGCTTTTTTTTTAATGAATGACATCACTTTGCAGGTTTGAGCATAAGAATATTTTTTAGGTGAGAATAGCAAAGCTCCTAATTGTTGTTTTTTGTGGGCAGATTAGGAAACAAAATACAGGTGGAACGTTGATAACCTGGCACGGTTGGGACCAAGCACCTCTTGGATTTCAGAGTTTGCTGGTAGTTAGAAGCCTAATATTGTGTAACTTTACCAATGTTGTTTTATTTACCCAATATAGATTTTTATGTGTTATTTGATATAATTTATGTGTAAAAATACATAAATATATAAGAAATAAGTCTCATTACAAAAATAAATAAATTGTAAATACATTTAAATGTAATATTTTGAAATCTTGCCTGTTTTAAGAATGCCAGATTATCATGTTCTACTGTAGTACCAAAGTGAGTACATAATACCATGCTCTCAAAAGACAACATCCAAACAATGATGGCATTTACGTACAGTAAAAGCCCGTTTATACGGCACCTGCGGGACCTGGCCATTGCCTGTTAAAGGCCTGCCGGCTATTTGGGCAGCCCGTGGCCGAGAATCCACCATAAAAAAATTAAAGTTCTTTTAACACACACCATACACACCAGACTAAATAATAACAGAATATTGTATTGGTACTTATTGTTAAAACTACTCTCTTGCACTTCTCACCTTTATTGGTTGAGGTTTACAGTCCAGCGATTATTTTTTAAATGGAGGACGCCTTGCAGGTGAAAAAAACGGCAGCGCGACTTTACTAGTGGCGAGCCGATAACCCTAAACTCTACTAGCGGCAAACCAAAATACTGTACCTGCGTGACAATGTGGGTTATCGGCTAGGGATATCGGCTTGCCACGAATAAGGCTTTAAAGTCGCGCTCCGTTTTTTTTAACCGCTTGGCGTCCTCCATTTTTTTTAAAATCACTGGACTGTAAACCTCACCGCAGCATCATGGCTTCAAGCGCAGCATCTACCAGTAAAGGTGAAAAGCGCAAGAGAGTAGTTTTAACAATAAATACCAATACAATATTCTGTTATTATCTGTAATTATTTATTATTTATGCATTTACAAAAGCTCCACCACTATTGTTCCAGATACGTTCCAGTTTATCAAATGGGGACTTTTTTTTTGGCGTGCCGTTTATACGGAAGTGCCGGTTCATCGAGTCACGGATAAACAGGCTTCTACTGTAATATGTTATAAGTCAAGTAGTAGGGATACATAAAAATTTTTGGTGCAAATCCATTTGCATTTTGTAAGGTGAATTTTATTTCATTTATACACAATGAAGAATGCTTATTTTGTTCACGTACTGTATTAAAAATATTTGAGACCAAGCAGGACATTTCACAGCTATATACAGTCGTATAATTAAACTCCTCTTACCTCCTTTTGAGCAATACCCATTCTGTCTCTCCAGTGCAACAGAAGTATATCAACCTTCTCTTTGGCAAATTTTTCTACTTCTTTAGCAGCTTTTCCAGCTAGTCGTTGCCAGTCTGGGACTTTACCAAATTTACCATACTGATCCTGTGGAATTCAAAAGGAAATGTACAATTAAACATTCATGGTTCTTGCACAAAATTTATTAAAAACCCAGAGCTCACAACTGCAGAAAAAAAATTAAATAGGATGAAGAAACCTAAAGTTTTTCTATTCATTAGGTTTAATAATTCAAGGGCTCAATTCAGAGGGGCAGTCTCTGAAAGGCCAGATGCAAAATACCCATCTTCTTGTGCAAACCAATAAAACTTGGGAGAAATACTTTAAACATCTCCATTAAAGTTTCAGCACTGAGAAACTTTATCCTACGTGAAGGGCACTACTCAATTTGAAAGCTTATGTACACAATTATATTCCCCCCCCCACTCAGCAAGCATTAGCATGCTTCACTTCCTCAGCCCTGACCACCCTACTATCGGTTGTTGGGCATTCAACCTTTCTGCCTCCCATGCTCTGGAACTCCATCCCTTTGTTATTCCCCTTCCCTCACCTCCTTCAAGGTCCATCTCAAGACCTTCCTCTTTGACCATGCCTTGTGGGCTGGGGTGTGTGATCTTCTCACCCCAGCCCCCATTTGGCCCCCACCACCCCTGAATCCAGCCCCTATCTCAGGTCCAAACAAATTTCCAGTGCCTTGAAACGCTCTCCCGACATAAAAGATAAATGCAATCTGTTGTGTTGCACCCTCAACCTAAAGCAAGCAGGGAAATGGTTGCTGCTCCTTCATGTAACCAACATTGTATTGAATCTGATTTATTATTGACTCATTTCCCTTCTCCCACACCCAGAGCTGCCAACCTTTTTTAACAAAAAAAGTACTCCTGAAAGCTAAAAACAGTATTTTGTAGTAAAAAAAAGTATTTTCCCCAGAACCTACAGCGTACAGTACTAGGAACCAGTTGCGATGTTGCAATTAACCAATGACAGCGCATCTCTCTTAGGATTAAGGTAAATACAGTTAACATGCATTTATTGCCCGTCTCTATCTCTGTGTAAGTCTGTCAGACAGCCCCCCCCCCACACCAGCCCCCCGTGTAACCTCCCCCCACTCCCGTGTGTCTCTACCTCTGTGTAAGTCCGTCAGACAGCTCCCCACCACCAGCCCCCCAGGTTACCCCCTCCCTCTCTCTCTCTCTGTAGGTCAGACACCCTGTCTGACTGTCTGATTGCTGCAGATCCTGGCCCAAACTTACTCCCCCTGTCCTCAGGTATGTTTTATGTGTTTTTTCTGTGTTTCCCATAGGGCCTTGTGTGCAGAATGCATGTGTCCACGTTCTGAGCTTTTTGTCGGGTCAAAAAACTTATTTTACCAAGAAAAATCGTACTGCCGTATTTACTTCAATTTACCGTACTAAATACAGCAAAAACGTACTGGTTGGCAGCTCTGCACACCCCTGAAATACTGGCTGCACTCCAGTATCTCACTCAATGCTCACATAAATAAGAAATCTTCAACTTACTGTTGCAATTTTCACATTGTCCCTGATGTGCATCCTGTCGATGTCTTTTTCTGGTACTTGCTCTGTGCTATCGAGATATGCAAGCAAACCTGTTGGCTGAAAAGAAAAGACAATTATTTTCAGGTGTGTAAGGGATATTGGTGGGAGTGGGGGTGAGGGGGGTGTGGGATGGGAAGGGAGTGGAGAAATGGGGAAAAACAAGAAAGACCAAGAAAACCAAGACCTTAGGAAGTTATGATATTTATAAAATATTATGCACAGAAGAAAATAATAATAATGCTCACATTTGATATAGCGCTTTTTCACATCTTCTAGACATCTCAAAAGCGCTTCACAGAATGTAAAGTGAATTGACTATATTTGTGGGTGAAACGTGGCAGCCAATTGCGCACAATAGTGTCCCACAAACAGTCATGGATTTAAATGACCAATTTAATTATTGCTTTTTTGGGAGGGATTATTATTAGGTGTGTGGAGTAAGGAAACTTGCCCAAGGTTTCATCCTGAACCGCCTGGATTTGAACACAAGTTTCACGCTTGTAAGGCGAGTGCTCTAACCACTGTTAATAATAGGCAGTGGAGTCCTATAGCTCAGTGGTTAGAGTACTCGCATCGCAAGCAAGACCTAGATTTGATTCTTGGCAGGGAGAAAACTTGGGCAAATTTCCTTACTCCACACGCTTGATAATAAGCCCGAAAGAAAACAAATCCAATAATAAGATTGGTCACTTCAATCCACAACTGTCTATGCTAATTTTATTATTAATGAATGGGTGGGGGAAGAGAGCGAAGACAGACAACTATAGTAAGGTTTGAAGTCAGACAGCTACTCAAGTATGAACTTGGCTGGACAGCATAGCTATAGTTATAAGTTATAACTGATAAAGGCATCACTGGATCAAACATTTTACATTTGGTTTATTTCTGCAGAGGATTTGCGACGTTATTAAAATGAGAAGTACATTTCTTTGGCTGCATTTTATAAATACATTTTTCACCCATATCAGCAAACCTGCTGGCAAAATTTTTAGCACCAAAGTTCCTTCTCCTACATTGCCAGGGACTATTCATTTACAATATGTACCTAATACTGCTGGTTACAGGTAAATTGATAGACTTGCAAATGCAGACCTTCACCAGGTTTAAGAATCCACCTTAATCAAGCATGTTGTCACTGGTCAAGCAAGGCACTTATTGTAAAGAGTACATTGAAAGCAAAATAAAAAGGCTAGAAAAAAAGATGCCCGCAACAACATGCTGTAGTCTGGAGATGGTCATAGATATTTTACCCCACATTAGCTTCATATTAATAGCTGCTGGTTGTTCAATGGTTGTTTTCACCAGATTCTAATGGGGGACCATCAACAATGGATTTGACATAAGTAGTGTCCAGCGATATATCGATATATTGGTTACATCGATATAATTTTTCACATCAATATGCCGACATCGGAATTTAAAATATATCGATATCAAAAAATTCGGTATCAAAAAAATATATTGGTATATCATAAATATCGGTATATCGTTTCCGGTGATATATCTGTATATCGGTATTATGCGAACTTTTCCAACTTACCTTACTTGCATTGCAAACCTCCTGGGCCTAAAGCACGGAATGCGTGCGCACACCAGAATGCGCACGCACAACCGAATGTGCGCGCATCCCGCCCCCCCCCCCCCCCGAATGCACGCACGCCCCTGACTCCCCCCCTCCCGAATGCGCGCGCACCCCCCGAATGAGTGCACACTACCGAATGTGCGCACGCGCGCACCCCCCACCACCAAATGCGTGCGCACACCACCCACCCCCAAATGCGCATGCACCCCTGAATGCGCGCGCATGCACAGTACAACAAACCCCAGAAATATCGATATATCAGTATATATCAATATGAGCCCACTGATATATCGGAAAATTTCCATATCGACAGACCCTAGACATTAGCCAGATTCCTAAAGCAGTCAGTCCAGCATTGTAGCCTCCATCAGCATCAGCATTCTTGGTAACCTTTTCTAGTCGTTGGCTCAAACGAGGGAAAGCGAATAGAGTTCAAATTTTATCTTTTAACATAAAAGTTGTTTATATAAGAAACAACTTGTTGAAATAATATTTATTTGATTTGATATAGTGCTTTGAACGTCTTCCAGAGACCTCAAGGCTCTTCACAGAATATACGTACAGTGGATTGACTATATGTGGACGATATGCGACAGCTAATTGCATACAACAGTGTCCTACAAACAGTCATGGATTGAAGTGACCAAGTTATTATTGGTTTTTTTCTTAAGGGATTATTATCAGGCGTGTGGAGTAAGAAAACTTGACCAAGGTTTCGCCCTGCGTGGAATCGTCTTGAAAGGCGAGTGCTCTAACCACTGAGCTAAAAGACTCCACAATTTGGTATCCTTTTGTTAAGCAAAAAATACCTGCTAAGGTTTTTGTTTAATATTAACACAAACATGTTTTAAAAAGCTTGAACATAAACAAACACAACTTGGAGAACATTTCAAATTTTCACTTACCAAAATACGTTTTAGCAAATTTAATGCTGTCAGATTTTCTGCAGTCCAAAGTCCCACCAAATGCCTACTTAACTGCCTGAATAGAAACAATTTTCCATCATTAATATTTTGCATTCAGATTTTAAAGTTGGAAACCAATATTCTGATGAAAACAATTATATATACCTGTTAGTCAGCATTCGCTGATCTGTGCTAATTGTAAACATTGACGTGTGTAAATGACGTGGTAGGGCACCTTCACTCAAGGCAAGTTCCTGCATTTTTGTAGCTATCTCTTTCTCACCTTCCTTATTAGGAGGAAATAGAGATGGTTCAGCAAAATTGTAGCCAAGGCAATGTCTTGTAAAAGTTTATCGTCTTGTCCTTTTATTCAATGGCAATAATATAAAAGCTCTAGTATTGACACTACATTTTTAATGATCTTATCTATTACATTCTCTTCTTTAAAGATGTATGATTTGACCACATCATAGAATTTTCCGGCACAAAGGAGGCCATTTGGCCCATCTAGTCTGTGCCGGCTCTTTAAAAGAGCAACTCAATCCCACTGTCCAGCTCTCTCACCATAACCTAACAGACCTGTTCTAACTAAATAAAGATCTAATTATCTTTTAAAAGCTGTTATCGAATCGGCCTCCACCACCTTTTCAGGCAATGCATTCCACATTCGAACAACCTGCTCAGTGAAAAAATTCTTCCTCAGCTCCCCTCTGCTTCGTTTTGAAACCATTTTAAATCTGTGACCACGAGTCACAGATTCGCCCACCAGTGGAAAGTTGTTCCTTATTCACCCTGTCAAATCCCCTCATGATTTTATAAACCTCTATTAGGTCTCATCTCAACCTTCTCTGTTCCAAAGAGAATAAACCTAGCCTTTCCCCATAACTGAAGTTCCTCAATCCTGGTACCATTCTAGTAAACCTTCTTTGCACCCTTTCCAATGCCTTAACATCCTTTCTATGGTGCGGTGACTAGAATTGGACACAGTACTCCAGCTGAGGCCTAACCAAAGTTTTATAGAATAACCTCTATAAAACTTTGGTTATGCCTCAGCTGGAGTACTGTGTCCAATTCTGGTCACCACACTATAGAAAGGATGTCAGCACTTCCTGACTTTTGTACTCTATACCCCTATTTATAAAGCCTAGTATCCCATATGCCTTCTTAACGGCTTTGTCTATCTGTCCTGCCACCTTCAAAGAGTGACTAACACAAATCCCCAGGGCTCCCTGTTCCCTCACACCCCTTAAAATTGTATTATCTAGCCTTTATTGCCTCCCCTCATTTCTTCTCCCAAAATGTATCACCTCACACTTCTCTGCATTAACCTTCATCTGCCATGTGTCTGCCCACTTTACCATTTTATCTATATCTTCTTGCAGATGGTTACTATCCTCCTCACTATTTACTATTCTCCCTAACTTAGTATCATCTGCAAACTTGGAAACTATGCTCCCTACACCCACGTCCAGATCATTAATATATATTAAGAAGAGCAGTGGTCCCAAAACCGATCCCTGGGGTGCGCCACTGCACACTTCCCTCCATACACAGTACTTAGAATATTTTATTTTGACTCAAATGACTGAGCTAGAATATAACCCACAATCTTAGAATCAATGAGGAGAATGCGTAAATTTAACACCATTTCTCAGATAAGGAGTTTACAGCTTGGGTCCAATGGGTAAGTTACTGCAAGTTGAACAGAGCCCAGTTGTCATTATCAACTGAGCCTAAATAGTCATACAACTTCTATACCTTTCAGGAAAAGTCATTGAATAGAAATGAGGAGTAGCAACTAGTTCAATTCCTTTCTTCTCCCTCTCCCAAAATCAACATGCGAAGAATATTCATAGCATCCATTATGATGTCCTAGTTGAGATCAGCTAACTAAGCAGCCAGGAGATTGATAAACCTTTGGTATTCATAGTATAATCTCGGTGACCCGATCATTCTTTAACTTACAAAACTAACTTATTTTGAGAATCTATTATAAAGCTCACCTCTATTATTGCCTTCATAACTAAGCCAGCTCCTTTCACAATAGCCATCGAAGGGTGCTGAAAACAAGTACAACAAATAATTTTCAAACAGCAAAAACTATTCAATATCTGCCACAAAACATTAAGGTAGAGTTGTGCAATCAAGAACCCACAAATCAAAAGGAATTTTATGCAAATGATCTTACATGATATTGTAAAATTAATCTGGGAATTCAACTTGTGTAATTTATGCTTTTTAAAACAAATGGAACCAAGCTAATATGTACTGAGGGACATCTACACGGTCAAAGTAACTGTTAGTGAAGATTGAGAAAATACTGTGTAGTTCTGGTCTGACCCCGGAGACTGAATCCATATTAACCTACAATCTAAATCAACAATTTGGTTTTAGCGCATGATCTTCTCTTTCAAATTCTGTGTATTTTTGTTAACTTTGAAGGTAAGTTTAAAAACACACCTGGAAAAGTTTAAAAAGAGTTCTTCCAACGGCTGCCACCATTTCCAGCAACATATCAAACTGTTGTCCTTCAGTTGTCTCACTATACGGAGCACAGAGTGCAAAGGTAAGAAAGTCCAAAAGAGAACTGATGACAAGGGCACCTGTCCCATGATCCTACAGGAAAAATAAATGAATTTTCACCTTGGAGGCAGACAATCGATCAGATCCAAACTTTATTGCTCTGGTCTATTAATGCAAACCCCAAACTTGCATTGATAGGATACAATAAACTATACTATGAACAGTATTTCATGAACTGAAAAATGGAAATCTTTATTCGCCTCTGAACTGTCATGTCCAAACAAGGATAAAACTAGGTTAATATCACTTGATCTTAAACTACCTCATCATGATTTAAAATGAGCAGTTTGTTGATGATGCCCAATAGAAATCTCCATGCTCTCATCAACAATGTGCTTTAGAGGAAGGCTGCACACAATAATTAAGACACTGAATGAGTACAACAGCAAAGAAAAACATGGAAGTGTAGATGTTGGCTTAATTGAAGCTGGATGCACATTTTTTCCCAATTAGATTTATTTCCTCTGACTAATCTGCGGATAATGATCTTAACATATTCATAAATCTCATAATGAGACAGTTTGGTACTGCAAATGTACTTGATAGTATTCAGGGAAAACATCTGGGATTAGTATACATGAAGTTACTGAATCCAACATTATGAGATACCTGAATGAAACTATCCACTAACTGAACAATTAGTGTCTAGAGTATACAGTTGTGAAGAAAAATGAAAATAAGTCAGGCTAAAGAATGCAATAATAATGTGGGGAACATTGATACAGAAACACTATAATTCCAATGAATAAAGAGGTTTGGTGGCTTAGACTAGAACTGCACATCAGATCTTGCGAAATTCAAAAATCAAGTGGTACTCGGAGACTTGGTGCTGGACCATTGTTTGAAGAAAGAAAGAATGGACGAATAGTTTTACTTCCAGTCTAGTGTAAAACCAATGACCATGACTATGCACACACCATGTCTACGATTCGTTCAAACAGCAGCAATATCAATCTAGGACAAAGGTTTCAACAAATATTTTAGTCAGTACTAGAATATTACAATAAAAGCCTGTTTATCCGGCACCTTCGGGACCTGGCCAATGTCGGTTAAAGCACGTGCCAGATATTCAGCCATAATGCAATAAACAACATTTTTTTTTCAATATATTTTTCCAGATAAATTCCGGTTAATCGAATGCGAACTTTTTTTGCAATGCCAGTTATACGGAAGTTACGGTTGATCGGGTGCCAGATAAACTGGCTTTTACTTTAGTTAAATATATCCCTTCACTATAAGCTATCGGCTTCAAGTGCAAAAAGGTATTCCAGAAAAATACATTGAACAATTGATTTCTCACCTTAGTGGAACTTCAGTTCACTTAAGTCATATTACTGCTATATGTGACATAACCAAAGGAACATTCACTGAGTAAATATACCTACCACATGGCTATTGAACTTATCAAGTAGATTTTCTAAGAACTTCTTCGAAGAAAGAAGGGATGCTTTGTTCAGCTGTTCTTGCCTCAAGTCATAGTCATCATGCATAGGCTACAATAATACAGAAAATTCATGTTATTCTGAGAATAAATCATCCAATGAATCCAAGACACAACCATTTGTTAATAGATTCAAGAATAAAGGAATAAGGAAACATTCTACCCAAAGCTGAAAGTGCTCTGGGATTCCTTCAACTTCCTCATGAAAAAGCTCAAAGCCATATTTAAACCCATTTTCAGGATGCTTCAATTGTAATTACACTTGGCTGGAAATTCTAGACCTTCCTGGCCAGCTGGAATTTCCAGCCAAGTTTAATTACAGAGCAAGTGCTATCATTTACCAAAAATGTCAGTACTGGCACTGTCACTCAGTTTGAATTCCATAAGCAGAAGACAGCTTAGTGGCTATCCCAAGGTGCTGCACAGGAGGCGTGTGACCCGAGCTGGGAGGGGAGTGTACGGGAAGGGGTGAAACAAGAAGGGGAGGTCGAAGAATTCGGGGTGGAACAAAAGGCACGGTCGAAGAGGAAAGTCTTCAAACCGGCCTTGAAAGAGGAAAGGGAAGAAACGAGACGGAGGGATTGGGGGATGGAATTCCATAGGGTCGGAGCAGAAAAACTGAAGGCCCGGCCTCCGATGGTGGGGCGGTTCAGGCGGGGGGCTTGGAGCAGGCCAAGTCCTGCTGAACGGAGGGTCCGGGTGGGCTTGTAGGGGGAGAGTAAATTGGTTAAATAGGGCGGGGCAAGGCCATGTACGGCCTTGAAGGTGAGGACGAGGATCTTGAACTTGATCCTCTGGAGGATGGGGAGCCAGTGGAGACGGGCGAGGGTGGGGGGTTATATGGTCGCGGAGGCGGGTGCGGGATAATACACGGGCTGCAGAGTTTTGGATGACCTGCAGCCTGTGAATGGAGGAACTGAGGAGGCCGACGAGGAGAGAGTTTCCGTAGTCCAGCCTTGAGGTGATCTACGCGTGCACGAGTGTTTCGGCAGCGTAGGGGGTAAGATAATTGCGGAGCCTGGCAATGTTGCGCAGGTGGAAGTAAGCGGTGCCGGTCAAGGCACGGATGTGGGGGAGGAGGGAGAGTTTTTGGTCGAACGTGATGCCGAGGTTCCTGACTGGCTTTGTGAGGTGGAGAGTACAGCCTTGGATGTTGAGGCTGGCAGCGCCCGATGTGCGGAGGCGCTGGCTTGAGCCGATCAGGAGGGCCTCGGTCTTACTCACGTTCAATTGGAGGAAGTTGTCCCTCGTCCAGGACTCAATGTCGGACAGACATGCTGTCAGAACATCGATGGTCTGGGGGTCGAGGGTCAGGTAGGAATGGAACCAGTCAAGGACTGTGCCTTGAAGGTTGAGGTGGGAGGAAAGACGTTGGAGGAGGATGGTGTGATCGACTGTGTCGAACGCAGCAGACAGGTCAAGGAGGACGAGGAGGCAAAGGGAGCCCTGGTCACAGGCGGTTAGGATATCATTTGTAACCTTAACCAGGGCAGTTTCTGTGCTATGAACAGGGCGGAAACCTGATTGGAGGGGTTCAAGGAGTGAGCGAGTTGAAAGGAAAGAGAGGAGCTGGGAGGCAACCACTCTTTCGAGGACCTTGGATAAAAACGGGAGGTTGGAGATGGATCGATAACTTGATGGTTGCGACGCATCAAGGGAGGGTTTCTTCAGGATAGGGGTGACGGTGGCTGTTTTAAGGGAGGTAGGGACGGTGCCTGAGGAGAGGGAAAGGTTGATGGTGTCAGAAATGAGCGGGGTCAAAAGGTGGAGCTGGGTGCGGAGGAGGGGGGTGGGGATGGGGTCCAATGAACACGTGGTGGGTTTCATGGAGGTGATTATTTTAGTGATTGAAGACGGGGAGGTGGGGATGAAAGTATGAAGGGGGGGTTGGGTGAGGGTTGAAATAACGGATGGAGGGGCGGAGGTGGAGGAGAGCGGAGCGGATTCTCTCTATTTTGGACTCGAGGAAGTCCAACGTCTCCTCACAACGTTTGTTTGAGGAAAGGATCTGCGAAGCGAGACAGGGGTACGTAGGAGCTGGTTGGTGGTGGTGAAGAGGAGGCGGTGGTTGTCCTTCGCTTCCAGGATTATCCTGGAGTAGAAGGCTGATTTGGCGGTGACTAGGGCGGAGGGGTAAAATTTGATGCGGTCCAGCCAGATTTGCCGGTGGACCGTGAGGCCAGATTTGAGCCAGGGAGGGTTTGGGGGGGCGATAAACTTATAGGATTTTGAAGGAATTGTGGGAGAAGTGAGAGAGGGTGAGCTGTTCAAAACAGGGGAAAAAAACAGAGGAGTAGGGGGATAGGGCGAGGGATGTCTTTGAAATGAGGGCCACACCACCGCCACGACGGTTGGGTCGAGGGGCATGGTGGAATGTGTAGTTGGGTGGTGTGGCTTCAACAAGGGGGAAAGTGTCGCCTGGGGTGATCCAAGTCTCCGTCAGGGCCATGATGTCAACGTTCTCATCAAGGATGAGATCGTTGATGGCCAGGGTCTTGTTGCAGACAGAGCGGACATTTTGGAGGCCGATGCGGAAAGAGCAATTGGCCGAGGGGTGTGAGGGGGCGCTGGGATGGTCAGCGGGGAGGGTGGGGATCTGGATAAGGGAGGAGAGGTAGACCCCCCGGGTTTGTGTCCGGTGGGGCTGGCGGTGATGGTGGGGGGATAGGGCACTTGGTGTGGCTGCTGTTGGACAGCCAGCGCCGAGTGCAACAACAAGGAGGCTAATAACAACAGTGCCAAGATAATACCTTGGAACTGCCAGGATCCTGTCACCCCACAGTATACCCAGCTAGTGTACCAGACTGAAAATATATTAATAAATAATAATAAAGCTAAAGATCTACAGAGGAGTTTCACTGTATTCAGGTTTCTTAAGATGATGTGTGCTTCAAGCAGTAAGGGCATGCATATTGGATGCATTGGAGGCCTGGGAGGAACTGGGTGGATTCTGTTCTTACAAAGAGCATGCATTGTACATTGTGGCTTTACACAAAACTGTGGAATATTTCAAAATCCAAGGGAAATCCAACTGCATCAACATTCTTTTGATTTCCACAAGGTCTAGTTCCTCATGAAGAAGCTAAAAGCCATATCAAACCCAGAATTTTATTAAGGATCTGTGTTCCAGCTCCAAGATCCTTGTAAGAATTATTATTAATATTTACATTTGATACAGCATATTACACATTGGGAGAATGTCTTGAAGCGTTTCACAAGATATACTTTGAAGTGGAGTGACTGAGCAAACAAAAACATAAGATTCACCGAACCCATCCCCCTCAAAACTATTTGTAATGGCAAGCTTTGCAACTTTAGCTGATTAAACTCTTGCAGAGCTCCAACTGCATCCTCTGGGATTCTTAAGCCTTGGCTCTTGCCAACCTGCTGCTAAAAATGTTAGAATCAGATAAGAGTATGTCCATCCAGGGGGAAGAGAGGATACATTCCATTGCAGACCATGGGAAGTTTTGATATGCATGTGGCATGAATTTGTAGAATTGTCTGAATTTGGATATTCTTAAGCAATGCTGATGGATTTCCTAATGTGTCAGTCACCTGGATGACACAAATAAAATCTGTTTATAGGAATAAGAGGGAGAGACCAATTGGAGATTATAGTTCCTAGCAAGACAACATTAATTTGGGATGGCCTCCCTACGTGAAAGGGCCACACAAATGTAGTTTTGCTGTTGCATAGCATCTTCCACATCAGGAGGTTGTCTTGAAGCATTTCATGTGATATACTGTAAAGTGGAGCGATTCTGCATTATCAAATACCCATTAAACCACTCTGATTTACAAAAAGATGACACTAGGATACTGGTATACCTAGTTTAAAACAATACTATGAGCAACACTGAATGAAATCAAGCATAGTGATCTTGTACTTACACACATAAGGGCACACAGCATGTCAATAGCAGCATGTGTCACACCATCATGGTTTCTTTTTAAAGCTTTGACTGTCTTCACACCCAATCGCTCCCGAAATCTGAACAAAATAATTTACATCTTTAAAGTGGATCCAGCAGAATAATGAAATCAGTTAAGTTCAAACAAGATTAAAATATTGTGGTCATTTTCCAATTTATATACACCACTTTAAAGAAAATATTTTCATATAGTATCATCACATTTCAGATAATTCCACTTCGTAGTCAGTCACAAAATTGAAAAGATTTTGCAGTTTCAAAAATACATCTCCACCATTTTGATACAAAAAATAGCATTACACTAGAGAATTCAAATCAAGATCAATGAAACATTCATTAATTAAAGCGACTCTGTAGTCTGAATCCTTACAGTATAAAAGAATAATATTTTACAGAATAATAGTCAATTACCCACTGGGATTAGATATTTATTAATTTGACATAGAAATTAATAGAAGATTTGCAAATTTCTTTCAAAGTGATCAAGCGTATTATAGCTAGAATGTGTATTTGCTGAGTCCATTCACAATTATAATTATTATTATTAGTGTACTTAAACATCCAACAAAATAAGATCCTCCTCCCCCACCACTCCTGCTCGGGTCCTGACCCGACTGTTCAGTGCCTTGGGACGTCCTCCTGACATGAAAGTCGCTCTACAAATGTAATTTTGTGGTTCTTGATAATTTAACAGCAGAAAGCTTGTATGTAGGATGCCTTCTATTGTTAAATTATCAGGGATAAAGCATCTAAATTGAAGCAAAAGGTTAAAGACAGTCGGATCCTGAAAACAAGTCCATGTAATCAGTTCTTTACTTTTAGCTAGATTGAACTTGAGATTTAAGGGAACATGGAATCAACACTTTCTACAATACCACCAGACTACCATAAGGCATTGTGAAGAGTGCAATTGACAAAACTGTCTGCTCACTCACCGATCTGCATTGCTTTCCCTTATCAGGATAAAAATGACCTCGTGAAAACTTTTGCTCATATTCTTTCTGAGGCTTTTAAACTACAACCAATGAAACAGAACTAAATGGGGAGCGAGTACTATAACTTCCAGGCCTGGCTAATTTACAACACTTACAAGACAGGATACCATCCAATTTTGACGTTAGACTGCTTACTTAGGTAGCTGGGTAAATGCTTGAAAGCCTGCCTTTGAAGCAACAAGTCGTCTTATAGCCTGAAACTGGCTCTCCAGTTCTGCGTTATTAGACGTTTGATCTCCTTCTTGAGATAGTAATGCTATAACAGCATTATTAATCAGTTTTTCTTTGTTCTCAGAAAACAGGCCCTGTAGAAAATAAATAACATGTTTAGAACTGGAAGAAAACATCTGTATTTAATGAAGATTTCTAAGGCTTTTAAGAAAAAAAAAACTCACATCTTGAGTTACTGCATGCAGAACTCCACTGTAGGAGACATTTGCATTAAACCTGAATACAGCATCTGAAAAGTTGCCATCTGAAACACAAGTTGAAATGAAACTTTATTACAATCAGGTTTCCATCCAGGTGTAGATTATCAGCCACCAAAGTGAACTTTCTTTGTGCACATTTTAATTCTACTTTTCAAGAAGCTACAGACCCATTTTTAAAAGCACTGGGCAATCAGACACCATGCTAAATTTTCTAAATCCTTATGATGAAATGAAGATTCTGTTCACCAAAATACAAAAGAATGATTTTAATAGTGTGTTAGTATGTAAAACTGCATCTTTCAATTGTAACGTCTAAAATTATATTAAAAAATCAAAATGACCAGTTTATTTGTCCACATAATTTTGCTCTGGTCTGAATAGTCAATTAAGCAAAACATCTGATATGTTAATGCAGTAAAGGAAATAGTAAACTTAAAATTTCACCTACAAAATACAGTAAATCTGTTTTACGTATATGCTTTGAAGCTCTTAACAACATTGATTACATAAGGTTCTTTATCAATAGCAAGGATTATTATTATTAACTATAATTCAAACATCTTCAAAAAAATAATTACGCACGTGAATACAAACACTTACTTGGTGAGGCATTCAGAAACCTAAGATGTAAACTTTCTACTTCCTCATCTACTGGCATACTCATTAACCCCCATCTCTGCCCCTTGTGAGTTGGTGTCATCTTCACACATACATCTCGGTTACCAGAGGCTCTCACTCCATCCAGCAGACTGGCCAGTAGCGAATCTCTGAATATAAAAATGCATTTAAAATATCCAAAACAATATTTGATTTGCTTAAATCAGTCTCAGCACACGTTAATTAAGAAAAAATAAGATTGAGTTCAATTGCAACCCTAAGTAACAGTATGAATTAAGTTTACAAAAAAATTGAAAATATTCCCTAGTTATTTCCCCTACATTAGATTGCTTGGTTTAATTCATGGCAAGTACAAATTAGTAATTTGGGGCATCAACCATAAAACCACATATGACCATTTCACATGACCATATCTTTAAAATAATCAAATCATCTCTAAGTAAATACAGCATAAAATGTACCATATAAATATTTATACTGTGCACAGGTTATCAATTCTAAAATCTAGTACTTTAAAAATCAAAAGTTGAAGGTGCAAAGGCTTTCTTTTTAAAACAAAAATCTAGTAATTCAATTACAGCTTTGTAAAAGATAAATCATAGCAGACTAAATGGGTGAAGATATCCGCAGTGGACTGAAGCGCTCTGAGACGCCGTCTGGCGTGGAGGGCGCTATATAAATCGAAGTTGTTGTTGTTGTTGTTGATGATGAAAGGGACATATAAACGATAAACCTAGCTTGTTTAATAGTGAATATAGGTCCAGAACACCCCATCTCGCTCAAGGTGGATAAGTCACCTGGTCCGGATGGGATGCACCCTAGGTTACTAAGGGAGGCACGGGAGCAAATAGCAGGGACTCTGGCCACGATCTTTCAATCTTCCTTGGACACAGGGGTCGTGCCAGAGGACTGGAGGATAGCTAATGTTACTCCCTTGTATAAAAAGGGGCAGAAGGACAAGCCTGGTAACTACAGACCAGTCAGTCTAACGTCGGTAGTGGGCAAACTTCTAGAGTCCATAATCAGGGACAAGGTAGATCTTCACTTAGAAAGATATAGGCTAATAAAGGACAGTCAACATGGATTTGTTAAAGGCAAATCTTGCCTTACAAATCTGATAGAATTTTTTGATGAAGTAACGGAATGGGTGGATAATGGTAGCGCAGTTGATGTAGTTTACATGGACTTTCAAAAGGCATTTGACAAAGTGCCACATGAGAGACTTATTATGAAATTAAAGGCCCATGGCGTAAAAGGGACAGTGGCAGCGTGGATCCACAACTGGCTGTGAGACAAAAAGCAGAGAGTTGTAGTGAGCGGCTGTTTTTCAGATTGGAGGGAAGTGAGCAGTGGTGTGCCACAGGGATCGGTTTTGTGACCATTGCTGTTTGTAATCTACATCAATGATCTGGGCTTGGGTGTACGGAGTACAGTTTCCAAGTTTGCGGATGACACTAAATTAGGGAGAATAGTAAATAGTGAGGAGGATAGTAGCCATCTGCAAGAGGATATAGACAAATTGGTAAAGTGGGCAGACACATGGCAGATGAAGTTTAATGCAGAGAAGTGTGAGGTGATGCATTTTGGGAGAAGAAATGAAGGGAGGCAATATAGGCTAGATAGTACAATTTTAAATGGTGTGAAGGAACAGAGAGACCTGGGGATTTGTGTTAGTGACTCGTTGAAGGTGGCAGGACAGGTAGACAAGGCTGTTAAGAAGGCATATGGGATACTAGGCTTTATAAATAGGGGTATAGAGTACAAAAGTCAGGAAGTGCTGACTAACCTCTATAAGACTTTGGTGAGGCCTCAGCTGGAATACTGTGTTCAATTCTGGTCACCACACTACAGAAAGGATGTGAAGGCATTGGAAAGGGTACAACGAAGATTTACTAGGATGGTGCCAGGATTGAGGGACTTCAGCTATGAGGAGAGGCTAGATAGGCTAGGGTTATTCTCTCTGGAGCAGAGAAGATTGAGGGGAGACCTAATAGAGGTTTATAAGATCATGAGGGGTTTCGACAGGGCAAATAGAGAAAAACTATTTGCACTCGTGGGCGAATCTGTGACTCGTGGTCACAGATTTAAAATAGTTTCAAGGCGAAGTAGAGGGGAGCTGAGGAGAATTTTTTTCACTCAGCGAGTTGTTCGAATCTGGAATGCATTGCCTGAAATGAAATGAGTGGAAATGAGTGGAGGCTGATTCGATAACAACTTTTAAAAGGGAATTAGATCTTTATTTAGGGAGAACAGGTCTATTAGGCTATGGGGAGCGGGCAGGGCAGTGGGATTGAATCGCTCTTTTCAAAGAGCCGGCACAGACTAGATGGGCCGAATTGCCTCCTTTTGTGCCGTAAAATTCTATGAATCTATGAATCTCCACATTCATGTATCTGTGCTATCCAGGTTTCACTCAACTATCCTCGCATTTCCACATGATATCAAATGCTTTCTCCCTTTGCTCTTCCCACACTAGCACATACAGCTTTCCTCAAGGCTCCATCCTTGGTCCTCTCATCTTCATTATCCAAGAATTCCCACTCATTATTCACTGGCATGGGGGTTCACTTTCACATGTACATGAATGACACTCATCTGTTTCCACCTGTACCTTTGATTCCATGACCGCTGCTAATCTGACTGAATATTTATCAAAGTCTTGGATAAGCTTCGGTCACTTTTCCCGTCTACCGACTAATGCTACCTACTCCCAGCTCAGGTGCTCAGTCAGAAAGAAGTGTTGAGCCCTTTGAGAAATTGCGAGAAGCACTATATAAATGTTTGATACAGTATATTGTTTGGTGCATGTTTGTACATCTGATCAAGTGCTGGATCAACACCAAAAATCTCCATTTCCAGCATCACTCACCTAGACAAGCATAACAATGCATCCAATCAAGTTTAAACTTGTCAGCTGATTCCTCATACAGCTGTTGATACCCCAGGTAACATTTACCTTTGTTTGATATTCAAACTATGTAAAAATGACAAGTTACAGCACAAGAAAAAGACAACTTTGAAACTGAAATTGAGGCAATCAAAAGCCACCCTGCTGTACAACAACTGGCACGAGCAGCAGGAACCAGTTAAGATTTGCACTTTTAAAAATACTCAATCTGTATTTGAATCCAAATTGTGATTGAAATAACTAGTTGGGAACTACCATACATTTATTGTCCATTCTTCACTATTCTTGACCCATTTACTACCAGAGAATCTTTAAAGGGAATTATACAAGTTCCTATTAAATAAAATAATTAGAAATGGAGGGTGTGAGGAAAGATGAAGCAAGCAGAATTATTGCAGCTCAAGGTTAGTTCATTAGTTGTGCAGTTATTACAATATTACTGACAGTGGTCATTTTATTGCAATGGAACTCTCAACGTGCAAACTGAAAAGTCAAAGTTAGTCCAGAGAGAGTGGATCCCCTGTTTCCATGAATTAAGGAAGAAAACAGTCTTACAAGAGATTTAAATCACATTACTGGATTACATGGCCTCCATTCTTTTAATAATATTACATTGGTTTCTCTATCCATTCAGTTTCCATCTACTTTTTTCCTTTGTTAATTCAAATACTTAAAATGAGTTACCTTTCGGTGGATGAGTATTTGTGAATCTGCCCTTTAATATACTCTACGGTAAATTGCTGAGGGTTTTCAGAATCTCGCACCAGAGCAAATATCTGCAAGAAAAAGCTTACTATAGTAGAAGTACAATACTGTTAACAAATAATGGTCCATTCTTGCCATACTTGAAAACAATATTGTTGTGATTGTTTGAAGGATTAGCTCAAAAAAGAACTGAAATAAGTAGTTGGGAACTACCATACATTTATGGTCTGTTCTTGACTATTTTTGACCTATTTACTATCAAAGAATCTTTAAAGGGAATTATACAAGTTCCTGTTAACTAAAATAATTCACATAAGATTTAAGAGATGGATCAAAAATAATCTTGTGCAAAACCGGAGTTAGATTAATTAATCGTCTACTCCTGTTTGAAATGCATTTTGTTTCAGTATGTTTAAAATTATATAATAGAAAAAATATAAACTCTACCGAGAACTTAACAATTATCCTTCATTTGTTCCTCAATTTTGCAGAAGGCAACCTCACAGTATAGTATACTTAGAAGATCAGAAAGCAAATAAACCAAGAAAGGGCTGTTTGAGCCAACTAATTAAATATGCCCCACACCTTAACACACAATTCATCCACACCCAACCCCCTTTTGGGAGTGAAAACGTTTTGCATATCTGCTACTTTTAAACAAACATTTCTGATATGAATCCACTTCTACTCAATCCTGGCCTGCTTTCCTCAGCATGTCACACAGATCCAGTAACACAGTGACCATCATATCCTATGAAGTTCATGTTCACCTCATTCTGTACCTCTCATAAATGTATGGTGGTTCCCAACTAGTTATTTCAGTTCTTTTTTGAGTTAATCCTTCAAGCAATCATTACAATATTGTTTTTGAAGTATGGCAAGTGTGAACATATTAATACAATCAATTTGTCCGAACTAACAAATTTGGAAACAAGCGCTGAACCTTCTGGCCCTGCATCTAACTGAGCTACAGAGGATTTGCCAAACTCTTTGCCAAGCATGATTACTATACAGTAAAATTAAGAAAACACAGCACGTTCTTAAGAAGTTAAACTGCTTAAATTAGAAAAATACAAACCTCTCCCAAAGGTTTAAGGGTAACAATATTGTAAGTGGATGGATCTCTCTCCACTAAACAGGTTTCTGTGAGTGCTAATACTCTCTTTACTGGATCCTGAAAAGAAAAAAAAAATCAAAATTGTGACCTGCTTAATTAGAAATTGTGGACATGCTTTGTAACAGACACACACACTTTCTATGCTTTTACACACAAATTAAAAAATTATAACATAATTACATTTGTATATCGCTCTTCAGCGCCTTGGGACGTCCTCCCGACGTGAAAGGCGCTCTATAAATGTAATTTGTTGTTGTTGTTGTTCACATCGAAAGAACATCCCAAATCACTGGATACAGTATATATATATATATATGAATGACATTGCTTTCTAAATCTAATATACCTAGATTACTTTTTTTAAATCTTAAATATAGATAATAATCCAAAACAAAATTCTTACCTGATGTCTAGGTGTAATTTTTTGTACAATGAACTCCGCTAGTGATGTAATGGATTCATCATTGCTGTATTTTCCAAAACGGTAATTCTGATACAAGTCAAACTCAAGTGGCTCTTTCCTGACACGCAAGGAGATACCTATAAAGTTGCCTGCATGATCTATTGCACTTTTGATGATTTCGTCCCTTTGTTCAGATGCAAAAAGATGCTGAAATTTTGAGCAGTTTACAGTTAGCATATAGACTGCTAATGAATGCTAATGTAATGGTAAATTTTGGAATACAATCAACTGAGGTTTCAAATTAGTCTAACACATTAAATATTGAAACTAGGCTTCCAGCAGACAAAGTGAAGCTATTGTGAAAAAGGTTACTTACCAGTCGACTAAATCCTCCATGAATTATACAAAACCCTCCCTGATAATCTGAAACCTCTGTAAATCCTTCAATATTTTTGTAGTCATAGGAACAGAGGATTTTATTAGTAGAAGGATCAATTTGATCAATGCCTCCAGGTGTAACTTCAAGGACCACAGACTTTCTAGTTTCACTCCAGTGATGCTTGTAACAGTTATATCGCTAAAAAAGTGAAACAGATAGTATTCATATTCATAATTCTATCATATACTTGAAAAATGTTACATCTCACTAGTGTTTTCCCTTCCTAAAGGTCCAGGCAGACGAGACAGTCTGGATTCCTGAATTCCCAATCATCTGCAAAAATGTTCATACCAGGATTGCAAAGCTATTACATCTACGAGCTTAAATACATCCAAAAGGATCATGTTTCACACAAAGCCTTGCAATTTGTTTTACACAAGATGTGGAAAGCAGGAATGAAATTATACAAGTGCAGTCAACAACAACAACAACAACAACAATTTACATTTATATAGCGCCTTTCACGTCGGGAGGACGTCCCAAGGCGCTAAACAAGAGGCGTGTGACCCGAGCTGGGAGGGGAGTGTTTGGGAAAGGGTGAAACACGAAGGGGAGGTAAAAGAGTTCGGGGTGGAACAAAAGGCATGATCGAAGAGGAAAGTCTTCAAATCGGCCTTGAAAGAGGAAAGGGAAGAGGTGAAACGGAGGGATTGAGGGATGGCATTCCATAGGGTGGGAGCGGAGAAACTGAAAGCCCGGCCTCCGATGGTGGGGCGGTTCGGGCGGGGGGCTTGGAGTAGGCCAAGTCCTGTTGAACGGAGGGCCCGGGTGGGCGTGTAGGGGGAGAGTAGATCGGCTAGGTAGGATGGGGCAAGGCCGTGTAAGGCCTTGTAGGTGAGGACGAGGATCTTAAATTCGATCCTCTGGAGGATGGGGAGCCAGTGGAGATGGGCGAGGGTGGGGGTTATGTGGTCACGGAGGCGGGTGCGGGATAGTACACGGGCTGCAGAGTTTTGGATGGCCTGCAGCCTATGAATGGAGGAGCTGGGGAGGCCGACTAGGAGAGAGTTTCCGTAGTCCAGCCGTGAGGTGATGTACGCGTGCACGAGTGTTTCGGCAGCGCGGGGGGTAAGATAGTTGCGGAGCCTGGCAATGTTGCGCAGATGGAAATAGGCGGTGCCGGTCAAGGCGCGGATGTGGGGGAGGAAGGAAAGTTTTTGATCGAACATGATGCCAAGGTTCCTGATTGGCTTTGTGAGGTGGAGAGTGCAGCCTTGGATGTTGAGGCTGGCAGCGCCCGATGTGCGGAGGCGCTGGCTTGAGCCAATCAGGAGGGCCTCGGTCTTACTCACGTTCAATTGCAAAAAGTTGTCCCTCGTCCACGATTCGATGTCGGACAGACATGCTGTCAGAACATCGATCGTCTGGGGGTTGAGGGATGAGGCAGAAAGGTACAGCTGGGTGTCATCCGCATACATGTGGAAATTTACCCCATGTTTGCGGATGACGTCGCCCAGAGGGAGCGTGTAAAGGGTGAAAAGAAGGGGACCAAGGACAGAGCCTTGAGGGACGCCGTGGGAAACTGTGCGGGGGTTTGATGAAAAGCCATTGGAAGAAACAAAATGAAGTGTCAAAATTAATAAGTGGGAGAACTTTTAGCAGGGATGTCAGTACTGGTTTCAACAAGTTTTGCTACCAGTGAATCTGGGGTTAGCTCACTTTACATATATGGTATATTCTACACTACAGCAGTGTAACCAAGTTTTGGTTGCATTTGCATTACAACTCAATTGAGGCAAAGAAAAGCTAGGTGAATTATAAACATCAGGGTGCACGCATTGGGCTGAATTTTTCTTATATGAAACACACTGTGAAAGGTTTTTGATTCGATCAATCAAAACAGCGCCTTTCACGTCGCGAGGACAACAACAACAACTTTGATTTATATAGTGCCCGCCATGCTGGACAGTGTATCAGAGCGCTTCACAATAGCGGATCCCGGGACCAAACCAGGGGCAGAAAGGTGACCAAAGGCGCGTCCCAAGGCGCTGTACAGTCAGGTAGGGACAAGAGCAGGGGGAGAGGGGTCGGGGCAGGATGAAGGAGAGTAGGAGAATTGACTATATATTTGTGGGCGAAACACGGCATCCAAATTGCGCACAGCAGTGTCCCACATACAGCCATGGAAGTGGGGTTAGGAGAGAAAGGGGTTCGCAATTCAACATGTATGCATTTTAGATTAGATTATCTGACAACACAGTGCACCTTACTTTCATCCAAAACTATATCATTATGCATGTGAAGTTACTTACATTTTAAAGGAAGCCACAGAACCTCCACATTACTGAAGTGACTGAATCTACTGTCAGAAATGTAATTCAATGAAATACCTTCAATCTCAAACTAATAAATTTTCATTTCACATCCCATTCCTTCCAGGTGGCCCTTGTACGAGACTACCAAAAAAGTAATGAATTGCAAACAATTTCTTCCATGTCAACTAAGATTTATTAAAACATGAAATGCTATGACCCAGACTTACACAAGATAAAAAAACAATAGCTATTCATCTGCAAAGGTCAAATATAATTTCCATTTAAGATTTTCAAACTCAGGAAGTTAAGGCAAGATTAAGCAGATTTTCTCAATCACAAACAGGAAAGGTCTAGTGAACTAGAAACTGGTGAGGAGTACCTAATGTCAATTGTACTTTGAGCTATGGCTTATCACTGCAAATAAATGGTTGCAAAATGTGACAAGTTAGCCAGTTAAGAGTTTGGAAGCTGAGAAAATCTTTAGCAACTTACCCTTCCAGTGATTTTACCCTCTGAAAATTCTGTCCTGAATCTCTAAAAAGGAAATCAGATACTCTAGTCAAGACATTTTAAACACATTTAAAAGTAAAATCTGCATCAAGATGGCACATTAGAGTCTAGTACAGCCACGATCGCTGTAATCTCTATAAACAACCAATACAAGAGGTCAGGAACCCAGGTGTCTTCTTTGATCCTTAACTGTCTTTTCTCCCCCACATCCATGCAATGACCCGTTCTGCCTTCCCTCCACAACATGGCCTGACTTCACCACTACCTCACCCCTCAGACCACTGAAACTCTCATTTATGCCATCATCACGTCCAGGCACGATTACGCCAAGACCCTGCTTTTCGGGCTTCAAATTCCTCCCTCCCCAGGCAGCAGCCCTTGTTCTCTCCCGCACCAAGTTCCATGACCCCATCTCACCCATTCATGCACGACTCCACTGTCTCCCCATCATTCTAAAGACTCAATTCAAGATCCTGGTCCTCACCTTGAAAGCTCTCCATGGCCTTGCCCCACTCTACCTCTGCGACCTCCTAACCCCCTACCAACCTGCCTGCTCCCTCTGCTCACGGCCTCCACTTGCTCCATGTCCTCCGACCCACTCGCCCCACTATCGGCAGGAAAGCCTTCAGCCACTCTGCCCATTCCGGAATCCCTCCGCCTCGCCCCCTCCCTAGCCTCAACAAAAACAAATTACATTTACAGAGTGCCTTTCAAGTCGGGAGACCCGCCTAAAGACCTTCTTCTTCGACCGTGCATCAGTCACCTCACTTCCCCTCCCTTCCCTCCACCCTCCCCGATCCCAGCTCAGGTCTGAAACATTGACTGTTCAGCTCCTTGGGACGTCCTTCCAACTTGAAAGGTGCTGTACAACTGTACAGTAAAAGCCCTTTTATCCATGACCCGATCAACCATAACTTCCATATGACCGGCACCTCAAAAAAAAAACTGCATTCAATTAACCGGAATTTATCCGGCACAATGTAGTTTTTTTGTTATTATTTTTGTGTGCGTTTTCGGCCGAATATCCAGCACACTCTTTAACCGGCATTGGCCAGGTCCCGAAGGTGCTGGATAAACAGGGTTTTACAGTAATTTGTTATTGATATTGACGAGTACTATACTCTTTAAAAGCTGGTGTTCCTCTATCAGTTTAAGTCAAAACTGCAACTAAGCAAAACTACTTTACAGTTTACAACAACTAAATTATATTTGTATAGCGTCTTTCACATCGGGAGGACTTCCCAAGGCACTGAAATCCATGTACCTCTTGAAATCAACTGTCTACACAGTTGATGTGGGAAGTTTGTTCAAACACAAGCAGGTTCCAGTTTAACATGCAAAATAATTTACAAATTCCCAAATCCCATAATCCATGACTTCTTTGTAAATTACCCATGAGTACAGCAATCAATTATTTACTTAAACATCATCAAACTATAATAATAATCCTTGCATTTTATATAGTGCTTTTCACATCTTCTAGATACCTCAAAGCACTTCACAGAATATATTGTAAAGTAAAATGGCTGTATATTCGTAGGCAAAATGCAGCACCTGATTGCGCACAGCAGTGTTCCACGAACAGTCATGGATTGAGTGACCAATTTTTTTTTGAGGGATTATTATCAAGCGTGTGGAGTAAGGAAACTTGCCCAAGGTTTCACCCCGCCTGAAATAAATCCCAGGTCTCCCGCTTATAAGGCAAGTGCTCTAACCACTGAGCTACAGGACTCTACTATGAAAACTATATGGGTGGGAAGAGAGCGAGTCATAATGCTGACATGGAAAGATGGTAAGAAATTCAGGGTGTTTGCAGATACCATGCATTTTTCCACTTGCTGGCAGCACCAAAAGGTTTATTTTTGTTTTTTCAATGATTAATTGGGGCCAATCTCCCTGAATTTGGGTTTATATTCCCACAAATCAGTGAGGCTAAAGAGCAATCTGATAGTGAAATCTAACCACACAATTCACTCCAGCTTCAAACAGTGTTTTTGTGCATACATGTGAAGTTACACTCTTAAATTTCAAAGAAAACCAGAGTACCTAATTGCAAAAGTAAATGTGACCTTCACTGACATTACTGAAGGGATATCAATGCTGATGTATGTATCCAATTCAAGTGGGGCATACTCTTACAGCTAATTAGAAGTGAAATGCGAAAACATTTCTTTACAGTGAAGATTGTGATAAAATACTGCTCCAGAAAGCTTCAGATGCAGAATATATTAGAAAACTCCCATTTCAAATTCTGTATTAGTCAAACTCAATAGTACCAATAAATATTGCAACAACAATTTAAACTTATAAAGCGCCTTTCACGTCGGGAGGACATCCCAAGGTGCTGCACAGGAGGCGTGTGACCCGAGCTGGGAGGGGAGTGTTCGGGAAGGGGTGAAACACGTAGGGGAGGTCGAAAAGTTTGGGGGGAAACAAAAGGCACAGTCGAAGAGGAAAGTCTTCAAACCGGCCTTGAAAGAGGAAGGGGAGGAAATAAGGCGGAGGGATTGGGGGATGGAATTCCATAGGGTGGGAGCGGAGAAACTGAAGGCCCGGCCTCCGATGGTGGGGCGGTTCGGGTGGGGGGCTTGGAGCAGGCCAAGTCCTGTTGAACGGAGGGTCCGGGTGGGCTTATAGGGGGTGAGTAAGTCGGATAAATAGGGTAAGGCTGTGTAAGGCCTTGAAGGTGAGGACGAGGATCTTGAACTCGATCCTCTGGAGGATGGGGAGCCAGTGGAGATGGGCGAGGGTGGGGGTTATGTGGTCACGGAGGCGGATGCGGGATAGTACACGGGCTGCAGAGTTTTGGATGACCTGCAGCCTGTGAATGGAGGAGCTGGAGAGGCCGACGAGGAGAGTCATAGCATCTCAAGGTTTGAGGGAGGTAATTCACCAGAATTTCTACTCCAGCACTCACAATCTCATTCTAACAGAATTAACTATGATGGTTCAGACTTGAATCGCCTCACAGGTATATTTAACACAACATTTACACTTAGCAAGAAGGTTGCTCACAGCAATATTTTGCGATGCCAGATAAAGGCACAAACTAAAAAGCCTTGAAAACCACTACTTCCAAATGTGTAAACATTTCTAACCAAACAAAGTATAGAGAATGTTGGACTTGTTCATAATAGGATTTGGATGAACCCCAACAAGCCTAACAAATCACAAAACTTTTCATCCCACCCATCTGACCTCGATTAAGACACAAAACAATAGTGTTTTACCCACTAGTACAGATACACAGTAGTTAATTTACATGCTCAACTGAGGCAGTTAAATTGCAGAACACCTGAAACAGAGAAAAGATCTAACTCATCATTTGATCAAACTATCTGGACAAATACAGTAGAAGCCCGTTTATCCGCGACCCAATTAACCAGATTGCTCGACTCCTTCACGGGGCAATTCCCCATTCCAGCAATCGCGAGTATGCTCAATTTGCGCATGCATGCGCATTTATTAAATTTACGAATTTGGAGGTTTTTACCAATCGCTAAAATATGCTTTTTTAGCGATTTTTTACCGAGTGTGCTGAAATCTTTATTGGTAAGTAGCTTTACAATATTCTGTTACTATTTAGCATATTATTAATATAGTATGTTTTAAAATAAGTACATTTTTTGTGTTGGATTTTCAGCAATTTGCCACCCAATTATCCGGCACAGTCAATTAGTCAACCCCCCACCCCCTCCCCCGAGCGTGCCAGATAAATGGGTTTCTACTGTACATGGATGAGATAAATAATGCAAACTCAATGCCATTTGATTTGGATTACAACCAATAAGTTACTACATGTTAAAGTCATTTCTCACACTTGCAAATACTATAATAGATACTGAAAGTTGAAATCTTACCAGTGCCTCTGTCAACAACTCGGTTCTATGTTCTGTAGAAAATTTTAGGGTTTCCGACTTCTTTCCACTTCCTTTACGAAAACTTAAATTGAATTCAGTGCCTTGCCCTTTCCCAACTGGACCGATGCTACATATCTCACCATAAGGCCACTATAAGACAGAGGTTTACTTAAATTACAAAATATTCTGTGGAGTTTTTAATATAATATTAGCAGTTCTTAAACACAAGAACCTGTGCAACATACGACTTTGTAAACAGAATTAACATTCAAATTCTCCTGAACTTCAGTACAACTTATTGCATTTGCTATTTCTTTTCAGTTAAAAATACAACTAAATGAATGGAACGAAAATTGGAAACAATTTGGAAACATCTGGAATACGTTAAATCCAAGCTTATTTATGCAGAAATAGCATTTCCATTGAAACCAATATTTTATAATTAAATAGGATACAAGGATGAATTGCCATTTGGACAAGGCAGTGAAGAGTGCTTGTGCCCATAAACAACAAAATTAGTGGAGAAGTCTACCTTCAAGAGTGATAGAAAGAGAAACCTAGGAATGAAAATACTACAATAAAATTACATTTGTAAAGTGCCTTTCACATCAGGAAGATGTCCCAATGTACTAAATTATAGTAATATAATTAGCTTAATTTATAGAAGCTCACCAACTAAACTGGCCCATTACGTCAGTCTTCCTGGAGACATTTTCTTAATGCAATGAACATTTGTTCTTAGGCAATGCAACAATGTGTTTCAAAGTTTATTCTATTCATCAAAATATAATTAAGACAAGAATGTAGTTTATTACCTGGTTGGTAACTTCTAGGGTATTGGGATTGTACGTAGTTACAGCATGTGAACCAATTGAGAAGACACGTTTGTACCTAAGGCAAAAGCAAACATTAATCTCAATACATGGATGCAAAAAATAAGAAGCTTCAAGTTAAATAGTATTTCAAACCAAGTCAGTGATTAGGTGAACAAGCCAGATGGATGCTTTCATTTAGCACTTCCTCTGGAATAAAGAAGAATAAAGGATGTCTTTTTTGAAAGCAGCACTGGAACACGTGGGATTCGGCATCATCAATTTTTATCCTATATTCACACATCCGTACAGATTCACCTCTTCACAATTTGAGCTGCCGGAGGAGCATGCAACAAGGACAACAACATAAAATTACATTTATATAGCGCCTTTCACGTCGGGAGGACGTCCCAAAGCGCTGAACAGTCATGTCGGGACTCGAGCACGGGGAAAAGGGTTGGGGTAGGGGGAAGGGGAAGGAGAGTAGGAGAGGTGAAAGTTAGGAGGGGAGCAGAAGACACGGTCGAAGAAGATCTTGAGACTGGCCTTGAAGGAGGAAAGAGAGGAAGTGAGGCGAAGGGATTGTGGGATGGAGTTCCACAGTGTGAGAGCAGAGAGGTTGAAAGCCCGGCCACCGATGGTTGGGTGGCTAGGGCGGTGGACTCGGAGCAGGCCAGAGCCAGTGCTGAGCAGAGGGGACAGGCGGACTGCTAAGGAGACAGCAGGTCAGAGAGATAGGCAGGGGCAAGGCCGTGAATGGCCTTGAAGGTGAGGACGAGGATCTTGAATTCGATCCTCTGGAGACGGGCGAGGATGGGAGTGATGTGGTCATGGAGCCTGGTGCAGGAGAGTACACGAGCTGGAGAGTTCTGAATGATCTGCAGCCTGTGAAGGGAGGAGCTAGGAAGGCTGACGAGAAGAGAGTTCCCGTAGTCGAGCCTGGAAGTGATAAAGGCATGGATGAGAGTTTCAGCAGCATTGGGGGGTGAGGTAGTGGCGGAGTCTGGCAATATTGTGGAGGTGATGGAAGACTGCACCGGTCATGGAGCGGATATAAAGGGAGGAAGGTCAGTTTGGGATCAAACAAGACGCCCAGATTCCTGACTGGAGAGGTGGAGAGAGCAGCCTTGGATGCTGATGTTGTCAGCACCTGGGGTGCGGAGGTGCTGACGCGAGCCAATCAGGAAGGCTTCTGTCTTATTGACGTTGAGCTGGAGGAAATTGGCTCTCGTCCAGGACTCAATGTTGGACAGACATGCAGTCAGAACGCCAGTAGTCCTGGAGTCGAGGGTGGACGCGGAAAGGTGGAGTTGGGTGTCATCCGCATACATGTGAAAGTTTAACCCATGTTTGCGTATGATGTCACCCATGGGGAGCATGTATAGGCGAGCAGGCGACCAAGGACAGAGCCCGTTGAACACCATAGGAACATTGGTAATTGAATCTTTGGCTGTGAATCTGTGCTTATTCAAATCAGACAGTAGCCTGGAACAAGTTGATCTTGATTGATTGCTTGCTGTTTGCAATCTGCCTGCCCAATTTTGTTTTACTAACACCAGATGGGAATACACCCACTGCCAGCCAATTCAACAAGCATTGGAGACGAGCTCACAATGCTATCCATGATGATACTGATCAAAAACAAAAATTCTAGTGTACTTGTTCCAACCCTCTCAATTAACATAGGTCAAGGTTCTCTGCATCCCAATTCCTCTACTCTGGTTATGGTAAATGAAAATAAACTGACTTTCACAGATTTGTCCAAAGATCACCTATACACACTGAAAACACAACCTCAAAATGAAGCCTGTAAAGAGTTTGAATTGACACAAGAATTAATTTCTTCTCAGAATGACGATTTTGAAATCCACTGTTCTAGAAAGTCAAATAAGAAATTGAGTGATTCAAGAAAATGCATAGATTATGAGGCGACCAGATGAAATACAGGTAGACCCCACTTAACGAAGGGGTTAGGACTTTAAAACTCTTCGTTAAGCGAAAATTTCAAATCCTACCTGTTCCAGGTCAGGTCTTCACAATCACAGCACTGAAATATCGCAACCTGGGCCCGGGCATTTCCGGACACATGGCGCGCTCCTGGCATTCCGAAGTCCGGAAATACCCGAATCTGGGCTCAGCTATGGGCCAGAATTCAGGACACTCAACCTGTACTAGCGAAGGCCTAATGTAGATATAACTACTACTGAAGGCTACACAACTTTAAATACAACAATAAAATATTTAAAAAATTGTAAATACAACAATAAACAATAAAATACAGACAGTCCTCGACTTACTATAATTGAAGCCAGGAAGCATCCTGCTGCTTAAGCTCCTCCCATATGGGAGGGGCTGCACTGCACTGCTTAACTGAGGCATGCTAAAGACTGAGCGGATGTTGCTGGGGCAACAGGAGAGACGCTACCCATGAGAGGCTGCACACGAGAAGCCCGTGAGATTTAAAGAGTGTGTAAACATTCGTTATAGCGAACACAGCCTTTGTTAAGCGGATAAGTGGTACAAATAGAAACCCTCGTTATAGTGAACTTTCGTTAACTGGGCGTTTGTTAAGCGGGGTCTACCTGTACTTATGATATAGTAAGAAAAAATGGATTTCTACCGGTCAGCAAGCCAGTGCTCAAATGCACACATTTAATCAAATTAGGCAAAGAAATTATATAATTTACACTTAAATAATAATAATCCTTGCATTTGATATAGTGCTTTTCACATCTTCTAGACGTCTCAAAACCCTTCACAGAATATACTGTAAAGCAAATTGACTGTATATTTGTGGGTGAAATGCAGCAGCTAATTGCGCACAGCAGTTTCCCACAAACAGCCGTGGATTGAAAATGACCAATATATTATTGTTTTCTTTTCTCAAGAGTTTATTATCAGGATATAGAGTAAGGAGTGTTGCCCAAGGTTGCACCCTGCCTGGAAACGCTACAACTAGGAACTCAGCTCCAATGTTAATCAATGACCCACATTTTGACGAGTGATCGGAAGTTAAATTAAGATGAGCGCTCATTTCTTACATAGCACCTTTCACATTGCGAGAACTTCTAAAAAGGCTTTAGAAGGATGAAAAGCACCCGAATTTGAGGGAGCTAGGGAAGAAGATTACTAAAAGCAGTTAAAGACGAAAGTGAATGTTCATTTCAAGAAGATCTTTCGTCAGAACAATATACAGTGGTTAGAGTGTATTAGGCTATCATTACTTCTTGAAATAAATGTACCAGATGCAAATAGAAACAAATTTACTTCCAGTCCGACAGACAAGATTCAGTCACCCATGGGAAAACTGCAGAATCAGCCATTTCAAGCGACACAAAGAATAAAACCAAGATTTGTTTTAAACACAAATCTTTGTGTCGAGCAAAAACAACTTACTATTCCAACATTATCCTGGAGGCAAACAACAATCCCAAATCTCTTTTCCACCACCCACCATCTCCTCCATGCATCCCCTCAGGCCTCCTCAATCTTCACTTCAAATGCAAACCCCGAGGAGGTCATGGATTTCTTTTCCTCAAAAATCCAAAATATCCGCCAGGCAGCCTCATCCTCCTGCCTCTCGTCACCCTCTACCACCCCCATCCCATCCCCCTCACCCTCCCCGTTATCAACTCCTACCTCAACCTCCTTCCTACACTCCTCACCAGGCTCCCTTTCCTCCCTCTCACGCACTCTCACCTCCTTGAAGCCAACCACCTGCTGCCTCGACCCCATCCCCACCAACCTACTGCTCACCCAGCTCCCCCTCCTCTGCCCACTGATGGCTGCTCACCCAGTCTCTCTCCACGGGATCAGTCCCTGTCCCCTTCAAAACTGCTGTCCTCACCCCTCTCATTAAGAAACTCTCACTTGATCCCTCAAACCCTAGCCACTACCACCATATCTCTAACCTGCCCTTCCTTTCAAAAGCACTGGAACATGTTGTTGCCAACCAACTCCGCGCCCACCTCTCCTCCCACTCCCTCTTCGAACCCCTCCGGTCCGGTTTCCGCCCTGCCCACAGTACAGAGACTGCGCTTGTGAAAGTCATAAACGACGTCCTCTCTATCCCTCGGTCTCCTTATCCTCCTGGATCTGTCCGCTGCATTCGACACAGTCGACCACACCATCCTCCTCCATCATCTGTCCTCTGTCATCCACCTCAGTGGGACTGCACTCGCCTGGTTCGAGTCCTACCTCACAAACTGGCAGCAGTACATCTCCACAAACGGCTTTTCCTCCCGCTCTTACCCAGTTACCTGTGGGGTACCCCAGGGATCCATCCTTGGCCCCCTCCTCTTCCTCATCTATATGCTCCCTCTTGGGGATCTCATCCGCAGACATGGGGCACACTTCCACATGTATGCGGATGACACCCAACTCTATTTCTCCACCTCACTTTGCGACCCCCCTAGTCCCCTGATGTTCTGTCAGCCTGCCTGTCAGACATCAGGAGCTGGATGAGTGCAAATTTTTTGCAGCTGAATGTTGACAAGACGGAGGCCATACTCTTTGGCTCTCGTCAACATCTCCATTCACATGGCTTTCACCTCCTCCACCTGCCCCGTCTCCCCCTGAAACTCTCTGAACCTGTGTGCAATCTCAGCGATAGGTTCGACCCCCAACTGTCCTTCCTCCCCCACATCCGGTCCCTCACCAGTACCGCCTTCTTCCACCTCCGACGGATTGCCCGTCTCCGGCAATACCTCACACCAAAAGCTGAAACCCTGGTCCATGCCTTCGTCACCTCACGGCTGGACAATTCAAATGCCCTCCTCTCTGGTCTCCCCTCCTCCACAATTCATAAAATCCAACTCATCCAAAACTCTGCCGCCCGCATACTCACCCGCATCAAACTTCGCTCCCCCATTACCCCTGTCCTTGCCAGACTTCACTGGCTCCCTATCCCCAAGAGGATTGACTTCAAGATCCTCACCCTTGTTTTCAAATCACTCCACTCCTCTGCACCCCCCTACCTCTCTGACCTCTCTCCTCAAACCAGCTCCCGTTGCCTTCGCTCCACCGGGTCTGGCCTCCTCCATGTCCCTCGAATCCTCCGCTCCACCCTCGGCGGCCGGGCCTTCAGCCACTATGCCCCAAGGCTCCGTAATTCCCTCCCTCACTACCTTCGTCTTGCCCCCTCTTTTCTCAGTTTCAGGTCCCAGCCGAAGACCTTTCTCTTCAACCGCGCCTTTGGTCACCTTTCTACCCCTGCCCCTGGCTCGGTCCCAGGATCCGCTATTGTGAAGCGCTCTGAGACGCTGTCCGGCGTGGAGGGCACTATATAAATCAAAGTTGTTGTTGTTGTAAACTTACATTTTATTGGTAATTGGCCTTGAATCAACATTTAGGGATTTAACTAACACGCATTTTGCACTATTCCATTATCTTAAATAAATTCACTACTGAGAGTTTGTAAATCCTCAGATGCAGGCCTACATTGAGCTGATTCAGCTCAATGGTTTCTTCCAGCCTTAATGTCAATCATCGCACAGGAAGTTTGCCACACAGTTGATGAGGAGCTACTCAAAGACTGCTTATGAAAGCACATTTCAATTCCGCTTACATACGCTACCGCTTGCCTGAATTTCCCAAAAGAAGATCAGAAACCAAAAATTTCATCATAAGATTGCTGCATCAAATGACACAATGTCAATTAGTCTAAAAGACAATTTCTGACATCCTCCCTCCCAAGGCAATCTACATTTTAAACAGCTCCAGGAAGCATCTAAGCAAACAAGCCACCTCAGAAAACAAGACGCGAGAACTGAAGATAATTTTGAGGCAATGTTTCAGGATTCAAGATGATAGTAAATCATGTTTTGTTTGCACTGACAACTGTGCTAGTCATGTATCTCCCTCTTGTGGTCCTACAGAATTAATTTCACAATGAGTTTTTTTTTTAAAAAACATATTTTTAAAGAGTACAGGTATCCCTCCCCAACCGCGGCCTCGCCAAAAATGAAACTCGTGTATCCACGGTTTGCTATATATGACAACCCTCGCAAACCGCGTTTTGCGCACCCGCGATTTAAATCCACGGGTTTAAATTTTCAAACAGCTAGCGTACAGCACTAGGACCCAGTTGCGATGTTGCAATCAACCAGTGATAACGCTTCTCCTTTGTTGCTCCTCCACAGCCTAGCTGGTAAGTTTGAGAGCATTGCCTTCCCCCCACCCCCCCTCCCCACTCCTCCTTCACCTTCTCCAGCACCCCCAGCTCTCTGTGTGTCGTCGTCCCCCCGTGTGTCTCTATCTCTGTGTAAGTCCGTTAGACAGCTCCCCCGCCCCCCAACCCTTCGTCTCTCTCTCTCTCTCTGTAAATCAGACAGCCTGACTGTCTGATTGTTGCAGATGCTGGCAGCCAACCCGTCAAAACTCCCCGTATCCCCATGTATGTTATAACTGTATGCTTTTTTTTTGTGTTTAGTTTTAAACGCGAAATTACTCCACGTATCCCCATGTTTCCCATATGGCCCTGCATTTTCCAACCGCGAAAAAGCGCACATACTCCCCCTATCCTCATGTTTTCCATAGGGCCCTGTATTTTCCAAACGCGATTTTACCAACCACGAAGGTTTACAGGAACGTATCTATCCCCCACGGTTGGGGAGGGATACCTGCATACACAAACACACCAAAGGATCAAGTACTGCCCATGGTGCTATTTATTGATTCATTTCCTCTATTACACAACAAATGGCAACTGTGTCACAATGTGTTATTCCTTGAGAACCATACTGTCAAAACAATACTAATTACTTTAAAATTCGTCCCTCCTCTCAAATGGAAAATAGCTTGGAAAAGTGAAATGCAAGCAAGGCTTTGGAAAGGTGAGATTTCAAAGCAGAAAAGCCTCCAATAGTTTGGAAAACAGTAGAATAAATAGAAAGTGCCATTCAGCTCAGAGAGGTAAACATCTAGATATGACAGTCTTATACAAGAGAACTCAATATTCATAAACAAAAACAGAAATCGTTGGGAACACTCAGCAAGTCAGGTAACATCTATGGAGAATGAAAAAGTGAGTCACTTTTCTTTTTTTCTGTTTTTGTTTCAGATTTCCAGCATCCTCAGTATTTTGCATTTGTCAATATTCATAAAGTCTGACTCATCATGTTTGCAGTATGATACAGTAATCAAACTGTTTATATTTTATGAAAGCATAGAATACAATCTCCCTCTAAAACTCATTGGATTCTCTCATTAACATTGTCTGTATAGTACTGCACTGGATGTTGAACAAGGAAATAGGCTCACATCACAATCTGCAAAGGATACCCCACCCATGTGAAATGTTGCAGTATCCATTTCACTTATGCAATTAATGAAAAATAAACTTGAGAGGAACAACAACAATTCACACGACAAAAGATTGAATGGCTAGCTAGTTACATTACTCTTTTTTAAAAACAACTTCCCCAGAAATCAACATTCGTAAAAGAAAGCCATCAAGGGAAAAGCAACAGCACTTGTGTTTACCGTAAATACCCGCGTATAAGGCGCACTTTTTTTTCAAATCGGAAGATCTCGAAAGTTGGGGGTGCGCCCTATACTCAGGTACAAGAAATTTTGAGCCTCGGAAATACAGTAAACAGGAGGGGCGGCCGGCGCGCTGTCAGCCGGGGTTTGGTCAGTGTCCGGCGGGGGTTGGGGGGGAGCGGGTGACGAGGCTTCGGCCTCGGCTGCCCGGGCAGCGGCAGCAGCAGCGGACTCCAGTGCTGTGCCTGCTGCCTGCCTTCTGCCTAACCCAGTCTGCCTGCCTCCCTCCCTGCCGCTCTCTCTCCCTCTCCTGCCTCCCTCTCCTGCCTGCCTGCCTGCCTCCCTCCCTCTCTCTCTCTCTCTCTCTCCCTCCCTCCCTCCCTGCCTCCCTCTCTCCCTCCCTCCCTGCCTGCCTGCTTCCCTCCCTGCCTGCCTCCCTCTCTCCCTCCCTCTCTGCCTGCCTCCCTTCCTCTCTCTCTCCCTCCCTCCCCGGCTGCCTGCCTGCCTGCCTCCCTCCCTCCCTCTCTCTCTCTCTCCCTCCCTCCCGCTGCCTGCCTCCCTCCCTCCCTGCCCTGCCTGCCTCCCTTCCTCTCTCTCTCCCTCCCTCCCCGGCTGCCTGCCTGCCTGCCTCCCTCCCTCCCTCTCTCTCTCTCTCTCTCCCTCCCTCCCGCTGCCTGCCTCCCTCCCTCCCTGCCCTGCCTGCCTCCCTTCCTGCCTGCCTGCCTGTCTCCCTCTCTCCCTCCCTCCCTGCCTGCCTGCCTCTCTCCCTCCCTCTCTCTCTCCCTCCCTCCCTCCCTCCCTGCCTGCCTGCCTGCCTCCCTCTCTCCCTCCCTACCTACCTGTCTCTCCTGCCTCCCTCCCTTCTGCCAGCAATATCATCGAAAATGCTTCCGTTTTTTTTCACCAAGGTCAAAAGTGGTGGGTGCGCCTTAAACGCAAGTGCACCTTATACGTGGGTATTTACGATATAGGGTGCCCGTCAGACTGGATAAGCACCTGAGCTTCACAAACCTCGGCCCAGACACAATGCAAGAGAGAAGGTGACTGTAGTGTTTTATTTAAGGCAAGAGTTATGGTTACATAAAAGAGATGAGCAAAACTGAGGGGTAGAGGAAGGGAGTTCCAGAGGTTACAGGTGTAGCAGCTGAATGTTCAGCTACCAAACTGTATTCAGAATGGCAATGAGCACTTATGGATCACTTTGATGAAGATCTAGCTTTCTCAGGTTTTTTGGTTGTATGAGGAAGCTGAGTTAGGTCCATGCAATGGATGCATCACCCAAAGCCAATTATACCATGCTTCATTGTAGTTTGAAACTTGACATAATAAAACAGAATATTTTCTTGAAAGCTAGTATTTGTACCTGGACAAATGCTACATGTATACCACCATGCATGGTCAATTATATTGACTGTCCAGCACCTTGAGACATCCTCCCGATGTGAAAGGTGCTTATACAAATGTAATTTTGTTGTTGTTACTCCTAATGTGGCCATAAGCAATATTGTTGGGGCAATTATAGTGACTACTATATTTGAAGAGATGCCATGCAGCTGTTCACTAACTTTGTCAGCATCAGATAGTTTGGTGCTAATGAATATTGGAATGTGAGCAAACTAAAAGTGAAAATGCTCCAAAAGTATAGGCAGCTCACACAAAACAAAATTAATCTCTCCACGTTTTAACGTCTTTAGCAATGACTGGAGGGTTGTATAAGAAAGTCTTCATTTTACAGAATATATTTTATGCATTATTTTATAGAGGTGAAAAAATAAACAAAGTGTTTTATTGTTAAAGAAATGCATACTCCAACTGAAGTAATTTCCTGTCACCAGATCACGATCGTATTATGTTTCATCGTGAGTCTCTCATCACTTAAAACGAAAATAATGTATGAAAGTATTGAGGCGTCATCCTGTCCATTTTGCAAGAGTTTTTCATTTCCCATTTTTATGCACAATGCAAATTTTAAATGAGCATAGCTATATTCAGGAAGGAAATAATCCTAGATCTTGTCTTGCATATTTTTCAGGACCAATTTAAATTCTGAGTGGACAATTCCATTCAGCAATTCAGTATTCATTTTGCTGGGATACAGCAAAATCACCTTTGCAATATCCACATCACCTTTGCAATATTCATCTCATTTAACCCTGGCAACACTGAAACCAATATTTTTTGAGGATTTTTTGCAGAATTCTTGTAAAATCAAGAATTTTTTTCACACAAAAAGGTAGTTGTCCTAACCACAACTACCCAAAATTTGGCTCCATCATTTACACCAAACCAACAGTAAAATCGAATAAAGGAGGAATACTTACTTTCCTCTCCATGAGTGTTTTGTTGTATAGAAACAGGCTAAGTCCTTGTTTTCTTTGATAATATTCATTTTGACGTGAGACCTATAGAAAGAGAGAGAGAAATAATATCATAATCCTGCAGAGATATTGTGAAGTTTTTTCAGGATTCTCAGTGGTTAGAGCACTCGCCTGCCAACAAAGAGACCTACGTTTGATTCCCAGTAGGACGAAACCTTGGGTACATTTCCTTATGACACACGCCTGATAATAATCCCACAAACAAACACAAAATAATAATTTGGTCACTCAATTCACGATTCTTTGTGGGACACTGCTGTGTGCAATTGGCTGCCGCATTTAATTACTGTACAAATATACAGTCAATTCACTTTATTATTCATAAATAATGATCTCTATACAGGCTATTCAAACAAGTCAAAAAGTTAAGTGATGAAGTACAAATACATTTCTTGCAGCAGAATGAGGGAGCACTCGCATATCTGACTCAACCACCTCCCGGTGCTCCCTGGGAGCCATATTACGGTTAACCCCTCCATAGCAACCAGCCCATCGCACGTTTAAATTACATGATGCACAATTACTGTATGATAACTTCCCACTGTGAAAGATGCTATGTAAATGTTGTGTAAAGGACTGGGGAAGGAAAAAGACAGGGGAATGAGGACTAAACAGAATGCTCTTGCGGCAAGCTTGGACACGATGAACTTAATGACCTCCTTCTGAGCAGAAAAATTATAAGTCTATGAATACAAACGGATGCAAAATTGAGAATAACGTGTTGAATATAAATATATAGCCAGGAGAAAGGTGGCAGCAAATTAAAATATTTGATTATCAATCTGCAAGAGCAATGCTATCCAAGGCATTATAATAATAGTAATAAACCTTGCATTGGGTATAGCACTTTTCACATCTTCTAGACTCCTAAAGGAGCTTCATAGAATACACTGCAAAGTGAATTGACTAATGCACCAGCCAACTGTGCACAGCAGTGTGCCACAAACAGTGATGGATTGAAATGACCAATTTTTTTCCAAGAGATTATCACCGAATGAGTGGAGTAAGGAAACCTGTCCAAGATTTCACCCTGCCTGGAATTGAATCTTGGTCTCTTGCTTGTAAGATGAGTGCTCTAACCACTAAGCTACACAAGATTACCCAGCTAGAAGATGCTCCAAAAGGTATCCAATGACAAACACACAAATAACAGTCAAAGATAACAGTCAGGAAGTAAAAAAATAATTGCTGAACTTTCATAAGTATTTAGGACGCTACATTGCATTTGTTTATGAGCAAGGATTCTTTATCCTTTGCAATGAATTGGGACCTATCTCCAACAGCCTCAGGATAAATTCAATAACTTACTACTGTACTAGGATACACTTCAAGCAACCCAGAGTGGCACAATTCATCAAAGCCACTTGATTCCACCAATTTGTTTTTAAGAAACACCCAGCTAAAAATGAGGTTACTGACATCAAAACTCCTTCCACATTAAAGTAGTGTTAATCACATGATCTCCTTCCTTTCCTGGAGCCTAAGACTACTAGATATAAAAAGATAAGGTTACAATAATATCAATGCTGCAACTTTTTATTCACTATATGGTATTTGTACTTTTTCTACTTCCAGGTTATGAACCTTTCCTCTGGCTTCTCACCTCCATACCTCCCCAAACAATTTCCTTACTGTTCTGCTCCTCAAATCGGGGATTTTGTTTGGGATACAGCAGAGATTGCCAGCCTTCCAATACCTAATCTTCATGTTGAAGACTGAATAACACTGAGAATCCATTTCCTACCACAATAACAATCTTTCCTTTTGATATAGTGCCTTATCACATCTTGAAGACATCTCAAAGTTCTTCACCGAAAATACTGTTAAGTAATTTTTCAGGGCAAATTAAACATAATAGATGCTTAACAAATGTGCTATGGTCTGCTACAGATTGAACTTTCCAGCTGGTTTGTCCAATCTAAATAAATATTTCCTAGTGCCCTTTCACAATTCTAACACCTTGTCATTTCTGAAATTATTATCAATTTGGGATAGTGGAGTCCTGATAGTGAAGCTACAGCTAGATGGTTGGAACATTCCCCTTGAGACTTGGGTTTGATTTCCAGCAGGGCAAGTTTCTTTACTCCACATGCCTGATAATAATCGCACAAGAAAAAAAACTAAGCAATAATAAATTGATCACTTTCAATCCACTACTGCTTATGGGACACTGCCGTACACAATTAACTGCCACGTTTCACCCACAAATATACAGTCAATTCACTTTATAGTATATTCTGTGAAGTGCTTTTAGATGTATAGAAGACCTGAAAAGCGCTAAATCAAATGCAAGGACTATTATTTATATATAATAATTCTATTATATATATATATATATATCAAAAAGTGAAGATGGTCAGGCAAATGCTGACTTTCATTTGTAGATTATTTTCACAAGGCTCAAATAATCGGTGTTCCAGCAATTCTTGCCTAGAAGCTTCCACAATCTAGCAACTGTAAACAACAAAACTTCCAGCTCTCCACAGTTACAAGCAACATCTGAAATTTCACAAGTGACACTCCTTACAAGAGTTATACAGATTGTTGATGCAGTGTAGCAGCTGGAATTAATCTGCCCTGGTTTAAGCACAATCAACTTTTGTTGTGACTAAGAACCAACATGACTATTCAATGTTCGAAGCATTAGTCTGACATGGAGTGTTAGGTAAGTCTCATTAAATTGCCCCTCTGTATGGTTTAAATTGTCATAGAAATTACAGAATAGGACCATTTAGCCCACTGGGTCTATACCGGTGATAACACTCCCCCTTTCATTCCTTCTATATTTTCCTCAAGTAATTTCCCTATCCAATTAAATATCATATTAAGGACTTGACCGCTAGAGTCATTGTTAAGACATTCCAATTTTTATGATCCTCAACTTACACCCATGTTAAGACAGTTAAGACAGTTGCTTTGTTGATTACAGGCACTGAAAGAAAATGAAGAAAGCACAACCACCATCTGTAACTTTTTTCTATAAACAACAAACAACAGTTCAGTTTATTCCAACACAAAACAATAAGAGAACAGTTTTTTTTCATGGTACATTTTAAAGCAAAAACAGAAAGGGTGGTTTTACTGGTATACTGTGCAGACATGGAGATATAGCTGGCAAACTATGGATACTCCTATAGTGAATATGAAATTTATTTCAGACTTACAGCATTCAGTTTTCTTTCTACACTAAAATGAGAATTAATGAGAACACATTTAAAATAAACAATGGTCAGCAAAGTCATATAGGGAGGGAAATAAATGAGACCCAAGGACAACAGGGAACCCACATTGTAATCCATAGTTTTATGCTATATAAACATGCCTGAACTAGCTGAACATGCATGACTGAAATCAAGACTAACTTACTTGCAAAGCACCTTAAAAAAATTGGGAGTGGAAAATATTCATAGCAACTAAATACTGTAACTAGGACTTGATTTGACCAATGCTACACACAAAAAAAATCCTCAAGGAAAATTAACTAATCAAAGTTAAAACACCCTGAAGCCAAACAAATGCCCTGTACTGGTAATTTATTTCAAATTGGAATAATATGCATTTAATTCTACAAACCTACTTGACAAATGTATAATTTATAATGTATAATGTATAATTTTCATATCGATATGCCAATATCAGAATTTTAAATATATCGATATCAAAAAATTTGATATGAAAAAAAACAATATATCGCAAATATCAGTATATCGTGTCCGGTGATATATCGGTATGATGTGGACTTTTTTAACTTGCACACCCCCGAATACGCGCGCACCTCTGAACGTGCACACATGCGCAGGACTAAAAAACCCACAATATCAATATATATCGATATGGGCAAACCGATATATCGATATCGGAAAATTTCAATATCGACTCGTGCACACACATAAAAGATTCAATGAACACATCTCCATTTTGTGCTTACATGCTTAATTGTGAAAAAAAACTCTTCCAACAGGAAGTCAATTTGTCATCAGCTTACTCAACTTTATTTTCTTGACACATCATGTTAATAGACAAAGCTTAGCACTGAGGCTGCAACTCTTATAGGTAGGTGGTGGAAAAAACTATACGCTTAAATTATGTATAGTTATACATTTCTGGTAATTAGTCTTGACCAAGATCAGATCTGTATTGTGTTTCATATTTGGACAACTAATATTCTATGAACGAAAGCTTTAATGTTACGTAACCTGCAACTAAATAAAACAGAAGACGTGCATTAAGCAAGCCTATTCTATTGATCAATGCAATGTACATAAAAACATATTTTGGCTCTAACAATATGCACTTAGGTGCATTGATCACAGTCTAAAACAGAGTGCACAACCAGTATGCTGTGTTTAAAGATTACATCCTTCATTTCACCATGGAAAAACAACCCACCAAATTCAATTTTGCAGCCCCTGGAAAGGCTTAAATGGTTTAAAATTTGACATTTTAGTCACAAATGCATTGCGATGATGACTAATTTAAGACTAAAAGATTACGTTGCAGAAGAACACAAATTTTGTAAAACAGTTAACACATAATTAATCAAGAATCGCTGACAAAGATAACAAGCATCTCAGTGCATTTAAAAGCAAATGTTGTAGCTTGTGCTTATTAAGGGTTTTAAATTTTTAAGGGTTTATTACATCCAGAATAGCGATCCACCAACTGACTAATAACCAGGTTCCTAACCAGGTTAAACAGAGGTGTATGGAGTACGCAAACTCGCCCAACATTTCACCTTGCTTGGAAAGAAAATCTGGGTGCTCTCACTTTATCTTCATTTTATGACCAAATTGAGAAATCACAGAGGAACAGGCACAATTGCTAAATTCCAGTTTAACAGATTATTTTGTAGCATTATTCAGCAACGCTCAATTGTTTCATCTCATGTGACTGTTCTTGATACACACAGTATTCATTCTGAAACAGTGAATTTATAGTTTAGTTTCCAAGTCCACTAATACATTAACAACATGTGGAAAAATCAAAAAATTCTACTGTTAAAAAACCCTCAAATTAAATTAAAACTTTAGCAACTTTTGTGAAAAGTAAATGCACTTACAAGGCAGAAAGTCAGAATTAATACTGCTCAGTGAATAAAACAAATATTTCACAATCATGTGACAATTACATAGCTAATAAGTATTATTGTGCCTGTTTTGTTATGTAGTCCATTCCTAAGAGATTTAGTTGCAATTGTAATCATACAATAGTTAGAAGCCACAATTTAAAAAAACACACACCAATTGGATATAATGTAAAATTGCCAAATTCAAAAAGGACCATAAGAAAAAGATCATAGAAAAGGGAGAAGATACAACATGTAAAATACTCTCCAATACACTCAGACACTGGACATATTTACTCTGTCCACAGGGATCTGCACTGTTTAAACATTTTAAAATACATCTTAATACCGACAGTAACAACAACAACATTATAATTGATCTGCAATAAAGATCACAAATACTCCACATGATTTGGACCAGTAATCACGCTTCAATAATTTAAGATAAACCAATGTCACAAAGAATCCCGTGATTATGGAAAATCCCTATTTTACATTCACACTGTATTAATTAATTTAAGAAAGCTGTTGTATAGTAATGAATGCAATTAAGTGTAAAATCCCCTGATTTCAGTTATTTTTAATTAAAATCACAAGTACAGTACCGTGTTAACCTGTTGCTGAGTACTCATAGCCAAATTCACAGTAACCAAAGACACCTATAGCAAAAACAATCGTTTAACATCCAGTCTGTTCTACCTGACACACATTGAAAGTCATTTTACAGATCTTAAAAGGCTAATCCTCCTCCGACAACAGACTTCACCTGTTGGGTTCCGATTGAGCACTTCAGTGACTGTTTCATTTTAGTAAAAATGTAACGCTAAACACCGCTGCTGAAAACTGACATTTCAAGCAACTTTCTTTACAAATTCACTTGTGCATGGAAAACAAAACCACGGGAGGGATAAATCAAAGGCTCCCCGCAGTATTGCTCTAAACAGCTGACACCAGCATCCAAAACTGATCTCAGCAAGCAAAGTCCATGGCGACGTCAGGGAATAATAAACACAGTGGCTACGACTCACTCCCGTCTAAATCTGAAAGTGACGAGACAGCTCGACAGCACTGAAAGTTTTAAGTAAATTTAATGCAAACAATTGCTGCTGTCCTGCTACTGCTCAGCCAGTAACAGGCAGGAGAGACAGGCGGGGAGGGAGGGAGGGAGGGAGGGAGGGAGGGAGGCAGGAGAGACAGGCGGGGAGGGAGGGAGGCAGGAGAGACAGGCGGGGAGGGAGGGAGGCAGGAGAGACAGGCGGGGAGGGAGGGAGGGAGGCAGGAGAGACAGGCGGGGAGGGAGGGAGGAGAGACAGGGAGGGAGGGAGGGAGGGAGGAGAGACAGGCGGGGAGGGAGGGAGGCAGGAGAGACAGGCGGGGAGGGAGGGAGGGAGGCAGGAGAGACAGGCGGGGAGGGAGGGAGGGAGGCAGGAGAGACAGGCGGGGAGGGAGGGAGGGAGGCAGGAGAGACAGGCGGGGAGGGAGGGAGGGAGGCAGGAGAGACAGGCGGGGAGGGAGGGAGGCAGGAGAGACAGGCGGGGAGGGAGGGAGGAGAGACAGGCGGGGAGGGAGGGAGGAGAGGCAGGAGAGACAGGCGGGGAGGGAGGGAGAGAGGCAGGGAGGGAGAGAGGGAGTCAGGCAGACTGGGTTTGGCAGGAGGCAGGCAGCAGGCACGACACGAGCCCTGGAGATAAACATGGGGAGCACCGCCAGCCGGAGGCCCTGGGTTGGGGGGGGGGGGCAGCACTGGGCGCTGGTCCCGCACGGCCTGACCCTCCCCGGCCTCCGCCTGAGCCGCACTGAGGTCCTCTGCTGCCGCTGCCCGGGCGGCCGAGGCCGAAGCCTCATCACCCGCTCCCGCCAACCGCCGCCAGACACAGTGTCCGGCTGACAGCGCGCCGGCCCGGCCCGGCCCGGCCCGGCCCGGCCCTCCTGTCCTGACCTGTAGAGCAGCTCTCGCTGTGTGGCTGCGGGTGTCTCTCGTTCTCAGGTCGCTGCCATCTTCAGCCACAGTCCCAGCCACTGCGCACGCGCCGTCACGCGACCCTCACCTGACAACTGGCCGGAAACAGGATGCGCGAGGCGGCCGTGGAAGCGCCAGATTTGAATCGGAGACAAGCATCATCAGCACTGACTGGAGAGGAGGAGGGCGTGGGGGCTATTTTGGTCATAGAATCATAGAATCTTACAGCACAAAAGGAGGCCATTCAGCCCATCTAGTCTGTGCCGGCTCTTTGAAAAGAGCAACTCAATCCCACTGCCCCACGCTCTCACCATAACCTAACAGACCTGTTCTCCCTAAATAAAGATCTAATTCTCTTTTAAAAGCTGTTATTGAATCGGCCTCCATTACCTTTTCAGGCAATTCCAGATTCCAGACCTGTGTGGTATGTGAGGTATATGTGTGGTATATGAGGAACCATATCACTAGTGTCATCCAAATCAGACTGAATATACTGTACACTTTGGAAATGTCTCTGTACCTGGGAAGGAATGTGCACTCTTTCCCTGGAGGGATGCATCCAGTTTATCCACGATCCTAACTAAACTGCTTCAAATGCTGCAGTTCAACAACAACAACAAAATTACACGCTGGACAGTCATTGTTTCAGACAACAACAACAACAACAACAAATTACACTTGTATAGCACCTTTCACGTCGGTAGGACGTCCCAAAGCGCTGAGCAGTTAGTTCAGGACCCAAGCAGGTGGAGGAGGGTTGGGGGAAGGAGAGTAGGGGAGGGGGAAGAGTTAGGAGGGGAGCAGAAGGCACGGTCAAAGAATCTTGAGACCGGCTTTGAAGGAGGAAAGGGAGGAAGCAAGGCGGAGGGACTACGGGATGGAGTACCATGGGAGCAGAGAGGCAGAAATCCCGGCCACCGATGGTTGGGCGGTGGACGCGGAGCAGGCCAGAGTATGCTGAACAGAGGGGATGGGCGACAGCAGGTCGCAGAAAGGTGGGGGCAAGGCCATGAATTGCCTTGCAAGTGAGGACGAGGATCTTGAATTCGATCCTCTGGGGGATGGGGAGTCAGTGGAGACAGGCGAGGGTGGGAGTGATGTGGTCACAGAGCCCGGTGCGCTCGACCCCAGACCCGATCTGGGGAAGGAAAAGGGCAGATTTGGGGTGATCGATGGGACAGTCAAAGAGGAGGGTCTTGAGGCGGGACATGAAGGAGGCCAGGGAAGGGATGAGGCAGAGGGACTATGGGATGGAATCCCAAAGGTTGGGTACAGAGTGGCTGAAAGCTCGCCCGCCAATGGTGGGCCAGGTGGATTGGGGATAGTGGAGCAAGCAAGAGTCTGCTGAGCAGAGAGGGCGGGCAGGTTGTTGGTGGTCAGGAGGTTGAGAGATAGGATGGGGCAAATACAACTTGTGTTTCTATCACCCCTCCCACACACATCCAAGTAGAATAACAATTTGGAGTGCTTATCCTATCTGCAATGTTTCATATTTTTTATGAATTTGGTATTGGGGCAGAGTCCACTGATGGTTTATAAACAAAAAAAAGTAATGAAGGTTTACAACAAGAAACAAAGTTAGAATAATAGGAATAATCCTTGCATTTGATATAGTACTTTTCCCAACTTCTAGAACAATCATGTTTATCATTTGAGGATTCATGACCAATGTCAAGTCCGAGTTCATAGGCTGATATACCCATGGAGTGTTGCTTTATTGAATAATAACCGTTGTACTTATTTAAAGCGCTTGCCTTGCAATCTACATGACCTGGGTTTGATTCCTGAAAGGGAAAAACAAATCATAGACATGTTTCCTTACTCCACATACACCTCTGTTCACCCAGCAGTAAGTTGGAACCCAGTTGTTAGTTGATTGGTGCATCGCTTTCTGGGGTTAATTATCTCCCTAAAAATAATAACTTAGTCACTCAATCCATGACTGTTTGTGGGACATTGCTGTGACCAATTGGCTGCTGCATTTTTCCCACAAAATGTACTGTCAATTCATAATAATTGAATCATTATTACCCTTACCCCCCTTTCTCCCACTCTTCCTCCCTGACTTTACCTCATCCCACTTTTCCCTCCCTCTCCCCCCTTGCCCTCTTTTCCCCATTTTTCCCCTGGCCCCATTTCCGTGACTGTGTGTGGGACACTGCTGTGCGCAATTTGGCTGCAGCGTTTCGCCCACAAATATACAGTTGGTTTTCCTGCTCCCCTTCCCCCTGCCCCGACTCCTCCCCTTGTCATCTTTCTCCCCTAATCCCACTTCCATGACTGTTTGTGGGACACTGCTGTGCGCAATTAGCTGCCGCGTTTTGCCCACAAATGTGCAGTCAATTCTCTTACTCTCCTTTATCCTGCCACGACCCCTCCCCCCCTGCTCTTGTCCCTATCTAACTGTACAGCGTCTTGGGACGTCCTCTCAACGTGAAAGGTGCTATATAAAAGTTTTGATTGATTGATAATGAGGAGTCCTGTAGCTTGATGGTTAAAGCACTAGCCGTACAAGCATGAGACCTGTGTTCGAATCCAGGCAGGCAAAACCTTGGGCAAATTTCCTTACCCTACATACCTAATAATAATCTGTAAAAAAAAAAAACACTAATAAATTGGTCATTTCAATCCACAACTGTTTGTGGGACACTGCTGTGCATAATTAGCTGTTGAGTTTCGCCACAAATATACAGTCAATTATCTTTACGGTATATTCTGTGAAGTGCTTTGAGATGTTTAGAAGATGTGAAAAGTGCTATATCAAATGCAAAGATTATTATTTAATGTAGCATGGTTGGAGAGAATGGTTTTCAGGCGGGACTTGAAGAGGGTGGTGGTGGGGGCTGCAAGGCGGAGGAATTGAGGGAGAGAATTTGGGCCGTAGTGACTGAAAGCATGACCTCCAATGGTGGGGCAGAAGCTGCAAAGGACGAGCATGGCTGGTGCCATTCGAGCGGAGGAAGACTGAGGAGGTCGGAGAAGTAGAGAGGTGCCAGAGAGTGAAGAGATTTGAACAAGAGTGTGAGGATCTTGAAGTTGATCTATTCGATGATGGGGAGCCAGTAGAGCCTGGCCAGAACTGGTGAGATGTGAATGCGGAGTTTGGTCCGTTTAACTATGCTGGCAGTATAGTTCTGACTGAGCTGGATCCTTTGAATAGTGGAGTTGGGGAGACCCGCGAGGATTTGAGTAATCCAAATGGGAGGTGAAAAACGCATGCACAGGGGTTTTGGCTGCATTTAGAGTAAGGTACAAAATCAGCGCCTTGGGATGTCCTCCCAACGTGAAAGGCATTCTATAAATGTCCTGGAGCTAGGCTTCACAACCACAACGGATTTGCAGATGACACAAATCCAATAAAGATGGTAGACTGCAAAGATGAATTGGATAGGTTACAGAAGAACTTGAACATTCTTGGAAATTGGGCAGATCGATTGCAGATGAAACTTAATGTAGAGAAATACAAAGTGCTTCACATGGGGACAAAAAATCCAGGAAGGGACTTTATTTAAGAATATAAGAGCACAAGAAATAGGAGCAGGAGTAGGCTATTCTGCCCTCAAGCCTGCCCCACCATTTAATAAGATCATGGCTGATCTTCTAACCTAATTCCATGCCAACATGCCATTAGCCTTCCTACTTGCTTGCTGTACCTGAAAATTAACTTTTTGTGACTGGTATACAAGGACACCCACATCCCTCTGAATTTAGATATATTAAGCTCTATTTCCTCATCTAATTCATTGATATAAACTAAATAGTTGAGGCCCAAGCACTGATCCTTGTGGCACTGCACTAGTCACATCCTGCCAATCTGAGACAAACCCGTTTATCCCTACTCTCTGTTTTTTTTCCTGGTAGCCACTATCCAATCCATGCTAATATATTACTTTTAATTCCTTCAGCCCTGATCTTATGCAACAGCCTTTTATGTGGCACCTTGTCGAATGCCTTCTGAAAATCTAAATACACTACATCTACTGGTTCCCCCATATCTAAGCAGTTAGTTACATCCTCCCAAAATGCTAAAAGATTTGTTAAGCATGATTTCCCTTTCTTAAAGCCATGATGACTCCCTCTAATCATGTTATGATTTTCTAAGTATCCCACAATGACATCCTTGATTTATCGATTATAGAATTTTCCCTACCACCAATGTCAGACTAACTGGTCTATAGTTCCCCATCCTTTCTTAAATAGTGGTGTTATGTTTGTGACCTTCCAATCAATGGGAACCATTCCAGAATCCAAGGAATTTTGGAAGATCAAAAACAAAGCTTCCACTATCTTCCACTATCAAAGCAGGCTATCGGGTCCAGGGGATTTATCAGTTTTTAATTCCATTAATTTCCCTAGAACTGTGTCTTTACTGATGCTGATTTCTTTACGTTCCTCACTATTATTATCATTAGCCTCTTGGTTCCCCTCTATTTTCGGTAAGTTTCTAATCTTCTAATGTGAAAACAGAAGCAAAAATATTTGTTTAATGACTGCCATTTCTTTATTCCCCATTATAATTTCTCCTATCTCTGCAATGGATCAACATTCACTATTGATAGTCTCTTCCTCTTTACGTATTTGTAAAAACTCTTACAATCTGTCTTTATGTTCCTAGCTAGTTTACCCTCATATTCAATTTTCTCCCTCTTAATCAGTTTTTGGTTTTCCTTTGCTGATCCCCCCCCCCCCCCCCCGCCCCCGCACAGCCCCCCACCTCCCCCCCCCCCCCACACACACACACAATCCTCAGGTTTACTGCTCTCTTTGGGAATGTTATAGGCCTCTTCTTTTGATTTTATACTTTCCCTAAATTCTCTAGTTAGCCATGGTTGAACCACTTTTTCTGTGATATTTTTATTTCTCAAGAGAATATGTGATCGCCGGGAATTATAACTTTAAATGTTTGCCATTGTTGCTCTACTATCATGTCTTTTCATCTACTTTCCCAGACTATTTTAGCCAAATCTTCTCTCATACTCGCAAAGTTGGCTTTATTTAAATTTAAGACCCTCGCTTCGGACTTAACTACATCACTCTCTAACTTAATGTTAAATTCCATCATGTTATGGTCACTCTGCTTTAGAGGAGCCTTAATTTCCAGTTTGCTGATTAGCACTATTTTATCACACAAAACAAAGGTAGATTGTTCTTTGGTTGATTCCTCAGCATACTGTTCTAGAAAACTATCTCTAATGCATTCCAGAAATTCATCCTCTAATTTACTTTTGCCAATTTGGCTTTCCCAGTCTACATGAAGATTGAAATTACCCACTAATATTATATTACTACTGTACATGCTCTGCTTCGTGTTGTCAGATATAACGCCTTTAATTTTGACTTCTTACTATTTCCCCTACTCATTGATGCCCTATTTTCTTTGTTGAGCTTTTGTCCTTACTTGACAAACTCTGTTCTTTATCTCCCAAGTTGCTACTCTGCTCTACAGCCTTGACTGTTCTTTGTTTTGTTCATTTACTTTTAAAATGAAAAAGTAACTGTAACCTTCTCTCCCCCCCTTCCCACTGCTTTAATAGTTTAAAGCTCTGCCTGTTGACCTCTGCGACACCATCCAACGTGGAAGGCGCTATATAAATTCAATTTGTTGTAGTTGTTGATGTTATACATTGGTCCCAGCCTGGTTTAGGTGGAGCGAAAGTGTAAGAAAAAATACATATGGAAAATGAAAAGGACCTGGGGATCCCGATTGATAATAAATTTAAACTATCCCAACAGTAGTACTGAATTGTGCAAAAAGTGCAAAATTGAGCCGAAATAGTGGGGTAATCCTGCCAAATTATAAATCACTAGTTTGACCGCATTTGAAATACTGTGTGCAGATGTGGTCAACAACAACAATAATCAACAAATTACATTTATAGAGCGCCTTTCACATCGGGAAGACGTCCCAAGGCGCTGAACAATCAGGTTGGGACCTGAGCAAGGGAGAGGGGCAGGGGGTAGGGGTGGGAGAGACTGCAAAAAAAAAAGTGATTGAGAAGATATAGAAGAGGACAACCAAAAACAATGACGGGATGGAGGAACTAGACTACATGAAGCGATTAGATGAACTGGGCATGTTCGCATTGGTTGAAGGGGCTATGATTGTGGTCTTTAAGGTTCTGAAGGGGAAAGATAATATAATAATAACTATCTTTTGTAAACAATGATAAGTTGTTTAATATTGCACTGAACAGTAGAACCAGATGATACTGCCTGAGATTGAAGTGGGGAAAGTTCAGAAAATATCTGTGGAAACAGTACAGTGAGCGAGTAGTAAATGTATGAAGCAGGATCCATAAAAAGTCAATGGAAGCAGAAAAGTCATATTTCAGGAACAAATTGGATAGATTTCTGCTGGATAATAATATCTTAGGATTTGGTAGTTTGGGACATGACATATCAAGTGATTGCCAGAATGGTGGAAGGCAAACTAGGTGGACCTTGGTCTTCTTTCGCCTTGCAAATTCTACAAATTTGGTCCTTGAATAGTGATACTGTCAGCACCTGAGGTGATGAGGCATTGACGGGAGCCAAGCAGGGGAGCCTCAGTCGTATTGATATTGCAACTGTTGGAAATTGCCTCTTATCCAGGACTTAATGTTTGACAGACAAAAAAAGTATGCCTCAAGCGTTATTATTATACTGTATATAGATATCTTTGACAATTATCACCCAATGCTTCAAGATTTTATTTCTAGAGCAGCTGATATATGATCTTAATTTAATTCAACTCAACAGCCAGATTGATATCAATTATATTAAAGTTTCAGATCAATGTAAATCCTATAAGACATTTTGATGTATCAATAGTTTGTTTAAAAGGAATGATTATTTTACACAGTTGAACATGAGACAATCGGATGTACATGCTAATTCCTATTATGTTCCCTTTTGCTTTGCCTAATGTAAAACACATTTATTAAATACTGAAAATAAGTAGGACATACAAATGTGACAAACACACACAGAAATAAGCACTTACCCAGATCTCATGATTAAAGCAAACGTGTTAATGTTGATTGAAGCAGTGCTCAGATCCTCAGTGTGCTCCTGCTTCTCAGAGGAGTTTACAAAACAGAATGTCATGTGCTCTGAACAACATCTGACTTTCATAAGTGAGCATACTCCAATAAATTAATTTTAAATGAGTTAATTAAAGTGTACAATTGCTTCTTTTCAGATTATTTACTCTTAAAATACAAAGCACCATCAGTCTTCACTTCCCCAAGTAGCTGATTTGTGTCACAAGGCACAAATCTGTTTGGCTTAGATTTTGTTTGTATGTATCCTGAAGTGAAAATTGTTTACAAATATATGCAGCGTTCGGGTGCAATGAAACTATTCAATAAAAATTGTACAGGTTTTTGTGTTTAAAGCTGTATACTTATGACAAGGTCCATTGTATAAAATTATATGATTTTATGTACACTGTTACCAACAGTGGTGATTGGTCATTCACTTGTGGAGTCCTGTAGCTCAGTGACAAGAGCACTCACCTTGCAAGCGAGAGACCTGGGTTCGATTTCCTGGCAGGACAAAACTTTGGCAGATTACCTTACTCCACGCGCCTGATAGCAATCCCTCAAGAAAAAAAGAGTAATAAATCGGGTTATTTCAATCCAACTGTTTGTGGGACAACCCTAACCCTAACTCCTGTGCGCAATGACTGACACGTTTCGCCCACAAATATGCAGTCAATTCACTTTAGAGTGCATTCTTTGAAGTGTTTTGAGATGTCTAGAAGATGTGGAAAGCGCTATATCAAATGTGAGGATTATTATTATTAATAGCTGTTTATAGGACATTACTTTGAGCAAATTGGCTGTCATTTTCTCCTGCAAAATATACAGCAACTACTTCACAGTAAATCCTGTGAAGTGATTTGATATGGCCCCTTGATGTGGAAGCCACTTTATCAAATGTAATAATTATTTTAAATAATGAGAGAATTAAAGATGCAATGTTAATAGGTACAGTAATTGGTTTGTACAGTAGCCTTCAATTTTGAAAAAGAATTTCAGACAACAGTGAGGAAACAGGGAATTCCATATTTCAGTGACAGAGTGAATGTTATGTTGAAAGAGCTGGAATGAAGGAGTATGTTTTATTGCACTGTGAACGGGGCTCCACTTGTTTACATAATATAATCTTTATATTTGTATAGCACCTTTCGCATCAGGAGGATGTTCCAAAGTACTTCGCAGAATATATTCTAAAGTTCAGTGAATGTATTTTGTAGGCAAATATTTTGCAGGCACAGAGATGAACAGAATTTATGTGAGAAAGTTTGGGCCATGTGACTGAGAAATTTCCTTCTCTTTTCAACTCGTACCATGGGATCTTTATTGTCCATCTGATTAGGCAGATAGGACCTTGATTTAATGTCTCATCTGAAGGACAGCATATCTGACCTGATGAATGGCCTCCCCAGCACTGCATTGAAGTGTCACCATAGACAATATAAATTCTGAGAACCGACATGGAGCTCAATCCTACAAACTTTTGACACAGGAAAGTGTGCAGCCAACTGAAATAACTATGGTTTCCTGATTCTTATTCACTAACAATATCCTTTTAATTAGGTCAGCGCTTTAGGAACTTAACTTTCGTAACATTTTCATGTAATTTAGGCTCTCGAAATCCCTGTTGAGAACTTAATCTTTTGCTACTTTAGTAATATACACTCTTAGTATCTGAAGAAGTAGTACAATCATAATAATTGAGACATCTGAGAGTGCTTCAAGAACGTAAAGTTCACAGAAAAGTGTATTGACTGCACATTTTGCGGGCGAAACTTGGCAGCCAATTGTTCACAGCAGTGTCCCATGAGCAGATTGAGTGACCAGATTTTTAAAATATATATTATTTGAAGGGATATTGCCCACGAAGGCATGGTTCTTAGACGGGATTTGAAGGAAGGTCTTTAGACTGGACTTGAAGGAAGCAAGAGAGTGGGAAGGGTTGTGGGACAGAGTTCCAAAGTGTGAGGGCAGAGATTATAGAATCATAGAAGTATACAGCACAGAAGGAGGCCATTTGGCCTATCGTGTCTGTGCCGTTGGAGAGGATGAATGTGGGATAAGAAGTGCAGGGGAGTCGAAGCAGGCTAGTGTCTGCCGAGCAGAGGGTCAGACTGGCTGATATGGGTTAGGAGATCGGAGAGGTGTGGTGAGTAACATTATGGAGGCTTTGAAGGTGAGAACAAGAGTATTGTACTTAATTCTTTGAGGGATGGGGAGCCATGGAGATGATTGTCTCTCGGAGCCTGGTGCAGGCTCCGAGAGACAAGCCGCAGAGTTCTGAATAATCTGCAGCTTGTGAAGGGAAAAGTTGGGAAGTCTAGTGAGCAGGCCGCTGGAATAATCAAGCCGGGATGTGATGAAAGTGCGGATCAGGGTCTCTGCAGTCTGTGGTGAGTAGCAATGACAGTGGCGGCCAATGTTGCGGATCTGGGAAAAGGCAGAATGGGTCATGATACGAGTCTAGGGTTTGATAGATAGCTGATGGTCGAAAAGGACCCTGAGGTTTCGTATTGGCTTTGTGAGGTGAAGAGTGCAGCCATGAATGAATTACGAATTTTTATTTCAAGGTTATTGTTAGCCAGGAAACGAGGTCAAACTCCTTTCATTTTTTGAATAGGGGGATGGAATCTATATATGATTGTGGAATCCAGTAGCAGTAACAAAAACAAAACGATACTTGTATAGTGCCTTTCACGTCAGGAGGATGTTCCAAGGCGCTGGACAGTCATTGTTCAGACCCGAGCTGGGGACGGGGAGGGTAGAGGGAAAGGGGCGGATTTGGGGTAACCGATGGGGATAGGAGTCGGGCGGTCAAAGGGAGAGGAGGGTTGATCGGGAGTAGTGGAGGATTGCGGACAGGAGCATTTTGGGGAAGCAGCTCTGATCGATGACTGGGAGCAGATGGAGTGGGTCAGCGAGACATGGTTAGCCCGCTGGGTTGGCCAGTGAGTCCAGGGCTGCCATAGTATAGCGATTAGAGCACTCTGTTCGCAAGCGAGAGGACCTGGGTTCAATTCCGAAAGGTTAGGTAAGTTTCTTTACTCCACATGCCTGTTTATCTAGAGGTAAGTTGGAACACAGTTGTTAGATAATTGGCGGATTCGAGCTAGGGATTGGGGGCAGGTGGGAGCCAAGGTGGGTGATGATCGAAGATGACTGAGGAGGTCACGTTTGCAGGGCTATGGGGAGAGAGTGAGGGAATGGTATTGTTTTGCCCACAAATATAGTCAATTCACTTTACAGTATATTCTGTGAAGTGCTTTGAGACGTCTGGAAGATGTGATAGCGCTATATCAAACACAAGGATTATATTATTATTATGTCAGTGCTTTTCAAAGAGCCCGCACAGAGGTGATGTGTCGAATGGCCTCCTCTCCACTGTATAGTTCTATGGTGATGCTATGAAAGTGCGGTCAGAGGAAGGTCTTGAGACGGACAACAACAAAATTACATTTATAGAGCGCCTTTCACGTTGAGAGGACGTGCCAAGGCACTGAACAATCAGGACGGGACCCGAGCAAGGGAGAGGGGCAGTGGGGAGGGGCGGGAGAGTTAGGAGGGGATGGAGAGAGGGCAGCAGAAGGCACAGTCGAAGAGGAGCGTCTTGAGACCGGCCTTGAAGGAGGAGGGAGGGAGCGAGGCGAAGGGACTGTGGGATGGAGTTCCAGAGTGTGGGAGCAGAGTGGTCGGGCAGCTCGGGCGGGGGCACGGAGCAGGCCGGAGCCCGCTGAATGGAGTGGGCAGGGAGGTTCATAGGGGGACAGCAGGTGGGAGTGTTAGGGGTTGTGGGTTAGTGGGCGGTGGGGGGAGGGGGGGGGGAGCAAGGTCGTGAATGGCCTTGAAGGTGAGGACGAGGATCTTGAACTTGATCCTCTGGGGATCTGGACATTGAAGGAGGTGAGAGAAGTGGGTGAGGCAGAGAGTCTCAGTGGGTTGGGATCAGAGGAACCATGTTGACACACAGTGACCTTGGGTGACTAACACACTTGGAGGGGGAGGGGGTTGGGGGGCTGTGATTCTTGGTCACGTGTGTGTCTAGTCCGAGGAATGACGTACACAACCTGTCCAGCTTGGGCGGATTCACGCCCAAATTGGGCGGGATGTTTTGCAGCGCTGCGTGGAGTTAAAACCGCCTTCGGGCGGGTGCTAATTTTTTTAAAAAAAAAGTTTGAATCAAATCTCGCGAAAGGTATTTTTCCTGAAGACATTTTCTTGCAGCGTTTCAAAAGTACTGAACCGAAACCGACGGCTGTGCTGTGTGACCCATTGGAGGTGATGGATATAATGTTAGATACGTGCCTCGGATTGGCCTAGTTTTGGGGCTAGTTTTGGGCGGAATGATTGTCTGACGTGACACACGCAGTGGCTTGTGAGCGGCGACCGTTTCCTGGGCGACGGCGGCGAGAGGCGGCTGTGTGTGTTTGTGTTGGGGAGGTGGGGGAGAGACCTGTGTGTGTTGGGGAGGGGGAGAGGCCGGTGTGTGTGTGTGTGGGGAGGGGAGGGGGAGAGGCCGGTGTGTGTGTGTGTGTGTGGGGAGGGGAGGGGGAGAGGCCGGTGTGTGTGTGTGTGTGTGTGGGGAGGGGAGGGGAGGGGGAGAGGCCGGTGTGTGTGTGTGTGTGTGGGGAGGGGAGGGGAGGGGGAGAGGCCGGTGTGTGTGTGTGTGGGGAGGGGAGGGGGAGAGGCCGGTGTGTGTGTGTGGGGAGGGGAGGGGGAGAGGCCGGTGTGTGTGTGTGTGGGGAGGGGAGGGGGAGAGGCCGGTGTGTGTGTGTGGGGGGAGGGGAGGGGGAGAGGCCGGTGTGTGTGTGTGTGGGGAGGGGAGGGGGAGAGGCCGGTGTGTGTGTGTGTGTGTGGGGAGGGGAGGGGGAGAGGCCGGTGTGTGTGTGTGTGTGTGTGGGGAGGGGAGGGGGAGAGGCCGGTGTGTGTGTGTGTGTGAGGGGAGGGGAGGGGGAGAGGCCGGTGTGTGTGTGTGTGTGAGGGGAGGGGAGGGGGAGAGGCCGGTGTGTGTGTGTGTGTGGGGAGGGGAGGGGGAGAGGCCGGTGTGTGTGTGTGTGGGGAGGGGAGGGGGAGAGGCCGGTGTGTGTGTGTGTGGGGAGGGGGAGAGGCCGGTGTGTGTGTGTGGGGAGGGGAGGGGGAGAGGCCGGTGTGTGTGTGTGTGTGTGTGGGGAGGGGAGGGGGAGAGGCCGGTGAGAGCCTGGGCCCGCTCTGTGCCCGGAGTGGTTGGCGTGAGGATCCACTCTGCAGCACCTGAAGCCCGGCCATGGTGAGTGCCCCAAAGCTGTCGCTGTGTTCAGGCAGGGCGGGCAGGGCAGGGCAGGCCGGCCGGGAGCACTGTCTGAGCCTGGCCTGGCTCTGCACTCCCCGCATTGAGGCTGTCAGCCCTCCCCCCCCACCACCACCTTCAGTGTGTATCAAACACAGCAAATGCTTTATCGGATTTAATAATAATATTTGCATTTCATATCGTGGTTTTCACATCTTCTAGACGACTCAAAGTGCTTCACAGAAGGTATTGTCTAGTGAAGTGACTGTAAGTTTTTTGGGCGGTGAAACGCAGCGGCCGATTGCGCACAGCAGTGTCCCACAAACAGTCGTGGATCGAAATGATCAATTTTATTATTGTGTTTTTTTGGAGGAGAGGGACTATTATTGGCATTATCATTAGGATTCGGGCGTTAGCACTGGGTGAATGTTAATATTGTATGAAAATATTGGCCAACAAATGCTCCCCCCACCCCCCAATAAAATTGCTCACTCACCCCATGTTTTTTTATGGGACAGTGCTGTGTGCAAATTGGCTGTTAAGTTTCCCACACAGCCACTCCACTTTACAGTAAATCCCGGGAAGCACTTTGAGATGCTTCAACAACGTGATGAGGTGTTATGTCAAATGCAAGGATTATTATTATCAATGCAACAACATCCTCAATTTAGATGCAACAGCACTTACTGTGGTCAAAAGATGTTGGCGGCAAAAGTTTGGGGCTACAAAACAAATTCTTGTTGGAACTCAAGTGAGAGCCCAGATTGGAGAATAGTAACTTCAAAAAATAATTTTTTTCTGCAGAAAATGTCTGGAGATAATGTTATGGGATACAGCACATAGATAGTTTGAGACATATGTGCATGCGACCGCCAAGAAGGTGGAAGACTGAATGCAAATCATAATAAGAGTGATCCTACGATTTTTGCAAGAAAACTTAGTCGATTGTTATTTGATTGGCGGGTTGCCTTTCTGGGGGTTATAAAATCCTTTTTTAAAAAAGTCCTACTGTTTGTGGGCCACTACTGTCAATCGATTGACTACCGTGTTTCGCCCACAAAATATACAGTCAAATCACTTTACAGTATCTTATGTGAAGCATTTTGAGATGTCTTGAAGATGGGATAAGGTGCTATATCAAATGCAAGAATTATTATCATTTACCGGCATTTTTCGGCACTGAAAACACCGGTTCCGGCATCGTAATTACATAATTGGATATTACGGCACCCGGACCAGACCTTACTCTCCCTGCCCAATTCCATTGTTTACTCACTTCCAGGCTAATATGTGAATAATAGCCGTTGAACTGAATTATCTGACCTGATATTCATAGAACTGTCGTCCTCTAGAAGAGAAAAGCAACCTTAACTTATTCAGAAAAAGGAGTAGGAAAAACATTAGTGATTTGGGGGATGAAATACAGAAAATGTAACGAATAGTCAGCTTGGATTTAGAAGCATTGAAACCTGCATCAATTGTTGTTGTGGTGTATGTGACATGAAGCTCAATTAATGTGTGTGTACACATGGCTGAAATCTGCTAGTTAATTGTGGTATCAAGTGATATTCATTCAGCTTCTTCATGGGATGAATAAATCCTAGAAGCCAATATCCTGCTGTCCTCTTAACATGTGATATAAACAGTATATGAAAGTGTTCAATTATAATTCTGTACAACAGTTTTAATTTTTTCCATAATCCTGATTTTGAGAGTCTCATTAAGTTTCAAATTGAAATGATTTGTAAAATGTTGAACATTTATTCTGATAAATCTTCTGATAATTCCGATTTTTTTAAAAAATGGTTTATTTTAGGCTGAACTAGGATTAAATGAACACCATCAAAATGAAGTAATCAACTACATGCGCTTTGCTCGTTCAAAACGAACAGTGAGGCTGAAAACTGTTGACTCCTGTTTTCAGGACCTTAAGGACAGCAGGTGAGAATACTGCTTGATTGGAAGAAGCAAGACAAGGTAATGTTTATGTATCACAAGGTGAAGAAAGCCCTTTGGCCCATTTGGTCTCATCTATCGTTCTACCCTACTGTCCACCCATCACAGTAATCATAATTGACTGTGAGAACTGTTCACTGCAACAAAGTTAACTGAACACTGAATTCTGAACATCAATTCCTCTGGGCAGTTATTCCCAAGGTATAACTGTACTTAACTCCACCACAATAAATTACTTTGAAGATTCAGTCTGTTCACTGGTCAATTAAGTATTGGCAGTCCTGTTCCACCCTGTGAGCCAAGTAGTTACTGTGGTGTGAGATATTGAATATTCAGAGGGAAGGACCTTAAAATGATTGCTAATCTTGCACCCAAGAACATGAGTTCAGGGTTAATGTTAACATGGCATAAAGCAAAGCCAGGCACCCCAGCTCCCTGAGATATTTGAAAACTTTGCAAGAGAGATTTTGAGTGTTTGCCCTTCCATCCTAACCAACTATGGATATTCACATAACTTGCTGGTCTAGGCAATTTTCAGTAGTGGCCTATATATAGAAAGCACATGAAGTCCCAAAAGCCTGAGCTGAATTACTACAGATCCATATTCCAGTCTTAAATGTCTTGTCACGAGAAGAATAATCTTCCTGTCACAAGCTCTATCCCCATGAGAGAAAATGTAACATTATTGTGGGGAAAATATATGTGACCATCAGGATGTGACACAAGTTTCACACCATAACCTCATCTGTCAGAATCAAAGCAACAGCCCACTCCTTACATAAAACACAACTTAACCTCAGTAGAGGAGCTCATATAGTAACATTGGTATAACTGGAGGCAGTTGTGGATATTCCAGGACATGGGAATAGGAGCCATTGAAGCTGAACCTAGTTGCAGTTTAAAAGGTTCCCGAAGAACTACTTAATCTCTTACAAATGTACTCTGAAAGGAAAAGTTATTTGGGGAATCCAAAAGAACTACAGCTGACTCTTATTGCAATACTTAAAGCAATAAGAGTCAGCAACAGTGTCTGGATATTGTCCTTGGTACAGCCCATTGTGGGTTCAGTGGATAATCTTATTTTCCCTAAATAATATTAATTTATTTCAGCAGTCCTGCCAGAATTACCTTTCATGGTCCTTAATGCCAATATCATAGAATTATACAGCACAGAAGGAGGCCATTCGGCCCATCTTGTCTGTGCCGACTCTTTGAAAAGAGCTGTCTAAATCAATCCCACTCCCCCATTCTCTCCCCATAACCCTGCAAGCATGTCCTCCCCGAATAGCTATCTACTACGTCTCTCTTAAAAGTTGTTATCAAATTCGCTTCTGCCACCCTTCAGACAATGCATTTGAGATCCGAGCAACTTGCTGTGTGAAAACATTTCCTTACCTCCCCTCTGTTTCTTTTAACTATTTGAATTTGGTGTTCTCAGGTTACCAACCCATTCGCCAGTGGAAATAGTTTCTCCTTGTTCATCCTATCGAATCCCCTGATAATTTTGAAAACTTCCATTAAGTCTCTTCTTAACTTTCTCTGCTCCAAAGAGAATAATTCTAGCTTCTCTAGCCTCTCTTGATAGCTGAATATTTAAACTCTGACTTTCACTGACATTTGGTCTGCAAGGTGCTTTCTGCATCCTCACAGTGATTCCCCAGCCTGGCTCCACTGAATATTCAATTGATTTATTTTGCAGCCATCTGGGAGAAAATTGCAACCCAATGCATTAAGCAATCAGATGGCGCCTGGCATGAAGGGCTATATAAAATGCAAGTTGTTGTATTAGCAGGGGATATTCCTATCAGCGTTGAGGAATGCCACCCTGATTTTCAAATTGGATTTCAGCACAACCTCAACTGTCACAGATTCTAATAGAAAACTGGCCTGGGAAAGAGCAGCAAAATGATTGTTCAGTTGTTTATGGTACTTAAATTTTTTTTTTTTAATTAATATTTATTGTTATATTTGGGATTTCAAGGTATTCAATTGGAATTATTTAAGATTAGCTAAGACATTCACTATTTGGGATAAACCTGGCACTGGGTTCGATGGACCTAAAGATTCCATACAATTGACCTATATATAATTTATTTTTCCATGGTTACCTATTTTTATATCACCATCTGTATAGATAGCCCATCAAAAATACTTTGGTAACTATTTCCAGACCTTAGCTCTCTATACAGAATACTCCCCTGCAGCCAGTCTTCTGACTCAGGGCATTTATGAAGTGCTCATCTAGAGCAGCTCTAGGGAAAAAATGGATAATTGACTTGTGCTCTTGAGTTGTTCTATGTTCAACTTCTTAGTGACTTTTTGTATGTACCAGGCTGACAGAAGACACGTTCACAGTGGATGAACTGACAGAGATGTTAGATGGACTGCAGGTTGTGGTTCACAGTGAGGTGGAGTCGGAACTCATCAACACTGCGTACACTAATGTTCTGCTTCTGCGCCAACTCTTGTCTCAATCTGAGAAATGGTACCTGAAACTACAAACAGATATCTCTGAGCTGGAAAACAGGTAAATCACATTGGAGTCATTCTGTTTTTAAGAGAATTATAAGTTTGTCTGAAAAGTAGTTCATTCAATTTTTTAAATATAATCTAGACATTGAAATGTATTTGATAACTAATAATTATTTTTAATATTTCTAACCACGTTATAAAACCAACTATCAGCATATTGATATTTGTTCAATGGATTTGGATAGTAGTGTGCGTAGCCATGCAAAAGCTCTTGCTTGGTGTTGACCAAGGACACATCACATGATATTATAACTGGTATCTGTACATCTTTTGTTCAGACCTCACATTCAATTCTCTTCATTATTCTCTCTTAATTCTATATATACAGTGTAATATATGTATGTTGCCTACCATTAAATATCCTCTGTATATTTATCATTAATATTAATATTTTTATAATGCAAAGTCTTATTTGCTATCCCTAAATACTATTTGAAAATGGATGAAAACAGTATGAATTAATTTTTGTATGAACAGTGATACAATTGAAATGCCTCATTAATGTTTGATTTCATAATGTTAAAGGGATGGCTCAATGGTTATTTGTAGTGTCCGGCGATATATCGATATATCGGTTATATCGATATAATTTTTCATATCGATATGTCAATATCGGAATTTAAAATATATTGATGTGTCGAAAAAATTGGTATAAAAAAAATATCGGTATATCGTAAATATCAGTATAACGTTTCCGGCGATATATCGGTATTATCGGTATAATGCAAACTTTTCCAACTTACCTTGTCGCCGGCATTGCAAACCTCCTGGGCCTAGAGCACGGAATGCGCGCGCACATCGGAATGCGTGCATGCCCCCGAATGCGCGCGCACCTCCGAATTCGCGTGCATGCACAGTACAAACCCCCCCGGAAATATCGATATATCGGTATATATCAATATGAGCCCATCGATATTGGAAAAATTCCATATCGATGGACCCTAGTTATTTGTATTTTTCTTTCATGGTTCTTAATTAATCGAAGGAAAGGTATCTCGGTACAAATTATGTAAAATCTAATTGTGTATAAATGGAGCAGAAGAAAAGTGATATTCAGCACCAAATTTAGAATAAAGGTATTTATTTCAATATAAGCTGCAAAGTTTTACATTCAAATATGTTGATTTAGCCTATATTATGCATCAGTTAAGGATTATCAGCAGTCACACAATACAATTTATCATTATCAGTAATGACGTTTAGCAGTGGTGCAGTGGATAGAGCTGTGGTTTCCGGACCAGAAGCTGAATGGTGGTTTCCGGACCAGAAGCTGAATGGCTACTGTGGTCCTGACCTTAACAGAGTTAAGAAAAGGAAAACTATGTAGGATCTGATCCCTCTACAGCACCCTCACTAGTTGTACAAGTGGGTGTGTGGCAGCCCAGTGAGGAGAGGTCAGGCTCGGGTTTGCCGCCCTCGGCATGTGAGTGCTTGTCCACACCACTAAGATTTACACATGAGCAGGTACCGGAGGAATAGCTCCCTAGCGCTTGGAGACTGAACACCAGCAACAGAAACATCTGTTAATTGGGAGAGCAATAGAAAATAATTTGACTTTTAAGGTATAATTTTTTTTTCTGTTTTTTGCCCAACAATGTTAATATTTTACTTTTTTTAAACTGAAAATTAAAATCCTTTTATCTTTACTGTAAAGAAAAATAAATACACTGATCCAGTGAGGGAAATAAAGTGTACACACATTCATATAAAGATATTTGCAGAGAACATAACTTCTAGTACAAAGATAAACTATCCGAGGATTGCTGTTAAACAAGATGGCTTTGTCTTTTTACTGTACAAGATCTTTTCTAAAAAGAGCTGCATTGTTACCCTAAATAACAAGAAAATTGTAACAATTAATGAGAAAATAAATATCAGTGTTATAGATTGGTGTTTCCTTACTCCACACGCCTAACAATAATCCCTCACAAAAAAGAGTAATAAATTGGTCATTTCAATCCACGATTGTTTGTGGGAAACTGCTGTGCTTAACTGGCTGCTGCAATTCACCCACATATATGCAGTCAATTCACTTTACAGTATATTCCGTGAAGCGCTTTGAATCGTCTAGAAGACGTGAAAAGCGCTATATCAAAAGGAAGGATTATTAAATATAATAATTTCTTTGAATTTCAGCTAGTCGTCCAATGGAGCAATTCAATATGCTTTCTTCAAGATTTTAGGTGTGATTTTTCCTCCCCTTCTTTCTATTTCCTTGAATTAGTCAGCTCAATGTTACCTTTGTGAAGTTACCCTCTTTAGTTCTTCAGACTTCAAGAATTGTCTTTCTGCCAGTGGTGTAAGCGACCTCCGGACAGATTTGGCACCGGATTTGTCTCTGTTGCAGGGCTTCTGTGAAATCATAACTATTTAAAGCATAGTGAAGAGGAACAACAATTGCTACTATCGATTTACCGGATTAAAATGCACCCTGCAAAAAACCTGCTATCAAATGTTTATAATGCTGTGGACTTGCACCTTTCATTCACAGCAATTACTGTCCATTTACAGATAAAATTTCACTTTGGAAGAGAAATCAATTTAGAGAGTGTTCCTTTCCTCAAAGTACAGTACTTAGAAGTTAAGAAAAGTGACTGGAGTATAATTTGCAGTATTTCTTAATGGGTTCCTTAATTAGGCAAAGAAATTGTGCAAATGGCAACTGCTCCAGGCAACTAGAAACATGTCATAATATTCAGCCCTGAGATTATCTAGGATTGGCGGAATTGTAATGTGACCAATGCTGTTCAAATTGCCGCAACCCTATACCAACAAAACAATACTTTCCGTATATGGCAATTAATCCTTAGTTAAATCCTTAGATTTGTGAACTGCAACCTTTCTGGCAAGTGGTATGGGAAGGAGCAAGAGTTTTTAAGATGATCATTCAGCACCTCACATTGCCCTTCACCATAGACATTAATCACTAACAATTACCATTTTATATTTATATAGTGCCTTTTCTGGAATTGGGATATATCTCAAAGTGTTTTACAACAACATTACATTTATAGAGCTCCTTTCACGTCGGGCGGACGTCCCAAGGCGTTTTACAGAGATGATTGGGAGCATGATTAATCTAAGCTTCGCTCCCCCATTACCCCAGTCCTTGCCAGACTTCACTGGCTCCCTATCCCAGAGAGGATCGACTTCAAGACCCTCACCCTTATTTTCAAATCTCTCCACTCCTCTGCACCCCCCTATCTCTCTGATCTCCTCTCCCCCCAACCCAGCACCCGCTGCCTTCACTCCTCTGGGTCTGGCCTCCTCCATGTCCCCCGAATCCTCTGCTCCACCCTCGGTGGCCGTGCCTTTAGCTACTACGCCTCGAGGCTCTGGAACTCCCTTCCTCACTCCCTTCGCCTTGCCCCCCCCCCTCTTCCCAGTTTCAGGTCGCAGTTGAAGACCTTTCTCTTCTACCTAGCTTTTGGTCACCTTTCTGCCCCTGCCCCTGGCTCGGTCCCGGGATCTGCTACTGTGAAGCGCTCTGATATACCGTCCGGCGTGGAGAGCGCTATATAAATCAAAGTTGTTGTTGTTGTATGATCTGGGGAAGGGGACTGCTGAGGACGGTGAGGGATGGGGAGTAGCAGGTGACCAAAAATATTGTTGAAAATCAATGTGGAAACTTAAGCGCTTACTGAAAATGTAAGTCTTGATTAACAACTCTATTCTTCCATCAACAATGTTTGTGAAATATTCAAGCAGGTTAAATATTAGCTTTCTTTTCTGAGTCTATGATGTTCTTAGTTACATATTACAGTGTTAACTCATTAATGATCTCAATATACTTTTAAAGATGTTTTTCTACAAATTAAGGTACATTTAGAAAGAAAATAGAAATTGCATTTTTATGGTGCCATGTCAGGTCAAAATATCAAAGCGCTTCACATTAGTTACTCTCCAATGGACAGATTATGGGGACATGCAGCAGCCTTGTGTCAAAAAGGCCCTGCAAACAGCGATGAGGTGAATGTCATATTATTATGCAGACTGTTGCACAGAGTATGTTTGGGATCTGTAATGTCACTTGAAGACAGACAGATAAATTATCGTGCAATAGATGGTACCTGTGACAATACAATGCTCTCCCCACAAAGCTGTACTGCAGTGTCAGCCTAGACTATGAGCTCTGGACTGTAACTCAAATCCCAACATTCCAGGGAGTCGCTTGAATTCACAACCTCCTGCCTGCCCACAGGCAACAGTGCTACCATCCGAGCCAAACCCACGTGTCATTTATTGGTCGGCTAATTTTCTGGTATGTTTTGTGATCTTTTTAATGTAAATAAGCTCCATTAACTGCTTTTTAAATCTCTATGAACGTACAAAAATATCAGTTGAAGCATTTTGAACTTCTTTTTAAAAAAAAGTTATGAATGCATCTGTACTATGTTATCATCACTCGGTACATGGTGTAGTTTAAGATCACCTGCCCTTCTCACAATAGTATCCATAGGTGTATGCTGTCATGCATCTCCACCGTCCCCAGAATACAGTTCATGCCTTAGGCATCTTTCACACTTCTTCCTGACAAATAAGAGATAAATAAATAAATATTTAATAATTCTTCTCCAAGCCCCTCCTGATTGGCTCATGGCAGCGCCTCCCCACCTCAGGCACTGGCAGCCTCGGCATTCACGGATGCACACTCCACCTAACCAAGCCAGACAGGAACCCGTGTGTCTTTTTTGACCCTTAAAGGTCCTTTCTCTCCCATATCAACATCGCCTTCCACCACCTCCGCAACATCACCCGTCTCCACTACTGCCTCATCCCTCAGACTGCAGAAAGCCTTACACATTAATTTGTCACATCAAGGCTTGTCTATGGCAACTCCCTCCTTGTTGGCCTCCTCAAGTCTTTCCTTCACAAGCTGCAGATCATCCAAAACTCTGCAGCTCGTATTGTCTCCCGCACCAGGCTCCAATCACCCCCACCCTCGCTCAGCTCCACTGGCTCCCCATTCCTCAGAATTCCACGACCTTGCCCCTTCCTACCTCTTGACATGCTGACCCCCTATCAACCTATCCACTCCTTCCGCTCAGCAGGCTCTGGACTGCTCTATGTCTCCTGCCTGACCCGCCCCACCATCGGTATCCAGGCTTTCTGCCCCTATGCTTTGGAACTCCATCCCACAATCCCTTGGCCTTACTCTCTCCCCTGCCTCCTTCAAGACCCTCTTCTTTGACTGTGCCTTCAGCTGATGCCCTGGCTCTCTGACCTCCCTCATCCCACCCCCCCCAGGCTTGGGTCCTGATCCCCGATGTTTCAGTGCCTCGGGACTTCCTCCTGACGTGAAGGGCACTCTACAAATGTCATTTTGTTGTTATTTCTGGATTCTAGTTTTCCATTATTGTCTTTTAAGTGGGCTAATACTTCCTTTCAGCCTTTGCTTGCTGTCACTACCTGAACATTACTCCTGTTTTACAAAGAAGGTAAAACAGTAATTTTAGAGGCTGTGGAACATGGTAAACAGCCTTTTCAAAATATTTTAATTTGCCAACAACTTTAATTAGCTTGTTGTTCCAAATTCATCGAGGAACTTAAAAGTTCTATAAAAGTTCCTCAGCTGAATTTGAATGTTATGCATTTATACATTTCATAATCACAGCTATCTTTCTATATGTCCAATACATGTTTAGTCTAAAATTGTTAATACAACAGTATCCTTATGTCCAACGTCTACAGATAAATTCATCTCGTTCTGTCCATTTTTGAGACTATAACCATTTTGGAGGAGGATCTTGACTAGGTGAAGAAGAATTGAAAATTCTAGCAGAAGGCACATTCAAAAAGGAGGGTCTTGAGACCAGCCTTGAAGGAGGCAAGGGAGGAAGTGAGGCGAAGGGACCGTGGGATGGAGTTCCAGAGTGTAGGTGCAGAGAGGCTAAAAGCACATCCGCATTCCATCCGATGGTAGGGCGGTTTGGGCAGGAGACATGGAGCAAACTGGAGCCCGCTGAACGGAGGTGATGGGCAGGTTTATAGGGAATCAGCAGGTTGGAGAGATAGGATGGGGCAAGGCCTTGCCAACAACAACAACTTCAACAACTTCGATTTATATAGTGCCCTCTGCGCCGGACAGCATCTCAGCCTTACTGCACAAGCCTAATAATAATATGTTTAAAAAAATTGGTCATTTCAATCCATGACTTTTTGTGTAATGGTGCTGTGTGAAATTGGCTGCCACGTTTTGCCCACAAATATATAGTCAATTCACTTTACACTATATTCTGTGAAGCGCCTTGAGATTTCTAGAAGACGTGAAAAGCGCTATGTCAACTGCAAGGATTATTATTATGATTTCTATCGTGCCCTGCATGTGGGCTCGTGTATCGGAGCGCTAAACAATGTAATGGTTTGATGCCAAGCTGGGGAGAAAAGGGAAGTGACCAACAGCACAGTCAAACAGGAAAGTCTTCAAGTGTGAAGTGAAAATGGTTATGGAATGGGGACGGTTCGGAGTGTAAGGCACGGAATTCCAGAGGTTCAGAGTGTAGTGGCTAAACACACGGCTGCCGATGGTGGAGGGGAGAGGTCAAAGGACATAGAAGGTCAGAGCCAGCTGACTGAAGGGGGTGGCTGGAGGAGTGCAGTATAACTAGGTCAGAGAGGAAGGGAGGGGCTACAGTGACAACAAAAACAATTTCTTGCATTTATATAGGGACACCCTGGTGTAGGAACCCAGAACTGCCCCGATTTACACAACGAGAGTTTAAACACAAATAGATTGTCAAGGTTTCGTAAGATTTATTCAGACACACAAAGTTACATTCCCTGCATGAACATTGATATATTATTTTATTAAAATGCAGCTTTAGCAAACACAGCAACCAAAACTATATTTCCTGCGACTCTAGCCTGGGATTGCTTCTGGTTGGAGAAAAGCCTTCCTTCGTTCAGTCATTGCTGTCCTTTGTCTCGAGTCCTCTTCTATTTAGCTCTCTCTCTCTCTGAAATTCTCTCTGAAATTCTGAATCAACTAACGAAGATTTACACCAGGATCAGAGCCAGCACTGCATCACGGGAAGACCTTTTTCTTGATGCTGGATCCGATACCAGAGTACCATGTACATTCCAGAAAATCTGACCAGGGTTTTATCACCTATGCAAGACTCATGTCATCTCAAAGCCTGCTGGAGAAGCTACTTCATCACACCATTTAACAGTCTCTAAAGCTGTGTGCAGTTCTGTGCCTTTCGAATGTCAACTAACCAGATAGCTTCCATCTATCAGCTCAGCTCATTTAATAGCATTCTTGTCGGAATCAGAAAGTTGTTGATTTAAACTTCATGTCAGGAGTTGGAACCCACACATTCTAAAATGACACTCCATTGCAGTGCCCCAGCATGTTGCATTCTTGGAGGAGCCATCTTTGGATGACATATTAACCTGAAATCCTGTCGGCCTGTCGAAGTGGATGTTTTCCTCCTTCAAGGCTGATCTCAAGACCTTCCTCTTCGACAGTGCCTTCTGCTCCCCTCCTAACTCTTCCCCCTCTCCTACTCTCCCCTTCCCCGACCCTTCCCCCCCTGCTCGGGTCCCGACCTGATTGTTCAGCGCTTTGGGACGTCCCCCTGACGTGAAAGATGCTCTATAAAATTTTGTTAGGGCTCTCATGACACTTTTTTTGAAAAAGAGAAGGGAATTCTGGTGTTTTGACTAAGAATCCCCAAATAAAATTGGTCACTCACTTAGTGGCTGCTGTAGGACATTATCGCATACATATTAGCTGCTGTGTTTATCCACACAACCACATAATTTTACAGAATATACTGCAGAGCACTTTGAGATGTCTGAACGACGTAATAGGTAGCTAGCTATATCAAATGCAAGGATTATTATAGTATAATAGAGCTGAAATAGAACTATAATTGGAGCAGAATAACTCACCAGTTTGTTCACTGCAAACTAAGGAAAATGCAATGATAGGAAACTTGGAGTTCTCTTCCATGCTGCTTCATTACAACAACAACAACAAATTACATTTATAGAGCGCCTTTCACGTCGGGAGGACGTCCCAAGGCGCTGCACAGGATATTGCCATTCCGAATTCTCAAGCCTACTGAAGACCTTTTATAGGAAACTGCGGTCAATGTCCTATTCTTTTGTGGTTAAGATTGCTTCCGATTCATATTACCATCTTTGAGGTACTGGGTCTTTTTGGAGCTCGGTTGATACCAATTGCATTATAACAAATGTGGTAATATTTCTTCCATTAATAAAATTTATAATATTGTAGTGTGCCCTTATTTCAACATTGAGAAGAATTGCTTGAGCACTGCATATAAAAATTTGGATATTTTAGTTGGAAAGTACAAGTAATTTGTGCCTGTAATATTTTTCTGTTTATTTTTCAGTTAGGACTCAGTATGGTCTCCTTCAAATACTGTACAAGGATTATTTAATAATTCCTCTCCATATAGTTTTTAAAAGTCATTTTGTTTGTGGAGTGAGTGTCTTCTGAGTGTAACCTTTGCTGTTCTGGGTGCAACATAACAAAAGATCTCTCCAAAGCTTTAAAGTCCTTTTCAGATAGGATGCACAGTTGATGTTTTTTGTACACAATGTGTTATACATAATTTCACCCATGATCAATGACCTGTACACAAATAAAATGCAAATTTCAGTAATGAAATAAACATAATTATAAACATTTAATCAATATCAAGCTTTTTCAACAACATAATCTTTATTTAACTAGCATTTCAGGCATAGGTTAAAATATCTTCAAGCACTTTCATGATCCTGGATAAAAGAACAGAGGAGACAGCCTTTCCTCTTCAGTGATTCAGCAAAATTATGAAACTATCCTTTCATTTTTCCTCCCCCTCTCCCTTATCCTCTTCAAGATCCGTAACAAAACTCTGCGTTTCAATCGTGCCTTCGGTCACCCTCCTTTCCCCTGCCCTCCATGCTTCCCGATCCTGACCCCCAGCTCCAGTCTGAAACACTGATTCTTCAGAGCCTTGGGACGTCCTCCTGATGTAAAAGTCACTATACAAATGTAATTTTGCTATTGTATGGACTTGCTGACTTCCCAAGATCTCAGGTGGCCACTAATATCAGTGTTGTGTGCTATCTATGCGTAGGTAGCACAACTGACCTAATTTCGTGAAGGAAGTGTTGCTTCACGCCTATGGGGCCCACGTGCAGTATGCAAGAAGTGAAGTTAGCAATGATTAAACCGTGCCTGCATACAGCTCTGACCGCAGAAGGGGGACTTTTTTCACATGTTTGTAACATGGCCGCTAAGATATTTGACCAGGAGAATTGCATATAACAAGGTTATTTTGTAGTATAGTATGTTCTTCTGTTCATAATAATTTGAAAAAAATTAAATAAAGAAACTTTTTTTAACTAAAGTTCACCAGTTAAAGGGTAGGAATGAACCCATCAAACAAACCTCACTCAAGTCAATTGTGTGAAAAATGTTTTAAATGATGAGGGATTGTGTGAGACATCTTGACGTGCATGTATTACTCTGAGCCAGTTAGCACACCTTTAGAAATGGAAGATATCGCTTTACAAATTCATTAGGTTACTTTGAAGAAATTACAGCCCAAATCTATAGCAGGTGAAATTATGGATTTTATTGCCATGGATTTTAGAAAAGCATTTGACAATGTTCCACTTCATGGACTATTATGTAAGATTTAGATGGCTTAGATGACAATGTATTAAATAGGAAAATAAATCTTTGGCAATATAATTGGCTCACTAGATAGACCATTTTGTCTACTCCTGCCAATACTTTCATTATGTTATTGTGTTGTGTGGAATTAAAAAGGATAGCACATATTGATTGTCAATTTACTCCCACTTTTAGATACAGTATAAATAAATCATTTGAACTACAGTGCTTTTGATTTATCCATCATCCCATGTGGGAACATAAGAATTAGGAGCAGGAGTAGGCCATTCGGCCCCTCAAGCCTGCTCTGCCATTTGATAAAATAATGGCTGATCTTCTGAAGAACATATATATATTTCATATTTGGTTATGCACTGTCTTTGCATTGTAATGCATCAAGGTAACATTACATGTTTGCTACAGCTTATTTGATAGATGTTGTATGACATAGAAATTTATTTGGAAAGTCCTACAAATGAGTAATTATCAAAACAAATGCTCATACTAGTGTATTTTTCTTTTTTGTTTTAATTTCAGAGAACTTTTGGAGCAAGTGGCAGAATTTGAAAAGGCAGAATTTACATCAGGAAAGAAAGTGAGCTCAAATTAGTGTCAATTAAATTATTTGTTATGCCTTGTTTTTTTCAATATGGTTTCATGAATTAACAAAGAGAAAATACACTACATATACATTTCATAGAAATTTTCACACAGAACAGATCCAACAATCTCAACATTGATCTAGATTTGAACCCGCAAGCTCCTGGTCCATAAACTGCAATTCCAACCATATAACTAATATTTATTACTATGTCAGCAGAGTGGCTGCCTACGCAGAGATTCCTTAATAACGACTCTGGGTACCAATGATGACTTCTTGTGGTAGCCCCAAGTCTATCACAGGAAACTCAGCTCTAAAGTAGATCATCCTGCAGATTTCAGTGACATACTTCCTGTGATATACAGGAAGGAATCTGACAATCTGATTTCAGACTAATTCCTTATTAAAAAAATTATGTTTTCACAAATTACTTTCAACCGTGAAATTGAACTGGATTGAACGTACAGCCTAATTGGGCCCATTGCATATGTTATGCTATGTAATTCTTCGAATTCTTCAAATAATGCTTTCAAAGAAACTTGTGTGTGCACTAGTCTAATTAGATTCCGTACTTTCCATTAACCATTACAGCTGTAGGATTTGATTTTAGATAGGTCTACTGGTGCTTGTTGCACTTGTTCTTTGAGGGGCAGTATTTGACGAAACTTTCTTCACCAAATTGAACACATTAGATGAGTGTGAAAGTAACAGAAAGATTTAGCCAAGTGATCTTTTCTTATTCCCTGCTGTAAATACATTGATAATGTACAAATCGGAGAAAGGTTACCATTTAATTACAAATCAGTGTGGAAAATCTCTTAACATCTTTCACAGTACATCCCAACTCTAGAAATGGTTTATTATTATTATAGCACAATTGGTAGCAATTGTTGCGAATGTTCCTCAATGCCTGCCTCAATCTGTGATTGAATCTCACTATTACCTGAAAACTGAGATTGAAGCATTTTGTATAATAATAATCTTTGCATTTGATACAGCATTTTTCACTTCTTCTAGACGTCTCAAAGCGCCTCACAGAATACACTGTAAAGCAAATTGACTGTATATTTTATGGGCGAAACGCTGCAGCCAATTGCGCACAGCAGTGTCTAACAATGTTCCCTAATACCATGATATCAGGTATTGATTTCTGTTTTACTTTTGCACAGACAAACTCTGAAGCCATGAAGCCAAAGCTTGCTCCACTGAATGAAGGAGGGTCGTCTGATCTCTTAAACAAGGTACAACTTGAAAAATGTCTGCTATACAGGGGTGCTCAAAACTGTTTTAGCTGAATGGTGGGTCAGAAATTTAGCTTTTCTTCACAGAACACAGTTACTTGCATCCCGTGTCCCCAGAACAAAGGGCAATACAATTTCTTGGAAACCAATGGCAAAGGTAGATTGCGTATTAATTAATAATACATGCTTATTAATTAATTGATGTGCGATTATCTGATTTAATAAAGATTTAACGATTTAATAAAGATTTAATAAAGAGTCACTGAACCAACTCATTTTACAACAAAATCTTGGACAGCACAAAGAAAAATATCAATTGATAATATTTGTCAGATTGCTATCTAAAACGGCCTATTATACATCTTCAAAGTCTATATTCCAAGTTGTGTGAACCATGCAAAAACATGGATATTATGAAAGTTATTGTAAAGCCCGGATAAATAATGTGTGCCGAGGGACCTGATTTGCAATTGTGTAAACCGTGTATCAACACATTTGTACATAGGTGGTGTGAATTGTATAATTAACAACCAATCTTTTGTTTGTTGACACAATGTTCAATAGATTACACCTTTACAAAATATTAATGCCAGAAAATGATTGTTTGATACCTCATTCCTGACAGCTGGAGTCTCTGCTTCCTCCAAAGGAACTCCTCCCTCCATAGGCTTCAGATCTCTGCAGCCCATGTCCTCTCCCGCACCAAGCTCCGCGACCCTATCACCCTCATTCTCGCCTGATTCCACTGGCTTCTGATCAGGATTCGGAGGATTCAATTCAAGAATCTGCTCCTCACCTTTAAAACCCTCCATGACATTGATCCACCCTACCTCTGAGACCTCCTATCCCTCTACCAACCTGTCCGTTCCTTCCGATCAGGGGGCTTGTGGCCTGCTCCCCACCACATTTGCCCCATCAGCAGGCGAGCCTTCAACCACTCTGCCCCCAACCGTTGGAATTCCATACCACAAGCCATCCGCATCGCCCCCTCCCCAGGCTCCTTCAGGTCCCGTCACAAGACCCTCCTCTTCAACCGTGCCATCGGTTGCCCCTCCTTCCCCCTCCCTCCCACCCTCCATCCTCCATGATACCGACCCCAGCTTGGATCCAAAACACTGACTATTCAGTGCCTTGAGAAGTCCTCTCGACGTGAAAGGTGCTTTACAAACGTAATTTTGTTGTTGTTCAACTGACTAAGCGATATCTAAATTGTTGAATTCAGAAGGAAAGCTCACAGCTCTGTCTTACAAGGGTTGAGTTGAGGTTGGAGTTGAAATAGAATGAAATAGAATGATTACTTGAATTCCGGTGGAATAACTTACACTATTCCTCATGCGGCGGGAGGATAGAGATTAGATATGTTGTTCTATTTAATATGCATTGGTACAGTAAGGCTATCATTTGATGTACCTTGTGCAGGAAATTGCAAGACTCCAAGAGGAGAATGAAAAACTGAAGGCCAGGCTTAAAACTATAGAAACACAGGTAAAGTAACTATGTCATGATGGTTGACTGTCAGTAACAATAATAATAATGTTTGCATTTGATATAATGCTCATCATGTTTTTGAGATGTCTCAAAGTGCTTCACAATCCTGTAAAGTGATTGACTCTATATTTTGTGGGCAAAATGCGTTAGCCAATTGCACACAGCAGTGTCTCATAAATAGTTGTGGATTGAGGATTTAAAGGAATTATTACTCCCAGAAAAGCGATCTGCTAATCAGCTAACCACTGGTTTCCCACTTACCAGAGGTGTTTGGAGTAAGGAAACTTGCCCAATTTTCACCCTGCCTGGGAATCCAACCCAGGTCTCTCGCTTCCAAGTTGAGTGCTCTAACCACTGAGCTGCAGGACTCAACAGAACAACAACTAGCATTTATATAGCACCACTTACAATGAGTAACATTGTGGAGAGCTGGATAATTTTCTATTTCTAGCTTTAGTTCATTTTAAATTGATTTTGTGCCGAAGTTTAGTTGCTTGGATTAGTTGTAATCCCTGTGATTTCAGGCTACAAGTGTACTGGATGAAAAATTGAAACTTGAAAAAACTGTTAAAGATCTAGAAAAAGTTCAACAAGACCAAAAGGTAAGGCAAATTTGTGACATGGCGATCGTACCTTATCACATCGTTAAGACATCTCAAAGCGCTTTGCAGGATTTTACAGTGATAATAATAATCCTTGCATTTGATACAAGTATAGCACTTTTTCATGTCTTCTAGATGTCTCAAAGCGTTTCACAGAATATACCGTAAAGTGAATTGACTGTATATTTGGGTAAAATGTGGCAGCCAATTGCCCACAGCAGTGTCCCACAAACAGTCGTGGATTGAGAGATCAGATTATTAATGTGATTTTTTTCTTGAGGGATTATTCTCTGGTGTGTGGAATAAGGAAGCTTACCCAAGGATACAACGTGCTGGGAATTGAACCCAGGTCTCTCGCTTTGAGAGGCAAGTGCTCGAACCACTGAGTTACAGGACTCCATGCTCGTGGTTTGTGGAGTTCCTGTGTACTTGTAGGCAAACAAAGCAGACAATTTGCACTCAGCAATGTCGCACAAAATATTATCATCCTAAAATGTGACTGGTGGAGTGCCACAAGGATCAACTATTTACAATCTATATCAATGATCTAGATGAGACATCTAACTTAAAATATCTAAATTTGCAGATGATATTAAACTAGGAGAGAATAAAAACCGAGGATGACCCAAAAAATTCAACAAGATATAGATAGGCTAGGTGACAGATGAAATATAATGTGGGGAAGTGTGAAGTTATTCACCTAGGTAGTAAAAACAGAAAAGTGGATTATTTTCTAGAAGGGGAGAGGCTAGATCGTGTGAGTGTTCAGAGGGACTTGGGTGTCCTTGTACACCAGTCACAAAAAGTTAGTTTGCAGGTATAGCAAACATCTAGGTAGGCTAATGGTATGTTGCCATTCATTACAAAATAATTGGAATATAAGAGAAGGGAAGTCTTGCTGCGACTGTATAGAGCCTTGGTGAGAACGCACCTAGAGTACAGTAGACTCTTGCTGAATGCAGGGGTTATGTTCCTGGAAAACAGCACACTCGATAAAATCATGTTCGGTAAGCTTAATAATTAATGGGGAAAAAAAGGGGGGGGTTAGGGGAATCCATCCACAGGCTATCCAACCTCAAGTTTCCAGGCACATCCACACCCGACCA